>OW203897.1:16712500-17912500 GCA_934046635.1 Buathra laborator
CGTTTTTTTCGATACGTTTTTAGGGCAATGAAGAACGTGAAGGAAAAACACGTCGAATCGCATTTTTTTTCGCATCCGATCGAAGAGAACCGAATTTTTTTTTTTTTTTTTTTTTAAGGTGTCGACGCGACTGAAATTTCTCATAATCAGCATAGAGTATCGGCATCGTGTAATAATCATTTTTAATCAAATTGCAGTGCGGGTTCACCAATATCGTTATCGGCTATAGACGCGCGGCGCTCCGAGCGAACGAGAGAAAAAAACGGCATGAGCTGTGGGACGCGTTCGCGACAGTGCAGCAGAGAAAAAAACGAAAAAAAAAAAAGGAAAAACGTCGTTGGCATCTCCTCGGTATACGCGGGAGGTTGCGAGAGGAAAAACAAACAGAGCGAAAGGAAAACCTCATGGGGGACCGGAGGTAATTCCAATATCCAGGATATTGGCGCAGGCGGTAGCAGCTTATAGGAAATTGCTGCGAGTTCCGCGTCATAGTATTCCCAATGGGTACACGCTGAATAAACTTTATCAGTTTCGATTTGTATCATTCGCGGTTACAGCCTCAGCGCTAAATGATTTAAAGTCATTACGAGACCCAAGAAAATTCTCGCACTCTCCATAGTAACCCCCTAAAGGTAAATGTCCCCATTCTCGTCTGATAGCTACCGCTACCGACGATTTAATAAAAAAAAATCACTAAAGTTTATTTACCCGGCTGCTGATTGAACCTCACGATTAATATTGGAGTAAAAAAATGCCGAATGGAATTGCAGAAATTGTCGGGGATTATTTATTTTGAATTATTACATTTTTAGTATAGGAAAAAAAAAATCGGAAAAATGGGAAGAAAATCGAAAATTTTGAAAAAAAAATCGAAAAATTCGGGAAAGAATCGAAAATTTTGAAAAAAAAGTAAAAGAGTCGGAAAAAAATCGAAAATTTTGGAAAACAAGTAAAATATTTCGGAAAAAAATCTAATACTTCGAAATAATCAATTACCGACGATTTTTTTACTTATATAAGTTTATTCGGGATTTCGGGGGCTATGAACGATAAAGTAAAGTGAATCACGCTATACACTCCGTCCGAACAAAGGCCGTCGTATATTTCTTATATTTCTGAGCCCATATTTCATTTTCAAATACAGGTGGTAGCAGAACTATTACTTTCGGAAGAAAAAAAAAGAAAAAAAAAATGAAAAAAAAAACGGGTGGTTGATGAATAAACTCCGTACACTCGGAGAAGCGTAACACCGTAGCGGCAGCAACCACCTTGCGTTCGCCTCCTCACCTCGTACAGAGAATTATTATTTTTATTATTACTCGTGAAACAACAGTGTGTTAGCGAACGTATCCCCGTTAGTGGGGATACTTCCGCGACTACGGGAACTGCGGAATAACATTGCAAGAAAGTCTTCGCTGTTTCCCTTCGCTCCTTCTTTCATTCCCGTTGCTAAACTTTCCACGATATGCCAGTACCCCGGCAAGTCGTTTGTTGTTACTTTCCTACTTTCGTCGTATGTATATATGTATATATATATATATTTAAAAAAACAGTTACTTTTTCGTCGTTTTCTCGAGTAGTCGAAAGTTTATCGCCACGTTGCGAATTTCTTACGTGTACCGTACGCTGTATACATTCGTAGAGAGGAGAAGAAAAAAAAACCAAAAAAAAAAAAAAATCGCATATTCCGAAAAATACGAAAATAATTGATTTCGAAAAAATTCGAAAAAAATCACATAAACATACGAAATATATGTCTAAACATCCAAAATTTCGAAAAAAAACTTCGAAAAAAATCCTATAATTCGAAATAATTTTTAAAAAATTTCGAAAAATCCAGAAAAATCCGGAATAATTTCGAAAAAAACCAAAAACGCTCGAATGTTCACCAAACGCCGTTAAACTTTCAGTGTACTCGACGAAACAATGAAATATACATTTTTTTTTTTACCTTCCGCTTTTTAGTCTCACGAGTAGCAATTTTGCGCCGACAAATATAGTTTTTCCGATATATTCGGAAGTGAATTATTATCGCAGTGATACACCGGCGAATATGCAACTTTAGTATCTATATTCGCGATATCAAATATAGTATAATATCCTTTCCAACGATTGTTCACAATGGGATACGCGGTGTGTTATAAACCGAATGCGCTATAGCACCCTAAAACGCTTGCGAAGAACGCGACAATCTACCGAACCCTCTCGCGTTCCATAACCAAGGGATGCGCTAAGAGTCCCCCGCGCAGCCGCGATTATCCATTGTTTCACACGACAATGCTATCTGCACGGATGGCTAAACAAAGTTTCCGGTACGCTTATTTCGATCTTCAAATTGGAGCGACGGGCGGAGGTATTGTGTTCGCCAGAGAATCCGTGATATACAATGAATTGCGATAGAATGTTGCGAGCTGTGCTCCGGGCTTTCGTAGCGCGTTCGCGAAAATGTCGGGTGTTACAACGCCCCGTCTATCCATCTGAGCAAATATTTTGCTTCAATAATAACGTTAACTTTGCAAACATCCGAGAATTTCGTTTAAATTTCACGGATTTACAACTTTTTTTTCGATTCTCCGAACGCTTTGTCGGGAAAGTGATACGAAATTTCGGAGTGTCGAGAACTGCGCGAAGAGCCGAATCTCGTGGATTATCGAAGTTTTAAAAGTGTATCGTTACATTCCCAACAAAAATTTCGATTTTGAGAAAATTTTCGAAACTTCCGAAACGAAAGTCGGAATTTTTTTTTTTTTTTCATACGGAAAGCGCTAAAAACAACGTAATAATAACGTCAATAATAACGTTAACTTTGCAAACATCCGAGAATTTCGTTTAAATTTCACGGATTTACAACTTTTTTTTCGATTCTCCGAACGCTTTGTCGGGAAAGTGGTACGAAATTTCGGAGTGTCGAGAACTGCGCGAAGAGCCGAATCTCGTAGTTTATCGAAGTTTTAAAAGTGTATCGTTACATTCCGAACAAAAATTTCGATTTTGAGAAAATTTTCGAAAGTTCCGAAACGGAAGTCCGAAATTTTTTTTTTTCATGCGGATAGCGCTAAAAACATTAATTTTGCGAAATATTAATGCCAAAATGTTATTCACGATTAAGAATAATAATAAATTTGATAATTGATTGTTTATTTTTGTTATTATTAGTGATTTTGTTAATAACTTTTTTAAATTATTATTATTGAAAAAAAAAAAAATCGTCTTTTATACGTTTGATTTTTTTCAGATTTTTATTTTATCGGGAAATATTAAAAGTTTTCTCCGAATCTCATTATTAGTTTGGAATCTAACGATACAGTCTCCGTAAGCGCACCTTCGAGGAATCGCGATATACGCGCAATTTTCCTCGAAAACTTTCCATCGACTCTTCAAGTTTTATATCTAATAATATCCGCGCGCGCGATCAACAAATCCGCTTTTGTGTACAAACGGTGGATTACACAGTTAAAAAAACAAAACTCACCAGTGCGCTCTCGTGCCGGCGATGTTTCCGTATTTTCCGCAACGAGATTCGGATCCCCTGTCACCGTGACTCGCGGAAGAACTCACCGAAGTAGCCTCGTCTCAGAACTTCGCTTCGCGCTTTTTCCGGCCTCTCGTACTCTGCGAATAAATGTTTTTTTAACCTACGAGAAAATTTGTAGGTACATAAAAGTTTATGGTAATAGAGCGTTTAATTTTAAATGAGTTCCGAAAGCCCTCGGCGAAGGGTAAGTGGAGAGTTCGGACGATATCTCAAAGCGGTGCGGGCAATACGAGCTTTTTTCACGAACACGATGTATTTTTTTTTTTTTTTTTTTTTTTACCGCGATTATATTTATCTCATTAATTTATTCAAGATCCTCTGCAGTGACGGTAGCGTAAAAGAGAAGCGGCAGAAGTATCCGTACTGCATGGTATCCTCGTTTATATTACCGCGTTTTAAAGGTAACACGGTAAAAGAAATGGGCGGCCTCGTCTAACGAGAGAAGGTTCCCCCACCCCTCCCCGCCGCCATTTCGCTATTCAGCATTTCTTTCATTTCAGAACACGTGTTTTAGCGCTTTTCTCATCAACGGTTGCGAAAAAAGATAAAAAAGAATCTGTCTGTACAATTTTCCTCGTGTACCTACTTACAGATCTTTCCGTCTGGTCTTCGCTCTGCCGTCTGTACGTTCGGAGTTAAAACGATTGGATAAACGATGAGCGTATACCCCGCGCGCGGTACTCTTATTTACTTCTGTTTCCTAACAGTCTCCGCGCACTCGTAATCTCGCCGATTCCCCGAGACTCGTACAGCAGCACTTCCTTTTCATTCGCCCGCCTCGTTTACTTCGTCATTAATTCCTTTTTGTGTGTTCCGCGAGATTGAGTAATCGTGCCCTCGGATCGATCGACAAAGCGTAAAGTTTTTCGTCCGGAAATATATCCCGAGTAAAAGTAAAATCTCATTTTGCCCTTTACCACCGACATATCCAATTAATTTCCAATCAACGTTTCATTTTCAATCGCCTCTACCTCCGCGTCTACGCTGTCTCGTTCGTCGATGTATGTATATATATATATGTCATGCACATACGAGTACACGCCATGTAACTATGTCGAGAATTGATTTCATCGCGCGTATTTTTCCCGATCAATCGCCAACCCGAATTATAAACGAGATAATCGCAAAAGAAAAGCAATAATAACAATCATAATCATATTTCGTGAGTTTTATTCGTAACCGTGAATCGTTGGGGATTCGTGACAGAAAAAAAAACTAAAAGATTATTATTTCGTCTACAGCTCACCGGCTTGTCAGCGTCTTCTCGCTGTTACAGAATCCATTCGAAAGTTGTGATGCGCGATCGCGGTCCGGACCAGACTCGAGAGCAATGACACTGTCGTTATATGTCTATCCGTTTCTCCCGCGAAACACGATTGATCTTGTCTAAGAGCTCCGAAGCTCATTAATTCGAATAAACACGAAAAAAAAACCACTATCGTAAATTTATCATCGCGATTCTTCCGACAGTCGTTACAAAACAAAAAAAGTGTTAATAATGATCGAGATGAGAAGTAATTAACGTTACGTGCACAGAGAGGACATGAGCGAATGAGGGTGATAGCCGAGCGTAGGTGCATCCACTCGCGACGACTGCCAGCGGCCAACTGTCCCGCGGCGAGACGCTTTGATACAGAAGCATCGATGGCCCTCGTGCAAGTTCACCGCGCGAAACCAAATATCTTTTGTTCGCGGCGCAATTTTTTTTCTTTCTTTTTCTTTTTTGCATTCGCACTTTGCTAGGTTATCGATGCTTTTTTTTAACTGCACAATAAACTGTTGTGTACACAGATCGATGTATTTTCACTGTAAATCTACGCGATCGAATTGGTTAACCGGCAATTAGGATAATAGCGGTACGTCCTTGACCCCCGATCGACACTACGCTTCTCGCGCGGTTTAGCCTTACTACACTACACTGTGTTTCCGACTCCTCCGGTGTCCTCGCGTCACGTTAATTATTCTCCCGCGAACGGCCCTCGACTGCACCCGACACCCGTGCGCGATCGTATAACGGTCGCAGGTCGTGCATAGTCAACATGTACCTATGGTACACGACGGAACCCTCCCTTCTCGCCACAGTAACACGATATCGCAAGCTCTCCCCGATGCCTATTGTTGTTAAAACTACAGCTTACTCCGCACATCGGTTACACCATCGCTTCGATATAGTTACGTGCGCTCACGAGGCGTTCATCGCGTGACGAGAAAGTCGCGCGAGGCCCCTAAATTAAGCGACGCCCGTCGGCCGCGAACCGCCAACTCGAGACCGAAAATCGTGACGGAGAACGATTCGTGGGATTCCGAATTGGTCACTGATTCGTTCGGGGATTGGGGGGGAGTGAAGGACTCGTGGAAAAAAGAGGATGGAGAGAGGTAAAAGAAGCTAAAAGTTTCAATGACCGAGCTTTCGCGACAATTACACTCGTAGTCGAGTCACGAACGTTTCGAATAACGTTTGGCACCTCTCGCACGGGAAATGTGAGAAAATGTTTGTATTTTATTTTTTCGTTTGTTTTTTTTTTCTTTTTTATTCTTTCACTACTTACTTTCGTAAAAAATGATTACAGTGCGCAAGTGCTCTTATACAGTTGTTTTTTTCTTACTTTTAATCGTAAAATGGTGGATAATAGTAATAATAACGATGATCGGAATCAAATGTTGATTCTATGCGTAGATAAAAAGTGATAAAGGGCCGACACTCGTTATCGCGATTCTTGAAGATCATTGAACCGATTTTTTTTTTTTTTTTTTCTTTTTTTTTATTCGAAAATTTTAATTCTGGGAACACCACGACATTTTAACGCCACGGAATTTATTAAGGGTGTGTGAATCGCCGAAATTTTGAATAATTCTATCCGAATTAAAAACGAATAAGAAAAAAATCGATAAAATTCAAATTCGAAATTTTTGTTTTAAAAATCGATTTCGAGAAAATCGAAAAAACGGCTGTGGTGTTCCAAAATTTAATGAATGAATCGATTACACTGGTAAATACTTGTGAAAAACATAATTTCAAATCGTCCAATCGGAACGCGATATACGCGCACATTAATTACAATAAAGTCGACGAGACTTAAGATAAAACAATTACGAACGATGATGAATACAAATTGCGACGATATATCGACGAATACGGACGTCGATAGCGAATCTTCGACGAGCTTCGATCGTCCGCAACATAATGGCACTTAATACTCGATAACGATATTAGTCCTTTTTCTTCGGTTTCTTCGGATTACGCGAACGCGATTTCGCCTTACAAAGAGGACAGATCGGTGCGTTTCGGTGAATCTGTTGATGACACGAGAGACAGGACTTCATGGGAGGTGGTTGTTGCCTGTGAAAAAAAAAAAAAAAAAAAAAAAAAAAAAATAGTTTAGCGGACATTCACCAGTCGCGGCGCGGGGCGTCATTATATCAAGCGGATTCGACGGCAAAAATGCGAAAATTCTTCCGATTCTCGTAGAAATCGCCGGCATTTTTTTTTTTTTTTTTTTTGCGAAATTTTTTAGCGATCTTTTTTAGCGAAACGTATAATGCTGCCCTCGAGCCGTAAAGAATACTTGCCAAAGATAATGATATAAAAAATCGAGATATACCAGTGGTACCTGAATGTTGGAGCCGGCGGACCAGATGCCGGGGGCAGAGGCCTCGGCTCCGGTTTGCTTGGACCCTGAAGTGGCTGTGGAGCCAAAAAGGGTGTCGATCCACCGGGATGTCCCGGATGTCCGTGCAAACCGAGTGGTTGCATTAAATCCTCGCCGCGTACCTCGACCCTCCACTCGGCCTTCTGCATCGGCCGATCGAAGTAACTGCGAGCAAACCGTCTACGCGATAATCGTATTTTCTCATTGAATAGTTCGACAAAAAATGCTTATTAAATATAAATACATCGAGTTTATGCAAAAATTTCGCTTACTCGGGAGATATGAGATCCGTTTCCGTTTCGTATAACTCCGGTAATCTTTCTAATCCGAGATACTCTCTGCGCATTCTATCGATGTCGTGTTTTAACGGCTGATACTCGTTATTGTGTATCAACTTCGCGTGTTCACGCGCCCTGTTGCGCGCCTCTTCTGCTTGTTTTATCACAGACTCCATCTGCAATAAAAAATATTGTTATTATGTTGTGTTACTTTTATAGACTTATAGATATATGTATGCAGAAGTGTACTTAACGATATATAGAGATATATATATGAGTATAGAGAAAGTTGGGGTAAAATGGACCACCGGAAAAAATGGGACAGTCGCGCAACTGAACTTTTGGGGGAAAAATGGACCGATACTAAAATTCTTGAAATTAAAAAAAAAAATCGATTTTCAAGGTTTTTTTTCAAAATTTGACGGAACTTTCTGACAATAGTTTACATTTTAAGTAAATTGTCGAAAATTTGAATTTTTCATTTATTTTTTATCTGAATTTTATGGTTCCTTTTTCCAGACGATGCAAATCGATTTTTTGGTTCAAATATATTGGAAAAGTATTTTGTTTGCCGACAAAACTCCCTGAATTGCTAAAGCGGTCCATTTTGCCCCATGTGTGCCAATATCTGTCGATACGCATATATATACTGTAACGCTCTGTCGTTACTCTATGTATTCCATGCCGAGTCCCTCTTTTTTGTGTTTTTCATTTTATCGGTACTCACGGCATTTATATCGGCATGTATTTGCCTCAATTCTTCCACATGCGCCATTTTTTCTTGCATCAGTAACTCCATTTCCTGCTTGTACTCCGTCAGGCATTTATCTTCCTGTTCCGTCTGTTCGACTTCTTGAATAATTCTCTGCTTCATTTTTTCCAACTGTAGAGTCTTTGATCTATAAAAAAAAAATAAAGTATTTGTGTTATGGAATCAGCAGGAAAGTGAAGAAGGTGAATGAATGAAAATCCTTTGAAAAGTATACATATATACATATAAGTCGGATCATTCATTCTCACGCGACAAGTAAATCCCGAAAATCCCTCTCCCCTCTCTCGCCCACGACGTGCGTGCGTACTATTTCGGGTGCATACAGATACGACTATTTTTGGTGGGGTGCATGCAGAATTGTCCATCTGTTTACATTGTCGGACTCTCGATAAATTTATGAAAATGTTTATTCGTCTTTGGTTTGAAAAGATCGCTACCGCAGCGCCGTTGCAAAACAACGAATAACAATAGTGACAATCGTGGCGTTTACGAATATCAATGGGAATAATTCTCGAGTAGAAATACACTGAATATTTTCACAACGATTGAAACAACACGGGGACAATCGCGGGTAAACAGTTGGGAACGATGCCGGGAACTGAGAAGCATAAATATACATCGAACAAACCTGATATCCTTCAGTGCCTCGAGTTTCGCAAAAATGACAGTAGCATCCGCGGTCGACATTGTGTATCGCGTTTTTATTATTATTTCGCGTTTATTCGAATGTGTTTTTGTCGTTAGCGATGCACAATTCGCGATTTAAGTTCGCGGATATAATTCACCGTTGGGCGGTTCATCAGTCGATCGAGTGATTTAACATCGCGGTTATCGTCGCTAAATTCGTTATCTCGCAAATCACAATCGCGTGCAATACGAGACTTCCCTCTTGGCTCATGTCAACGCTACGGCGTCCACGATGGGAGACAGTCGATGAAAAAAGAACTCTCATAACCGATAAATCAGCCGTTCATCTCGACCCACGCGCGCCCGATTCACCGTAACATCGCCGGCCGAATGTTTTTTTTTTTTTTCAATGTGTTAGATCGCCCGCGGCGCGTTGTTTGCGAAATTCGCGATTTTTTTCCCACGATTCTCGCTTCGTGCAGCATCAGTGTGATGGACCAGACGCGGCCATCATCGAATCTCACCACTACTATTTTTTTTTTCGTCGTTAAATCAGGGAGGTGGCAACTGGCAGTAGCGTAGCGACTACGGTCGCGCGAGGCGCAATGAGCACCGAGAAACGGCGCGCGCATAAGCGCCGGATCGAGAGAGAGAGAGGAGACTAAAAAAACGTTACGTTACAGCGGCAGCGTCCGAGATACCTCGTCTGCGTAATCGAAACATTCCTTTATAACAGTATTTTGTGATAAATAAATATATATTGAGAGTAAAACCCCCGGCGTAGTTACTTCCATCTAGGATCGCACAAAGCTACAAGTCTCGCCACTGGAGCGACATCTGACGGTTGGAATAAAAAATATTTACGTATTTCGATATATCGTTACGGGAGAAGTACGATGTTACACGCTGTTGGTATAAAATATTTTTATCACCACAAGTGAAGGAAAAATGTATTTTTTTTAAAGCACGTTAGTGAATGAGATTTACATATATATGTATATGTATAATAGTCAATCCAAGAGTAAAATTAGTCGTAAGCCTTTCACATTGATATTCATATCGATATTTTTTTTTTTCGCTTTTCATTAGTCATATCCGAGAGACGCACTAGCGTCTCGACGCTGTTAAAAACTTTTTATTATAATACGAGATAAGTGCGTAGTGACGATCCCGACGTCGCATGCCCCCGAGCGACAGACCCAGCAGGATCTCTGCAGCAGCCGTGCATTGTGTGCAGTGCGCAATTCCCCACTCTCCGACTCCGTTTTTGTATTAGCTGCATTGAGTGAAGTAACCTGAAAAGACGACCTCTCGTTAATTTCGTCGCTGCTGTACCGTCGAGATAAACGAGTACCCCGATTCCAAAATTTACTTGTACACGTTTTTTACGAGAAACGAGAAAGACGCGCCATTTTACGCGGAAAAAAAATGTTCAACAATAAATTCACGAAAAAATTACTAAAATTACGATAATCATTTTTCATGCTTTATATTATTTACTGCATAAAGTACGCACTCCTTATTACAGGTCCACCTTAGTTCACGCAAGTTTTTCGGTTATCGCGTATGCAATCGATTTTTGAAACATCAGTAACCGATAAACTCGATCGCGCCGCAAGGATAACCTCAATGAGTCATTACGTTAGGCGATTTATTTTTATCACGAGGTGACGGATCCATGTATTCGTTTTTTTCTCAATGTTTTAATTAATTACGTTAAAACTGATGCGTCTTCGAACGATATCTTGTCACCTCATTGCAATCCCTCTTTGTTGATACTACACGCCTTATTATTTGTTTGCATCGTAAACAACAAACAGTGGAATCATTAAACGATAATGTAAAAGAGATAAACAAAATTCATACGTTTGGTGCCTCGCTGGATGCTTTAAAAGAGAGTCAACATTGATAACAGTGCTCTCGGGAGGGAGAGAAAGGGTGGGGGGCGCGGAAGGGACCTACAGAGACGCGATACAATAGATAAGCGATTGTACATAGAATTAGCCGCGTGTTCGGTTGACCACAGTCAACGCCACGTGAGGAAAGAACCGATGTTTCCAGGGCCCGTGGAAAAATTCTCACCCTCACCCCAAAAATCCCCGATAAGAACCTCATTATTTCGTCTATGAGAGGTATATAGCCTCCTTACATTGTCCGACACTCATCAGTATCGTTCGCGACACACCGCTGAAATCCTCAACGTTACCTCCATCGATCACGTATGGGTGATTTTTATCGGCCATCGAGATCGTCAACAGAGGATCATCAAACTGGAGAAACTACTGACAAATCGAGAATCCATTGCCACAATCAATTATCCCAATTGCAACGTCGATTCAGACGAATTCTACCGTTAATTCCAGTGAGTTTACGTAATCGTAAAATCATTTTTTTTTATGAAATTTTTCGATGTTTTTTTTTTTTATGTAATTCTTCGATGTTTAATCGATTTTTTTTTTTTTTATGGAATTTTTCGATGTTTGGTCGAATTTTTTTTTTTTTTTTTTTTTTTTACGAAATTTTTCGATGTTTATCCATTTTTTTTTTTTTCATCGATTGAATTGCAGATACCCTCAGTCAGTTGAACGCGCAATAAGATCCGAAGATCAGTGCCTAATCTGTTCCGGAATCCTGTTCCCGGAGTTTCATTGCCTAACATCGATTGTAACTGTCTTTCGATAATAAAGCTGTAAAAATGACTGTTGGACTCAGAACTATGGGGTTAATGAAGATAACCCGAAGTCTTCGCCGTCGGCTCAACGAGCGAATGGGTAAGGAGATCAACGATTCCCATTCGTTTTTTTTTCACCCCCTTTAATATGCATATCAGTAGTATTGCTGTTTCTTACGTACGATTCATGCAGTTTCTTGCGTACGATCCGTCGAATTACACGAACGCGCGCTTTCTGTTGCATCATCATTAATCGAACGACCGGACGCGTTCGTCGGACAGTAGAGAAGGTTTTCCCGACTTTTCGTTCGAGTGATGAGATATTCTGCATATTTCACACCGAGAAAATGAAATTCGCATCGCAATTCGCGAGATCAACGAGAAAATAACGTAAATTCATCAACGCCACTCGCGACAGTCTTCGTACGAACGTTATCACGATACGCTAAAAAATTAGACAAACAAACAAAACCGCTAATGTTTCTGCGTTCTGAATGCACGAATTTCTCAGGCAGATACGCGAATTTCAATTAACAGACGAATAAGAGAATTCATTCGATTGACTCGAACGATTATTCGAAACCTCGAAAATTCTTTCCGAATACTATACTTCGATTACGCGAAACAATTTTACCCGATTGTCGACAATCGATGTTGCAATGTTTTTGTTTTTTTTATTGAATAACAGTGAGCGACAATTTACTCGCTGACGGCGAGGATAAAATCCGAAGGATACCTCTCGACATCGACACGAATATGTTGAAAATCGGATTTCTCGGTGGCGGTAAAATGGCTCAGGCGCTCGCCAAGGGTTTCATCAATGCCGGTAAATACATCGTAATTAATTTTTTTTTCTTATCAATTTTTAATTTTCCATTATTATTTATATTTTTAAACAATTTCTTCAGTATTTTTTTTTTATAGTATATTTTAAAATAATAATAGTTACGATTTTTCAATATTTAATTTGAAAAAAAATTTAATAATTTATGAAAAATCATTGTTTTTTTTTTCATTTCTTTTTTTAGTATTCATATTTTATTGATATTTAATTTGTAGTGTTTTTATGAAAATAAATAAAAATTCGATCGTTACGAACGAAAAAAAAATGTAATCGTAAAATAACCGATTCACTATTTATTCTTAAGGACTGAGCAAAGGAGAGATGATCGTTGCGAGTTGTCTGCCGAGCGACACGGGTAGCATCGATGCATTCGCGGTAAGTGGAAAAAAACTAATATAAATCGCACGTGCGTATCGATTACTGTTTCTCGTGCCCTTCGCACTCGCGTGTGCTCGGCAGATTACGATCGAAGTCGTACCTCACGATTTCGTCTCGATAAAAAAACGTGTATAGCACGAGACAACAGCGTAATACTGATTGCAGAGTTCAGATTAGATTTCTACCTTCTCGAACGTTCACCTTAATGTAATAGAATTTTTAATCGTCTCCGCAAATTATTTCGAATTTTTCACAATTCTATTATTATTGTCTCGATCGCTTCACGATATTTATTCAATTTTTTTCTAAAAAAAAAAAAAAAAAAAAAAATTGAATAAATATAGAAAAATTTTAGTTAAAAAAAAAAATAATCGAATAAACATCGAAAAATTTCATGTAAAAAAAAAAAGATCGAAAAATTCCATAAAAAAAAAATCGATTAACCATCGAAAAATTTCGTTTAAAAAAAATGATTTTACAATTGGGTTTTCGGGATAACGAAAGCCGAATACACGAAAAGTGTATACGTGACGAATCTCGTGCACCGAGAAGTCTTACCGATCGAACGACCTTCTCGCGATAACACGGTAATTCACATTACCCGCATATCGGGCGTTTCATCGCGTCCGCTGAATCTTAACGCCGTGTCGACGACCGCAATACGAAAATAACTATCGGAATTGTTGTCTAACATTTCATATGTGAAATTCATCGAAATTGGAAGTTTACGGAGTAACAAGTTCACGCGGCAACTGCTCGGGAAACAAACAATTCGTAACATCGCGCGTGAGATACGATAGTATCGCTTACGCACCGCACCATCGCTGGAAATGTTTTTTTTTT
The DNA here is from genome assembly GCA_934046635.1 of Buathra laborator. Taxonomy (NCBI): domain Eukaryota; kingdom Metazoa; phylum Arthropoda; class Insecta; order Hymenoptera; family Ichneumonidae; genus Buathra; species Buathra laborator. Next base: position 16,726,099 of record OW203897.1, read on the forward strand.
TTCTCTTTTTTTCTTAATCTCGCGTTTGTTAATCGATGAACAAACAGCGATAATAATTCGTATACCGTTCAACGCCTAAACTGAAAATTTGTTGTCCGATAAGACCGATAAACTGGCGTCTGATTGTTATCCGAAACAACAAAAACCTGTTTACGGCAGTGAGATTGTCTATCCGCGATCTTTGTATCTTAATCAAGATATCGCGTCTCTCAATACCTTGGAAGACACCTTTGATCGGGTCTCGCGAATAAATTCGGTTTTATCGATCAATAACATTAATTATCATTATTATTAATAAAAGTAATTTTTTTATTTTAATTTTTTTTAAAATTATTTTCAAAAAATTAAAAAAAAATAATTATTGACAATGATAAAAATTTTATTAATTATTTAATAAAAAATAAATAATATAATTTTTTTTTTTTTTTTTAATTGTTATTTTTCAAATTAATTTAGTGTTTAATATTGTTGTTACTATTGTTATTTATTAATTATTATTTTATTTCATTATTTTTTCATTTTTTTTTTCCAGGAGATGGGATCGAAAACAGTGTTTTCGAATGAACCGGTCGCCGAACACGGAGACGTATTGATTCTCTCAGTGAAACCGCAGGTAGTGCCAAAAGTATTACCGGATCTGAAGGATCCCAAGAAACTTGTGCTCTCCATCGCTATGGGAATTTCATTGGAAACTCTCGAAAAGGTATTGACAAACGCGATTAATAGATCGACGATAAGTTTTTACGCATTTCATTGGTTCTTTCGATGTTTTACGCTATTTTTTTTTTTTTTTTCTTTTTTAGGGTTTACCGGATGGTACACCGGTTATCAGGGTGATGCCGAATACTCCGGCGTTAGTCGGCTGCGGCGCAACGGTATTCGCACGCGGAAAAAACGCCAACGAAGACAAAGCGCAAATCGCCGAGAAACTCTTCTCCGCCGTTGGGATTTGCGAAGAGGTCGACGAATCTTTGATTGATCCCGTTACGGCTCTCGCCGGTTCGGGACCCGCATACGTGAGTTACTATTTCGCGCGTTTATGCGATTTCACGAACAAATTTTTTTTTTTTGCTTCGAGAAACTAAATGTTTTGTTTTCGTAGGTCTATATGATGATAGAAGCTTTAGGCGACGGAGGCGTAAAGATGGGACTTCCGCGTCCACTCGCTTACAAACTCGCAGCTCAGACGGTACTCGGCGCCGGCGCAATGGTACGCGAAACCGGTACTCATCCGGCGCAACTTAAGGACGACGTAGCATCGCCCGCCGGTTCGACGATAGCGGCTATTCATCATCTGGAGAAACACGGAATGAGATCCGCGGTTATCGGTGCCGTCGAAGCCGCGACGTTACGCTGCCGAGAATTCAGCTCTACGAAAGATAAAAAAAATTGAAGATCCGAAAACTCAAAGCCAAAACTCGAGACACACATCGCGATCCGTTTGGGATCGGAAAACTGAAGAGAAACCATAAGATATGATCTACAAGACTGCGGTTCACTATTCATTTAGATTTTTTCCTCGAGGAATACGCGAACCCGTAACGATGGATCTTAATGCGGGATGTTTCCGGAGGAAGCATTTTGGCTCAGTTACCATTTTTTTTTACTTTTGATAGATTTTAGTTGATATCGATGAAAAAAAATGACGAAAAAAAAAAAAAAAATGATGGACGTTGAGGAGAAAATTGCATCGATCTTGCAAATTGCATTAAAAGTCATTTGCTCGATATGTACATATATTTGCCAATGATAAATGTGAAAAAGTCTCAAACATTCGTCTAATAGTACTGTGTAAAGAAAATAATAAAAGAAAAGCTCGTGTCATGAGATGATAAAACAATGCGAGTCGTATAACGATTCTTACCGATTTTTATTAATCTTCCGCACTACGAATTTGGAACGATTTTTTTCCGCTTTTACATTTCAATCTCCACGAAAATTTCCTTCAGAATTTTATTTTCTTTATAAAAATTAAAAAAAAAAAACCAGATATTTACATAGAAAACCAAAGAAAGTCGCAGATAAAAAAATAACTTTAATCGAATCCAACATCGCAAACTCATTAGCGCAGATGCATCAATAATCGAAACAAAACAAAAAACAAATATCCGAGAAACTGACGATAAAAAATCGCAGAAAAAGCGAAAAAAATTAAAATCGTGTGAAATACTAATGATAGATAAATCTATCGAAAAATGAATAACAAACAAATTGTAAAATTATTATACAGAGTATAAAGTTCTGAAGAGGATTTCGATCGAAACGAAAAAGCGAAAAAAAATCGTTCCAAAGCCGTAACACGAAAAAAAAAACAGAAAAAAAAATTGAAACATCGGTCGCTGCATCGTAACATATATTGTTACCGAAGATTTTTCAAACGTGAACTCACCTCTCACATTTTGTCGCTCGCATTGTTATAAGTCGACGCGTGGGGCGTCTTAGCTTTGTCCTCCACGGACTTGAATCCCAAATTGAATTCGTTTTTAAACATATCCCTGTAGTAACTCTCTTTGACGATATCGCAAGCGGGAACTCCCGTTTCCTCGCATTTCTTCACATAGAGTTTATGCATCGCTGCGATACTTAAACTCGCATCCAGGTACTTTCTTCCGCTGTGATCCATGGGATTGGCGACACCTTCAGCGGGAAAGGATTTAATGTGCTCGCGGACGAGATCCTTAACGGCTTCGGCTTTTTTCGTTTTCGGTGTGTGCCGCCCGCGCTGATCGGGTCCGATAATACCACCGGGTGAACTTCTCTTCTTGTCCATCGCGAGACGAACGAGTTTCTCGGATACCGAAAAAGTGCTGAGGAACATCGGTTTGCAAACCGTTATGAAATCGGCTTTAATCAGCAAGGAATATGTAAAGGTGACTTGTCTTCGGTGTTCCGATTTCACGTCGCTGCGACAACGCGAACGCTGCTTCGCCGATTCTTTCACCAATAATGCGATATACTGTCTGCGCTGCTCCCAGTTGCATGTCTTCCAGAATACGTTGTGCAACTCTTCGCGAGATACTTCGTCTATCTTCTCGCTGCAACGCATACGACAGTCGCACGGCGGTCCCATTACCTTCGCCGGTACTATTTTACCTGTGCGAAAAATATTTTATTCTGTATATCGATTTTTTTAAAATTGTTTTGGATGTTCCGTTCGAAATAAATACGAATTGTTTTTATTCGTATTTGATATTTGATGCGATTTTTTGAATAATTCGAAAAAAAATTAAAAACTCGAAATAATACGAGAAAAATCGAAAAAATCGTATAATTCGAAAAAAATTGGAAAAAAATCGATAATATCGGTAATACTGGTTATACCTCCGACTCCCACGTATTCTTCGCCGCGCAATCGCGCGTTTTTCTTAACGTTGACTTTCCATGTTTCCGGATGTTTGGTACGTTTCATGGAGTCTTTTTGCTGTCTAGAAGTTTTTGTTTTTTTCGCAGGTCCCGCTTTGGACGGTTTTTTTGGTGCCTCCTGCGGGATTTCGGGAATTTTGGGCGGTTCCGTCGGACATCCTGGAAAATTTGATACTCCATTGCGATAATCGTAACGATGTAAAATTCGCGCCTCAAAGGTAAACTTTTGAGGTAACGAGAGCTCTAAGGCTAATAACTGGGTACCCACTAGTGGCGCAACTCTCTTTCTGTGCTCCCGGCTGAGCATTCAAAAAAACCAATCCCTCTTTCCACCAGTGGGCTGCTACAGGCATCTCGGCGGCTGTGTCATTTTCGACTATAAAGAACTACGATGTAAAAACCAATGCCGACGTTCGTACGTTTATCGTAAATTTTTATGAATTTTTTTACTCACCGATTTCATTCTGAGATTTATAATAGGGCGGCGCGGAGGGTTGCATGTGTTGGGGTGGAGGGTGGATGCGCCTGTTGTCATACCACTGTTCCATATCTCTTCCGCCGTTCGAATTTCCCGGAACGGCGGGACATACGCCCGTTATGTCGTGTTGCATTCTTCCATCCATTCTCGTTTGTTCATAACATCGGGGTAACTCCTTACCGAATACGAAAAGTTATTAATTTCGAGGTTATAAACAGCCGATCTATTGACTAGCGAAAGTGTCAACGATGCGCGTCGACACTAAAAACGATTTTCTTATCGCTTGGTTACGTAAATGTGAAAAATATGACGAACAATCGCGAAAGTGTTAAATTCATTATCGTACCCCGCAACGTTTCGTATTGATCTCGTTATCAATTGCACTTGTCAAAAATCCATCTTTCACTGACTCTATTTTGCGAAGTGCTTCACAGCCGATCTCGAGACAATTTCAGACAATTTATTCTTTTTTCGTGGGTTTTATAGAGATCTGGGATATTTTGGCTTTGAAAAACACGCTATTGGTAAGACTGTCTGTCGATATCGTGCAATTTTAGTCTCCTTCATCATAACTGCGAGTTTACTTGTACATGTCGGATTTTCTTTTCAATTATTTAATTTAATATCTATTATTCGTGTTTTACACTGTACTTCGTGGTGACATTGCGCTTTGTATAATTGTATAGTCATTTTAATTGTACTTTGTTATGAAGAAGCAAACGGACAGTTTTTAAACTATTTCACTCTCCGCCATCTCTCGGCGACTCCCCAAAAGTCGCCAAAAGCGGTCGGATTTGTAAACTTTAGAGGGCGCCACCCCTATAAGCTGCTACGGCTATTTGTTTTGTAGTTTATTCATCTCGTTTCCCAGTCACATCGTTCTCGCCCGATTCGTTTCTGATACCGTGTTCGTGTGCTTCGCTGCTTCGCTTTGGAGGTAGCTTGGTTTTTTTAATATCGAAACGAGAAGAAAAAGAGACAAAAAGGGGTATATCGTCGAGTCGAGCGAAGCGCAACGTCTAATCGCTCCGGTCGTGTAAAGATCAGTATTTTTCGTGCCTCGATATCGTCACGGAGCCTCGCTCCGGCTGTACGAGGACTCGGGTTTTTTTTTCTTGCGTGGACGACGTCGAGATTGCCAGACTGTATTTTGCCCTGGGTGACGCCGGTCGCCTTGGGCCTTGGAGCCTCGACTATATATCTCGTAAGGCCCTCGAGCGCTCGAACGGAGGCAAGGTAAGGACCCGAAACGTCGCACTTACACTCCTAATTGTTCTAATTTTATCATTGAATGAAAGAGAAAACAAAAAAAAAACATCAAATAAATAAAAAATAATATAGACTCGCTCCCGAAAAGTGTCAGTATTACGGGAGAGACATGCCGTAGTTAACAGTGTTGGTTGCAACGATCCCAGTAGAGCAGTGGTCATAATACAAGTGGCACTCCTTAGTTTCTCGCATCTTCGGGATAAATATACCATAATTCCATGGCTTTTTATCTACAATCTGTCTTTGATATACACGTAGCGACGAATCCAGATCCATTCGCATCCGAAAAATCTCCGCAAGTCTGAACAAAAATAAAAAAAAAACATTTCGAAACCCGATGCAACAATGTTGTCTCGCGCGATGCAGAACATTTTTTCACCCGTAAAATTATCGAAAACGCGAGCACTCGAAATTGCATCAGAATTTGCATAAATGTATACATTATTTCGCGATTTCATTTGGGGGGATGGATTAAGTTATTAATTTGACTCCTATGAGGTTATTTTCGATTTATTTATTTTTCGTATTATTAACACTGCATTTCGTTGAGATTCGTTGAAGCATCGATTACACATCCCAAACAAATTCCGACATTTTTATTGCCCATGTTTCCCCCCCAAAGTGGATCCTTTTAATTTATGCGACGTTATCTATCCGCATGTCCACAAAACCATTCTTTCAGGTCGAAAGTTCACTCGCTCTAGTACCCAGTGCAGTACGAGTAAAAAAAAGTTGACGGTTCCGCCGGTTTGCCTTGCTTTGTGTTGTGTTAAAAGTCGAAAGAAAAAAACCGTTTAATCGAACTCCGAAACTAAAAACGAAGCTCCCTTGAGCTAAGAGAGTACGCAAAAAAAAAAATAATAAAAAATGTATACATTTTACCTGTGACAAAAAGTTCGTATAAAGTATATATATATATATGCATATATATGAAAAAAAAAAGTCGAGAAAAAAAAAAAAGAAAAAAAAACGTAAATGTGGCGTAAAGTATCTGACGTGGTTTGGATAGTGCGCGTTGCACCGTCGAGAGCGAGTACTGCACGGGCTCTTTTTGATACAGGTAAGCCCTATGTCGCTGCTGATGTAGCTCTTCGCGCTACATTCAGTAGGTATGTTTACAGTTATATATACTTCTTTTTTTTTTTTTTTTTTTTTTTTTTTTTTGGTATTATTTTTCTGGGGTGTGCGAATTGTGTTTAGGTCGCATATTCGTTCGAATTATTTCGAATAATGCGAATATTTTCGTATTGTTTCATGTTGCGCGAATTTGTTCGTATTATTCGATTTTTTCGGTTTATTTCGCATTTTTCCGAATGTTCTCATGTTTTTTCACATTTTTTTCGTTTCATTTCGCATTTTTCCGAACTTTCTCGCGTTATTTCGCATTTTTTTCGTTTCATTTCGCATTTTTCCGAACTTTCTTGTGTTATTTCGCGTTTTTTTCGATTTTTCTCGTGTTATTTCGCATTTTTCCAAATTTTCTCGTGGTACTTTGCGTTTTGTAGATTCTCCTCGTCTTGTTTCGAGTTTTTTCCCGAAATTTCTCGTGTTATTTCGCGTTTTCTCGGTTTTTCTCGTGTTATTCCGCGTTTTCCCGATTTTTCTCGGGTTACTTCGCGTTTTTCCGATTTTTCTCGTGTTATTTCGTGTTTTTCCGAACTTCCTCGTGTTATTTCGCGTTTTTCCAAGATCTCTCGTGTTATTTCGCATTCTATCGAATTACGTCGTGTTTTCGATCCGAATTATAGCGAAATTTCGACTATTCTCACATCCCCAATTTTTTATTATTTTTTTTTTTTTCTTTCATTTTCAAAATAAGAAGAACTTATGTCCCATAATATCGACAATGCTTATTGCCGTGGTCTTCGCAGAGGCTCGTATCACCACCGAACGACCGTCGTTTTTGAAGGCTTTAATGAGATCGATTGTTCGCAGGCTGAAATAGATCGCCATGTCGGATTCGGGATCGGAGAGTTCCTCTTCGGAGGGTTACAACGGTCATCGAGGTCGAGCGACGACGCCGGACGAATCGCCGTCGAGATTCGCTTCGCGTTCGGATCGCAAATCGCCGGGTAGTTTCGTATCGTCGCGCGGTAAATCCCCGCAATCACCGCCAGCCTCGCCTCCCGGTTCGCCAAATTCGTCGAGACCAGCGTCGCCGAAGTCTCCGAGCGAACCGGCGTCTCCGAGATCGCGGGACAGTTCCCCAAAATCTCGAAGTCCCTCGCCAAAGTCTTACAGATCGGCGGCGAATTCGCTGGAATCGCCGCGTTCCGATCGCAGCTCACCGCAATCGCCGGTACGCGGCGCCGGTTCTTATCATTCGGGACCGAGTTCTCCGAAATCCACGAAAGGCGGCAGAGCGTCACCCAAGTCGTACACCTCGGGTCCAATGTCCCCGACGTCGCGCGATCACACGCCGAAGTCTTACAGAAACAGCGAATCGCGACACAGTTCGCCGAAGTCGCCGGGATCGGGACGCAGCTCCCCGAAATCCATGGTTTCCGGCAGAAGTTCACCAAAATCGTACAAATCCGGAGGCGATTCGCCGATCGACGAGAAATCCAACAAACGCACGCCGCCCCATTCACCGCCGGCGAGAAGTAATTCTTTCAACGAATTGGACGGCGAACAGATTTCCGATGGCGATATTGACGACGAACTCGAGCAATCGGCAAAATCGAAACCCACACCTATGACTCACGGAGAAGATTTATCGGACGTATCGGATCTCGATAGCCTCGACGGGGTCGACGAAACCGAACCGACACGGGAAACATCGTCGCCCGACAGAGAACGTACAAAAAATTCACACGCATCACCCGAATCGACGAAAATCGAGAAAGAGGAAAAAATCGTTCCCGTTGGATTGACGGAGGAAACCGAACAACTCGATTTCGAAGCCGAGGGACAGTGGAAAGACGAACGCGAAGAGGGTAATTCATTAATTTCGATTATTTATTTCTTTTAATCGATTAAAATCGTTTTGTAAATACAATTTATCGATCTGTTAGTAAAAATTCTTAGGAAAACGTAGAAAACTTCCAATTTATGTTACAATAGTAAAAAAAAAAAAAATCGTAAATTACGGAATTAATTTTTTTTTTTTTTCGTAACAAATTGTTTATAACATGAAAAAAAAAAAATTACAATAATTCGGAGGTTACGATTGGTCGAAACTTTTTTTTTTAGTTACAGCGAAGAAATTGCAGTAATTAGTGCGATTATACATCGCGGCGCTGAAATTACTAATTTTTAATTTTTGTTGCATTACAGGAGAAACCGAAGTACCAGCGCCACGGGAACCGAAAGAAATAAAAGACAACGACACGAACGACAATGACAAAGATCGAGAAAAAGTTAAGACGACCGAATCGGGAGAGATAAACGACGACAAAGAAGAGGGCGAAGAAGACGGCGAAAAAGTCGAATCCGAGTTGGAAGAGGGAGAGCTTAGCGATGGTGAAGACGTGCGTCCGGAGGAAACGGAGCCGAGGCCCGTGTGTCGTTTTTATAATCGCGGACAATGCACGTGGGGCGTTAGCTGCAGATTTTTGCATCCCGGCGTAACCGACAAGGGAAACTACACGATGTTTGATATGGTACGACCGATGGCGTATCCACCGCACGCGAGTGGACCTCACGAATTCAGACCGCACATAGAGCGACCCGCGTTGGTACGACCGCTCACCGGATATCCGGCGCATCCCCATCCGCCGAAAGTTGAGGAATTACCCGCGGAATCTGCTTGGGAAAGGGGCTTACGACACGCCAAAGAAGTTAGTATTCGGAGCGCTCAACGATTCGAAGACTCATACAAATTCTCAATTTTTTTTTTTTTTTTTTTTTTTTTTTTCAAATTATTAAATTTTTTGGATTTTTTTTTCGTATAATTATATTTTTCCGAATTCGAATATTTTTATTAAAAAAAATATTTTTTCGTGTCTGAAAACACGAAACTTTAAGTCCCCTCGTTATTGCGCATTCTGCGATCAATCGATTATCGATACTGTAATAATAACACGCAATTTTGTTTTAACGCAGATGATGCGAAAAGCCAATAAGCGTAAAGAGTCGGATATGGACTTTGAAGAAAAAAAGATGAACCTCAGCCTCGGTCAGGACGAGTTGGAGCGCGAGGCAGGATATTACGTGAGAGCAGCGAGTCCCGAACCTCCGGTAGAGAGATGGCCGCCGAGAGAAGTTTCCCGCAGACCGCCACCTCCCAGAGTAACACCCGAACGCTATGTCGAAGATCCCGAAGCGTATTATCCACCTGCTGCACCTCCCGAATACTATAGGTACAGATCACCTTAAACATTTTTTTTAGTATCTTAAAATCTTAAAAAAAAATTTTTTCAAGTGCCTTAAAATCTTTAAATATTCTTTTTTTAAGTATCTTAAAATTTCCAAAAATATTTTTTTAAGTATCTGAAAAATCTTAAAATCTTTGAAAATTCTTTTTTCAAGAACTTTAAAACTTTTTAAAAACTCTTTTTTAAGTATTTAAACTTCCGCGTCGATTGATATAACTTAAAAATTGAATTAAATTCCCGATGGTTCGCGAATTTACGTGCGAAAATAAAAACTTTACATATTTCTGTCGCAAGCGCTCGAGAGAGAAGAGTTCAGTACAAACCCGAGCCTCGTCCGGGACCCGAGTATCGTGAGCGTCTCGACTATCACGCAGTTCCTCGTGGTGGTGCACCGCACTCTGTTTCACCGCCGCCACATCCCCGCGAACGCGAACGCGACAGAGAGCGCGAACGTGAACGCGACTACTACGAGAAGTACGAGAAAAAGCACAAGAGGCCTTCGAGAGAAGTAATAGTCGAACGCATTCCTCCGACAAAACCGTGGCGAGAGGAAGAACCGCCGCCCGTTGAACGCGGACGCGGTGACGAATGGGCCGATCCATGGATGCGTCGCAAATCGCCAACAGCCGTTCGACGAAATCCCACCTCGTCGAGGCGATCGCGAAGACAATCGTATTCGTCGGGATCGTCTTATTCGACCACAAGGTACATTTTTTTTTTTTTTTCGAGATATGGAAATATTTGGTTTACTATTCGAAAAATGGGAAATCATTTTTTTTTCAATCAAATAATCCGAAATAATTTTTTCCCGAAAAAAAAAAATCGTATAATCGAAAAAAAAAAAAAAATGTGCATTTGAATTATTCGAGTCAAATACATTTCGAAAATCTCGAGATTTTTTTTTTTTTTTTCCGAGATTTGCAAATGTTTGGTTTGCTATTCGAAAAATGATAAATAATTTGTTATTTCTTCAATATAATCCGAAGTAATTTTTCACACAAAAAAAAAGTCGAATAATCAAAAAAAAAAAACAAAAATCGAGATTTTTCATTTTTCATCGTCGATTTAAATATCGTATATTTAACTTTGCGATTATGTTTCTCAGCTCCAGCCGCAGCTCGAGCCGTTCTAGTTACACCTCTTATGACTCCTTATCCAGGTCCCGATCCCCATCTCCCTCTTCCCGCCCGCGCGCGAGTACCAAAGGAAAGCCGCCTTCCTCGCCGCCTCCTCCGACTCCGACAGTAATTGCTCCACCGCCTCAGCGCGGTGCGATGTTAATGAATCCTCCGGCGCCTTCTCCGCGTCATCCCAAAGGTTCGATTTCTCCGACAACCGGAACGCTTCATCGTCGCGCCGGTCTCAACCCTCCGGCGCCGAGTCCGCTGATAACGCAGCGACATCACGAAAAAACTCGCGACAAAGCGGCTCTCGCGGCTGCTGCCGTCGCAAAGGTCATCAAGAGTCGTTCGCGTTCGAGGTAAAGATAATTTCATAAATATCTATCGATTTTAAATCGAAATTACGAGATCGCACGGTATTACAGATCTTCTCACAGCAGTTCAGGATCCGAGAGCAGCGGAAGTAGCAGCGATTCCAGCGAATCGAGTTATTCGTCGTCGTCAGTGGAGATGCGCCGTCGCAAGGGATCCTCGCCGCCGACATCGCGCAAAGAAACGAAAGGTATCGACGCGCTGAAACTGAGCGGTACGAAGCAACAGATAAAATTGACGCTGAAATCGTCGTCGAATAATCCGCCACCGGTGAAAAAAGTCGATCGGAGCGGTACGATAGCCGGTAAAAAGAGACCTTTGGAATCACCGCCACCGGAGAGTAAGGCGAGCGTTGCGGCCGCCGCGGCAAAAGCGGCGAAGAAGGCGAGTTCTCGTCGTGAGGAACTTCTTAAACAGTTGAAAGCCGTCGAAGACGCGATCGCGCGTAAACGATCAAAGGTGTAGAAAAAAAATGCCGACGCCGCGAGAAGACGCGAAAAAAAAAAAAAAAAAAAAACAAAAAAAAAAGAAAAGAAACAAAACAATGAATATTCACAACTTGAAAACGCCGTTGCATAACGAATCGCTTGATATATAAGACCAACGTGACATCGTAATAGGCTATAATTACAAATTAAATAAAAAGAACATTTTGTTTTTAAAATTGAATTATCCACTCGATAGTCGAATATTTCCCTCGATTATTAATTTATTAATTTCAATAAATTAAATTAATAAAAAAAAAAAAAAAACAACGTTAAATAATAGTAATATTGATTAACATTATTATTACTATTATTAACAATATACTTATTAATTTTATATTAATTCATTAATTTGTTTTTTTTTTTTATAATTCAATGACGAAACTCAGTTTCATTCGGTACAAAAAAAAAATTAAGTCCGTTGCGTTAAAATTGCTATTCTAAATTTATACAAATTAACGTATCTAATTCGAGATAAATTCCAAATGCATAAATAACTGAGAGCCGTGAATACTTCGTGTTCTCAAAGAGAAAAAAAAAGAGAGACGTTGTTAACAATTAAAAAAAAAAAAAAAAAAAATCGCAATGAAAAATTAGTCTTCTGAATACTGCAGTGTTATTGTGAAACATTTTTTTTTTTTTTTTTTTCACCGATGATTATCACGTTTTATATGGAAATGGCTGTCGCCCTCACAGCCGCGCTGAGCAGCGGATTCGGATCGGGTTCCTCGGTTAGCATCGTTACTTTTGTCCATTCCCTCCGCTTGTTGCTTTGCCGGAGGGCGTCGATCACCGCTTGAATATAAAGTCCGTCTTCGAAGGTCGCGGCGAGGGATACGGGTTCCTTAATCCATCCGCGTTTATCCTCAACCGGTTGAAAAGCTTCTCTCAGCGCTCCGATCATTTTTTTGAGACCCTTAACGTAGGGTCGCGGTATAGAGTCCGGAAAAGACGGATAAGAATCCGACGAGTTCTCGAGATCGCGATAAATCATTTCTTCGTCGCCGTTACGACAACCGTGCAGATCGCCCCCGCGGACGAGAAGGTGTCCCGCGGGTCCGCAGACGAGTACTTCTTGCGTCAACTGACCGTAAAGATGATTACTCAGTGTAGCGGTCACGAGAGCGCCGCCGGTTAATTCCATTTGGAAACAACAAAAATCGGGCGAAGTCACGTGACGAATACCGTTTATGTGATCAGTCGTTCGGGTAAACGTTCTCACAACCGCGTGTACTCGTGAGGCTTTTTGGCCGATTAAATGAAATATTAGATCGATCACGTGACTACCGACGAGCGCCAATATTCCGCCGCCCATTATATCGTCGCATAGCCAATCGTATCCTGAAAAAAATCGGTAAATCGTTGTTATTATATCGGACTTTGAGATATTCGTGTTGAAACGGAAAAAAAAATCGATTGCAAGAAAAAAGATCGCGAAATGGAGGAATTTTTTTTTTTTTTTTAGAGAAATTTAATAATAATGATATATTATTATTATTGTGGAGTTTTTAAAAAATTCAACGTAAAAATGGAAAAAAAAAATAATAATTACGAGTATCCTGAGTTCTCCTACCTTTGTGCAATAAACTTCCCATCTGAACCCTTATGTCGACAACCGTAACTGGACCACCGAGATATCCTTCGTCCAGTGACTTTTTCATTTGTACAAAAGCCGGTAGAAACCTCAAGCTGTGATTGACTATACTTATCAAAGAGGGATAATATTGTGCGGCACGAACCATTTTTAGAGCTTCGCTCTGACTAAGTCCCGCGGGCTTATCGCACACAACGTGTTTACCTATCCCGAGCGCTTTTACCGCTATCTGGGCGTGTAAACTCGGCGAACACATTATGAATATCAGATCCACGTCTTTACGCAACAAAACGTCGTCGATTCGACTCGTGTGGAATGGAATATCGAGATCGCCCGCGATCTCTGCGGCTTCGCTGAGTGTCCGTCCCCACACTGCTTCGATCTTAAAACCTTTCTGTCGCAGAAACGGTACGATCACGCGAACTACGCTACTCGTACCGAACACTCCGATACCCGGCAACATTGTTGAAGATTTTTTGGATTCTGTGCTTCACTACCGTTACGATGTTATTTTTATTTTATTACGAAGCTTTTTGGAACGCCGAGGTTATTGTTACAGTGGGAAATAACTGGGGAAACGGTAGAAGGACCGAGGACTTTACACCGTACATGTTACGACGTTGCCTTCGACAATTACTGCCTGTGACAATTTCTCGATGTATTTGCAATAAAAAAAAACAATCGGTTGCAAAATTTGTGTACCGTACTCGAGAGTTTGTGTTGCTGTTCTGTCAATACGTGTTTATAAATCCATGAATCATGAAATACTACTATGTATGACGTGTGACTCACCGTCGTTGATCAACACGCAGAATCTCGCGGACAAAACGACAAATTTTTTTTTAGTACCTATTCCCGCCGCACGGACGCGCATGGATCGACATTCAAAAAAATTCCACTACACTCGGCCACTATAGTGATGCGCTTTCCTTGCCTAAACATCTCTTTCCGATAATAGCGCCAACGCGAAGCGTTTTATCAAGGTGCGTTTTGTACAAATATCAGCTTTAATCTCGCGCATCCTCGATTATTAAGGCAAAGTATGTCGTGTAAAATGAATCTACGAAATTCACCGTTTCTCGTGGACACAAATTTTTGCTGCTCGGATATTTGTAGCGCAGTTACGGCGTGACATATTATTGACGTATCTTCGTGAGGGGATCGTACATCTTTCGTTACATCCTTTACGATTCTCGTAATATCCGCGGTATTGTTGCTCGGTGGATCGCAAATTCTGTGCCTAATCACCGTTGAAAATTTGCGAAAATGCTGTATTTTTTTTGTAACAAAAATCACGACGAAAAACATTAAAGAATCCCGTAACATAACCTCGCGCGACAGTGAAATTGTTTAGTGATACAGATCGGTGGCGAAAACATCGAAAACCACCGAACTCTATTGATTTCAATCGATTTCGCGAAGTATATTGTTGAAAAAATTTATTTCAATTTTAATCTATTTTACAGATGTTGATGCCCAAGAAGAACCGTGTCACCATCTATGAATACCTCTTCAAGGAGGGAGTGATGGTGGCGAAGAAAGATTATCACGCACCCAGGCATCCCGCAGCTGAACTCGAGAATATTCCCAATCTTGAGGTCATCAAAGCAATGCAGGTATGTTAACAGAGCATAGATTGCAATATTCATGCTGAACTGTCGCTACGACTGAATCTAAAAAAAAATTCCCATTTTTGAAAAAAACGTATGTCGCCTAACATTTTTTTTGTTTATTTTTGCCAATTTTTCGTAATTTTTTTTTTCTCAATTTTTGCCAATTTTTCGTAATTTTTTTTTTCTCAATTTTTGCCAATTTTTCGTAATTTTTTTTCATGTTTCCTCCTTTTTTCCCATTATTTTCTGTTACATTCCATTTTGTTCCATTTTATCTAATATTTTCCCATTTTTTTCAATGATTATTTATGTTGATAACTAATCGAATATTATTCGCGTTACAGTCTCTGAAATCCCGTGGATGCGTCAAGGAACAATTCGCATGGAGGCATTTCTACTGGTATTTGACGAACGAAGGTATCGAATACTTGAGAGGGTATCTTCATCTTCCGCCTGAAATTGTGCCGTCAACGCTCAAGAGACAGCCGAGACCCGAAACCGCGAGGCCAAGGCCCGCTGCCGGTTCGAAGAGCGAAGGCTCCAGACCCGCGGAAGATCGCGCTGGATACAGACGCGGACCGGGTGGACCTCCCGCCCCCGGCGACAAGAAGGCAGACATTGGACCGGGAACCGGTGATCTTGAATTCCGCGGCGGCTTCGGACGTGGCAAAGCTCCTCAATAATTGATTTATATGATTTAATAAACCGATAAAAAATAAAATGGCACCGAAAGGTGTTACAAAAAAAAATCATGTCTCGTCTTTCAAATCCTTATTTTGCGTGCAATACGATTGGTCCTGCAAAGTAATCGATGAAGAACTTTGAGAATCCCGGATTTTTCGACGATTGATCGCATTTGACTGTACCGGAAGTAGAGTTATGTAGCAAATTCGCAAAATGCCGAAATTCTATAGTTATTTTATTCATTTATCGCAACTATAACGATTACGGAAATTTTTATCTGTTGATAACAAACTATCGAGGTTTCGAGGTACCGGCGAAAAAAAAAAATCAACAAAATATGAAACGGTACGCCGAGTGCTAAAAAAAATCATTTCTCGATCGTCTAATTTTTATTTTGTTTCGTTATTTCAGTCAACAATACTTCGTAAATAAATATATCTTTGGAGTTTCAACGCTTTGCAAATTCGCTGCACGAGTCTACTTCCGGTTTAAGGTCTTTAAAAAACTGTCACATGAGCGCCGCGAACGCCGGTAGTTTTTATATGTGCTTCAAGATTGACAGCGTGAATCACTAGGCGTAGAGGTCGTCGCGTTCGTGAAATTTTTGAATTCGAATGATAATGTTGTTTATTGTGTTGTAATGACGGAAACTATCGAAAAGACTCACATCGATGGAGTTTAATTGCATCAATTTACTCGAAAATGTTATTCAATTGTAAGAAAAACATCTTATTTCGTCAAAATTCGATCGTTTCTGAAGGTCAACAACGATTTCGCGACACTTATAGGTTATGCTGTTTTTTTTTTTTTTTTTTTTCCAGCAACTGTTCGTTCCGATTGAATAATTTCGCAAGAAAAAACGCAGAGCAATTATGCAGTCTTTGGGGGACAGTACTTTGGCGGCGTTCATGAAAAGTGATGTATCCAAACAACTCGAAAATCAGTCAACAGAAAATCCAAATGCCGCAGCGAAACCAAACGGAGCGACGAGAAGCAACGTCAGTGATATCGACAAATATTTCAGCGATAGCGTTTTATTCGCCAGTAAACAGTCAAAAAAAACAAATGACCTCATTTCGCCGAATAATCACCCAAATAATAGTTTAGCGTCGAAAAATCTGGAAAATGAAAAAAATTTCTCCGTTCCACGGATTTCTCCCGTAACGATAGATCTCACCAACGGGAATTCCGAATCGAAGAATTTCACTCAAACGACGACAAATTCAAGCGTAGAAATTCCTTCAAGAATTTCTACGCAGGAACATTGCAAATTATCCTCATGGGGTTTGCCGCCGTCGATTCTCAGAAAATACGAGGCGCGAGGAGTCGCAACGATGTTTCCTTGGCAAGTGGAGTGTCTATCAAATCGCGAATTACTCGAAAAAAATCGTAATCTCGTTTACTCCGCTCCAACATCAGCCGGAAAAACTCTCGTTGCCGAAATTCTCGTTATAAAAACAATTTTGGAGCGTCGAAAAAAAGTAATATTCATTCTTCCCTTCGTCTCCGTCGTACGAGAAAAGATGTATTATTTTCAAGATTTGCTAACAGACAGTGGATTTCGCGTCGAAGGTTTTATGGGCGGTTGCGCGCCGGCGGGTGGTTTCGCCGCGACGGACGTAGCGATCGCGACAATCGAAAAAGCGAATTCCTTGTTAAATCAATTAATGGAAGAAAAAAATCTCGTAAATCTCGGAGCCGTAGTTATCGACGAATTGCATCTAATCGGCGATCCGTATCGCGGTTATTTGCTCGAATTATTATTAACAAAATTGAAATACATGAGTTTAAAAAACGATCTCGTGCGCGTGCAGTTAATCGGTATGTCGGCGACGTTACCGAATCTCGGGGTTCTCGCCGATTGGCTCGATGCCGTATTATACAAAACGGACTTTCGTCCGGTTCCGTTGAACGAATTCTGCAAAATCGGAACGCAAATTTACGACAATAAAATGAAAAATATTCGTACATTAAAAAGTCTTCCGAATCAAAATGATTCCGACGATATACTTCAACTTTGTCTCGAAACGATAACCGACGGACACAGCGTATTAATATTTTGCCCGACGAAAAATTGGTGCGAAAAACTCGCACAGCAAGTGGCGATGGCTTTTCGGAGTCTCGGAAGCGAAAACACCGAAATCGGTGGAGTTTTACGAGAGCAATTAAGTATGGAAGGGATAATAGAGACTTTGGAACAATTGAAACGCAGTCCTTCGGGTTTAGACACCGTATTAAGGCGCACAGTATCCTTTGGTGTTGCGTTTCATCACGCGGGATTAACGATGGATGAACGCGACGTTATCGAAGGTTCTTTCCGTTCCGGAGCATTGAGAGTACTAACAGCAACGTCGACTCTCAGCAGCGGAGTTAATCTTCCGGCGCGTAGAGTGATAATACGTTCATTAATGTTCCACGGAAGGCCTCTGGACTCGTTGACTTACAAGCAAATGATCGGAAGAGCGGGAAGAATGGGTAAAGACACAGCAGGCGAAAGTATAATAATTTGCAAACAAAACGAAACTAAAGCAGCGACTACTTTACTTTCTTCTGATTTGCAGCCGATCTCGTCGTGTTTAGAGGGTTCGGAGCCCCTAATTCGCGCGCTACTCGAGGCGGTCGCCAGCGAAGTTGCGTACACAGCACGCGACATCGATCTCTATACGAAATGTACTCTTATCAGCTTCAGTAACGCCGATTTCATCGAAGAATCAACGAAAGAAGCAATAAAATATCTCGTCGACAACGAACTTCTGATGATGCAAAAGACGAAAGACGGAGATGAAAGATGGATCGCTACACCGTTGGGAAAAGCGTGTTTAGCGGCATCAATGCCGCCTACCGATGGATTGTTTCTTTTCGACGAATTGCAAAAAGCTCGTCGATGCTTCGTTCTCGACACCGAGTTGCATGTTATTTACTTGGTAACTCCTCTGAATTCCAGCAATCAAATCGGACAAATCGATTGGATTGTTTTTCTCGATATTTGGAAAAGCATTTCGGAAAGCGAGCGACGAGTCGGCCAATTGATCGGAGTTCAAGAATCGTTTCTTATGACGGCGATTCGCGGAGCTGCGAAACCCGGAAAAGTTCTTAATGTTCATAAACGCTTTTACACCGCTTTGGCGCTTCATGAATTGGTTCGGGAAGTTTCTTTGGCTGATGTTTGCCGTAAATACGGCTGTTGTCGCGGCGTTATTCAGGGTCTTCAACAATCGGCTTCAACTTTTGCCGGTATGATAACGCAGTTTTGCAAAAAGTTGGGATGGAGTTGTATGGAATTGCTGATCGGACAATTTCAGACGCGACTACAATTCGGCGTTTGTAGAGATCTGTTGGATCTGCTGAGACTACCGATGCTTAATGGACTTCGCGCGAGAAGTTTGCATAAAGAAGGAATCACTTCGGTTGCCGAATTGGCGGTGGCGAATGAATTGGACGTCGAAAGAGCGCTTCACAAGGCATTGCCTTTCGAAAGCGGCAAAGAACACGACGGAGAACACGAAATGGACGCTGCGAAACGCAATAAAATGAGAAGCGTCTTCGTCACCGGTAGAGACGGTCTGACGCCCCATGAAGCAGCGATTATTCTCGTCCGCGAAGCGAGAACTTTGGTACAAAACGAACTCGGAGTCGATGATCTTCAGTGGAAACAGCGACAACAATCGATTACTGAAGATGGATCGCGGAGTTCCAGAGATCTTAACAATGGAAGCGTTAGTAATCAAAGTTCGTCGATCGGACCGCCAGGAAATGTTACGAATCAAAGTTCTTCGATCGGACCGCCTGGAAATGTTACGAATCAAAGTTCTTCGATCGGACCGCCGGGAAATGTTATGAATCAAAACGAAACTCAAGAAAAAAGCGATAGTTCTCGAGAAAATGGAGAAAAATCGGATGGAATCGAAAATCGAATTAATGAAGAAAACTCTCGTAGAGAAGAAATACCGAATATTACCGATCCAATATCTTCGCAGAATAGCGGAAACGCTTCGAAAATCAGTGAGGCGAGTTATAGAAACGATATTTTTGAATTCTCAGGTACCGTTGTTACTATGGAACCGGAAGTACAAATCGGATCCACGAGTCAACAGGAAATCGGACGAAAAATTACGGAGGAGAAAAGAACTTCACGAAAAAACGAAGAAACACTTAATGGAGTCGAAAATCGAGTTAATGAAAAAAATTCTCTTAGAGAAGAAGTACCAATAATTACCGATGCAATATCTCTGCAAAACAGCGGAAACGCTTCAAAAATCAGTGAGGCGAGTTACAACAACGATATTTTTGAATTCTCGGGTTCCGTTGTGAATATAGAAGCGGAATTACCAATGGGATCGAAGATTCAACACGAAATCGGAGAAGAAATACCGTTAGGAAGAGACGATTCACAAAAAATCGAAGAAAAATTGAATGGCGTTGAAAATCGAGTTAACGAAGAAAATTCTCTTAAAGAAGAGATACCGATAGTTACAGAATATCAAGTATCGCAGCAGAATAGCGTAAATGCTTCGAAAATCTGTGAGACAAGTTATAGCGATGATATTTTCGAATTCACACCATCGATGAATACCGAACCGCAACCGGCAGTTGTATCCAAAAGCGAAGAGATCGGTATGAAATCGAAGGAATCGCAAAAAATGCCGGAATCGGAAGAAAAAAAAATCGGCTCTTCCGCCAAACCATTAGCTATGAGTCCAATAGTTCTGCTAAGAAGATCCGACGCTTTAGAATCGAATTCTCGGAGTCCAAGTTTATTCGGCGACAGTTTGAATATCGATAGTCAAGAATGCAATATGTTGGAACAGAACGTCATCGATTCTCTCAACATTTCGGTGTTCGGCGACACGATAATATCGGAATTCGCAACATCGCGAAAGCAAAACACATCGGAGAACAGAATTTCGAACGGAACTAAACCAACGCGCCGCAGCAGTACGGGAAGTCAGCGGAGATTATCACTGATGAATATCGGTTTGCGGCGATCGCCGAGAATATCGGAAACGAGAGATCGAAGCAAATCTCTCATTTGGGACGATTCTTGGGACAACACGAACGGCGTTATCGAGAGAGTCGATCAGAAAGAGGCGACTATCGCCTCGAATTCGCGAACGAAAGATCCGCTGAATCTGAAAAAATCTGATGCCCCGAAATCGAGTAAAGATACTACGATAGCTGATAAACTTCGCTCCGCATCATCGCTGAAAAACGATTACGAGAGTTTATCGGTTTCGAAAGATCGTATAGCGGAATTGAGAAAAATCGCGCAAAAGCGTAAATTATCCGAAACATCGATTATCGATAAATCCCCAATCGCCAGTATATTAACTTACGTTGAAACACGCCGACCATCGATCGATTCGAATAAATCGGATTCCGATGATGTCGTATTTCCCTCGCAGAGTTTAGATCACTGCGGGAGTTCAGCGAAAAATCGTACGAAAATAAAATTGGAATCATTGCGGAGATCGCGAACTCAACGAGACGCGATAACTAGAAGTCTGAAAATGGATGAACCGGAAGAGCCGAAAGATGCATCTCGCGAAAGTTGCGCTATAGAAAACGTTAAATCCGATTCCGACGATAGCGAAATTCCCGTTAAGCGTACGAATACCTTATCGAGAAAGCGAACGGTACGGAAAGTTTCGAAAGCTCCGGAATCGCGAAAGAAACCAATCGCTTCGGTAAAATCGTCTGCCGATCGAACGAAAAATAAGAGAACACCGATAAACGAACCGCAAGTTTTCAACGTAACGATCAGTCGGGAGAAATTCAATGTATTCAAAGAAGAAATCGGCGGCCAAAAAGACATATCGTTGGCCCTTTCGTGCGAAATATTTCTGAAGGATACCATCAGTATCGGTACTAAAATAATCGGTATAACGGGCGCTGATGGCAAAAAGAAAACTAAGAAAATCGAAAACTGCGTTTACGGGAATAAAAAATTGTGCGGAATCGCGATTTCTTGGGACGGAACTGTTGTACACTATATTTCCTTCGACAATTCGCAAGGTAAGTGCGCTAAACAGTCAGATAATGTTCTCAATCGTCTATAACGAGAAAATCTTTTGCAGAATCGAAAGTACCGGTAAAGGAGCGATTGGAATTTCTGATGGAATTACTTACCAACGAGAATCTCACAGTGCGCTGTTTCTCATTCAAGGAAACGTACAAAATATTGTATAACTGCTGCAGAATTGCTTCATCCTGCAAATTTCTCGATCCAAAAACAGCCGATTGGTTGATGGATCCGGAGCATTCGGAGAGAAGTTTCAATGCACTTGTAAGACGTGAAAACCCCGCGAGGGATACTATTTTCTCGATCCGCGTCCTGCGCTACTAAATTCTTCTATTAAAAAAAGAAAAAAAAAGAAACAAAATCGTCAGAGTGTCAGAAATACGATGAAACCGATCTTCCGAAGATATTTTTATTTTACGCAACTCTATGAAATTAAATGCAAAAAAAAGTTAATAAAATCAGCGAAAATAACTATTTCGCGATTCTCACGAAAATTATATCATTACATTTCCAGCGAAACGTGAGTTTCGGAAATTATTTCGAATTCATCCCAATAGGATAAAAATCGGGAAAAATCAGTCGTATACAAGGCACTGCGATTTTAAAATTTTTTAACGCATTGGGAAGTATTCGATTTTTTTTTATATCTCTCTTTTGGCTGAAAATGTAAGAATACATCTTTCGCGGAGATTTTTGAGTTAAATTTATATACAATTTTTAAAAATCTTTCTTTACAAACGGTTAATATATCGCTACCGCTATAATATCCCTTTTTCCGCGATTTCCTATCAATAATAACGTCTTTCGTCAGATTACAGAATACCTAAACGAAGCGCAATTAATATTGCAACGCACCGGCGCGCACATCGGCGGCGCGGGTCCCGGACTCAACGTAAAAAGTGCAGTGGACAGCGAGATCCGCGCGACAACAGAATCCGCACTCACGTGGCATCTCACGACTGCGTTGATGCAGCGATTGAAAGAACGCAATCCGAAGTTACTGCAAACTTTCAAAGGTATCGCCGTTTTCCCAAAAACGATATTACGATCCATATAAATCGATGTATTTAATGAAAACTCTTATATAATGAAAAACTGTTATCGAAGAAATCGAAATGGGAACTTTGACGCTATTGGCGCGAATGGAATTAACCGGATTCGGCGTGAATCTGAAATCTCTTCAAGAATTGTCCGATGTGATACAACGAGAAATGTCGCAGTTGGAAAAACGCGCCTATTCGTTGGCGGGAAAACAATTTAATTTCTCGTCCTCCAAAAGCGTCGCACAGGTACTTTTTTTTTCGCGATGTAGTCGAATACTTCCGAGACGCAGTGAAAATATTCGTAACTGATAATGTTTCGTTTTTACTATCAGATTCTCGGATTATACAAAGGAAAGAAAGTCAGTACCAACAAAGCGGCGCTGGAAAACTGCGAAAATCCAATATCCGATTTAGTAGTTTCGTGGCGAAAATTAAGCACAACGCAGATAAAGGTAAATAAAGGATTACGGAGTAAATTCTCCGTAAAAATTTGTTAACTTTGATAAAATTTGAGTAATTAAATTTTTTTTGCAAAAATCCAAATAATTCGATAATATTTCGGAAATTAAAAAAAATTGCAATAAAAAAAATCGAATAAATTCGATAAAATTTCAGAATTAAAAAAAATTGCAAAAAAAAAATGAATAATTCGATAAAATTTCAGTAATCCACCATTTTTTTTATTTTTTTTTTATAGATGGTTTTTCCTTTGCTACGTTTGGCGCAATGCAACTCGAGAGTTTATGGCAATTGTCTCACGAACACCGCAACCGGAAGAGTATCGATGCACGAGCCGAACTTGCAGAACGTTCCGCGAGACTTCAAATCTCACGACGATAGTTTTTTAATAAGCGTAAGAATGGCATTCGTACCTTTAACGGGAAACGTTATAGTGTCGGCGGATTATTGCCAATTGGAGTTGCGAATTCTCGCGCATTTTTCGAAAGAAATGAGACTTTGCAAAATATTGCGGAAAGAAGGCGACGTCTTCAGAAACATCGCCGCCCGTTGGTACAAAGTGACGGAGGATAAGGTATATAGCGATCGATATAACTTTTTAGGGATTTCGGTCTCGAAATTCAAAATTATTGAGTGACGAAGAGTTTTGATTTTTGTTTTTTCAGATCGACGATGGAATGCGTCAGAGAACCAAACAACTGTGTTATGGTATGATATACGGTATGGGAGTGAAAACTCTCGCTGAGACTTTATCGGTTTCGGAAGACGAAGCGAAAGAGTTTCTGGAAACTTTTATGGGCACTTATCCCGGTATTCGCCAATGGCTCAACCGCGTCGTCGAAGAAACTCGGAAGGATGGATACGTTACTACGTTAATGGAACGCCGCAGATTTTTTCCGGCGCTTCATAGTCCGGTGCCGAGCGAAAGATGTGAGAAATCGTTCGGTTAACTTATTTTCAATGTATACTTTGCGTAAAAGTTGCGTAATTAAAAATAGTCGATTTTGGCGTTAAAGTCGAGAAATTGAAAAGGATTTGCAAAAGTCTGAAAAACTCCATAAAATTTGGAAAATTTAAAAAAATTATAAAAAAAAAACCGATAAAATTTGAGAAATTAACAAAAATTATCAAAAACCAGAAAAATTCGATAAAATCCGAATTGGGAAATATAAAAAATTAATAATGAATTTAATAACAATTTTCAGCGCAAGCTGAGCGACAAGCGATCAACACGAAGGTTCAGGGATCGGCTGCGGATATCGCGAAAAAAGCTATGGTAACGATCGACGAAAGAATGCGCCGCGAGTTTCCGGGTGAACCTCTCATACTAACCGATGTTCCGTTTAAACGAAAATTGCGAAGTCGCAGTCGGGAACCACTGCCACGGGGCGGTTATTTGATTTTACAGATTCACGACGAGTTACTCTACGAGGTAAGTAACGATTTTCATTCGTCGCGAAAGAAATTGCAGTTAAATAAATGTAATTAATAAAGAAATTGCATTCACTCGATTTTTTTTTCTGCTTCAGGTGAATTCAGCAGATTTGCAACGCGTCGGAAGGATAATACAGGAATCGATGGAGCAATCGTGTCAATTGCGAGTTCCGCTTCCCGTTAAATTGAAAGTCGGTCCGTCGTGGGGACACCTCACGGAATTCAGTCTGTAAATTCCAATCGAATGAAATTCTAAATCAATTATTTTAACACGTAAACTAAAAAATTAGAAAAATTGTAAATATTATTCAATCGAATCATTTAATTTTTTTAAAATTTTTAAATTTTTTATTTTTAATGTAATTTAAATCACGAGAAAAGCGATATTTTTACATACATTACATATATTTACACGAAATCGCGTCAATCAATTTTTCAAAATATTTTTATATTGTTACCTATTGAAAAAATTATTTTTTTATCATTATACAATGTAAAAAAAAAGAGGCGATCGTTGCCAAGTGTATTAATACTGAAAATAATGATCTTTTTTTTCCTGCAACTCTCGATTTGTAGTAAATAAATTTTTTCGTGTTTAAGTAAAAATGTTCCTTCCGCTTCGCTTTTTCTAATGATAAAACAAAAATTCCCCTCATATCGTGTCGCAAGGAGGTGCGAGCGATTGATGCAATTTAGTAACCGCCGTTTGTACTATTTGTTGAAAAGTTTCATCCTCAGCGCTCGTTACTTCCAAATTAAGAAGATCGATATGCGCCTTTTTTCCGTCAACAGTAACATACAATTTTTCTCCTTTGAATATCTTCGGTACGGAGTCCTCGCCAAACATTTCTTGTAGCATTTCGATGAGACATTCCTTGAAATGCATGCGATCCATTTTCGTTGGCGCCGGAAGTGTTTTCGGCGGTTGTTCCATCATTTCCGCTTGTAGTAAAGCAGTTAAAACGGAATCAGCGTACATATCGTTAACCGGTGTGGCGACCCATTCCATCGTAACGATTTTTCCCTCAATGGTAACATCGACATTGCGAAAAACTCGCATTTTCTTGTCGTCAATGGTATCCAACGTACCGGCGATTTGCGTCAACAAATGTTTCAAAACGGGTAAAGAAGCCGAAAAATAAATGCTTTGCCTCTGAATAACTTGACTCATCGACATATCAGTGTATTTCGACAAATCGGAAGGCGCCAACATGTGGTAATTAAAATTTCTCTTAACCAGAACTCCCGACAATTTTTCACCGGGTTTCGGAGTTTCCATAGCTAATGTACCCATTACTTTCGCCGTTTTTTCGCCCCGAAAATAAAGTTCAACCGCAACGGTATTACGGGGATTGTGAATTTCCATCGTCGTGTTCGGGTCGTCTTCGTACTCTCGTTGCAAAGCGGCTTTTAGTCTTCCCATTTCGTTCTGTTCGCCGTGAACGAGAACAACGTGCGGTGGTTTCAGTATTCTTATGAATTCCGAAGTTTGCTGATAGTCAGTATGCGCTGAGAACGATATGTAATCAACGGACATTTTTAATGGTAATTTTTGTCCGCTCATCGTAGTTATATCTTCGGGTTCCGATAGAATAGTTTTCGCTAACGTACCCTCGACGCAATAACCGGCGATAATAATACCATTTTTCGAATCGGTGCACCACGACTCGAATAATTCGCGCGAAAGACCGCTCTGCATCATTCCCGGTGTCGCCATCACGACACACGGGCCGATGTCTTCGAAGTGATCGATTCCCTTGAGATTCGATATGTGTTTAAATACGAACGGATTATTTATCGCTATTTGACGACGAATTTTATCGTTCATTGCGTTTACGTAAGTTTGATAGACCGCCATACATTTTTTCGCTAATGAAGACGCGTAATAAATCGGTATTTCGTGGAGTTCGGGATGTTGACTCCAATACTCGTCGAGTATAAGAAGCAACTCCTGCGCTCTCCCCAACGCGAATACGGGGATCAAACATCGACCCCCGCGATTTATTATCTCGTGAACGAGATTCGTGAATCTTCCCTCTCTGTCTTCCCGCTTCTCGTGAATGTGAGTTCCGTATGTCGATTCTGTTATTAATACGTCCGGATGGATGTTAGGGATCTCCGCGGCCATTAAGTGCCGATCTTCCTGCCTACTAAAATCCCCCGTGTATAATATTTTCACGCCGGCGATTTCTATCATAAACATCGCGGCCCCCAATACGTGTCCCGCATTATAGGCCCAAAATTTTATTCCGAAAACATCTTTTTCCTCGTGAAAATTAATCGTTTCGATTTTATCCATACTGCTCTCCAAATCGGATTCCGTATAAAGCATTTGCTCCGTTGCTATGTTACTGACTTTTATGTAATCGGATAAAAGCCATCGGTAGATTGCTTTTGTCGCGTGAGTCATGAAACAGCGACCCTTGAAACTCGTTTTTTGCAAAAACCACGGTAAGGCGCCGCAGTGATCGAGATGAAAATGCGATATTAATAATAAATCAATTTCGTCCGCTTCAACCAAATCTACGAACGGAAGAGCGTCCATTCCTGATAATCCGGGATGTATGCCACAATCCAACATTATTTTTTTTCCTTTGAACTCCAACATTATACATGACCTTCCGACTTCCTGACCGGCGCCAAGGGGTCTTATCGATAACAGATCGCTCTCCTCCGCTGGTACTTGGGTATCGGGTTTTCTTTTTGTCGCCATTGCGATGGATTTCTGTGAAACAAAATTGTTTTAACGAAAAAAAAAACAAAAATTCGGATTATTGAAATATCGAAAAATCGTAATAAAACGACGAATCGGTGTTTCGAGGTTATGACGAGAATGAAACAGATTATTTAAAATAAACGAAAGTTTAAAAGAAATAATAAAAGATTGAGTTTTGCGATAGAATGCGTAAGGATTGCGAGGTTATGACGAGTATAAAAATAGGTTAAGTGTGTTTACGTGATGTTGCTGTTGCTCCGATTTTATGTTTCGCGTTCTCAGTTACACATCGAATTGGGTTTGTCGTTGACAAATTGAGGATCCATGTGTACGAAGAATTGTAGAAACGTTAATTTTCTTTTTTCTTCGTGCGTTCGTCGAGCGGAAAAACAATACCGGCGAATCAACACATATATACGATTACACACCTGCGTCGAGTCACTGACTGTGACAAACTGACGTACACACTGTGGCGCACGGGGCGCACGGGGGAAGAATCCGTAGGGGAAGGGGAACTTTAGCCTGTGTACTAAGATTCCGAATGCAAAAAATAATTTTTCAACACCAGCGATATCACATCCTCTGAAAACACGGACCGATCGAGAGATCGTAGTCTCAAGAACACCATTATTCCGATTCAATTGATTTGAATCAGAGTCGGAATAAAGTCGCGTTATAACCCGCCCCCGCCTCGCCGCGCCCGCAAACGTTGATGAGAATCCACGATGGAAAACCGTGTAATTGAGAAAAAAAACTCCGATAATAAATGTAACGCGAATGAAAGCGTAAGATGAAAAAAAATCGCCTTTTAAAAAGTACCTCAATACATAACGTTTATTAAGGTATACACATGCTGATTTATTGTTTTTTTTTTGTTTTTTTTTCTTTATCATAATAATTATCCTATCTTTATTCTTCACATAGTATGAATTGATATTCATACGGTATTCAATTGCCAAGTGAATTCGCTGGCCCTATTATAAAATAGAGTTGATGTACATATTTACACTATATACAAACTTTCATTCGCTACGAATGCATATATGCTGATTAACTAGACAAATTGCACGTTCGGACATCGATGCTGGTTTTAGGTGGGATCGATCTGCCTTGAAAAATTTGTAGGCGATATACACACACACATACGCACACACACACGCGCACACGTCGGCGCGTGTAGATTTCTCGAAGGCTATTTTACTAAACTCAATTGTTTGTTTTTATCCTTCCGGCACAGGTAGCCACTCGCATACAATCGTTACGCGTGATTTGTTTTTTTTTTTATCCTGTAAGAATCCTTTATATGTCGACGCAAATGAAAAAAAAAAAAAAAAAATTGAATAGAACCAGTTAATCATCGCAACCTATTCAGGACGCCCGGCGTTTAATTCTGGCAGTTTAATGTTAACTTCACCTCACACTGCTCTCCAGTACAGTACAGTTACGACTCCGCTCCTCTCTCTCCTCGTGACTTGTTCGCGGCGCATCATTAAAGTCGACGTAATTAATTCTCTAATTAGCTATCTAAAAACATAAGTGTTACTAAATCCCTCTCAAAGCGTTTGGGGGGTAATCGTCACAATATATAAAAAAAAAAAAAAACAACATATTAACTAGCGTTGCAAACGCGATTATACGTAATAATAAACAAATACGTTTTTTTTTTTTTTTTTTTTTTTTTTCGTTAACTACGATTAGACTTCGGCTAATATAAATTACATACATAATTATTTCGTGTATCTGAGAGCAGTATGAAGAACCAACATCGATCAGTCTTAATATTGGTATTTTACCAATAAAAATCACCTTATACATTGCAAAATATATAAATATAGAAGAATAACAAGTAAGTTTTTCGTGACTATTGTACGATAGTCGCTATTAATGATAGTAATCGATAAGCCCGTTGCGAAGTGATTAACGACGCATTACGAATGCGGACCGTTTACGGTTGGTACACTGGACACTGATCGACAAACTTGCAATATCCACTCTCCATGTAAAACAGTCAGTGTAAAAAAAAAAAAAAAAAAAAAAAAATGAAAAAAAAAATTAATGTTCCACTTACAACGATTGACACGTAAAAGACTTTAGTATTTTGTGTAATATTAATTGGTTAATTATTTTTCGTTATGCAATAGCTATAAGTTGCTATTAGTTGGCAAACGTGTTTTTTTTTTTTTGTTTGTTTTTATTGTGTAGCCCTCCCCTCCCATTTATTCGGCCTATTCGCGAGTCTTTGAGACACAAATTATTTACTTTCCATTAGCAACTTTGCTTGTTATTATTGTTATTAATAAAGAGTCTTGAGTCACTGGATCATGTAAATCATCCCTTTCCCCCCCTTAGTAGACCATAACGAAATAATCGCAACCCTTAGTACTCTATACAAATTTATCCTCTCAAACTTCCCGAATTATCAAAAACATCGATAAATCGCTATGTATATGAAAAAAAAAAAAAAAAAAAAAAAAAAAAAAACGAATCCCAACACCGATGCGACGAACAAGTTAGGCAAACCTTCGAAACAAACTGAAATAATATCTCCGGTCGCTATCGTTCGATCGAATATTACAAAAATGTTTTTTTTTTTTCTTTTTTTTTCTCGCAAAATTCACGATTTTTCTTGCAGATGCGTGGAACTTTAGAAACATAATAACCCGTGCCGATGTCCGTTATTGAAAACTATATAAACGGCAACCCTTGCGTAAGGAAGTTCAGTGTCTGTATTACGAATTATCCCCTCGAGGTTTGTCTATCATAGGTACGCGTCTTTCACAACGGCATTGTCTACACATCGACGATAATTCCGAAACGCCGAAAGTTTAGTTTTTTTTTTTTTCTTTTTTTTTTTTTTCTTCATTCTGGTCATAGATCCCGTAAAGATCCAGGACTCTGGATCATTCAACGTCGATTATTTACTCAAAAAACATTGTATTGCTATAGGTCCATTTAATTCTCCGTATTTACAGGTTCTCGCGCGTGATGAATCCTAACGTGTTTATTATGGTTCGACTTGGTACTACTGGATTTGCCACAGATGTGGCAAGTGTAAGGTCTCGCGCCCGAATGCACTCGTAAATGTTCCTTGAGATAGTAAGATCGATGAAAAGTTTTGTTGCATACATCGCAAGTATACGCCTTATTTTCCTCGTGTTCCTTAACGTGTCTGAGACAATTGTATTTTCTTATAAATTGGGCACCGCAATAATTACAGGTATAGGGGCGCACGTTGCGATGTGAATTCATGTGAGCCGTGTAATCGCTGTGTCGATAAAACGCGGCGCTACACTGATTGCACTTGAAGGGTTTTGTGCTTCGCGCCGCGTGGGTCCATTTGTGCAATTGTAAGTTCCATTTGGTACTAAAGGCCTTTGAACATACTTGGCATTCGTAAGGTCTCTCGCCGTTGTGTACGCGCATGTGTACCGACAACGAAGATCGCAAATAAATGCATTTGCATATCGGACACTCGACATTTTCGCTTTCGCGTTGAGCGTCCGGTACGAATCTTCGATTGTGCGCGCGTCGCATGTGTCGGGTAAGACTTGCCATATGTATGAACCTTTCGTTACAGTAGGTACACGCTTTGGGCTTTTCGTCGTGTGTTTCCTTGTGCCACGCGAGTTTTTTCTTCGTATGGAAGACTTCACCGCAGTGGCATATGTAGTCCTTTAATTTTCTCTTAATATTAAGATGATGTCTATTCTTGTGCTGTGTTAAATTTGAATATCTACGAAAAGTCTCGTTGCATAAATTACACTTAACCGGTGCATTGCCGGTGTGACCGTTCGTGTGCTCATCGAGCTTTTGCTTTGTAAGGAATGCCTTGTCGCATACGGTGCACGGAAACGGTTTTATACCGAGATGACGCTTCATATGAAGTTTGAAATTCGGTTTACGATAAAAATATTTGCCGCATTGCGAGCACTCGAGTGGATGAATCTTGAGATGAGCGTTGAATAGCATAACAGATGGAAATTCTTCGTTGCATATTTGACACTTTGATATTTCCTGAAGACGTCGCGCTACTTCGGTTCCGTGAACCCGACGATTGTGAACTTGAAGCGCTCTTTCGCTGCTGAAACGCTGACTACACATGGCGCACGATATCTCCAAATTTTGCGGTATCGCAAGATTATCAATCTTCTGATCGTCGGCTTTCGCGTCGTCCGGCTGCTGCGGTGGTTGCAACTGATGCAACAGTGGTTGCTGATGATGATACGCCTGCTGTCCGTGAACTCCCGACACGAAAATATCGTCGAAAACGTTCATACGACCGTCGAGAAGCTTTATGTCTTTGGCCTCCGATTGGTCCGTTGGATCGTTACTGCTACTGGGACCCGCTTCCTTGTGCACTGTGGTGCTGTGTACTCGACGCTCCTTTGGACAATCGAAGACCTCTGTACAATGGGAACACTTGAAGGTTCGCTTCGTCGGCGTTTTTCTATCCCGATCCAGAAAAAGACTCGAAGTAAAGTGCGTTGCGAGGGATCTGCTGTCCAAAAGCGGTACTCCTGCCTCGTTGTCCGAACCTTCCGACTCTTCCCAACTCTCTCGCGCCATTAGATCGTAAGATGTCGACATGCGGGATGATTCTTGTCCCATGTATAGCTGTAAAGTAAAATATCACAATTTTTAAGATAATTATTTTTTCGATCTTTTCGTTTTTTTTTTTTTTTTTTTTTTTTTTTTTTTTAGTATGAAACTCCAATATCCACTTACCTGCCAAGCTGAATGTTCGGTACATCCGTTGCTTTCCTGTTCCGATAATTCGCCGCGGGGTGGCATCGTTTCGTCCGCTCGCATGTTAACACTTTTGACCTCTTCGTCGATTCCGGCTCCACCCTCACTACTCGCCATCGATTGTTGACTCGTCGCGCTTATGGCTTTTTGGGAAGATTCACTTATGAATGTACTAGGAACTAAAATTTGAAGTCCGTCGAATTCGAAAACGTTCATAGGTCCCGCGTGGGCGTCTTCGTTGATGTTGAGAAGCTCCGTCGACGGCATATGATGAATAGTTTTTGCCGCTTGAAAGCTCTTGGATTCGGCGCTCGTTGTCGGATCGACGAGTTCCGAGAGATTCAAAAGATTGTTATGCGCCGTCGATTTGTTACTCGACATTGAATAACTCTCGTGTATTATTAACGGCTGTTGCGAGTTTATCGTGGGAAACGAACTCACGTGTTCCGTTATCACCGATTGATGATATATCTGATTGGATTCCGTTTTTCTATCGATGCTATCCGCGATGCTTGCCTCCTGCGCGTTCGATTTTGCTTCTTCGTCGGCTTGCGAACGATCCATCGGATGTTTTTCGATCGAC
This sequence comes from Buathra laborator, assembly GCA_934046635.1. NCBI lineage: Eukaryota > Metazoa > Arthropoda > Insecta > Hymenoptera > Ichneumonidae > Buathra > Buathra laborator. The sequence goes on from OW203897.1 coordinate 16,758,394, forward strand.
AATACCGCCGAATCGTTGCTCTCCTCTTCTCCGTCGACTTCTTCATCTTCGTCATCTTCGTCGTCGTCGATGTCGTCCTCTTCTTCCTCGTCTTCGTCTTCCTCGCCATCCACGGGACCCTCGCAACTCGTACTGTCGGTATCCATCGCGCAAAACAAATTAACGGAAACCGGCGATGTCGGCTTTCCACGATCGTTGCGCACCCGCAGTACCGATATTCCGCTGATAGCTGATAATGGTGTTTGCGATCTGTTGCTGCGATCTGTTGTTTCGTTATTCTTTGTAAAAGGCGTATGGGGACTCGCTATTTCCTCGATTTCCATGTCCTCCTCGTCGAGATTGTCGTTCATGTTTTTCGCCTCGTCTTCTTCGGCGTCCTGCATTGCGCTCGCGTCGAAACCAACCGGATAAAAATTGAGATTCTCCGTTGATCCGTAATCCGATCTCACGGAATAGGTACGATGATGTTTTTTCGTAACAACGGGCGACGATGGAGCGGATAAACTACATCTATAACGATATGCATGATTGAAATTGCTTTCCGACTCCTCGATACCCTCGATGATTCCTTCGTTCGTATTTTTACACGTTACATCCTCCTGTAACTTCGCCGTGTAAACTTTCTCAGCTTCTTCGTTCCTCTTGTCTTCCATCGTTTCGATATTCTCCGTATCCCCGCGCGCGTTCGGCGATCTCTCGTCCTCCCGATCCCTTTGTTTCGCCGGTGAATCGTCGTTCTTTTGCTCCTCGGCGTCGAATTCCGATTCCATTATCGTTATAAGCAATCGCTCGAGTTGCTCGACCTCCGGTTGGCCGCTTTCCTTATTTTCATCCCCAATCGCTTTCCGCGAATCCGTCGATTCGTTCGAACATTCTTTGTTCTCAATCGGCCGATCATTCTGGAGCTTAGGCTCGTCTCTCTCCCCATCGATTTCGCGCTCATTAATTAATCCATTTTTTTCAACTTCGCTATCGTAAATCTGACCGAATTGACGACTTTCCGTTTCTTCAAATTCCATTGTTTTGCATTGTATCTCCGTATCGCTCGTTCGTATTTGCCGCTCGTCGTCGTGCGGCAATATACTCTCAACTTTTTCATCGTCATTAGCGCTATTGTCGCACGTCTCGCCTATCGAGTCCTGAGAATTCTGATAATCTTGACGATCGCTACTCATCCGATTAATTGAATTTGTCTGTTGACCTCTGTGCTCTACTCGCAGTCTCGCCGCCTCTTCGCTATCGTGACGAGTCGCCAATGCTTCGTCATCCAACGAAGTTGACGACGCGGGAATTTCTATGTCCGGCAAAATTCTTTCCGCCTCCGATTCCGTCAATAACTCGGTTGATATTTGTTTGGCATCCGACGCGCCGTTCGGTATATTGACGTTTCTGGAATTAACGTCATTGGCTACCGTGACGACTGGTCTTATTCTTGTTGCAGGAATCGTCGTTATTGGCGATATCATTTGGACGGTGGGTATCTGTTGCTGTTGATACATGCTATACGGGTTGTAAAGCATTTGCATCATTTGATTGGCTTGCGGCGCCATTGCGTACTGCGGTATCATCATAGTGCCGTTATTGACGAATTGTTGATAACTGAATGAGGCGAATTGCGGTGGCATCATTGTGTTTATCGGCGGACATTCAAAGACGGGACCCATTGGATAGGGCGATTGAGCGGGTAACTGAGCCCCCGAATTGTTAACTTGATGATGCGACTGTGCGTTGGGTACCGGTGGCGCATTTGGCGCAATTGGCGGCGTTGGGCTTTCGGAAGGTGCGGCACTCGCTTTTATCAATGCCTCTATAACCTGTTCCTTGGGATGCGTATCCAAATGCCTCTGCAAACTTATTCCCTCTCGCAGATACAGTGTACAAACGGGACAGGCGACTGCCCCGCTGCCGGCACCCGAAATATTTCCGATATCCATTGTTCTCGTGTTTTTGTTTATTCGTTATTTTATCGTGCGCCGCCGTGTGTCGTGTCGTCTTTGTGTGAAAAACGACGTACGACGGGGGTATACGAACGCACAATGAAAATCGTGGTCAAGGTACGCGGATACCCCGTGTCCCGAACCTCACCGACTATCCCTCTTTAACTACGTGCCTAATTAATTAAAAACCCAACCGTTATTAACCGTATTTACCCCCCTCGGTCACATTTCGGGCCCTATCAGGCCTTTACGGACGGCCGGACAAGGCTCGACCCACTCGGTGCAGGCTGTGCCCCAAAAATATCGACGTCCATGGCTGCCTGGATGTGGTGTGTGCGACAGTCGAACCCGAGCCAGCACAGCACACTCGCGGACAAATCGATATCCTGTTAAATCGCTAGACTTCCCCTGCGCTTATTAAATTACACCTGTGCTTTATTCAAACGCAGCGGACCCAACGTCGACGGGGCCACCGACGTTCACCGAACACCGAGATCGCGGCCACTTTTGTACGGAGATACGATTTATCAAAAGGACATGTTTTTCGCCCAGTTCCAGCCCCAAAAACACAACAGATAACAGCGACTAGACAATATTCCAGCTGGGAATAAGAGCAACAAGAATTGTTGCCGCGGATGTGGCGACCTCTGCATCGCTACGTCCAATGCCACCTGGATTCACGCTTGTTCTCGACCGAACACCTGTTTCTTTTACTCGAAGTATATCTCTCGTTTTCTCTCGCGGAAAGAGACTTTGACGCAGTACCGTCACCACACATCCCGTTACCTCGTCCTTTGGATTGTATTACAGATAAGGATTAATGAAGATCGCGATCGTAATGTTTGGAGAACATTGAAATTTGTTAAGACTTTTTTGCAAATAATACGTCTCGGTTACTTGTTACAAATAATTCAACTTGAATAAAATTAGTCTATCGGAATGTTGCAAATGTTTTTTTTATTTTCCGTAACCAGTGGAGACAATGGTGGCTGCTAAGAGTCGACGGGAAAAAAAAAAACAAAAAGAAAAGGAGATAGATCGGCTCTCGATGCAGCGTCGTCGACAAAAAAACGAATAAACTTGCCGTTTAGATATTCGTATATTCTTTCGGCATTAATTAATCGCGATTAATTTAATTTAAAAAATCGTCTAAAAACACGAGTCCAAGAGCGGATTAATGTATTTGAATCTTCAAATTCTCGTAGCCACTGCCTTCTTGACCCGACCGATCGGGGTCGAGGTCTTTTTGCTTGATTGCGCTTATTTGACAATGCTGATAGTTTCTCACGTAGCCGCATAATACTTATAACCTACGTATTGGTGTCGTGTCAACTTTTGTGTTGAATCATTTCATTGATTTGTCGTTTTTTCATTTTTTACACGTAGAAAACAATAAAAACAGTTGTTATGGCTTGGAATCTCGACGAAATAACGTGGTCCGGTAAGTGAATCATAGATATCTATAATAATTATGTTACTTTTCGTCAAGTATCCGATTAAAACGATACCCCAAAATTTCCATGTAAATGACACCCTAATTAAATATTTATCTCGTATTTTTCGTATTTTCCCACGATAATTACCTTACTTTTGATTAATTGTCTATTCAAAGAGCGACTCCAAAATTTCCTCGTAAATGACACCCCAATTAAATATTTTTCTCGTATTTTTCGTATTTTATAATCATCAAAAAACTTTTCATAAATTGCCTGTTTACATAATTTTTTCGAAATTTCGATCTAAATAATACGTTAATTAACTAGTTTTCCCATTTTTTATGTCTATCGATGCAGAGGCACGCGATTTGTTGCGCACCTGGAGAGAGGATTCGGAGCGCAGAAGCAAAGATGTCGTTGACCTTTGGGATTCTGTTTTGATGCCAAAAATTGATCAATTGGGCAACGAAAGTGAGTAGAGAAATTACGAGATTCCTATTTTCACAGTTACGATGAATTATTTATCAACGTTTTCTTTAATTCGCAGAATATTTGGTGTTGGAACAAGTATGCGTTGCGGCGCTGGATTGCTATCGGATGTCTCTCGCCGAGTACTGCATAAAACTTTTGATCAGAGACTTTCCTGGCAGCCTGAGAGTACACAAGTATCACGCTATGCATCTGGAGGCTTTGGAAATGTAATACATTTTTTTTTTCCTTCTAAGATTATCCTATGTTTGCTGTGGATTAGAGCTTTCGGAGTATTCAAATTTTTTGATTTTTTTTCGATTTATTTGAATTTTTTTTCAAATTATTTGAATTTTTTTCGAAGTTTTTTTTTTATTTTTCAATTATGTTTTTTTCAAATCCGAATTTTTTTTCTATTTACGAAATATCTGAATCGATTATTGAATAGAATTATTCGTATTCTCATCTAATAAAAAAATTCCTGCAGGTATGACGAGGCACTCGATGTCTTGGATTCCATCATAAAAAGAGACGAAACAAACGCCGCGCCGAGAAAACGAAAAGTGGCAATTTTGAAAGCCAAAGGAAAAACTATGGATGCTATCAAAGAATTGACGGAGTATCTGAAAAAGTAAAGTTTATTGTTACGATTAAATTTCGCCGTTTAATTAGACGTATTTAATCGATGGTGAGAGTGATAGGATGGTTCTTGGGTCACTTCTCATGGCGTAGCAGCATGTAATTACGCAAAAAAAAAAAAAAAAAAGCCGTCTGGAAATGTATACAATGCCCAGGCGATTGCCTCTCAAAGAAAATCCCATCGTCTCAAAAATTCGTCTCAATAATTCAATTTTTCGTCTTCTCAGATTCATGAGCGACCAGGAGGCTTGGCATGAATTATGCGATCTGTATTTGCAAGAACAGGACTACGCGAAAGCAGCCTTTTGCATGGAGGAATTGATTCTTCACAATCCTCACAGTCATCTGATTTACCAGAGATACGGAGAAATCAAATATTCGCAAGTGAGTTATTTCTTCTTGTCCTCCGCATTCTCTTTACCCGTACGATGTATATTTATTGATGATTTTTTTTTTTTTTTCAATTTCTATTTTTTTCTTTTTTTTTGTTTATTGATTTATTGATTTTTTTATTTTTATTTATCGTTGTATATATATTTTTAGGGAGGTTTCGAGAACATGGAACAGGCGAAAGTTTACTTCGCGCAGGCAGTCAAGTTGAATCCGCAAAATATACGCGCACTTTACGGATTATTATTGGTGAGTTAGCAATTCATTTTACGAACCGAATTTCGCGATTTATCGGAGGAAATTCAACGGCAATAAGATTTCGTTAATTCCGAAACTTCGTTATCCTTACAGACGGTCAATAATATCGCCTTGTCGCCGAAATGCGTCTCGTCGAAGAAGAAAGAAGCAATGAAACTCAGCGAATGGGTTTTCGGACAAATCGTAACACAATATAAGACGAAAGTGCCGGAGGAGAATATCAATAACGTGGAGGAATTATTAGGACAATTGCAACTCGATGCTTGAAGCTGAAATTAGCTTAGTGAATGTTTATGGACAATGTAGTTAGTAATTTGTATATTTGTTCAGACTCTGTAATATATGTAAAATGCGTGCGTAATTGTCCGCGTTGAGCAATCCGACGACACGGGCAATCGTATCGCATTTAAAACAAATTTCGTACCACAAAAAGTCACGAAGACGATTCGTAAAACTTCATCGATCGCACTATCGCATCTCGTAAATCTGATAAACTAACGATATCGAAGTTTAAATTCGTTATTTGTTGTTATTACTGCATCTGGTCGCACGGAAAGAAAAAAAAGATATGTAGAATCGTATTAAGAAGGGATACCATTAGATTCCCAACTAAAAATGAGAATCAGAGAGAATTTCGAATATTTCCGAATGAAATGAAAATCTGAATAAAATTAACTTTTGCGGAAAAATTTATTAATTGGTTTAAAAAAAAAATTGTTCAACGAAGTATCGGGAAACCTAATTTTTTGATTAGCAGCAATTAATTCGTTAATTTTTTTTCAGGTTTTTATTCCATCGTAAAGTATTCGAAATTCTTTCCGAATCTCTCACTTCGCTGAGAAAGTAACAACACACTTTTCTTAATATCGCAATCGACAAAAGAAAGAAAAATGTTTCGTACTTTTTGCGCCGTATCCGCGCGATATCTTGTATCCCACGTTATCACAGATATAACGAAAACTTTATACTACAATTAAACTTCTTATTATTTATAATAATCACCGCATTTATCGTATCGCGTAGTAACGCTAATGATATGTCGAACGAATGTTATTTCGAAGGAATCTTACAAAAGACACGATGCGTACTGTTAAACAATTGTAATTCGCCAATTCGTCACGTCAACAGATAAAAGAAAAAAAAAACAAAAAAAAATTAAGTAAACGATTGTTATGTACAAAAAACCGGCGGTTATCTCTCCGTACTTTCGCGACGATTTCTGAACCAATCCTCTTTATTCTTCGCTCTCTCCTCCGCTCGTTTCAATCGTTTCTCCTTTCGCGTTTCGTCCCGAAGAGCGAAATATTTTTCTCGAAAATCTACGATATTCACGGTACTCATTACATCGCTCTCTTCGGGTTCGCGGAGCTTCGCGTAAGTTAATAATCTACGACTTGTGTAATTGCTGAGCACTTGTTCCGAATTTGCGATCAACACGAGACAGGGATGCGCCGGCAATTGTTCGTCCGAATATTGATCTCTGAAAAAAAAAAAAAAAAAAAAAAATTAGGATAAACTTATTTTCGTAGGCGACGAACCGGCGAACCGCGAGTCTCACCTATAAAGCGGAAACCAACAGACTAATTTCCCATCGATGGTCAGATGTTTAGCCGCAAAATTCAAGAGATCTTTGTATATTTGCGGCAAATTGTACTCTATTTTCGAAGGTATGTGCGACGAGGCCTGATGTTCCTCGATTGTTGGATTCGATTTGGAGGTCCCAACGCGTTCGGTCGCTTCCCTTATACCGTACGGAGCTGAAAACGAAACAGATGAAGTTTTCTATCCATCGAAATATCGTTGAGAATTGATTACACTTTTCTTTTACTTACGATCCGTAACGATGGCATCGACTCTCATATCTGATTTCCACAGAGGCCTCGAGAAATCCGATACCACGACGTCCAGATAATACGATTCCCTACCGTACTGTTTCATGTTCGCCGCGACACTCTCATCTTTAGTTCTCGTCTGTTTTTCAATGAATAAATGTTTAGTAACTTCGAAAATTAATATCAAACGTGAAGATAGAGTCCCGTAGTGTCTTTTTATACATTAAGTTAATGGAGACGTTATGAATTAAAGGAGAAAACTATCGTTTTGTACATTTAAAAAAAATCATAAAAATACGATTTCCAAAGAACGTCAAACTGGTTATGGAAATCTCCGGATTAAAAAAAAATTCATTACAGTATTAAAAAAAAAAGTTTAAAAAATGTAAAATACCGATTTTTCCGACTTTTTTTGCATTAACTTTCGCTGAATTGCAATAAATGGAAATATCGACGATCGATCCGTTCGATCGTATTTCGGAAATTTAACGATTGCATTTTACTTATTTTTAATAAAAAAAAAATTATACACACATATTTTATGACTGAAAAAATGTTTTTAATATGTTTTCTGAATGTAACGGGTTACCTTTTGCGTTATACGACTCGGTCTCGTACGCGCGTGAAGCATTAAAAAATCTATATCGGTGCCGAGAATATAGCCGCCAAATTGGGACGCAGCAACGAGTAACGATCCCGATCCGACGAACGGATCTAAAACAATGTCTCCGTCTTTGATTTGCGCCTGATTCGCCATTATTAACGACAATTGAGGATCCATAGAAGTATTTCCAATGAATTTTCGCGTTTTTAGCGATAATTTTTGGATGAGATCCCTCTGACCGTCTGCAATCTGTTATTTCGTAATGTTATTAATGCCGAACAGTCGTAATTTTTTCAACAAATTATATATTATATTTTAAATTTAAAAAATTAATAATAAATAAACAAATAAATAATTTATTAATAATTTAATTTAAATAAAAATTAAATTATTAAATTTTTTTTTTTTTAAATATGTAATAATATAATGATAATATATATTGCATAAAAAAAATGATATATATATATAAAAGTTTTTTTTTTTTTTTTAATATAGATACACTATGATAACATTACCCATCTGCCAAAGAATAATTCTTCCGGAGTCTCTGGTATGTTATTAGAATCCAATCCATAGTGTTCTATGTAAAATAGAGTAGTATCCGGATCTCTCAAGTTAATGGATCCTTCGAAGGGCAGATAACTGAAAGCCTTTCATTATCTATTACACAATCTACAATTTCGTATCTTGCGATATTTAATGCATTTTCACAGCGATTAACTCACCTCAATTTTTTCAACTTTTTCCTTTTGTGTGAAATGTTTGCAAAAAGTTTCCACAATGATTTTGAACGATTTTTCTTTGCTTATGAATGGTCTGAGACATTCTTTCGGATGACTTTTTAACTCATCGTGCAATTCGCTCAATTCTCTTCCGTGACCCCAGAGTTGGAGGCAAAAACGCAGCGACACTGATCTGCTGGCGATTTTGCGGACGGATTCCTCGCTTGGCGATTCTACTATCCAGTAAGGCTGATAAAAATAATAAATAACAATTCAGTTGAATGCAAAACGATTTTTTAAAAATTTGGAAAAAAAAATCGTATTTTTTTTAATGAGTGAAATTAATCATTTTTACACCATTTTTTTACTCTTTTAATTGCAGAAAACATGTATATTACACTGTTTAAGAGAATTATTCGAGTATATGATCGTAAAAAAATAAAAAAATATCGTCGATTTCAAGGATTTTTTGAAAACGCGTAACTTCGATAATTTCCATTACATCGATATTGCGTTTGAACCGAAATTTTCTTTATACTGTGGCGTTTTGATTTTAGTTCAATTTAACTTTGAAATATTGATTTTTATTATTATTTTTGCAGTGATGAAACATCGCGGGACTCAAGCCATGTGTGACAGTAAATAGGAGTAAAGATTCGCGTGGTGTCGCGGGGGCAAAGAATGGCGCGTATTTTATGGGTTATAAATAATATTTACGTGGTCGTCGGGCCTTTTGATCGTTTTCAATTGGATATTAAACATCGCTACGATCGATTCCAATTCCTTAAACGACAAAATATATGATTAACGATAAATCACTGTGCACTCGATGACATCGTTCGCTTTTTTTTTGTCAACCTACAGCGATACGAAAATCTACGTGTTCGTACGCGAACCAGAACAAGTATCTTCGCCACTTGTCACTCATTGTCGTTAGTCAAGTTTTTACGAGGTTTAGAATTAATTATATGCACAGAGAAACAGTTGAAAACCCCGAGGGATTTATTTTTCAACGTCGAAATTATATTTTGTTGTTATTACTCGAACATCGTGCACACGTGTGCAGAGCCGCGTCGTCGAACACCGTTTTTCTCTCACGCACACTAAGGCTTTTCATTGGCTACACGAGAGGCCTATCAGCTGATCCGTGAGATCTATTCTCTGGAGAACAGGCAACAGCAACAAAGATAATGTTCTGTTGTTCTCTAAAGTTTCGTCAGAGAATAAAAAGCTATCGGTGAAGTTACCGGATACTGCGATTACGATGAAAAATGTTATCAATCAGCATCCGGCAGTGCATAAACGGCGCTGAAGATAGAAATAACAAAATGCTCGTCATTTTCACGCCGCGAAAGTTTTCGAACCTCAGTCGTCTTCTTTATCATACGATACGCGATGTGCGCGGCAAGGCGTTCGTCGATCGAATGGACGTTTTTCGTTGTTGCTTCGCTCGGTGGATTTTTAACGATACTTCAGGTATCGCAGGTTACTCTCGCAGTTTTATCGATTTCACAACAATTCTCCGATATACGTTTTATCGACGATCGATTATCATTTTTTATTCGTAATTTATAGATGTTGTTGGTACCGAAAATCGAAGATTCACCGGAGATTAATGGTGAGAAATGAATATATATGCGATAGAACAATAAATACTGTTTATTATTTATTATAGAAAAAAACGCGTAAATTTTTGTTCGTAGAAAAATCCGAGATAAACGCTCCTGTAATATTGTGGTGGACATCGTCGTTCAGTGAAGACGAACGGTACAAAGATTGTGGAGGCAAACGTTGTTACTTCACGAAGAAACGTTCAAATTTGGCGCATCCACGTCTCGGCGTAATTATTTTCCCGATAATATATATATATATTGTATATTCATTTGAATTTTTTGATTGGTTGATTTTTGTTTAAACTTCGAGAGCTGCAAAAAGTGGCGTTTTAGAAGTAAAAAAATTTCTTTTGCAGGCGATTATTTTTTACGGAAGTAACGTTCAATTGAACGATTTTCCGATACCGAGAGCCGAAAACGTACGATGGGCATTGCTGCACGAAGAATCGCCGAGAAACAAACCAATGTTCGTTTATAAAGAGGCATTGGAAATGTTCAATTATTCGGCAACTTTCAGCCGCTACAGTGATGTACCCCTCACGCTTCTCTTTTTACCAGGAGAAGAGGAGTTACTTGGTGAGTATTTATACATCGATAATAAAAAAAAAAAAAATTGGATCGACTAAATCGGCGTTAATTTTCGTCACAAACGAAGTTTTTGATGGTAAAACCAAATATTTTGATTTCCTCAAATATATTTTTATATTTATCAACTTCTTTTTTTTAATTAATTTTTACTATCGAAAAATTCATTTAAACGAAAAAAAACTCCAATTCAGCACATCGAATTTTTTTTTTCTCAGTCCATCGAACTGTTATTTGTTAATTCGATCGGAAATAAGCGAATTATAAAAATGCGTTATATCGTCAGATAAAAGGTTCTATATGCCGGTGGAGAAGAAAAATGAATTACTCGTCACGAAAAAATTGGCTCCGGTACTCTATATACAGTCGGATTGCGATACCGCCAACGATAGGGACTCTTACGTCGCTGAATTGATGAAATACATTCCGGTAGATTCTTACGGCGCTTGTCTCAAGAATCGGCAACTCCCCAAAAGGTAAAAATCTTTTCCAAATCGCCGTTTGCAAAGATATTTCGACAAAAAAAAAAAAAAAAAAGTACGTAATTATTCGTATTTCTTCGTCATTTTCAGTCTCAGCGAAGATTACTTTCGTCAATTGGACAGCGAGGAATTTTTTACGTTTGTTTCTCAGTACAAATTTACTCTTTCCTTCGAAAATGCCGTATGCGACGATTATATAACGGAAAAATTGTGGAGACCTCTGCTCGTCGGCTCCGTTCCGGTGTATTATGGTTCACCGACTTTCACGGTAAGCGATTTGATATTTAAAAGAATTTCGAATACTTCCCAATAAAATGAAAATCTAATAAATTTCAATCACGTAAAAGACGCCGAGAACAATGTTTTTCCCCAATAATAATTCTAAAAAGTGATTAATAAAAAATTAATTTAAAAAATATTATTTCACAAATTATCCGACAAATGAATTTTTTTTTTAGCAGAAATTAATCCGTTCATTTTTCCGAATACATATGAATTTTTTTAGAATTCCTGTTTTTCCAAAATTCCGACTTTTCGTATCCATATCTCGGTATCTTTATAAATAAAAAAAAAATTATTTCCAAAATTACAAAAGACTAAAAAAAATGTAAGTGTATTCGAAAAAATTAACGAATCAATTTCACCTAAAAAAAATATGTTGCCGGATTCGTTACTCTATTTTTTTTTAATTTTATCAATAATTTTTGGCGTTATTATTATGCAAAATTAATGTTCTTAACTTCTTCTATGTCGTCGAATTTTTTAAAATTTTTATCTCATTGGGAAGTATTCGAAATTCTCTCCGAATCTCACATTCGACTGGAAATGCGATGATACAGTTCTCTTATTAACTGTACCATCCGTAACTTTACGATTTCAAAAATAGGATTGGCTTCCGAACAACGAATCGGCGATCGACGTTCGAGACTTCGATCAGTCCGCCGATTTAGCGAAATTCTTGCTGAACGTCAACAACGACGATGCGCTATACGTGAAGTATTTAGCGCACAAATTATCCGATCCAAAGACAGCGATAAGCAACGATCGTCTTCTGTCCTCTCTGCGCTCTCGTCCCGTCGACATGTACAGTGTATTCGAACACTCCGTTCGCGAATTCGAATGCCTCATCTGTGAAAAATTGTACGATACGAAAAGCGTCAGTAGAATGTCAACGGAACAATACAATTGTCCATTACCTGTAAATATGTTACCGAGTAAAAGGAATCAACGAAATTCTTGGGTCTACCAATGGCTCCTCGACAAATGCGCTGCAAAATTGTTCTCTCAACACGTATTCAACGGTACGAAAATAGATTACGAAATTTTCAGAGAAAAAACATTTTTAATGTTCGAAAAAAATGATTGTTAAAATTACGACGATTTATAACGGAAATGAATTTCATTTTAATAATACAATTTACGATTAATAAAAAGCAAAGTTTTAGTAAAAAAAAATGAAAAAAAAAAAAAAAAAAAAAAAAATCGATTTCATTAACGCGTCGTTAGCGATGAGTAAAATGTAATAACAGTGCAAAATTTGTCGGTGTTACTTATCCGATAGATTAGAATTATTTATTCGTTAGTAAACTACGAGGCTTTCTTCTGCAATATCGGCGCCCGTATGTCCATTAATTCGCGAAGCTGATTTCTGATCGGACGTAAAACAGCGACGGGTTGTTCCCAATCGGTGGCGTTTAGTACTCTCAATACGTTCGCCAAATCTTCTTCCGGTAGATCCATATCTTCGCCGTACAAAGTAAGCGCCTCGTAAGTGCGAATCGCTGTTGCTTTTCGCAGACACGTGTATTTGTTGCACAGAAAAATGCTTAATTGGCTGAAAGCTTTTTTGCTTACGGGTCCGCGTACCTGAAACCCAACGAAGAAATAACGATGGATATTGATTAATTAATTAACAGCTGGAAAACTTACGAGACGCGCGGATTGGGAAGGTAAACTTTTAATTAACTTACCTGCAATAGTTGACAAAAAACTTTGATACTGCTGGTTATTAATTTCGTGGTTCCGCGAGTTTTGATCTCCTGTTTCAGTAGCGACAGCATTCGATCGGGTATATCGCTTTCCGGATCGTCGAGAATACTCTGCACGCATCCTGAGCTCATTAGGCGATCGAGAAACGCCAGTATCGAGGTGATCATGCGTTCGTTTTTGTGACTCTCCTCGAAGATATCGAGAACTTTGCTGACCAATTTATTGAGACTCGTCTCGTCGATTTCTTTCAAGTAGGAGAACAACGAAACACTCGAGTATTTCACCTGCGAGACGATAAAACAGTTTTATTTATATTCTCGATGTCAAATAAATAAAATAAATAAAACAAATGAGATAAATGAGACAAATGAAATAAATGAAATAAATGAAATAAATGAAATAAATGAAATAAATGAAATAAATGAAATAAATGAAATAAATGAAATAAATGAAATAAATGAAATAAATGAAATAAATGAAATAAATGAAATAAATAAATAACTCACCAACGATTCGCTAAGGCCTCCGACACTAAAAATAATGCCACGCAAAAGTGCGTCTGTATACGGAGGAAAAGTTAACATTCTTATGAATCGTGGAAACGTAACAGACTCAGTTTTCCAGTCTATACTCTCGACACATTCCTCGTACGGGAATATTTCTTTCAGTTTGGAATGGTAAGGAATATTCGGAAGCGGTGGGTCACTGAAAAAAAATTACATAAAAATACTATGTGCTCATAAAAACATTAAAAACAATAGGAGAGTTGTATTAAAATTACCTGTGTAACAGAGCACTGAAAACGGTTCCCGCCTGTACTCTCGTTCTGTCGATTCTTTCAACGGCCTGTTGCGCGATACCACCGATAACATCGGCCATCAATGGTTCGGTCAGAACGGACAAAATTTTTGCCTGAGATACTAAATTCGTCAAAACCTAAAAACATAAACATTAAAAAAAAATGTAATATAGAAGTTTCTTTTTTTTTTTTTTTTTACAAAAAACGAAAAAATGTTATCATAAGCAATATGCATAAAAAAAATGTATTAAATAATTAATACATAAAATATATACAAAAAAAATAAACTTATTGATTGATTCTTACGTGTAGTCCCGACATCGCAGCTTCTCGGACCCACGCGCCGATATCCCCGCGACTATCCGTTGTATATTCCTTCAACGCGAGCAGATAACAGTCGTATAAGCGATTAACATACGGACTCCATGCATCCGCGTCTCCGACGCCAAGCGTTTGATACACCATTGTCAGTGAATGAAGTGCTTCTTTTCTGCTTTCAGCCCAAAGTGGTGTCTCGTCGGTTATCTGGCTGCAGGCGATGAGCGATTCCACGAAATCCTTTACTCTTTCGCGGAGCATGAAAACCGGAAAATGTCCTGTTGATTGATAAAATTAATTCAGTATCTTTTCACGTATTAGGAATTTTAGTTTTTACAATCGAATGTGCCTTACCTATCGCTTGCGCGAAGCCTATTCTGATCGTTTGATTATTCGATCGCAATTGGTCCAAATAACGATCGACAAGACTGTCCCGTCGTTCTTTGCTATTCGTTGCTTCCGTGTAATACTCGTTGAAAAAAGCTGTGTGCGCCTCGGCGGCTCTCAATCTAACGGCCGGTACTTCGTGACTGAGACATTCCTCCAAAACGTTTTGCCAATCGTTTACGGTGCTCGTTGAATGTACGGGAAAATGTACCAAAGCACATTTCTTTATCAGCAAAGCACACGCCTGTTTCATGAGTTCTCCTCCCAAACCTTTCAGTTGCCCGCGACTCTTGAAGGTTATCACTATATTCTGAATATCCGATATCGCCGGTTTTCCTGGGAATATCAATACCATTTTTTTTAAGTTTAGTTAAAAATGCAGAAAATTGTTATTTTTCTGTACAACGATTCTACTATAAGAAAAACAATTCTCGTAATTTTTTGGTTCACAGAGGAAACTTTGTGAATAAAAGAAATTAATGAGATTGCAATGTGAAAATTTACAATTTTCAGGATTTTTCTTCGTTTTTTAAATTATAGACGAAACATATCAAATCAAATTGTCACCACTTCTTCGCATTTAAAAATGTATCGAAATTTCATCCAAATCGAAAAAAAAAAAAAAAAAAATCGAAACCTAAAATTCAAATCGCATTTTAACATCTATAACTCTTACATCGATTTGTAATTACTGTTAACTTACCGATAACGTTTTCGATTTTATCGTTGAAATTTTTGTACAAAGCTTCGAGTACTTCGGCGATAGCGAGAACGGCGCCGTGACGAACGTTCAAGTCAATCGAACTCACGAGATCTATAAGATTCGGTAAGACAGTCTCCACCATGTAGCGAGGATCGGCGGGAGTCAAATTATATAGCGCCTAAAAATGTAATTAATTTTATTATCGTATTACGTTATCCGTCTCGAGGATTACGTACCTTCGATGCGAGTTCTCGAATCGCCGTATCCCAGTGAGTTACTTTTCTCGCTACGAGATGCTCCACCATCGGTATCGTGTATTCGTTGTATTGTGCTATATGGACGCTTAAGAAAAAAAAAAAAGAAAAGAAAAAACGGTATTGAAAATTCGTAAAAATAATGATTTTGCGAGAGAAATAATCTTTGGGATTCTCACCTAATTTTCAGATAGGCATTGCTTCGCACACCGACTTCGAAGTAATCGGCAACCGTTAGGATATCGATACCGTACGGGAAATTTCCTTGACGACCGACGTTCTCTTGAAAAGCGGCCGACGCTGCTCTTCGACAATTAATTTCGCGATCGAAACACGTTACGATCAAAAGAGTGGCAGCTATTTGTTGGACGTGCGGCTGAAAGATATGAGGTTCGAAGGCTCGTGCGAACGACCAGCATACATAACAAGCCGCGTCGCGGATAATCGAGCCGACCGAACCGTAGGCTCGCGGCTCGTCGAAAACGAGAGCTCGCAAAACGAGTGGTATTACGTCGCCGAGACGATGGGGCAATAGCAATCCTCTTCTACCTATTAGTAATATAAAATGGGATCGTTAATCATTGGGATTACGTAGGAATCTGCGATTTCTCGAGATTTCGAATAATTCGATCGGAATTCGGAATTCCGAAGAAATGTGAAGAATTTGAATAGATTATGAGAAAAATTTGATAAATACGAAAAAACAACAAAAAAAAAAACAGTAAAAATTCGAAAACATCGAAGTTATGTACCCAATTCCGCGAGTGCCAAACAGCCGCCGTGCCATGCGCAATCGGATTCCCTTCCGGAGAATAAATTCAATACGAATCCCACAACTTCGTCGGCCAAATCGATTGGTAGACGCGACGTTATTCTACCGATTCCTTTAGCTGCGGACCATCTGTGAGGCGACAATCTTTCGTTACTTTTGAGACATTTTTCATAGCGATTTTTGTAATCGTCGCTACGAACCTTATAGTTATTGCTTTGTCGCGAAGTCCCTGAATCAGTTGTTCGATTATCTCCTCGGTGATCGGGGGGATGTCTTGTTCGTCGTTATCGTTAACGATCGTTTCGGGAGTATCGACGATATTTTCATTCACCGTATTAGTCGGAAGTGCCGGCAATAGAGTTATCGGTCTGCTGGACTTTTGATATCGCCAGGACGCCAATTTTAGTCGAAGCAATACGAAACCTATGGATTCGAAAGATTAGCGATTGAGATCGATGGATCTTTAGTTGTTTTAAATATCGCGAATTATACGCTGAATATTACCGATACGCTGCACCACTTTCATTTCGAATTTTCTGACCAATACCGCCGGATTCTCTCGCAGATTTAACTTGGAAACCTTGTCGAATATCATTTGTCCGTAAGGCTTGAGATCTTCGCGCGTGCAATGCTTCAGTATCGAAGCTATTACTGCCAATGGACCGTGACTCGAGGAATCTTCTTCCAAACACTGTTTTTTTTTTAAATATTACGTATAATGTGTAATCATTAGCAGTGCGCCTCGCGCGGAATTTTTTTTTTTATTTTACGTCCTACGAAACTATTGTATTTTTTTCGTTAAATCGGCGGAACTCAAAAAAATTCCTTACGCATATATTTCGATGTATTTTTCGAAAATTTCGAAAAAACCGATAGTTTTATCGAAATAAAAATAAAATATCGAAAATATTAAATTATTTCGAGTTTTTCTCAATATCATTTTTCTTTTTTATTAGATAGGAGTATATTAATCAAAAAATCAGTTTTTCATCGATATAATTTTGTGAAACTTACCTTCAAACACCACATAATCATTTCCTCCAGATACAATTTTTTCACATCAGATCTCGTAAGAAAATTTGAGATGAGAAATACAGCGGCCACAGAGCACGCATCCTTCGACATGCAATACAACTTGCATACCTCCAGTAGTCTGAAAAATACAAATTTCCTTTATTTGACTACAAAAACTAAAAAAATTTTTTTTTTTTTAAATTTCTTTTAAAATTTTTTCTAAAATTCGGAAAATGTAAAATTCGTATTTCGTACACCAGATTTGCTTTTTTTGACTACAAACACGATTTTTTTTTTTTTTCTTCAAAAACTCGAGAAATGTATAATTTGTAATTTGCGCCCCAAAATACCTCACTATAATTGTTTGTGAAGACTCTACGTGATCCGATATCTCCAATCTGGATAATGGAAATGGTATTTTCGATATAATTGACAACCATATTAGTAATCCGTATCGCGTTTCCCAAGTTTTGACGTCCGTTGGATCCTGTCTCTCGAGCATTCGGAGCACAGGGACGAGATCCATAACCTTGAAAACAAAAAAAAAACGAAATAATGATGATTTATCGTTAACCACTCATCAAAAAGTAATGAAATTATTTATTTTTTTTTTTTGGTACTTACCTCATGAGGCAGATAAGTAACAATATTTTTGTATCTCTTCACCGACATGAGAATACAAAGATATTTGAAAACGTTGTGTTTGATCTCCTCGTCGATCTCCTCATCCTTGACAATGGATATCAACGATCCAAGAATTCTTTCCAAATACGGATCGAGGAGATGCGGCTGATCCTGATACTGTGACAGGATGAAAGTGTAACGTTCCATATTCTTCTCGATTTCGCGATTTTCGGCATCGGGTTTGCGTAATTGTTCGATGAGCGAAATAACTTCGTCGGTTTCCTTGAAGGCATTGAAACCGCAACCGATGCTCTCGGCATCGGGACAATCGTTTAACACCATTTTAGGTTATTCGCGGCACTTTCACCCCACGAACGGAAAATATGTATCAACGCAAAACTAATCACTCCGGCGATTCTTTAAATTCGTATCATTAGTCGTTCATTTTTCGACAGGATGAGAAGTCTGCGAGAACGAACTGTCGTTCAGTACACGCGCGTTTTCTTTTTGATTATGTCAACCCGGCTGTCAATAAAACAATGTTCAATTTTGACAGATAGTTAGAAGCCCTCGGTGCGTACGGTTCTTATCGAAATAATACATAGGCACGCGTTCTCGCGAAACTACGCGTAACGCATATCTGATAATATATATGTGTTGCGTACTTGACGGCGGGGGCAACAGCCCCCTTGCGACCAATCAAAACCGACCAGAATCTGGAAGAACGAATCGTCTTTCTCGATAGTCGTGCGCTTTCATTTTAATCTCAACTCGGCTGTCGATACAACAATAATATTTAATTATTTTGTCGGTAATTGTTGCAAAAATCCATATAAGTAGTACCCGGGGGTTTACGCGTAACTTAAAACTAATAGTTTTTTGTGTGTACAACAACGCCGACGCGTACTCGACGGGGGCAGTTCGTGTCCCTGCGACCAATCACAGTGGCGTTTCAAGTTTTTCTCAGTTCTCTCGTTTTCACGAACTTTCATGAAAACGTAATCCAGTAATCTATTATATTTCCACAATGGCCGCGCAAAGTGGCCCCCGATAGCACCGCGAAAATGTTGCTAATATTGATAAGAATGTAAATTGACATGTCGACGTTGTTCTCGTTTTTGTTATAAATTGCGGGTGAGTAATAAAAAAACCGCAAACATCTTTTCTAACCAATTAATACATATCCTCTCCTCCCGATGTGCTGCGTATTAATCAATTTATTTTAACGCGATGCTGTTTTTTTCTCATTTTGTACAAATCGCCTCGATGTTTCGATTACATGGATTAACTGCAATAAATCGAATAAACGTTCGAAGAATTCTTTATTCGCAGGTTCCATGTACGACGGGCTACAGGGACGACCGTAGATAATTCGTTTGTCGTGTGAGGTTAGGTTACAATCGTCCAAATGGCTCCGGTACCTCTGGAGGGTCATCAGACTCCTGTGGCGAACAATATGCCGCAGGAGGGGAATCGCGGCGGTTCCATATCCCTCGGAATGCTCATCGACTTTATTATACAGAGAACTTATCATGAGCTCACAGTACTCGCCGAGTTGTAAGCGCAAAAAAATGTCTATAAAGCAACAAAAAAAATCGTAACTTTTTTTCAACGTTTGTTATTCTCGCGATTATAGATTACCAAGGAAAACAGATATGGAAAGGAAAATCGAAATTTACAATTATTCCGCAAGAACGAGACAATTATTTGTCCGTTTGTTGGCTCTGGTTAAGTGGGCCAATAGCGCATCCAAAGTGGATAAATCTGCGGTGAGTATTTGCAATTCAAATTCTGTAAAAAAAAAAAAAAGTGAAAATCTAATTTTTTACTCTATTTGTCTCGTAAATCTGATTTTGCTATATTTATAAAATGTTCCGTATTTAAAAATTGTAATGTACAATTATATTAAAATTAAATGAAAATTTGAGAAATGAAATTGATGCATAAAACCTTTTAAAATCGATGATTTATTTCGTATGCTTATAGTTTTTTTGGACTGTAGATTACTATTGACTCTATGAAAAAAAAAAAAAAATGATTATTTTTTTTCAGCATATAATGGCCTTTCTGGATAAACAATCCCTACTCTTCGTCGATACTGCGGATATGTTGGCGCGAATGGCAAGAGAAACTTTGGTTCACGCGAGATTACCGAATTTTCATATTCCCGCGGCTGTCGAGGTTCTCACGACCGGAACTTACGGTCGTCTTCCAGCGTGTATCAGAGTGAGAAATATCCTAATATTATTTATTTAATTTATTTAATTGTAACGGATTTAAGGGAAAACCCTTTTATTATTATCAACTAATATCGTCCGCAAAAAAAAAAAAAAATGCATAAAAAATACATCGCGTCGTTTGAGAATTTCACCGCAGACTGTCGATATTAAAGTATAAAAGACGTTTTTTTTTTTTAATACTCTTCTTTAAGTATATATCACAGGATTATTCAACTTTTTGCAGGAAAGGATCGTTCCACCGGATATGATAACACCGGCGGAGAAGAGATCGACTTTGCAAAGACTGAATCAAGTGATACAGCATCGTCTCGTAACGGGAAATTTGCTCCCGCAAATGCGTAACTTAAAGATCGAAGCGGGTAGAGTGACATTCTTAGTGGAACAAGAATTCTCCGTTTCGTTGACGGTGATGGGCGACGGTCCGAATGTTCCATGGCGATTGTTGGAATTAGAGATTTTAGTAGCCGACAGAGAAACCGGCGATGGAAAGGCACTGGTGCATCCCCTGCAAACGCGATACGTTCATCAAGTGCGTAATTCTTGCAATCGCTTTATTATAGCTTACGATTCGTAAGCAATTCAACTTGTTATTCAATTGTTTTATCTCTTTTATCTTTCTGATGATAAGGTTGTCCAATCGCGACTCGCCGAGAGTTCCAATTCGCTGTCGGAGGTCTATTACATCCTTCACTACTTCTGCCAATCATTGCAACTCGAAGTTCTTTACTCCCAAACGCTTCGCTTGATACGCGACAGACTGGACGATCACATACACGTTGACGAGTACACACCGGGGAAGTGTTTGTCCATTTCATATTGGAGGTATGAGTCACAGTCTCTTTATTTATTTTTTTGTAGAATTTCATAATTTTTTTTTTTTTTTTTATATTACAGCGATTTATAGAAATCTACAGACTTTTATAGGGTTTTATAGCGTTTTATAGTATTTTGTAGAATTTTATCGAATTTTATGGTATTTCACGGAATTTTATCGAATTCTATGGAATTTCACGGAATTTTTTCTAATTTCATGGAATTTCACAGAATTTTATTGAATTATTCGAAAATTTCAAATACCCGAACCGAATAATTCGCAATTTCGAATATTTGCACATCCCGACTTTTCAGAATAGTCGAAAAATCTTCTCGAGCGAAGAATTCCATTAAAAAAAAATTCCGATAACTTTTTCAGGGAGTTAACGAGCAAAGATCCGCGATCCGAACTCGGATACCGTTTGACCGTTCAGGTGGATCAGAATGAACCGGCGCGACCCCTCGCCGTTGTTCACATACCCTCGTTGGGCAGTAAGGTGAGAGAAAAAAATAAAAAAAAAACCATAACACCGAAAAAACGAAAGAACACCGCGATAACGTACATTTTTTCAGGAAGGAGAAATAGCCGATCGCGCGATTAGATCGGATCAATTGTCGATGGAGTGTTTACTCGTCCATACAATTTACATTCGTACGAGAAGTCGATTATCCGAACTGAAACAGGAACTTCAATCGATGTTAAAGGACGTCGAATGTGAGTTAATTATTTTTATTTATTTTTATCGATATATTTTTAACGTCGCATCGCCGTTCGTAAATACATTTTAATGATATCGGAATAAATAGGTACGTTGACCGGATCTCCCGCAATTTTATCGGTATACATACTGCAACCGTGTTTACGGGCCGAACTTCTTCTCGTCACCGTCGATACGCATACAGGAATGCTGCAGTGTCACGTACCGCAGTACGACGCGCCCCTCGTTCCCGATTTGACTATCGCGTTGAACGGCGATCATTCGCGACTTCCCGCTCTCATAACTGAATTACGGTGAGCAGCGAACTTTCAAGAATTTTCCTTCAATTCGAGAATCGATTTGAAAACGAATATTTTCCTTCAGATTTTGGATAACCCAACGACGTTGCGAAAAAACTCTTCAACACTTACCGGCGACTCCGCACGAGAAATTGCCTTTGCTTCATCATCCGGATCATCCGATGTCGAAGATCAGCAGACATCGCATGTTCGTTCAGCTTCACCGACATCCCACAGTTATTTTGGTTCGTATTGCCGTTAATCAAGAAATTTGAGATTTTCGGTAAAAAAAAAAAAAAAAACAGTTTTTTTTAATGAAAACTATGAAAAAATCCTCAGATTTGAATATAAAAAATTGTAGAAATTTTCCTTTTTTTTTAATGGAAAAAAAAAAAATTGAAATTTCAACAATTTTTGATACTCAGACCTCAGATATTTTTTACATGAAAACACTGTAGTGTTCAGATATTGTAATGGAAAGAATGATTCTATATATTGTGGCATATTAAATCTTTTTTTTTATTTTTTATTTTCATTTTTGGAGTTTTTTGTATTAGTATTCTCGAATTTCTCAGATCGTCGCCTTCAAAGAAAAGGAATCGTCACCGTGCGAAATCGAATGCTCGTTTTATCTGGCGGTCGTGAGGCACAGTTCCATAGAGGACGATCCGCACGACGACAGCATAGAAACCGAAATACCAAAGATGTATCTGAAAGTTCAGAGTCTCATAGAGTTCGATACATTCGTCATAACGCACGGACCATTCACGAGCGTCGACAGTGGTGAGTACCGAACGAATATCTTAGTCGTCCCGACTTTGTCATTCGTAAAAAAAAAAAAAAAAAAAATAATTGTTTGGGCGATGGGCTCTGTAATTGGTACGCGTAAGTCACTTGTAACACAATTAAATGTACAAAATGTAAATGACACGCCGTATTGTATATATAGGCTTAAGAAATCATCGTCGTCACTATCGCACTTGTATCTTTCCTAATCGTTAATTAACCCTTCGTATCTGTTGTTTTTGTTTTCTTTCTCGTAAAATTATTGTAATAACTAAAAAAAAAATCACAACTAATCGTTTAACATCTGGAAGAAATACACGTGGCATTGGCGCGCACCGTGTTGCTGCTTTTACGGGGATTAACAGGTGGATTTTTTAGGGAATAATGAACAAGATGGGGGGTGCATTACAGACGTAGTGGAGAAGGGAAGCAACAAACGCAGGAGTACAGGAACGGTCGGCCGAACGGATACCCCGGGGACGCCGCAAAACCGAAGAACCAAACATCCGGCATATTTCATTCCCGAACTTGCGCACGTGGTAGCGCTTTGCGACGAGCGAATTCCGTTTGTCACGTTGGCTCAAGAGGTAAATAATCATCTCTTAGTAGATTTTGATGATTCAAAATCATCGAATTTCACGATTTTCATGATTTTTATCATTTATTGATTACCAAATTTCGTAATTTTTATGATTTTTTAAATGTTTCTCATGATTTTTACGATTTTTTAAATGTTCTTCATCATTTTTATGATTTTTTAAATGTTCTTCATCATTTTTATGATTTTTTAAATGTTCTTCATGATTTTTATGATTTTTTAAATGTTCTTCATGATTTTTATGATTTTTTAAATATTTTTAATGATTTTTACGATTTTTGAAATGTTTTTAATGATTTTAAATCATTTAAAAAAATCAGAATTAATAATGATATTGACGATTGGCAGCTAACGAGGCGAGAGATCGCTCACCAGGGTCTCCAAGTCGAAGCGAACGCAACGGCTCTCGTTCTGAAACTCGTGCAATTGCCGGCTCCATCGACGTCCATAGGATCCGGTAGCGCTTGGCAAGCGCTTCTCAAAAGGCTCCTCAGCGTTTCGATAAGAGTGCAGGGAAAGGGAATGGCGAAAACTTGGATGGCGGAGTTTGTGTTTTACAGCAGTCCGCTCAACAGTAGTCACCCGAAGGAACAAGGTAATCCCTTAACATCGCGGATACTAAGGGAGGTTTGCATAAGTTTGGCGCCCCAAAAACAGGTCTTTTGACAATATTTTTTTTTAACGAAAGTATTGCGGCGACGAAGTTGGGATTTTACACACAATTAATATATAGTTTTGCGAAGTTTCAGTTTTTTTTTTAATTAAAAAATATTGAAAACCATCGAAGATATTATTATTTAAACGATTTATTGAATTTCTACCATTTTTTTTTTTTTGCAAATTAAAGTTAAGAATTGAAATTGGCGACGCTGTTTTTTTTCGTTAATTCTAAACGCAAATTATTCTTCAGGTTTGCGGAGACCCGTGTATTTCCAGTATGAAATGGGAACTGCCGATACCGTAACGCGTACCGTCGACTCATTGCTGAACGATTGGGCGCAAATCGTTCATCTCTACTCGATAGTTCAGGATCTCGCCGAGTATTTCAAAATGGAAAAATACAATTTGCGAAACATGGTGAGCATCAAGTCGTACAGTTACAGCAAATTGGTTCTCGCATATGGACCCAATCGAGGAGCGACGGTCACCGTCCAGTGGAGTTCCAACGATAAGGCATTCAAATTGATTTTTGGAAAAAGTGAGTAGAGAGATCGCAAAAAGAATTTCGATACTTTCCGAACGGATCGTCGAAGAATTTTTGTTATTAATTTTTTGTTTTTTTTTTTTCTCGAAGGTCCAACAAATACAACGGTTAACGCGCATTCCCTGATGAAAGAACAACTCGAGGCGCACCTCAATCGTCACAGAAATCTCGCGCAGATTATTCACATTCTGAATGAGACGCTGCAACCGCTGATATCCATCAGCAAACTGCCCACTATACCGCAACTCGGCGTATACAATTCCGTGAGTATTGTTTCCGTTGTTTAGTCACAGAGAACACAAAATTCGAAGCAAAATTTCGAGAATAAAAAATTTTATAGCAAAAGTTTTAAAAAATCGAAACTTCAAAGGAAAATAAAAAAAAATAACAATTTTTAAAGCAAAAGCTTTTCACGATTCCCAATTTTTATAAAATTACTGAAAAGTTAAAAATTTCAAAGCAAAAATGTGTTTTCCGAGACAAAGTAAAAAATACCTAAAAAAAAAATGTTCTGAAGACAAAATCGCGTAAATTGCAGAGACCTCAAGTTCCCGTTCAGACTTTCACCATAATGCCGCAATGCGTAACCCTCGTGAGGCTCGCATATCAAGGAATGTATTGCTTGGAACTAAGACTCCGTGGTGGAGGTCTCGTGAGTTTGCGGGACGGAGCTTACAGTCGTTTCGATCGGAGTACCGTCGTCGACGAATTTACTCCGACGCAATGCCTTAAGGTAACGTAAAGATGACTTCCCAAATCTTCGATATCCGACTAATCTAAAAATTCCTAAGCGATACCTTCGATTCTCTCCTTCCGCAGGCATTTTTATCAAAGTACGTTGACGAGAGTGCTGTTTATCGTCGCCGATCGCAATCGGAAGACGACAATCCTCCGTCGCCGGTAACAATGGATAGCGACGGTAGTGGTGGCGTCGGTTTCATGAGTCACCATCGCGGCGGTCCGCAATCGCCGGCGCAACAACGCGACGGCCTGAGGTTTCATCCGCCGTTGACTCCACCGTCGGGTAGCAATCCCCACACACCTGCGAGTCCTCACACCGCGAATATCTCTCAGGCGAGTCAACATCAAAGTTTCGGCAGCAGTCCCGCGACGTCCTTCAATTTAGCATCGCCGCCTTCTCTTCCACCGACGACTCCGAATATGTTGCCGCATCCGTCGCCGGGTTCGGGTCTCGTGGCTAACAGTCCTCTCAATCCGATGCACGTGCCGAGTCCCGCCGGTCTTATGCCGACGTCGTCGCCCGGACCGTGCAGCAACGTCCAAGTTGGACACTCACCGGCGAGTTCTTTCATGCAAACTGGTAAGAGATCGCGCAATCGACAAATCCGATGAACATTAAAAAATTAATTTATCAAAAAGCGATTAAAAAAAAAGATTTAAATTAACAAAAAAAAAAAAAAAATGCATAAATGGATTATTTAAAATAAACAAAAAAATCAATTAATTATTTGAATTTGAAAAAAAAAATTAAAATATTAAAAAACAATTTTTTAATTAAATTTTTTTTTAATTAAAATAATTTTTTTTTTTTTTTGCAAAAACTTGTAAAAGTTTAAATTTAAAAAAAAATGGGAAATTATTTAAAATTGATTAATAATTTTTTTTTTATTGTCTTTCAGGTCACATAGATGGAAGTCCGTTTCCCTCGTCGCAAAGTATGGCGTCTCCAGCCGCATCCAACTGGCCGGGTTCGCCGAGTGTACCGCGACCTTCGCCCGCGAGACCGGGACAAAGTCCCGGACACGCGGCTCTTCACAGTCCTCAAGCTTCCGATCACAGATCCGGTAGTCATATATCGAGAGTTTTGCCGCAGAGGTCGTGGGCCGGTGCGGTACCGACGCTTCTCACTCACGAAGCACTAGAATCGCTCTGTTGTCCGTCGCCGCTGAACTCCGGTTCGACGGGACCGGAGTTATCGCCACTTGAGAGATTCTTGGGATGCGTCTACATGCGGAGACAATTGCAACGATTTATTCAGACCGACGATTGCGTGAGTTCAATAAATCGATCTTTTCATCCCTTTCTTGTAATTCCTATTAATTCTTTAGTATCTAATGGCTATTTTTACGGTTTTTTCTCAGCTAACAGCAATCAACAGCACCGAACCGGGAGTTGTGCATTTCAGAGTCGAAACGCTGCAGTGTCGCGTGGGTTTGAATCCTCAACACTTTCAATCGCTTCATATCAAAGTACAGCCGCTTCCCGAACACAACGATCAATGGACACTCGAGGAACTTCAGGTATAAATCGAAGCCGATAACGAGAAACGTTTCTAATGAGAAAAATCTGTTTTTTGTTTCAATGTTATATTTTTTTAAATCCTAAACTATACGAGGTAATGAAATGATTTTTTTTTTACTGAATGATACATATGTCGGGAATCTTACAAAAAAAAATTATTCCATTATCTCTTATAGTTTTTGAGAAAAAAAATTCTAACTAAATTTTCATTTTTTTTTTTTTTCAGATAATTGAGAAATTCTTCGAAGTGCGCGCTGCCGGTCCGCCCTACAAGCCGAATACTCTCTCCGGTTTCGGAAGAATGCTAAATGTACCGTTTAACGTTCTCAAAGATTTCGTTCAAATTATGAGACTGGAACTCGTTCCGGGACTCGTTCAGCAGCAGCAATTGAAATGGTCAGTGCAATGGTGTCTCCGGATACCACCGTCGGCGACGCCGATAGTGCCGTTGGGAATGGCGGCAGTTGTTGTTTGCCGCAACAAAATTTTGTTCTTCGTAAGTAATTTCCTTCGTTTGTCTCTGTGTATTTCTTCGTCGCGACTTAATCTTTGATTATACTATACGAATCTTTTTCTCGCGATTTTGCAGCTTCAAATAACAAGAATCGGTGTCCCTTACCAAGGCGAACCGCCGTCTCTGGTTCTACCGCTCGTATACGACGTGAGCACAAATCTCACGCAACTCGCCGAGAAACGCGATCCCGGACCGGTCTCGGCAACCGCCGCCGCTTCGCTGCAACTAAAGAGATTCGCCGAGTACAGCGCTATTCCATCGGAATGCTCTCTATTTCCCGCCGTTCGCGATCTTCTCGCGAATCTTACTTTGCCGTCCGAACCTCCGGTGATCTCACAGGTGAATAAAATACATCGTTAACGATATCGTTGGCTTTTTGGTTTTTTTTGGGAATTTTTTTTCATCGCCTTTTTTTTTGCCGGACGTTTTCCCGATTTAAGGGGACAATTTTCCGGGTCAGAAAAAAAAATCGAAAAAAATAATAAAAAGAATCGAAAAAAAAAAAAAAAAAAAAACCGAACAAAATAACGATTTGCTTTGTCTTGTCGAAAGGTCGTCGCCTCGCCGGCCGGCGGACCGGTCACCCCGACGCAGCAGCAAATTCAGAGTCCGGCGATGCAGATGCACTCGCCGATGGCCGGTGGACAGGGACCGTCGCAAGGGCCGTACGGGATTCAAGGTATGCCGACGATGGGAATGATGGGTGGAGGACCTCCGCAATAGGAGTTCTCCAACTCGCCGACGCCTTTGCGATTCTCCTGGTATCACGGAAATTCCAACGATTGAATTCATTAATTCGCTGAGGTTCCGGTCTCCGCGCGCAATCGGATCGACGGATACGCGATATCCTTCGATATTATACTTCGACGATTTACCGGAAGACGCGACTTGTATTGTAAAACTATCGATCTCTCGATCGACGAAAATCCTTCGGCGTTTTATTCGTCGTCGCAACTTCGCATCTCTGTAAAGAATAATTAAACATTGAGATTTATAAAAAAACGAAAATGAACAAAAAAAAAAAAAAAAAACGTACGGAATTCGGGAACATGTAATAGGAAACGTTGAAAAAGAAACTTTACACCTAATGTTTCTCACGTTTAAGAATAATATAAAACTTTTTGTTTTTATTCCGTGTGTACAGTTTTTACAAAAGAACATTTAATAATCGCAACAAATGAATTGATACTATATTGTTAATTAGTACTGTATATTATAGAATAAATCGATCGTAGTTATGGATCGTTATCAATTTTTTTTTTTCATTTTTTTTTTTTTTTTTTTTTTTTTTTTATGGTTGAAATATATACATTTTAGATCGGGTATCAGTCTCTCTCTGTATAAACGATGCGAATATATTCCATTATTCCCGTATTTGGTTTCTTTTAATAATTTTTTTTTTTTTTTTTTTTTTTTTTTTTTCGTCATCACTCCGAGTTTGAGAGACACTCGTCGTTCCCGTTCCCGTCACTGGGGACGAGTTAACTTCGAATTTTTGAACAACTTGGCATGTGCAGCAGAAATATCGATTTATATTCTAACCACTCGAGACTTTGCAATAAATAGATGTGACATCGATACACGAAGTTTTCGATCGTTGCATCGATCTCACGTGTACTGTTTGTGGTACTTAAACGATAGAGTATAAACATCGCATTTTCTTTTTTTTTTTTTTTTTCACTGAACATTTCTTGGTTGATAAATTTTAATAATTGTCACGAAGATTATTTTTGTCTTAAAAAAAAATTCTTCGCCGAGATTTTTCGGCTTTATATATATATAAAAAAAAAAAAACAAAAATTAATTTATAACAAACGATTAGTTAGATGGTAAAGTATGATAAAGACTTTCAAAATTGCAACTTAAAGTCGAAAAACAAAAAATTTGAATTCTTCGTGAAAATTTGCCGCTGTCGATTGGGCATTGAGTGAAATTTTTATAACGCACTATCGTTAATTACTCTACGCAAACAATGAGAAACGCGTTTGAAAATATCGTTTTGTACACTTCGAAGAGTTACGGTACATTACGAATACTGTGCGAAAACTGAGAGAGAAAAAACAGAAAAAAAAAAAACAAATAAATACAATATATTTATATAGAGTGATGCATACAAACTAAGAGCGCGCGAATCTCGGCTCGAATCGAATGGAAAATTCGTTCCTTCGAATTTTTTTAAAGTTATTCGATTTTTCAAAAAAAAATCGATTTTTTCGTAATTTTTTTCGAATTATTACATTTTTTTTCTCGAATTCCAATTTTTCTCGAACTATTCGCATTCGATTTTCGCCGAACATTTCGAAACATCGAACGCTCGCGCGCCCCTAATAAACGCTCAAACGAAAAAAAAAAAAAAAAAAAAAGAAACGAGAACTTTGTAGAAAGAGCATTCGTATTAATCGCTACGTAAACTATACATTGCTAAATCTCCAAGAGTTTCGCAAAAAATCGACGCTCCGTCGAATCTTCGATTCTCCAAGACGCTTATCTCAAAGAATTCTCTGAACGAATACAATAATATATATATCTATGTATATATGAAACGATTTTTATGCGATACAACTTTGACGAACGAAAAAAAAAAAAAAAAAAAAACGAAAAAAAAAAAAAAAACAAAATTCGTCTGACCGATACAGATCACAGAGTTCCGTACAATAATTCGTATTTTCTATATACTTATGATAAACATATACATATATATGTTATATATATATATATAGAAGGTATGGGGGTCTCTGGTTATCGTGAGATGATTAATCTTCCCCTCTCCTACGCTCTATAGCTGTATCGATTGATTGTGAGAGAAGCTGAACCACGGAACCGCCACACAGCTTTTGTTCGTCACTTCCACTCTCTCTTGTCGTCAATTTGTTCTTTTATCTTTGAATCTGTTTCGTTTCTAGCGATCCGATGAGAATACCGAACGAGTGATATTTCTCGTTCGCGGAACATTGCCGTCGACATTGACCAGCCTAAGGGTGCGGATCCCCGACAGGCATTGTGTTTTTCAAGCAAACAAGGCACAGGACCTCTACCGGGTTCTGAACGTGCGAATGCTACGAGGCACTACTCAACAGATCCATGCGATTAACGTCTCGTCAGCAGCAGCACCAACAAGTTAACACTGTAATGAAAATTTCTAGAGTGCGTTGGCCAACGGAGACAATCGTTATTGTGATTGAAAACGAAAGAAATTTTGTTATTTTCGGCATTTTAAATTTACGATCGTTTTGTTCGCGAAGCCGACAAGCCGATTTCACCACTTTCGCTTCCGCACCGAAGTACCCTTAGCGTCTCGAAGCAATTTTATTTTTTTTTGTTATTAGAAACAATGAAATTTTGTTAGATACGAGTCGAGTGCAACGAGGAAACGGAAGCTTAGATATAACGGAGGCGGTGGTAAAAACGGCCCGATTACTTCTTAAGAAATTTCGGCGATTTCAGGGAAAAACGCGTTTTTTTTTTTTTTTTTTTTTTATTGGGGGAAAGAATTTTTTTTATTGATAATTCCTTGCGATTGTTTGCTGGGAATGGTGTTTTGGATGTGTAAAAAAAATGATTGGATTCGAATATTAAGGATTTTGGGAGAATTGGCATTTTTTTTTTTTTTATAGAGGAATAGTTTTTAAATGATTTTAGAAAAAATGAAACTATTTTCGCGCGTTGATGTATTTGGATTTGGGATTTTTTTTACGCGATCGGGACAATTGTACGAACAATCAATCGCACGGGATTTTTTATAAGATTTTTTTTTATTGATGATAAAAAATAAAACACGCATTTCGACCCGAAATTGCCGAACAAATTCGTTCTTTCGGAACGGTAAAATTTTCAGAGCTTCAAGAGTTTGAAATATATATATATATATATAGAGTATTCGTTTACATTATTACGAACTGTGGGAATGTATAGTAATAATTAACAGTAGCATTACAATTACGACCATTGACAACAAATCGAAACGGACGGACCAAAAGTCATCGTACGCATCTTTTCTTTTATCATTGTAAAAAATATATGGTGCGTGCAAAATTGACGAAAAAAAAAAAAAAAAAAGTATCGTTTTTCGAATTTATCGCGATAACGCTTTGTATAAAATAAAAATGCCTAAACACACGTTTATTTCGGCGGATTCTCGAAAAATCGAGAATAATGAACGATTCATTGAAAAGTAATGTAATTTAAAAAAAAATCGAAGAAGTGTGCACTGTAGAAGGCAGACGACAGTTTCGCATAATATCGTTCGATTTTTACGATAATTTTTTTTTGTTTTTTTTTTTTAATATGTCGTAATCGCGTCTTTAATTCCTCCGAAATCGATAACAACGCAATAATTTCGCCAAAAACCGTAAAATATCCGTTTATAAGCCGATTAATGCCAACCTACTCCCAATTATTCGAATAATTGGAATCTCGACGAGTATTGCGCGATGTATACGAATTCAACGAAGAATCCTCGGTACGCGGGGCATCGGGGGTTTTACACTAAACTGTCGTCCAAAACGCCGCGAGAGTAAAAAAAAAGAGATTTCTCGGTGGCAATAGAAAGCCTCGACGAAGCGTCGAATCGAGTAGAGATCGGCATGCAAATTAATGTACAGCGAAGCGAAATAATGTGTTTCATGCCTAAAGACGTTTTTTTTTACGTATTTTTCGGTGAAATAGTGTTAAACGTGTGGAGAGAGAGCGATCGAAGGTACGAGACCACCGGGGGGAAGGGAAGAAGAGTTCTGTTCTGTTCTCTGCGATGCTCTGCGAGGAGACGGCGCCCATAGAACGGGTCAACTGCCAATTGACACCTTCACCTCGTTTATACTCTCGAGACTACGAGACTATATGTATTATACATACTCTCCTCTCCGCTTTTTATATCTCTTCGAACCCATCATCCACAATTCACCGTCGCCATAATAGCACCGTTTCACCAGGCCTGTCGCGACGATACGTCTACGCAAGCTAAAAGAACGTCCTTCGTCAATGGATTTTCGTACATTACGATTAATTGTCTTTCGGTTATCTCGGACGGCTCTTCGAATCAATTTACGCGATAATCTCTCTACTAACGTTTGTTTCTTTGCAAATCTTTGTATCATCGTTTTTTTTTTCGACGAAAAGTAATAAATTGCAAGCGAAGTATTCGAATAAATGTTTCGAAAGGAATTCCGTGAAAAAAAAAAAAGTTAAAAATCGCGCGACTAATTTCTATCGATGTTTTTAGATTAAAATGTTAAAAAGTATACATTTTTTATAAAAATGCAAAATAATTGTTATTTTTTTTTTTTTATTAAAAATTTCAACTAAATTTTGTCGAAATACATTAGAAAAAGTGAATTTATTTAAAAAAAAAATTGAACACTAAAAAAAAAGTTTTTGCAAAATAGCGACAGAAATGTTGCGAAATGAAAAAATGGACGTCTAAAGTTTTTTTTTTTACTCAGTTTCTGTAATTTTTGGTTTACGCCAATTCTTTTAGAAGCAATTGTCCGGGTGCTCTGCTTATATTTTTTACTTTTCATTCTCTCTACGAGTGTTCATTTCTTACAGAGACTTTGATTCGAACGAATACGATAATTTAGAAAAAAAAAAAAAAATTAAAACTCCGAACCGAACTCCGCAAACCGAAATAGTGAAATTTTTTGTTTTATTTTCATATGCAAAGCGATATCAATATAAACGATTCGACTATTAATCGACGAGATATTTTTTTTGGCGACATGCACGAGCGGTACACGAATCTCGATTACTCGTGCGAATACTGGAGAGTTTCTAGCGATTCTACGTTGCGACGAGTTATTACTTTCACATTATTATTTTTTTATTTATAAAAGAAATGTATATTTGTGTTTTTTTTTTTTTTTTTTTTTTTTTTTTTAATATACAGTAATTGGCATGTAAAACGAACGGAGCTCACGTGGCGATGTGATCGTGACTCATGTTACCGCCGAATCGGGTGTCTGTGTGTTCTCAACGTCTGTCCGTACGTATTAATTATACGCGATCCTCGCCGCGTTATAACGCGAGATCCACAATGAAAATGCATTCTCTCTCTCTTCCGCTTTTTTTTTTCTTTTTTTTTTTTTTTGCCTTTTTTTGGCTTTTTTTTTGTATTTTTTTTCGAGTCGAGCGAAGTCCGATAGAGAGCGAGAGACATCGAGAGAGAATCTCGGATTACTCGTTGCCGGATGGCTCTACGCATCGATAAACTGCAAATTCAATATTCGCAATGTGTGAAAACGCGAGTGCTTAATCGGCGTCGGGAGGAGGCTGGAATAATCTGGACTCGGAACGAACTTAATAATTAACGAGGACCGATCGTATCTTTGGCACGATACTATTTTTTTTTTTTTTTTTTTTTTTTTTACGAATTACTTATTTGGAACGGTCCCTCTTGTACTTCGATAAACTCTCATTTTTTTTAATAGTCAACTTTAATTCCAAGCCTACCATGTTGCGGTCGCCAGTAGCAGCACGCCAAGTAGAGCGCCATGATAATTACGAGGAGTTCAATGAAAACCAACGCAACTGCGACGCCGATTACGATCGCGGCATTCTCCTCCACCTCTTCGACGATCGCCTTGTAGCATCCCTGAGAAAATACGATCGTTTTGTTAAAAATAAAAAATAAAAAAAATAAAGGGGATTCCCGCGATTAGAGCGGCGAATCGGTTTTTATTTTTTTTTATGCGAAAAAAACATCGTATTATTAATTTGAGTAAATATAATAAATTATAGGAGACGATAAAAAAAAATTGATTAATTAAAAATTAAGAAAAATTTAAGTCATCGAATTTTTTTTTATAATCGGAATGAAATTTTTCACATCGTTGAAATACTAGTGATTCGATGTTTTTTCGCATATAAAAATAATGAAAACCGCTATTTACCGACTGAAATTGACTAATAAAGAATAGTAATTCAGAAGAGAGTATCTGTAATATCAAAGGCGTCAATCCTTCGTTTACTTACCTTATTTATATACGCATTGGTAGCGGTTGGTATTGTGGTACACAATTGATCAACGAGTACTCCGTCTTCCTTTTTGCAACAAGCTTCCGGTACCACTTGTCCGTTCGCTTTCCAATTGTCGTTACCCTCGAAATCTTTAAAGCCCTCGACGCCGCAGCAGTGGAGCTTAAAAGTTAATTAATTACAAATTATTTATTATTATATTTACGGTAAAGTAAAGTTATTCGTACGAAACGGATGCGGCTTCGTCGCGGCTAAACCTCCGTGACGGTAATTGCAAAGTGTATATACTTCATGCGGTAACGAGGAGTAAACAATAAGATCGGCGGGGAGCACCGAGAAAACCGGAAAATTTGCTACTTCGCTATTAACGCGCATTGTTTCCTTTATTTTAAACATAATCGTCGAATTAACTGGGAGCTTCGCTTACCTGACTCATGACACCGTTCCAACCGAGCGTCACGGCTTCAACTTTGTCGGCATTCGACGAGTAGTACGTTAACGTCGACTTGAGAGCGTCCTGCGCACCCTTCTCGGTCTGCGAACGTAATCACGAAGAGATGGATATGTTATTAACACGTTAAAAAAAATGAATTCGTACGCTAGAAAACTTAAAAAAAAAAAAATAATAATAAAGATTATTATTATTATAATTACACATTTTTTTTTTTTTTCAATTTCGTATTTTTGAATAAAATAATTAAATTTTTTTTATTCTATATGGTAAAAAAAAAATTCTTGGATTAAAATTAATTAACTTACATCTCCCTTGAGACCGAAGGCGAGGCCGACGACAATGCACTCGAGGATCAGGACGATAAGAATGAGGATACCGTACTGAAAAATGAGAAAAATAAAAAAAGAATATTAAACAACGGCGGATGGATTACGGAGGAGAATTTGAATGAGAAACAAGTATCGTTCGATTGTGATGCACGATGTTTAGTGCGCTATGATCGACAAACGAATTTCTATCGGAACGAACTTACGACACAGAGAAGACATCGGGACTCGAACATCGCACCGCAGTAACCCAAGAAGCTGACTATAAAAGTCAAGGCTCCGGCGACGATGAGGATGTACGCTATGACCTTTATCACGTCCGTATCGGTCTTTGTCTGTAATGAGAGAAGAACATACGAATTAATTAACTAACGCTTAACACATAGAATGATTATTGTCGATGCGATATCTTCATCTTCTTCATGTTTATTTATTAATTATTATTCATTGGATTGTCTGCGATTTCTGACGTAAGAAACAAGATTTTTCCGCTTGCGGTCGCTGATCACGTTCAACACCCGCTGCGTTATCCGAGAGACCACACTTGTTCGTTATAAAGAGAAATATGACACAACAAGATCGGCGGAGTGAATCGAGCCGAATGGTTCACTCTTTAACGGAATTTTCCCTTCCTACTTACGCGATCGCAACACAATTGAAATATCAAGAAAATTAACTCGATCGGGTGATCGAACGATAGGAAACGTTCATTTTACAACATTTTTAGCGTATGGACCGATCGGACGATGAAAAACGTCCATTTTATAAGTTTATCGCGTATGGACCGATCGAACAGTAGGAAATGTTAATTTTACAATTTTTTTGCATTACGGACTGACCGGACGCTGGAAAACGTTTATTTTATAAGTTTATCGCGTATGGACCGATCGGACAATGGGAAATGTCCACTTTACAATATTTTTAGCGTATAGACCGATCGAACAATGGGAAACGATCATTTTACAATATTTTTAGCGTATTAATCGATCGGACGCTGGAAAACGTTTATTTTATAAGTTTATCGCGTATGGACCGATCGAACGATGGGAAACGTCTATTTTACATTATTTTTAGCGTATGGACCGATCGGACGATGAAAAACGTCCATTTTATAAGTTTATCGCGTATGGACCGATCGAACAGTAGGAAATGTTCATTTTACAATTTTTTTGCATTACGGACTGACCGGACGCTGGAAAACGTTTGTTTTATAAGTTTATCGCGTATGGACCGATCGGACAATGGGAAATGTCCATTTTACAATATTTTTAGCGTATAGACCGATCGAACAATGGGAAACGACCATTTTAAAACATTTTTAGCGTATTAATCGATCGGACGCTGGAAAACGTTTATTTTATAAGTTTATCGCGTATGGACCGATCGAACGATGAAAAACGTCTATTTTACAATATTTTTAGCGTATTAACCGATCGGACGATGGAAAACGTCTATTTCATAAGTTTCTCGCGTATGGACCGATCAAACGATAGGAAACGTCCATTATATAAATTTCTTACGTATGGACCGATCGATCGATAGAAAACGTTAATTTTACAAGTTTTTCGCGTAGGAACCGATCGGACGGTAGAAAACGTAAGCTTTCAAAGTTCTTCGCGTATGGATCGATCAGACAGTGGAAAAACATCATAAATTAGATAGATATGCATATTGGACAGAGCGACGGTAAAGAAAAGAATCGATTCCCGAACATAATTATCGAGGCAAATTCTATAATAGAGGCAATTTTCCGTTTCCATATTTCATTAGTCCCGCCGAGAGCTCTCACGCTGAGATAAGACGCGAATTGATTCTCGATGACCAGGCCAAGGCAAAGACGCTATTGTATCACAAGGGGACCGATCAATGCAAGGAGCTGACATAATAACGTTCGCAAATAGCGGTCGCTACTATCGAGAGGGTAAGAAAAATATTAATGGTTTCCTCGCAGTCTCTCGACTCCGCCGCTGTGCCGATAATAATCGGTACAGTCGGCGAATCAAATTACAATCGAGTCGGACATATCGCCGGAGGGGATGAGTACACTGGAATCGTGAATTTCAAACGGCGCCGAACAAAGAGCATCGTGAAAATGATCCTTCGTCGGACACAAACGAGCGAATCCTTGCCACGAACAGATTGTTCAATCTGTTCTCCCGTCCAATATCTATCGAGGTACTGTCGTTTGCAGACGTTCCAGAAATTATTCCTATCGGTTGATAGATGTTACGGAGTATTGTTCCAGACGAAGACACCAGAAAAATGCTTGAGAATTTCACAAGTTTCTCACGTATAAAGTGATCGAACAAAAATTGTCCGAGTCCCTCGCCATCGCGATAGATCCACTGTAATACTATAGAATTCGATCTGTAGCCAACAGATCGTCGACGATAAATTTTTTTCTCAGGGTATCACGGCTGTCGCGCCAACGCCACACGATACACAGAGTTTAGTTTAAGTTTTCGGGATACATGTCGCGCCGAACGAAGAATGGAAGAAAAAAAAAAGAATGTTTCGTTGGCGAGCGAACGCACCTGTTGAACGAGACTCGATACTCATACCACACACCCTTAGCGTGTCGCCTAATAGGATTTCCAGCCTATAACTACCACAGGTACTTCCGAGTCGAACCAAAATCTCGGTAATGGATCGGCGCAAGAGTTAACGCGAAACTATACTTAATCTGCCGTTTGTAATAAAAAAAAAAATAAAAAAAGGAATTCAGTAACGATTTTTGCTTCCGCAGTTTGGGTTAATTTTATTATTAGCCACCTGTTGAAAAAGAGTCGTTTTACTTATTATAACGCTTCCGGTTACTTTCGTGACAAAACGAAATAAAACGAAGGTAATGGGACGAAAAACGTCGCGAGAGTCGTAGAGGTCGGAAAATTGGCTGAGGGTTGGTTTAGACAGTTACAAGCAAACGAAAGTCGAAAGTGTCTCGAGCGAATGTCCTTTCGATAGAATCGCGGAATGTTTCAGGAATTGTATCCGTGATTGGTGAACGGAACGTTTCATTATAATGAGGCGAACGCACCACGATATAGTGGAGATTGGGGTAAAATGGACACATTGAAAAACGTGAGATAAAATTTGAAAAAAAAAGAAGAAAAAAAATGGAATTAAAATGAATAAAAACATTTCGTGAGCATTTGAAAAGACTTGGGACAAAATTTGAAAAAATATAAAGTGAATTAGCAATATGCAGATGGCATTTTTTTTCCCCCAAATATTTTGCCAAATCGAATCTCAATTTTTTTCAAATTTTGGGTAAAATAAAAAAGAAATTCCTCAACAAATTTCCCGATTTTCCTCGATTTCGTCATGTGCCGTTTTGCCCCATTCTCTCCTATTGCCATACGTCAGCGTTACATTGAGATATCATTGAAAAATCAGTGCTTATTTTATCGTAAAAGTAGCATCAGTCCGACCGTTCGTAGTGGATGACCTCGAGAATAATTAAAGTGCCGACGATAGTTCTCTGCTTTGTATCACCGATAGAAGATTTCCAATGGAGTTGAGCACTTAGAGAGCTCTATGACGATAGGGGCCATACTACCATCGTAAGTCGGAATTTGCAAGTGTAATACGCAACATTAAATGTACACACAGATACGCATTCTCTACGCAGTCTCGTGGAGTACGCTAATGGTGACTAATTGTCACCCACTGCAGCACGATATTTTTACGACACTTACGTGATCGTTTGCTCACGCGGTTGTCCTACAGCTCCCGCAAGTTATTGCGTAATTATTCGAGTTTTGTTCAAAAGAATAACAGAGTTATTTCTCGGCGCTGCGTACGCATGGTAAATCGACAGGTGTCTATGTGCCGGCAAAACGAGATTCGATCGATTGTTCCAATTATTATCGTAGTGTAGAAGGCAACATGGGGCAAAATGGACCAGTTGAGTTATTCAGTAAGTATTATCAACTTTTCCGACATATTTAAACTATTTTTGAATAAACAACGAATTACATTAAAAATGGGGCAAAATAGACTCTTCAAATTTCGATTCCATGGATTTCGATCTTTTCACCCTTAAATGGTAGTCAATCGATCTTGAAAAAAAAAATAATCATAGATGATTCTCGAAATTAACGTATCTACATTTTCATTACATTCAAAGTTCATTTTGCCCCTTAAGATATTTCGGGACGGTCCATTTTGCCCCATTCTCCCCTTGTATGTCGAGGATCGTCATATATTTTGAATTCCAAGAGACTGTCGATTCTTATAATTTCTTCGGTGATCATCTTCGTTGACGGATCGGTGGTTTTGAAAAAAAAATTATGTTCTACTCTCTAATATACCTAATCGCTCGATACTCGTCTCATTTCTTGCGGGCAATCTAACGCGTGTGAAAGTCGCCCGGGCAATAAGAGAGGAGACACGAGACCCGCTTCCCTTTCACATTTACGCTGAAAGAGTAATCGAGATCGGTATACACACTGCCGTCCGAGTGCTCGCAGCAAGCTGTGGAAAGCTCCGTAAAAAAAAATAATTATGTTGGATCGATTTCGCGGTTGAACGACTGGCAGTTGGACCGAGAAGGAAGCTGATTATATCTCCCCCTCCCTCCCATTTATGGTATAATAACTCTGTGGAACAAAGTACCGCGATATCTTACTGACAGTCTTCAATCGTCAACGCGGCGCATCCATGTCGATCCCTTCGAAGGAGAAAGGCGCGCGACACGAGAATAAGATTTCTTCTGAAATTAAGAAGAGTCCCGGAGTGTATCTCTCTGTCGCATTAACGACATTTCTGTATCTAATAAACCCGGAAGTGGCGTTTTGCAACCGCTTTAATAACTGAAATTTTTTATAATTTCGAAATTTCCGGAATTTTCGGAGTTTCGTAAATTCTCGAAATTTTTGTAATTATTTGTGGATTAAAAAAAAAAAGTTCCGAGAGTTTAAAATTCCTTAAATATCGGAAAATAATGAGGAAGCAATGTGCAAAGTTCTACTTAGCAATTTTTTTTTTTTTTTTTTTTTCGTGGAACGAACATTTCATCGAACGCGTAGTATATATACTTCGAGGGCCCACTTTGCTCAGCCGCGGCTATTTACGCAACAGTGCGCTCACTCGAGACCGTTAAGTTTGCTCTCAGTTGCTTGCGCAAACGAGGATTGGAGGGTATATACGCTAAGCGAGAAACAGGTGTGACGACTACTGGTTTCAATCGCCGCACGCACCGCACGCAATGGGCTCAACGCACATTGTACTTATCGATACGTTCGTAGGGAATCAGTGGAACGATTGACCCTTTTTTTTCTGTCGTCTCGATCAACGCGATCTATTTGCAAATTAATTACCGGAATTATACAGCCGTCATGACCCGCAATCGTATCTATAATCACCGTTTCTATGGAAAAACCTTCGAGAGGCCGCAATGCTCGCGCGATTCTTTAATGCCAAAGCCCCAGATACAGAAGTATGTTATTCAACAAGTTCGATATTTACGATTAAAGTTTCCGTCGTCCCGAATTCACTGAGAATGTATGCCGTGTAGTTGGTACCCTCCCACTTGATATCGGGGTATACAACAAAATCTTTAAGCTTTCTATGCAGAAAATGGTGTCAAAGCAATGGGCACTCGACGTGCGCTTATAGAAATACATCGAGGGACGATCGACGTTTAGGTATTTGCAGCTCCGTTAGCCTTTCGCTGTGGAATACATTTGTGTTTAACGGAAAATCGGACGAGAGACTCAACAACGCGATATCGCGTTGCCGATTCCTTCGTCTTTATATATCTTTAAATTTTTGTAAATACTTCGAAAAAAAAATGTATATATATGTATATTAAAAGAGACAATCGCTGAGGAATGGCATTTGAAACGTCGAAAGCTCCAGCGTAATTTTTCGTGTCACGAATGAAAGTAAAACTTTTACTTTCCACGTCCCGCTACGCTCGCGGGACGCGATGCCACCGACAGTACAGTTACGGAACTTCGAGGACAATATTAGTCGATCGCAATCGAGGAGAATTGATTGAGTTATTTCACATTTATGTTGTCGCGATTGAGAGTCACGGATAACGTGTACACAGCTAATTAGTCAGCGGAGGTCGAACGGATTATATGCGCATATGATTAATGCGCACGTAATTAATGACATGAGACTCCGCAACGATGTGCTTAACTTCTTTTCCCCTCGACTTTCGTTGTCTGTTTTTTTGATTACGAAAGTTGAATTATCACAATGTGAAATGTATATAGAAAAATGCATTTTTCTGGCAATATACACGATTTTTCTTACAATTTTATCTTTTTATACGTTTTTTCAAAGATAATATCGGAAAATTTCAATTAATCAGACATTCTTAAATTTTTCGATTGCGATTACGAAATTTCCTTCGCGGAAACAAAATAAAAAATGTTAGAATTTTTTTTTTCATTTTTTTTTCGATTTTATAATTTTTTTTTTTTTCGAATTTTGAAAATAAATATATTTAATTTTTCTATGCAGAAAAACCGTAAGAAGTCCTTAATTTTTTCGTCATGTGGCATTACCCCAAAATCGCGTATTTTATTGTCATTTTTATAGCATTATAAACTCGCGGCGCATGGAGTACATATATAGACAAAAAGTCACGCGCAACATTCGTGTACTTGTGCGGTACGAAGTATCGTAGCCTACGACGCGCGACTGTTTGCTCATTGGTTTCAATTGGTGGGGACTGAGAGAGTTTCGTCGCTCTCTATGGGAATGTGTTGTAAAATGATGTCCAGCAGAAATGGGCAAAGGACTTAAAAAAAAAAAAGAGAATTTTATGGCAAAACTGCAGCTGCGAGTGCTGTCGTAAATATTACGCCAACGTAAGCACAACGCTTTACTCCAAACTTCTCCGATATTACAAAACAATAAATTTCACTTTTGTTTTATCGAAACAATTTCTCGAATGATTGTTCAGTAGCGTCATAACATCGCACTGATAGTTTTATCCGGTATAAAGCAACAATTGCAGAGTTATAGCGCAGTTGGCAATAGCCGCGAGAAAGGAAATGCGAACGATTAAGTCTGATGTTCCAACGGCGTTGATTCGTGTAATTAATTTTTTTTTTTTTTTTTTTTTTCGATCGATTTCCCCTCATTCACGATCGAAGATAATTGCTCGATGGGCTCTTAAAAAAATTCTTTGCAACGCGATGTATTACTCAGCCGATTTCTTCGTATTCGTGAATTCGCGAGTATCGAAGTTTTATCGTTCGATCTTTCGAGAGCTACAAGTCGTTTTTACCACCCGCCAGTGTTGCAATCGCCTAAGGTACCGTTTCTTTTCGTTGCAACGTGTGCAAATTAGAATTCATCAATCCGAAGGGGCAAATTTTGATGTCGTCCACTTTGGGATGAGTACGTGTCTCGGGGGGTCTTGTGGGGTCGTGTGCACGAGTGCGCGAGTACCGCGAACCACCCACGCGAGCGACGATTGACAAATTCAACCAGCAATCATCTCCTCATCGCACCGAAGTACCGATAATTACAGCGCACTTGAGAGTACGTTCGGTGCGTGTCAACGCCCGTTGTCATTGTCGAATGCACCGAATTCGACTGCGAAATATCGCTTATTGTACTGATTAAATGATTGACGAAAAAAAAAAAAAAAAAAATGAATGTCGGCGAATCGCGTAGTGTGGAGCGAAATTCTTCGATTGTATTCGATTTTTTTCAATTATTTTCGAGTTTTTTCAAAAACAAAAAAAATCGAATTATTCGAACATTAAAACGATTTATTTGAATTTTCGAATATTTACACATCGATACATATCGATGTCGCTGGATGCGCCTCGTGAAGAGGAAACCGCGCCTATCGCCCGAGTTTTTGATATCGACATTTCCAATGCAAATATTCGACCGTAAAAAAAAAATGGACATTTCTCGCGATGGTTGACGACGAGAGATTATCATTGGGATTCATGACTCGTACGGAGTGCGTATACATGCTGTTACACGATACAGTTTATCCGGAGGTCACGACACTCGGCGGAATAGCCGTAATACTTATTTGTATCGTTGACACGACGTTCACGTAGCGCATCAAGTAGTGTGTCCGTTGATATGCTAAGCCGCGCCCTTTACGCACAGGCGAATTACCTCTATCATTCGGTGAATCATTATAGAATAAATAAAAGATATTCTTTTGTGTGGGATTATGCAATGCAAACACGATTATCCGGGTCAACCGGGATCGTGGTGCGTGGTGACCGTCGATGATCCGAAATCGATCATAACGTGATTTTGGGCGATAGAAAAAATATAGCGAGCGTAAGAGTAAAAAAAAAAAAACATCGTTTTTTTTTTTTTAATTATTCGAACTGTTCATTTTTTTTTTTTTTTTTTTTTTTTTTTTCAAATTATTTCAAATTACTCGATTTAATTTTTTTTTTTTTTTTTCGAATTTTTTCGTACTTTTGGTTACTTAATTTGAAAATTATTGCCATTGCTTTATGTTTTATTTTTTTTTTTTAGTATTTATCGATGAAAATATATTCTTCCGCGTTTTTGAAAATAATTCAATCGGATTCAAAATAGTTTTCGATCTTTTTGGATTATTTTACGGTTATTTGTCGATCCGTTTCCCGGTGTATAATTTCAAACGAATATGACACCCGAACGACAACTTTCGTCAATGATTCTTTCGCGCGAAGAACCTTGGGAAACAGGTTTTCGAGTGGTATTTAAGACAAGAAATACTCGGCGAGGGGTTCCATTTTTTACGCAGCAAAACAAGAATACGTATAGCGTCCTCTG
Source organism: Buathra laborator (assembly GCA_934046635.1). Classification (NCBI taxonomy): domain Eukaryota; kingdom Metazoa; phylum Arthropoda; class Insecta; order Hymenoptera; family Ichneumonidae; genus Buathra; species Buathra laborator. The sequence continues at coordinate 16,802,143 of OW203897.1, forward strand.
CAAACGATGACGGAATTTGTTTGTTTGAAAACTTCCTTTCTACTATCAGTTGACAATGCGGTAAAAAAAAATGGCAATATTATGTTCTGTTTTCGCTCTCGCGAGTCGCTAATGACACGACTCGCTTCGCCTGTGTACAGTAAAGTCGTAGCAATTAGACGCTGAGTAGGTAATTATGAAAACACTTTCGCGTATTATTGTCAGCAGAGCGTAAAATGACAAATGAAATAAAAAATTTATATTCGAAAAAAAAAAAAAAATTTAAATATAAAAAAAAATATTATTACGATTATTTCATTTTTCATTTGAAGAAAAAATTATCTATATAGTGATATATGAAATAAAAAAAAAATGAAAATATTAAAAAATTTATATTTTCACTATTTATTCGTCGTTTTATTTATTTTTAATAATATTTGGCATTAAATATAAATAAATATGTTTTCCACATAAAAAGAAAAATGTATTACCATTTTTTTCCCGCATTTTTCATATTTTAAAATTTCATTTTTATTTTATCTACGAGATGCGGAAAGCACAGAGATTCTGCAGTTCCGGTTGCGTCGCATCCTCTAAACTTGTCTCTCGTATTTTTTTGCATGGATCTCCATGCGAACGTTCATCTCCGACACACATAGGAAAGTCACCGCGTACATCGTTGCGCTCGCGTGTTTCGTCTCAATTATAATACGCAAGTTGAAACACTCGGCAATGCAGAGTAGGCTAATTAATGGTAACGACAATAACGAGACGGGCGAAGAAGTTTCGCGCAATTATCAACGTTTGAGTGTTAAGTGACTCCATCTCTACCCGCGTTACGGTGCGAAACTTTTTTTTTCGATTTTTTTTTTTTTTTTTTTTTTTTACGTCGCGAAGTAAAGTAATCGGTGGAACTTTAGCGAATTTAGTAGTCCAGTGTCCCTACCGTATCAAAAGACATAGATCCGCCGTAAAAGCCGGTGGTCATCGCGGTTTTTTATTCGCCCCGAAGCTCCCTGCGCGCTCTGACCCACTTTTACGGTACGACCCACTTTCGGACTTTTTCATTTCTTCCTTTAGTTATCTCGTCCTCTCAAAAAAAAAAAAAAAAAAAAAAAAAAAAAATAGAGGAGCGATGACCCAGTTTCGCGATCAAGTGACGCTGGACTCGTGCGAACGAAAAAGAGCTCCAGCAGCCCGCGGGACTTTAGCCCCCGTATGGAATAATAGTTCTCAGCGCGGAGTACCCACCACCCGTGTCGCGTTGAATCCTTTTACTTCGTTTTTTCACTATTCTATTCCTTTAAGACACTTTTTTCCACAACTTTCCCAGTGGCCCTCTGAACGCTCTTTCATCACCTTACCAACGCGACTTTTCGCATTGACGCGAAAAATGGACCATTCATTTTTTTCCGTCATTCAATTTTTCTTTAGACTGCATTCACGCGGAAGCATAAAGCGAGCAAAGGGGTAGTTGCATTTTTGGATATCAAAAAATCGGCAGCAATACATCGTAGTATCGTGAAACGCGAAAATTGGGAATAAAAAAAAAGAAAAAAAAACGCATTGCTGAGAAGGGGGAGCGGTGGCTATCGCGAGCAAATTCGGAATGTGGAGAATCCGGGTCGGTCGATAGTTTGGTACACCGTGTTATACGGGCGCCAGTCGAGCAGATCCCGGAGGACATAACCCGGGAAAACCTACTTTTTCTTATTTTTATATTTCTTTTCTATCATCGATATAGGTTTTTCCACGAACACTCGGAGCGCTGGAGATCGCGGTTTATCCAATGTTCGGAAGGTACGAACGGAATGCCGATAAATTTAATGATTATCGGTTTCACCGCAATTTTTCACATCGATCAGATTTCCCGAACGCGGAAAATGTTTTGATGGACTCGGGCCAATTTTTTTATTTTTTTCGCTCGGATACTCTGCACCGTATCTCAACCAAAATATAATAATAAAAAAAATAGTGATATAATAAAAATAAAAAAAAATCAGCGATTTATTTATATCCTGAAAAATATATTATTATTATTATATTTTTATTAATTTTTTAATAATAATAATAATAATTTGTTTTATTAATAATATATTATTGTTACTATATTTTTATTAATTTTGTATTAATAATAATAATATAATAATCGAATGCTGAATCGATTTATTCGATGTATTTCGATCGGTGAGATTACCTAATAAATCGAAATGGATAAAGTTAAAAAGTTTTTGGAGTTATTTGACGAAGAAAAAAGTGGATACAAAGCCCATCACTGTGTACTCCTTTCGACCACCTGTTCGCTTCGTTATTTTTCTCGCGTGGGACTCTACACGCGATTTGGCGTTTCGCCAAATATCTATCGTCCGATCGGAACTTCCACATCGCGCGTCTATACTCCTCCGGGTATTATAGCAGAGTTCTATTTTCTTTTGGCATCTATTGCGAGACTACGGGGGACGGAGATGGGGCGGGAAACCGAAAAAACGAAGAAAAAAAAAAAGAGAAAAAGACCGGAATCTTCGTCTCCACCGCGAATGCCATCGCGCGTTCTACTTGGCAAATTTCCTAAAGTTCACAATCGGTTTTTTTGTTTTTTTCAAATTTTCTTGACCTCCGGCAATCTCTTCGCGGATTGTCCAACCGGTGGGTCTCACGAGAAATCGAATAGCCGTTGGAACGGTTGCCAATAGACATTCGATTTCGCGATCCGACACTTTGGATTATCATATTTCAAATGCGATAAAACTGTATATAGTAATCGTAAAAAATTATATATAATTTAATTCTAAAAAAAAAATAATTGAAATAAAAATTTAAAAAAATTGAATGAAGAAAAATCGAATAAATCGATTTTATTCGATTTTTTTTTTTTTTTTTTTTTTTTTTTTTTTTCGATTTCGTTCGATTTTTTTTCGTCGCCGAGAAAAAAAGTGAAAAATGCAAATAAAAATGAAAACTCACCAAAATATCGGTTTCGTCGACTTTGCTGATGAGATCCGTGAAGGAACTTCGGTCGGCCAATAGCCATATTCCGACGGTAAGCGCCGCGCCACCGGCGAGCTGAAAGAATAGAAAAGATATATACATATAATACGAATAGTTCGTATTATATGGATGCATTATGCACACCAAGTGAACGAGCGGCCGATCCGCTTCGGCGATCTCGAGGACATTAGAAGAGACGCGCCATAGACCTCTCCGTTGTGTATTGTAAAAACGCGCAAAAGCCTACCATACGCCTTCGCGACTTCCTTCGTCAGAGATTCGAGCGGCTCGATGCCTAAACGGAGAACGCAACTCGTTCGCGAACGACCCGCCGCGTTCCCCGGCGAAGAATCGCGAGAGACAATGGACACTCTTTCGAAGGCGCGGATTCATTTTTCTATGCGCTTTTAGATATATATACTTCGAGTGCCATATTACAGTCTTATAAAAGAGAAGATAGTCGGCTGAGAAGAAGAAAAAAAAAAAAAGAAAAAAAAAAAAAAGACAATGCTGTTGCGCTTCGTCGGTTTCGAGTCCACGTCGACTCTTCTCGCGGCGATATTACATCGATAAATGTACTCACGAAGAAGGCGAAGTTGAAGAAGCAAAGGAAATACTTGGCGCACTGCGATGCGCAACCCATCTTCGTTTCAGTCTTTGACTACAAGATCTGCAACAGGAAAAAAAAAACAAACATTTTAATACTAATAATTTAATAATTATTAATTTTTTTTATTAATTATTATTATTTTTATTATTAATAATAATGCAGTGATTAATGTAATTAATTTTTAATTAAAAATTTTATCTTTTTTTTTAAATTTAATTGTCGCAGCTTTTCGACCTATCGATTTAAAACATCGCGCAAAATCGAAATTTTTCGTATTTGACACCGAATTCAACGAAACTAAATACGGCGTTTTCCAATTTTTTAAAAAATTTTCAACAGTGACTGACATTTTTAATTTTCATTATTGTGGTATTTTTTTTTTTTTTTTTTTCGTATCGTCGTAACTTTTACATGATCCATTTTGCCCCGATAGTCCGTATTACCCCGTATTATTGATATGGTTTTTTTTTTTTATTAAATATGAATTCGATTTGGAAGTTCGGCATACGGAGTCGATTGACGAATTTCAAATTCGTAAGAGTCGAATTTTACGAGAGTTCCGAGGAGAGATATAAACGGAGCGTCGCGTGAGCCAAGCAAACGGTGGCCACTATCGTCTCTCTCTCCACTTCCGTATACTGCAACTACCGCGTACATAGCCGGAGTGGAGTCACTCTGCTCTAGTATTTGGCACGGAGCCAAATACGTCTTTGCAAACCTCCAGTGAGTTTCTCGGCCAGTGGCACATTTTCGCATTTGTCAACACGACGAACGCGATGTATACGCGAAACTCTATGGACCAACAACTCTCGCAGCATCCATCTGATTCCTCGCAGTGTTTATTTAATTGCAAGCAATTTTGCGCGTACGGACGATAGGATATGTATCAACGGCGATGTTTATTAATTAATACATCGCGAATAGGAGTTACAGATGAATTTCCATGTGTTCCATTTTCATGAATGATCTCACTGTACCCAATCGTAGTCAAGTGTTGGCGAACGGCTCGGTAATTAATGTTAGTTGCATCGGCGTGTTAAGTGGGATTGCGCGTGGGGCGCTTTATGTGGCTGTAGAAGCTGATATTCCTACATACATATATATATCTATATACTATATACATATATACTATAGTATATGTGTTTTGTATCGCGAAAGGAAGGTCCGCGACTTGTTTTCCTTCGTTCCGCTCGAACTTGGCGATTTTCCAAGCTTCGTTACGCTTATTTGTCCTGTAAACACGTGGCGGCGAACAATGTGGAAGACATCGCGGAAATTCGATACATCGACATCAAAATTCGAGCTGTTGCAACATTATTCTCCAGAGACTAACGAAATTTTGAATAAATATGTATATAGCGATGTTGTTTCGTCACTTTCGTAATAACAGTCTATTTGTATTCGGAATGTTTCGTAGTGTCGCCTCGTAATTTTGAACAATGTATCGATGTTCGATTTTTTTTTTTTTTCGCTTCTGTCGACTCTTTCAATAATTATTAAAATAATTATATTATTATTATTATTGATAAAAAATGTATTACCTTTCGGAGTTTTCGAGGAAAAAAATTAAAAAACCACTCGATTTTTATTTGTTATCGAAATGTTATGGAAAATATGGAAATTAATATGTTACGGAGAAAAAATAGGAAAATAGTAATAAAAATATCAATGTATTTTATTTGTTATTTATTATAAATGAAAAATGCCGCGATGCGTTTCCATGGCGCATCTTTGGAGCGATAAAAATTTACGAGGACAGAAAGGAAGCGTGTCGCGTCGATTGTCGATGTACTGTCGCGCTCTTTGGAGGTCATAGAAGTATAGACTCAGTACGTTGACGTACGATTATAGAGGATAATCCCAGCAGTCACGCAGCTCTCTCGTTCGACGGAAAATGGGCTTTGCGCAGTCATCGTCGAAACAACGGATCTCGCGATAGGGAATCCTTCGTCGTATTACACACACATATCGCTCGTATTTCTCTCGAACATAAAGAGAGAGAATACGCGGGCTAAACGCCTATGCGTGACGACACCGATACTACGGAAACACGTGGCGCGCGACAATCGCGTGTATTGCATTTCTCAGTTATGGGTTTACGGAATATTAAATTGCGAGAGCGCAGCACGGTGATCGTTATTATCGAATGTCGATATTGTGACTATATAACTTCGAAAGATTCGTTTGTTTATTGACTGAATTTTTTTCGTGAATTTTTAAAATTTTATTTAAATTATGTTCGAGAATTTTGATGGCGAAAAACAATGAGGAAGCAATCGGCAACGTTGTGTTTCGTAATTTTTTTTTTTTTTTTTTTTCATCGTCAATACCGCCGATAACGGAGTTCGCGATGTTTATTGAGAATTCCGCGCGCATCCCGAACACGATGCGCGGGAACGAAACGCGACAAATCGATCGCGTGAATAATTTAAAAGCGGATATTGGTTACAAGAGAAGTTACTCCATCGACAGAGTCGACAATCAAACTCCCTGTGTCCCAGTGCCGAGTTTTGTACTACGTGCTTACTGCGTCGCGGACGAGCAATCGCGCTACTCGAGCGGAATGCAAAATCGTCGAAATTCCATTTTCGACTCGGAAGAACGTGTCCGAGAAACTGCACATCTCCGGCATGAAATTTTCTCGATGTATCGACTGTTCCGCGAGTGTAAAATTTATTCAAGACGCTTATTGCATAATATCGCGCGAGTTTAGCGTGTCAAACACGCGACGCAATTTTTTTTTTTTTTTTTTTCGTGAATACCGATGTCGGTAAAAGCGCTCCGGAAAATTGTTCTCCGAACGATTGAGTTCACACCATAAACGGGGAAAAGCATGAGAAAATGAGTATCGAGTATCGAGTTCCGTAAGAAATATATGGTACAGCGAAAGAGTATAGTAAAGAGGAACGAGCGAATGATTAAAAAAAAACCGGCAAGCGGTGCCGGATCCGGATGGGTTCGTTCGCGGAAAAGAGTTGCCTTCGAGACGGTGTGTAAACGGCGACGAACCGTCTCGATTATGGCGGCATTGAGTGTATATATAAGTAAAAGACTCTTGTGCGGCGCTCGGCTCGTTTGTCGCAACGACAGACATTCCCGCAAGAAGATTCGAGTTACAGAAATTCTCGAGTCTCTCGAGATGACGATGCAATGAGGAAAGGAGAGGATGGGTCGACGATCTCCAGCCGACAGACGAGACCCATCAGATTCTCGGGGAAAAGTAGAACGCTTCACTGGGAAGTCAACATATACGTCGTCGACCCTGATAATCCTTCGGCACTTCCTTCTCCTGATCGAGATATAGTAGTGACGATTGTGATTTTTGTTTTATTCCTCATAGAAGCGTTGTTTTGATAAAAAAAAAAAAAAATTGTCGCGGTTTCCATAAAAACGATGTTAAAAAAAAGAAAATTAATAAAAAAAAAAAAGTACGAAATATTAATATTTCCAGTGTCCTTTTTTTTTTCTTCATAAAATCGCGATATTGTAAAAATTTTATTATTATACCGAATTTTTGAAAAAATTTTATGAATTTTTTTAATAATTATTAATTAATAATAATCATTTTTTTGTTTTATTTAATTTTTGGAATTTTTGGAGCAATGCACACGCTACAATTACGAAATGAGGACCGGTCACGGTTTCTCGATAGATTTCACTACTCTAAAAAGAAAGTTTAGTACCGCATACTTTAGAATTGTAACAGCATTGTTACGTAACGTACTATAAATACAGTTAGCGAGTGCATTATGCTTTCATTCGCAGGATCTTCCGGTTGAATTCGAAGCGGAAGGTGACAGAGGAAAACCGGAAATTCCGCCAACGAAGCGTAACGCCATTCGCGCGGTACTATAATAATGAAGAAAATGAACCCGTGGCAGTAGGTCAGTGCCGGCAGGAGGGTCGTTTCGGCTATCCTGCGCCGGTACCTCTATATACCTAATAAACTCGGACACGATCTCCCGGTGAATAAACGCTGACCGGTACGAAGGAGTCAAACACCTCGATTTATATACCTAATCGAGTTAAAGAGCACATCTCGACCCTTCCACTCTTCTTCACGTTGCTACAGTATACACGTGGGGGGGAAGAAGGGGCAAAATGGACCAACTAAAAACTACAGACGCGTTGTCAAGATTTCGGAGATATGAAGAGAATGTTAATTACCGAATTAAATGTATAACACATATTTTGAGATTCTGAAAAAAAAAAAACATTTCGGGAGCAAAAAAAAAAAAAATTAAAATTTAGTTAATATAAATGAAAAATTTTAATCATCGCGGCTTTCGTAATTGGCATCGTATTTAGGCACCGAGTTCGACGCAAATGAATACAGCTGTTCGCATTCTAATTATTTTTTTTATTTATCAAACAATGACTGGCAACTACAACTCTTAATTTTAGGAAAACCCATTATTTTCCCTCTGTATCGATGTTACGTTTTTTTGGTTCATTTTTTCCCGGTGGTCCATATTATCCCATTCTTCTCTGTCTATACGCTGCACAGGTGTACGTATCACTCGGAGAGCGTCCCGTATATCCCATCGCGCGAAGCGGCGTTTTGGACTATCGCCAAAAAGTTTGACTCCGCGTTTTCGCGAATTTCTCCATTTTTTTTTTGTTTTTTTTTTTTCTTTTCTATTCAGCGGTATCCCGGACCTCCGGTATTCAGCGCACGTTAGAGTCGCCTATAGTTTCGCCAAATATACGATTCTCAATGTTTGTCCTCTCGCGTTCAACTTGCCGTTCCCCGAGGGGAGAGCCGCCGGGAGGGGGGAGGGGGGTGTTTTGTACGTGTGCGCCAATTCGAGTGACCCAGCGGGATGTGCCGGGATGCTGGCACCGGGATAACCCGACCATCGGATGGGTGCAACGACCGAAACCTACGGAGCCATGGATTCGACGAAACGAGGTCAGCCAGGATGCGCTATCGGCTTTTTGCTACATCGACTTGCCATTTTTTTTAACCTTCTCGATATCTCTTAATTTTTTCGTTCCATACCTTACCGCACACAACACCGTACCTTTCGACATACACGATGCGAGAGTATTTCTTAATCGATTAAAAATTTTTTGCCGCGACTCGTGAATTTTTATGAAATTCATTTGGTTATTTATTATTATCAATAATAATGGTAAAAAAATTATTATTATGATTATTATTATTAATTAAATGAATAAACTATTATTTTATATATTAATTGAATACAATAATTCATTATTTATTTAATAATTAATAAGTTATTTATTATATTTGTTGTTATTGTTATTATTTCTATGGGGAAAAATTCGTAAAGAAATTTAATTTTTTTTTTTTTCGATTTTGGTAATTTCTATGCTAAAAATATCTATTTCCCATTGCCATTTTTCTCGAATTGAAGGTTTTCTGAGTTCTGCCGTAAAAAGGGTTCATCACCCTCGTCGTTGCATCGAAAAATGTTAGAGGGGTTGTGAACCGTTAACACCGTTCCATTGCCTCCGTTTCATTGAGCTGCACATCGACAAAACGAGACAAGAAACGGGAGTCGAAAGAGAGACGAAGCTCTTCAAAGAAACGAAGCCTCGTCGCGTTGGCTTCCCATTGTTTTTTTTTTTTTTTCTCTTCCCTGAAATTCAAGATCTCTTCGCCTGACGCTTCGTTACTGCAACTGCGTACTATGTACTATGAAACTATCATTATGCACACTTCGAAATACGATACAGAAGAGTTTTTTTTTTCACGCGTTCAATTCTCCTATCTGTGAGAAGACAATTTGCTCCGTATTCGTAGCTTTTTCATAGTATTCTCGTCGCTTCGCAGCGAAGCAATACATTAACGCAATACCGAGATATTCTTTCGCGTGCAAATGCCATCGAGAGGCCGAGCGAACGTGGAGAACGTTTGCACGCTGCAGTTATGCTCCGCGATATAGTATACAGAGGCATCGGCGGCGATGTTTCTCTTCCTCGCCAAAGGAGGCAAAAGTACATCCCACGATGCAGGAAACATTTACCAAATACGTTAGGCGCGCCTCAACGGTGTTATTCTCACGGGATCTCTCATTCACCAACACACATGCGTACGACAATGTATATATATTGTATTTATATATACATATATATGTATAGATATATATAAATTTATGATAATGATACTGAAATAACAATCACGTGACACAGCTACACAGCTGCACTCTCACGGTATCACAATGGGAGTCGAGGGGATCGCAATCTGTAATTAATGACGGAGACAGAGACGCGGAGAAAGAGAAAGATGAACACCGAACTCTATCCGAGGCGCCGAAGACTCCGAGGAGGACGAGGTCGACGTACGTACATAGGTATGTGGACGTTATGTACCTTATCCTCCGTACGCTCTTTACATAATCCCTATTATCGAACGAATCGCATGGCACGAACGACCGGTCGCTCGGTTTCGCGCGAACGACGATCCTTTCCGGATTTTACGTTATTCTTCCTAATGATTTATGGATGAATAAATTCAATGGAATATCGAAGGATTTTTTTTTTTTTTTTTTTTTTTCGGAAGGTTTTTCGATGTTTATATTATAAGGTTGAGATATCGGCAGCTTGGATTATGGAGTCTAATAACGAACATAAAATTCGAAGATATTTCAGACGATTTCTGACGCGAAATAAAAATCGAAGGAAACGTTCACCGCTCATCCTTTGATTTTTTTTTTTTTTTTTTTTTCGTACTGTAGTAAGCAGATTACCGATCTCGGGATTTTGAATTTCGAAATTCCAATTTACTCTGCCGATTTTCATGATTTTGTTCGAGTCACGTAATTTCATGACATTTAAGAAATTTCATGATTTTTCAGCTCGCCGAAGCCGCCGATTATGCTTCGCTTGTTTTGCCGACACGACTCTCTCGGTGCAAATTTTCGCGCGAAAAGCTTCTCGGATAACTTAGCCGCTTATGTCCCGCGCCTTCTATCCTCGCGCTCGTCCCATCGCGTAAGCCGGATCGACGTAATAGCTTCCTGATTATTCGCGCGCGCAGCGTCAGCTGATTCTCATCTGCACGCAGAGCCTACAACCGTTCCAACGGCATTACATATATCGGTACAGTGCACACAGAGGTGGCGGTGTGTGGCCGCCGGTGTGTGGCCGCCGATGAAAGTGCATTCCATTGGAAGGTCGAGACAGATCGCGTTGCATCGAACGCCCCGAGCTCTCGGGAAAACTTCCACTGGGCTATGGATATGTATGCAGACACGTGGGAATGAATTCCTCGTTAACGCGGAAGTTCCAGTGCGCGCGTTAATCTCGACAATTAGTTCGCGAAAATTTAACCGATCGACGACGCAGTAAAATCGAAAATTTCGGGCAGTGACTCTGGCATTCTAAAAAATTGCTTTCTTTATTAATAAAAATCAATTAAAGTAAACATTACTTGACTTCAATTGAATTTTATCAACGTAATTCCTCAATTTGCCATATTCGCCGAGTGGAAATCTTCGATCTTTTTTTCTACTGCGTGTTTCAACTCGCCCCGGTCTCCTTTACTTGAATTTTCTCGTTTTTTTCGATCTATTTTCCCAATTACGTATGTTTCAACTCGCCCCGGTCGCCTTTACTTGAATTTTCCCATTTTTTTCGATCTATTTTCCCAACTAAGTGCGTTTCAACTTGCCCCGGTCGCCCTTATTTGAATTTTCTCGTTTTTTTCGATCTATTTTCCCAACTAAATGCGTTTCAACTCGCCCCGGTTTTCCTTACTTTAATTTTCTCGCTTTTTTCGATCTATTTTCCCAACTAAGTGCGTTTCAACTCGCCCCGGTCGCCCTTACTTGAATTTTCTCATTTTTTTCGATCTATTTTCCCCCACTACGTGTGTTTCAACTCGCCCCGGCCTTCTCTACGCGATGTTTTTTTTTTTCCAATTCATTTTTGTACCGCGTGTCTTTCAACTCTCCTCGGTCTCTCTACTCGAACTTTTGCTTTTTCATTTTCAATCCATTTTTTTTATTGATTTCGCTCGAGTCGATTCTGTGCAGCAGAATCCTTGAGAGTGGAAAGAAAACCTGTTTACACCTTCGGGCACCGTTTGCCCCGGTCCTACACGCGTACTTATGTTCAGTTCGACGACGTTCTCGGCCATCTGCATCCCGGCGTTGAGAGAGACGGAGGCACAACATTCCAGAGCGGAATGCGTGCGTCTTCCACGCTCCGCGATATCCCTCTTGGATCGATTCTTTTTGCTTTGTTTTTTTCTTTTTTTTTTTTTTTTTTTCGCAAGCGGTTTTTTTCGCGTCACACCTGCCAGCGACATCCGTCGCGAAGGACCGCCCTGAATTTCGGAGCGTTTATAACGTTTCTGTGCGCAACGCACGCCTGGTAAAGAGGTTTCGAACATTTTTGAAGCTGAGACCGGGGTGAGTTGAAACAGACGCTGTAAAACATCGTAAACATCACGCGGGAAGTATGGCACTCCGAGAAATTACTTAACATCGTATATAATACAATTCCATAGAGTTTCATACACGCTGAGTGAACTCTTCGATGTTTTCTGCAGCGTTTATTCCGATTTTCTGTGTGTTTCAAATAGCCCCGGTCTTCACTATCTTACAAATCCTCATAACAGTGAATGAAGAATGGATGACTAAACAAGTTTTAGTTGGCATTGAAATATTCGACAGCAGCTCTTCGCTGTCATCGCGACTATAATAATTCTCGTTATTCGCGACACGGTTCAAACGCAACAACTGCGACGTAAGTCTTAAAAATGTTGCCGAGAATTGTACTTGACGCTCTTCCAACGAGAGTTGAATGCGATGCAGTCGCGTGATTGTAAAAGGCAAAAGAAAAAAAAAAGAAAAAAAAAAAAAAAAACTCATCGTCTCACACTCGTTACGGCCATTGGCCAGAGGGGGACATGTCGTCGACGCGGCAATCGTACCCGAGAACTTTTCTTTGTACCAACTAATACGTGCCGAGCCATTGAAGACGCATCCGCGCACGTGCGTAGCTTATTGGTTCGTTTTTTTTTTTTTTTTTTCTTGCGCGTTGATACAAAACAAAGTCGAGACGAGAAGCAGAGAAGCAGAGACGCAGAGACGCAAAAGAGAAAAAAAAAAATAGGAAAGACGTAGTTTAGAAGAGATGCACAGCAGAACGGAAATGATGATACCGAAGGAGTAGATCCCGCGTGGGTTGTCGGGACCTCTGCGCTCTTCTCTCGTTGAGTTACGTCGCTTTGGCCTCTGCGCTTGCTTTGCTTATTCGTATATACGTGCGTAGGCACTCGCGAGAGTGCGTAAACACACGGATATATGTGTACTTATAGAGCTTTATATGCATTAAAGAAGAAAGCATTGAATGCGAAGACTGGTTGAGCGAAGAGACGCAGAACGACTCTGACGCGTTCGCTACTCTCCTTCTTCGTCAGTCGTGATGCCTTTAAGCGGTAAAAACACGTCGACAAGCGTGGAACGACAATGAACGAGTAGTCGACTCGAAATTATCCACTGTTCGTGCTAATAGTTAAATCATTCATTAAGCCGACGAGACGAGAGAGAGAACGCAAGGATCTTACCAGCGCGTTCCTCGGTCACGTATGTGCCTTGTAATTCTTCCGGATGCAACTAATCTATGTAGAGGTTCTACTAGATAGCAAAAGGGATAGCACCGTACGGTATTATTACGCGAGAGATTACATAGACCCCGGAAAAATAAAATAAAATAGGTGATTATAGTCGAGAGTGGGAGTTCCGGCGAAGTGTATTAAACTCGAGAGGCCATTCATCCAATTAATTTATTAATAAATACCAAAGTATCATTTTAATTTTTTTTTTTTTTTTTTTTTTTTTTTTTTTTTTTTCGATTGTTATTTTCTATTGCTGATTACAACGTTGCGAAAGATTCGCGACACGTGACTTTGTGTTTTTGTTTACGGGACATCCATGCGTGGGGGTCGGTAAAATACGAGTAATTGGTCATCTAAATGATGATTCGTTTCGTGAATTACCGAACCATTTGTATTAATTTCGCGGGGTTCGTTGTTCACCACTAAGGCTCCCTGGTAACTTTTTTAATTTATTCGTGAATCGCTTGGTAGTGACCACGCGGACGTATACGCAATCGTTGGCGAAAGTGAGCATCGCGGTCGCGTGAATGCGCATTTGTGTGAACGCTGTTTGAAAAAAATCAATATAGCGTGAATCTCGGATCTTTCGCTACGCTTCGCTGACACAAAGGAAAAGTGAGAAACCCCCCCGCGATGTGGGGTTTCCTCTGTCTAAATGGTGGAACGTCACGCGGAGCGACGAGTCTCCCCCGTCGACGAGAACTAACCGTTTGCGAAGAAAAATAAACTTTTATCGTACTGTTCAAAAATCGAGGCGAGGATTCTGGGACATCGGAGAACGACTCGCAACGAGAGGTCTGAAGTCGAATCGTACGATTAACGAGGATTGTTATATCGATTAATGATCCACGAAGGAAACTCACGCAGCGGCTACGCGAAAAACGAGAACTCTTACTTCGCCAATGCAAAGAATAAGACTACGAAACGCAGTGGCGTCTCTTTGTAGAGAGAATGAAAACGTTCTCAGAAATTACAGTCACAAAGGAAATTACCAAAAATGATTTCAGTTTATACTATTTTTTGTTTCTTTTCTCTTTTCCCGCAGTCGCTGGTTAGTTGCATGTCACCAATTGGTTTACTGATTATTTCGATGGATTAATCAAAAGTTCGCCATCACGAAAACCGGTTAACCAGTTGGATTTACGGTTGGATTGCTTGGATTTGGTTTCGATTTCAAAAAATACCCTAAACAACCTTCGCTTCTACTTAAAGAACATTTGGCTTGCAGTTGAAATCGAAAAACCAACCGGTAATCACTCTTCAAAAGCTTAGGATAGCATTTGATTGGAAGTCCCAATTGCCATTTTACTTTTCAGAACCTTCAATTCAGACCCATGATGAAGGCTTTGCTTATCATTTCAATAATACGAATCCGACGCCATAAACATCGAGGTGCACCCTCTGCATGTGTAACTCGCCAGAGTCCCAGAATAACAATGTCTATCCATCGCGAAACACGCGAGTTTCGTATTCCTCACTGTGCCAAACGGGAATCTAATTTCATCGCAAATCTTCACAGACCCTACGCGATCTAAAAAAAAACCATCCCTTGCAGCGTTGTATGCAAAACTTCCGCATTTATTTGACCTTTCGTGGGATCGATATTATTGCCACAGTACGAAAGTGCAGCGCATTCAAAGGTAACATTACAAATGTTTAATAATAGAAAAACTTATAATGAGTCATACTGAGTAGTGGTAAATAACATGATAAGGGTGACACGGAGACCTCTGTTATTACATTATATGAAGGGGAAGAGAATATGACAACGCTACCCAATGCACAAAGGGGAAAAAAAATATAAATTGTCTGTCGTGTCCTGCGTTACCATAACGACACGGAAGCGTGTCGGATGGAGACAGTGAAGCTGACTACCGTCCTATAAGGGCTGCTAGACGCCATGCAGCAGATAATGTAGTAAACTGAGGGCAGTTTCACTGTTTTAAGGCGTTATAAAGCGTACGTGTACAGTGCCATTGCCCCCGTGCATTACGTGTCTGACCATCCGCTCGTCCATTCGTCCGTCTCTCTGTTTGTCTGTTCTGTCGTCCCTATGCTCCCGACGACGATGACGCGCAGTCACCCCTCGGGTTTCGCGAGTATATCGGTGCTACTCGAGTATAGGGGGGGTGGGTCTCGGTTGGAGGATCGCTGATTTCGCTGTATGGGCTCTCGTGCTTCAACCCTCTAATACTGGGGTAAGTTTGACCATCGCTCGGGACTGTATTTCTAAGGCGCAACAACGAAACTAGCTACCGTGCTGGCGAGCCGATCAATTAGACTCACACGAGAACAACCCCTCCGTATTCGCGATCTTTTTCCACACCACCAAAGACAAACTCTGTATGCGCGGTTAATGAGTGCACTATCTTCATCAACTTTGCGAAGAAGAATTATTCATGAGTAATTATAATCAGAACATTTTCCCTATGGAAATGTATAATAAATGTTTGCGGTAGAAGAATTTCCCACGGGAGTTTCTTCGAGACTGGCGGCTAGTTTTGGGCGCAAAATTCGCGAGAAAGTGTCTGAAGGAACCCTTTAATGGTACTATCGATTGTTCCCGAAGCGTAGCAGTTTCGAATTGCACCCGAACCGAACGGTTCTCAACTGCGCGGGATATCCCGCCTCCCGAGTTCACCACTCTAAATGGGGCGTTTATAGCTGTGCTAAAGGTTTATGTACTATGAATATTGCTCGCTTCTGAAAGTGTATTGTTCCGATTTCTCGCTCTGGATAAATGGTGCGATTTGCGTTATTGTGACTCCAGTCTTTAGCGGTAATGATGAATGTCTAAAATCCATCAAAGAAACGGCACAATAGGATATCGCTCGACTAATTAAACATTGAAAAGATAAAGAGGGCGCAACCAATATCTCGATACTTTGGGAAAAATACATACTACGCAAACGATGCATCGTTTGAGTCACGAATACAAGCGGAGTGTGTCAGTTTATTCGAACGTCCGAGAGAAATCAGCTCAATGGAGATTGCCTAGTCGTTATTATAACCAACGTTACTCCGTTCAGCAGTGAGCCGATGCTGTGTATATGTGTATATATATATATACATATGCGTACTCCTCGTAATTCAAGCACCCTTCGCTTTCTCACGCTGCCGGCGAAAGTAATACTTCCCGAGATTATTGTCCCTCGCGGGTGCAATGGTTATCTCTCTCGCTCTCCCTCCTTTCCCTTCACGTTCGTTCGGAGTCTGGATAGCATGACCTCAAAAGGCAACAGTGCAACTCCGATTCCTTCGGTATATCGAATATCATATTTACCACGTAAATTCGATTTATAACGAAGACAAAGGTAAATGCCATCGTGGATTTATTGGATATGAAAACAAAGAAAAAAAACCAAAAAGAATAACGCCCAACGTGGGGCTCGAACCCACGACCCTGAGATTAAGAGTCTCATGCTCTACCGACTGAGCTAGCCAGGCAACTGAGGCAACCAGGCACCTCGCCCCTTCATGGACCCGTTGAGAAGGGTCGCTCCAAAAACAAATTTTCAAAAAAAAATTCTTAAAAAAAAATTAAAAAAAAAAAAAAAATTCTTAAAAAAAATGTATTGAAAAAAAAAAAATGTCAACTTTTTTTTTAACATGATGAAAAATTGTTTTTTCGCAAATGTAAATAACATAACCTTTGAAGCAAAGCTTTTAGTTAGTTTAGTTAGTTTAGTCTAGTTAGCAAAAAAACACGATACAATTTTGCATGTATCCTCTTCGCTGGTTATTTAATAAGACAGATTTCTCGTTTTCTGTCTCATCCCAACCAACGTCCGCTAGTACTGCAGCATCTTTGTCGCGCACTGGCGTCCACCCATATCTCTTGCGCTGTGCCGAGCCTCTCCCATTCCCCAGCTGAAAGCTCGACCCTCCTTAATGTCTACATCGTTATTCGAAAGCGCAGAAACGATTGCCGTTGCACTTTATCATTGTTGGTTTACGTCATAGTCATTATAATGATACACCAGACGCGGATAACAAAGATGCGTAATTAAAAACAAAATGTATAATCCGCGGTTAGGATACGACTGTGATTGGTAAAGGAGTTAACCACGGAGAATATGAGCTGAAGATGAAGAAGCAGCATTCTTCGTGTAACTCATTATTGGACTCTCGATGGCGCATCCGAAGCTCAAGCACTTGCTGGGTGCAAGAAACTGAGTCGTCGAACCCAAACTCTCTCACTCTCGCTTATCTTTCTCGTCTCGTTTATCGCTCCACTAGCGAAATAATGATGTCCACAGTTAAAAACTCGTTGTGTATATTGTACACTCGCACAGGATGTCCGAAACACCAACGCGTTTCCATTGTCAGTGTTGAGCTCAATAACCCCGTTTGACAAGCTTTTCAATTCATTAGTTGCTTATGAATGAAGAATGCGTAGTATGCAATGTAGTAAACATGTTCCCGATAATATAGAATGATCGGAATTGGAAGTATAACCTAATTAGAGTGTCTAACAACGAGGGCCATCTGATTACATCACATCTTAAGAGTGTTTAGGGACAAAATAGATATTTCTTCATAAATTTACTTATGATTCATATCTTTATGATTTACGACTGACAATAATCACTTTCCACTGAGAAATGGAAAGGAATGGATATCATGATGGCTTTCCAATCCTAAATGATCTATAATTAGATGTTGTACATCTAAAAAATACTTAACTATGATTCGATGTTTCAAAAATGGCGGCAACTTCGCAATATTCGCAATTTCAGAACTTGCATGACTTTTGCAGTTCGTTGGACAGAATCCAACAAAATGTCGTACATATCGGTGATGATATCTATGGCAGTCTGCGTCTCGAGGAATTCCAAATATGCAGTTAAAAATAGAATCACGATCAAGAATCCGGGTAACGGGAGGCGCCATTTGCCGGGAATACCATACGAGAGGGAGGATTTTTCCCATTCAGGTATAACGTGAATCCAAAACGAAGGACCCAACTCGGGTCGCTTTGATCTTCACAGCCTCTCGCATTTTACCCATTGTACCTATCGTCTCGTTTCACGAACTTACCTACACGGTTATACCTACGTAACCGTAATGGAGAAAGCGAACGGAGCCTTTTTCGTTGTATTCGCTGGATGTTTTATCGTCCATCCCGAGTTCTCAAGACAGAGATCGTTTTCTGGGATTTTCGTAGTCGCATACCACTTACTACCGCACATCGAATCGACAATGAGAAACAGATCACGTACCGCAAAATAACCTGGAGAATTGGGACTGTACGGTATAAAATACAGAGAATTGTTCCGAGAGAGGAATTTTCATTTCAGGCGATGTACGCGATCCGATTTACTCGCATCGACGATTCTAGCAAATAGGATAGTAGCGAATAGGTACCTAAAATTGTGATGTATGTCGTTTTTCTACCGATTTATTGGAACTTCTCGTCCTCCAACTCTTCCACTACTTATTTATTATTCAACATCAGCATCAACATCTGACTCCTCCATAATACTGACAAAAATTTAGACAATGTTTGTCAACGGCAAACCTACAATGTCTACTGTTTCGCAGGAAAGTAGGGATTACAGAGAAAGCATGAAGAACCCTCATTAGCGGCTCTATTACTGTGTAGAGTCGCAGTTGTTCCGGTTCTGTGTACATTGTAGCGTATCGGTAGGGTATACAGCTTTATGACTAATACTGACGAATAAATATCCTGAGTTTAGATTTACAGATTATTGGCTTTCGATAAAGTCCTTGAGCTCGTGCCACTTCGATAAATCAATATCCGTTATATTATAACGTAACTTTCGATTTGTACGATAATCGAGTGTCGCACAGTATCATAAATTCTAATTTTCAAAAGCACAGAATATACGCCTCTTGTGTTATACACAATTACGAGGGCTCACAAGATAGAAGAGTCGGACAGCATCGTCCCTTCCAGTCGACAACGACAACTCGACGAGCGCGAGAGAAAAAAAAAAGCTGAGGGAAAAACTGGCACCGTCTGTCTGGCGACGTTCCGTCCGAAACGAGGCTTCAACTACGCACAATATCTTTCTGGGTACAGTCGGGGTTTTTTCACAGCTCCGTATGACGGACGATACGTATTCAGCTTATACCTCTGCGTATTCGCGGCCATGAGGATCGTTTGAACAATTTCATCGAGTATCGTCATTAAAGTTTTACACGGTGACTCACGCACTGAGGCTCTCCTACGGCTTGTTATAGGATAAATTTACCCAATGTACATTTTGCGAGGCGCACAATGTCGGCTCAGATAGCGCTCTGTAGTTATTCGACGCAACATAATCCATACCTTTCGCCTATCAGAACCTGCGATCGAGAGATGACAATCTCCCAGAAGAGTACATTTTTTGAAAACTTAAAAAAGAAACCAGAGAGAGGAAACTTTTTGCTAAAACTGTCCCTACTTCGCGCCAGTATGTTACTCGCTTCCCCTGCCACGCCATCATTCGTATATTCGCGTATTTCTAATATTAATGATATCGCGCTTCTCAAGGCGACATCTTTGAAACTAAATCTGTAAATGATGCTAATTTTTTTTCAGGATATTTGTATGATCCTTTTTTAGCCTTCTTTAGTTCTTTATTAATTTCTTATGTGTAGTTTTGATAGTACAATTTAAAACGTTCTATTGTTGCATGCTTCGTCTATAGTTTACGCGAAAATTAGGCAAACTTTCAGTGTTAATATCCCTGCTTCGGGACGCTAAAACGAATTTAAATTTTACAGTTGTTTCAATACTATATTAACCAATGTGTACCCCAAGTTTTAACGCATTCTGAAAAAAAAGTCCCTATGGCCAAATTTACCTTAAATTTGTAGTCTATCCAATGTCTCCCTCTTCAGTCGTCTATCTCCAGATGGGGGGAACGCGAGCGGATTTTTATAGAATGTAGAAAAATCTTTGGACTTTGCTCCCCGAGATATACTTTAACTTGCGCCTGTATTACTTCGAATGAGAATCACTGAGTCTTCGCCCGCCTCAGGGCGCCGACGAATCTCGTTTCTCGTTTATTCTCGCGGCGGTTGTTGCGGGGCTTTGAAGAGTTTAGACAAGTCGAAGAAAACTGCGTGTCGAGACTTTTATCAATGTGGCGTTAAAGAATAATAATTTGACGAAACTTTCGACGAATTTTACGAAAAAAATTCGGAACGACAGCGTCACGTCCCGATCAACATTTTCGCCGTTAATCAGAGGAATGGATTAAAGGAGTTCGTTCGACGGTAACGAGGGAGCAGTTTATCATCCTTCTTGGCTCAGCGAGATGCCGCCCTTTGACTAATTAAAACCCAACGACCTCGACGGACGGGTCACACCGACTAAATTATTCACGAGTTTTCGTAGGAGTGGCCAAGGATACCCGATAATCCCCGGAAATTACCCTCGTGACACAAATAAATGAGTCACACGACGTTGACTCTGAAAGAGAGGCGCCTTTGTTATCTCTCCGGAGTCTTCGACTCTGTTGCCACTATTAACTCAGTCGATTCGGCTGCATTTGTTTTACCATTCTATTTCAATCTCACGATCACTCGAACCGGATGTGAACAATTAAAAAGTAATTTAATGTTTCTTTCGATAACCATCGTTCGTCAGCTTTGTTCACGTGATTCATGCAATTTTTCTCGTACCGGCTGCTCGAAGGACACCGAACCGCTTTTATTTCCGCGAGGAAAAGAAAGCAAATTCGTTGACAATTACAAAGGAACGTAGTGGCGGCATTTTTTTCCTTTTTTTTTTTCGTCAATCAGAAAATACAATTCTAAAGGCCGAAAGCGTGAAACTACCTTCGCCGGCGAATTCGATTGACTCGCGATATTTATGGATCGTTAAATTTTGCCGATTATTAGCGGCTACGATTACTGGATGAAAGAATAACAGGGAAATGAACTTCCGGATGCTGGAGTGTCGACTTGTATACCCGGGAATTGCACAGGACTTCGATATTTCTGAGAATCAGCTGGTTTTTTTTTTTTTTTTTTTTTTTTTTTTTTTTTTTTTTTTTTCCGTGAAAACCTGAGTTATTGATTAAATAAATAATAATAAAAATGTACCAATAAAAGAACGGAAAAAAAGGAATTAAAATTTATTTAATTCCATATAAAAATACGATGATATAATGTAAAAAAAAAAAATTTATTTTATTATTTCTAATAAATTTCTGCTACCAATTTTATTACCGATATTACGACGCGATAAATTCTCGAAATCGATTGAGCTCACTGTCGTTCGGAACACATAATTCCCGTTGTATTAGTCGTTAGCAGGTACACGTAACGTTTGTGGTCGAAAGTTTACTGGAACAACCGGTTGTCATCTCGTGTAAGAGCCGCGCAAAGTCTAATTTACGTGTACATGTAATATATCGTCGCTTGATATGTGACGATACATAAATAATAATTTATCATACTTTGTATCAGTTATAGATAAAACATTCGATAATATTACGAAATTGAAATTTGATTTTTCATGTAAAAAAAAAAAAAAAAAAAAAAAAAAAACAATCATCGATATACGAAACGTGTCGGAATAATTGGGGGATATTGTTATTTCATTGATCCACTGATTAACCAACGGAGCTAAAGCACGAAATCGTGCCGAAAAAAAATAATATATTTTTTTTTTTTTCGATTGCTAATTTCACCGATCAAAATGGATTAAAGATAAAAGTATCAAAATAGATAAAATTTATCAAAAATACGATCTTTAATTTGTCGAATAAATGCCTCGTCTGTAAAAAAAAAAAAAACAAAAAATGCGAGTGAAGAAGCTTAACTTTTAGGTCGGAATCGTGCGTCTGTGCAACCTGTACGATCATTACCGGCGAAGCAATATCAATCGCGTGTCTTGTCGGCGAAATTGCCGTTGCGCTTAAAATGCCGGTGTGGGGTAATGCGCGGTATCAAAGTAAGCGTGTAAATGCGTGTACCTATATATACGAATGAGTCCTCACGCAGTCGTCCCCGCCGCTCGTATTCTATTCCTCTCGGTCTGACGCCGATCGTGACGATAATAATGATGATAATAATAAGAAATAATGTATAGTTCTTCGTAACCTACATAAGGACAACTTGGCGAATAAATGAGTAAATGAGCCGAGTTATTAGGGTTTTATTCGGTCCGCGTGCTGCGAGTGTACAATCGTACGTGGAACTTCGAATCATTTTATTTTGAATGGCACGGAGCTTATTCATCGTATCACACGTACGCGTACATGAATTTCACGCGTACGAAGATTCGATATATCTGCCATTCGTATATTCTTTCAGTTGAATAATTCAAATTATCCGAGTTATTCGATATTTTTTTTCGAAAAAAAAACGATTTTTTTTTCGTATTGTTTTTTTTTTTTTTTTTTTTTTTTTTTTTTTTTTCGAATTAATCGAATCGAACTATTCGCGATCGATTCGAACAGAATATTAAACAAATTTCGAATATACGCACATCCCAAGTAACGAATAGTATCAAAGAGCAGACGGGGAGCATAACTGCATGACTTTTCACGTATTCCACAAAGGTAAACAAAAAAAACGATAGGGCCGAAAGATAAGACAACGCGCACGCGCGAAGTCGAATCAAGTTTACGCTGGTGCTGACGCGGTGAAACGGGATTGTCGGAGGAATTTCAACCGCGCCGTGCCGAGTTGCACTAACGAGAGAATCGTTGACGTGAAACTTGTAAAATTATTTATGCATCTTTAGCTTTGATGTCTTGTATACTGTAAAACATGCGTACATTATGTGCGAAAAGCAGTGTACCGGCAGTTACGATTTTTTTTTTTTTTTTTCGATGTAATGAATGACCGGTCAATCAACCCGCAGTTCTACCTATCAACGCCCAAATTCGGAATTTCATGCCTCGTTATTTCGTCGCGCAACAATCTCAGCGAAACTGGTCAATCACCAGATATTTTTACATTCGATATCATTGATAAGAATATTTTTTGTTTTTTTTTTTTCACGCATACCGGCGATCGAGGGTGGCGAAACGAGTTTATTATTCCGAGCTTATTGCTTCGGGGCAAAAGCTGATTTAGAATAAACTCGTCGGGGAAGTTTGAACCTCGTATAGCCGAGGAACTGGAACCAAAGAGAAAGCGGATTCACCGGGTGAACGTGTACACCCAGTGAGAGATATAGGTTTACTGTAAAATCCGTGAACTCGACGAGCAGCCGACTCAAACCCGACTCGATCGCGAGGAATTTTCAAATCTTTCGTTTTATCTATCGGCAATAATAAATTCGCTAAGGAACGACTATTATTACGATTACGAACGATTTTTTTTTCGGACGAATCCGAATTCGAATTGTGAAATCTCACGGGTTATTATTCGCAGAATAAATCGAATGCATGCTTCGCGCGATATATGTAGCACCTGAATAACTGCAGCAACAAGTGGTACGTTCGATCGTTGGAAATAGTTCTCTGTACCGAATGGCGAAACTAAAGTGATAACAACGACTGTCGTTTAACGTGTCGCAATAATGTCCGCTCGCCTCGAGCAATGCGAACGAAAAACAATCAAACGAATTATTCAATTCATAGTCCCTATCGCGAGTGTCGTTCGTGTTACTTTTTTTTTTCATCGTTCACTACGAATAATAGTTGGGTAAAGGAGATGTCGCAGTTTTTTCAATCATTTCCGATGAATCCGCAACGTCGACGAATGCACACATGTGAAGGGAAACGAAACATCGCGAGGGTCGAGAGCGCGGGCATCGAAATCGAAGAAGCCACAGGAACTTCTTTTCGACTAACACACATTCACGATATAAAACAACAGCGAGTCGAGAGTGCGCGATGTAACGCTAGGTAACCCACACTCGACGAACGCTCCCGACGCACAGCATCCAACGAACCGCGCATCAGCTCTCATTTCGTTCCGACGACGTATTAACGCAGCCGAACCCCTTATTATTATGTAGATCGTTACAAATCCGTGTTTCAACTGTTTTCCCTCTGAAAACCCCGTTAGAACGTGTTTTCCCCGCTCGAAAATTCTATATCCGTTTATAGTATAGATATTCGTTTCTCCGAGATACGAGAGATTTATTCACGTGCGAGGCGTGAAATCCAAACAAACGCAGATGTTTTTGCGCATCGAAATCCGCGACGTGCACATTCAGTTTTTTTCGGATTTAGTTAAAAATACGTTTAGGAGGAGTGCGCGGGCGACACGTTGCTGCTTACCGTGATAGAAGACGCAGACGGATCTTCGGAAGACCCCTCTCGATGATATTATTCTCTTGTTAAATCGTCACCCACAAACTTTTCTTGCACACTGTCATGCGCCTCGCAACACCGATTTACCGGACTCGCCTTCTCCTATTGTACATACGAGACGAGACCTGTCGTCACGGGGCTCACCGGTCACGTAAACGGGTTAGTAGCTTGTGCACTCGCGGACCTTCACTTCGACGCGATCGTAACGAACAAACGAACAAAAAAAACCTTCGAGTTTACAAACGATTCTCGCGCAGAGACCCGCGTACCACAACCTCCAACTTCTTTACTCGGCGCCGTTCGCAGCGCGTCTGTGACGGCTGGCCGGTCCCGCCTCGAGGCCTTCTCCCAACGCGACAAGTGCATTAACCGACATTCGCCGAAGATTGACGACGCGCGCCGGGGAGAGAAGAAACAGGCGGGACGCGGGACATATGACGTATTCGCGTCTTCCGCGCG
The DNA here is from genome assembly GCA_934046635.1 of Buathra laborator. Lineage (NCBI taxonomy): Eukaryota > Metazoa > Arthropoda > Insecta > Hymenoptera > Ichneumonidae > Buathra > Buathra laborator. The sequence continues at coordinate 16,826,999 of OW203897.1, forward strand.
ACACTTCGTTTTGTTTTCTTCATCGTGTGCAATTGTCTATGGCAAATGTCATCATGGAAATTCGTTAAGCATATGATTTTTTTTTATTTTTCCGTTGCTACATTCAAAATTAATTCTCGCGTTGTAAATACAAATCTCGACTTTTGTACATTATTCGTAAATTATAATGATGCGCTTTCGCACGACATCGATGTATATCCACCATATTTTTTTTTATTTTTTGTAGAATTTCATAATGCACTCGACAATATTTTCGATATATAATATACATACTTTTGCTTGCGATTAACCGATAAAAAGTATCGTAAAAATTTTACTCTCGTGCTTCTCATCGCGTAACCGTTACAATGAGATTGTTTCGTATATTTATGTATTTTACATACATACATGTAATATATATGTTTATGATTGTTATTGATATATCATCGTAAATATATGCTATATAATACGCGAATTATTTACATATATATTACATGTATACGTATTATATTTATATACAAATTCATCTGTTTTCGTAAATATATCTATGCAAAGGGTGAAAACAAACAAAAAAATCATTTATCGGTACAAAAAACAATGTCGGACTCCTGCATATCCGTTAATTTCGCGTTAACACCGCTATCATCGTAAATAATTAATTGACGTTCAGCCGGAAACTTGTTATCGCACTGAGAATCGTGCGTTTGCAATTGAACGAGAGAACGACTCGTCAACGTTTTAGCCTCAACGGCAATAGGACTTCTGAGTAACACGACATTTTTCGGATACGCAACGGCTTTCAAATCGTAGTGAAAATCACTGTCGGTATCGTTAACGGAACTTATCTCGATATCGATTTCGTCAGTTTTCGATTCGCGATCTATTGTCTACGATTTCGCGTTATTGTTTACCGCGACTTCCGAAAATTCGTGAATTTCGCTGTTATCGAGAATTCTTTCGCACACGACGTCGATTTCCTCGACTCCCGTTTCGTTTTTTTTCGCGTGCGTAGATTCGGCAATTTCTTTTTCGGTTGTACCGAATATCACCTCCATTACCATCTTTCGAAGCTCCGGATCACAGTCCATACGCGACGGCGCTCTCCGCCGTAAAGATCTGTTATTCGCGGAACTTTGTTCCTCGTGCGATTCCTTGGATTCCGCGACATTGCCGGACTCGTCGCAATCGGAAAACTCTCCGGATAACGTCGGAGGCGAAACGTGTTTTGCTCTTACGTTCTGTTTGCCTCGCGGCTTTCTTCTTTTTTTCGGTGGTCGGCCTCTCTTCGGTTTACCTTTGCCATACATAACATTCGTCTCCACCGCTACGGTTTCTTTTTTTGTTACCGAATTTTTCTTCATTTCTTCCCGATTATCGGGTTTCTCAGTGCCGATCGACAACTTTTCAGATTTTTCTTTACTCGTCGACGCGAATGTAACGTCTATAACTTCCAATTCGTCTCTCGCTTCGCGTGCGTTGCTTTTCGGATGTTTACTACTTTCGGTAACATCGCTGTTCGGCGGCATTTCGATTACCAGATCCGCGAGAATCGCCCGATTATTAAGCGCATTGTGTTTCTTGTTGCAGTGAGCGATACACTCGCATTTTAGAAACGCTTTGAAATTGCACAGTTTGCAACGATAACGATTTCGCTTGAGATGAACGGCGATGTGTCGTCGTAAATTTATCATCGATACGAATTTACGATTACACGGCAAACACTGCAACTTTCTTATGTTCGCCAATGAGGAAAGTTTCTTGTCTATCTGAGCCGCTCGATCGGCCGATACGTTTACCGATACATTCGGTTCGATCGGATTTGCGCGCCGCGGAATATTTATCTTTTCCAACGTTACAGTCGGTAAACGAATTCCTCTGTACTGTATACCCAATTTTTTTTCCGTGTTTAGTACCGATAAAGTTACGGGTCTCGAATTATCGATACTCGTGTAGATCACCTCAGGAACATCGGAAGTTCCGGCCGCAAGCGATCGTTCCGCCGTTTCCGATACATTTTTATTGATTTTCAAGGATCGCGGCGATTTTTGCGGCGATGGCGTTGAATTTTCGTAGGTTTCCGAACTTCCGGCGAGCGGATCCATTTCGATTTTATCCCAAACGTCTTTACTGAGACTGGAAACGCCCTCAACGCGTATCGATGTTTCGTGGATTTCCTCGTCAGTTTCGAGAGATAATTCCGATGTTTCGGTAGTTTTTTCCGACAATCGACTTATCGAAATCGACGGAGACTTTGGCTGTTCTTCGGGCATTTGCCAGTCTTGTATTTCGATTTTTGGCGATGACGATCTATCGATGGGAATCTCGAGCGCTGATTGATCATCGGCCGGTGCTTCGGATATCGCCGGTTCGACGACCTCGTCGGGGCGTTGCGGCGGATTCTTCGTGGGATTCGTCACCAGTTGTTCATCGATTTTTGTAATCCGTTGCGGAGGCATTTTACTCGCTCTCTTGTGCCGACTGGTGGATTCGTTCCGCGCGCCAGCGACTCGTTTCGGACACAACTGCGAATGCCAAACTAATGCTGCGTTTCGGTCGAATCGCTTGCCGCACGCACCGCATCTCTGGAGCTCCGTATCCAATTCGAGATTTTGCATCCATTCCTGAGCTATGATTAAATTCTAAACGGCGACGGAATTACAGTATTAGTATTTTTTTTTTCGTGTCGAAAATACGGAAATACGAAAAATTATGGGACTATTTTTACGAACCTCACTATCCTCGATCGACTCGCCATCGTACGATACCTCGTTGGACTTTGTCGTCGCGATTTCATCGTTCGCCAACTTCATTGGCTGAATTTGCGATCTTAATTTGCGCATTTGTTCGTTTGACTTTCTGTGAACTGTAAATAAATGATAAATAATTAAAAATTAATAATAAATTATTCATTGAATTAATAAAAATTACTTTACTTATTTGTCGATTTTTTAATTTAAAAAAATGCAAAAAAAAAAGTTTGTTTTTTTTTTATTTAATAAATAACGCGGTTACACATACCTTTCACCAAATGCCGATGAACGCTCGCGCGATTGGTGAATATACTGGTGCAACAGGGACAGAGGTAATTTACTTGATGTGCCATATGTTTCGATTTAACGTGGAATGTCAGAGTCTTTTTAGTCGCGAAACTCGCGTTGCCTGCAATTGAAAACGGAATACGCGTTACGGTCGTCGAGATTTCGAGGGCTTCGAACGAATTTTTATTTAGTACTCATTAGACGCAGAAACTCACAAGTAGAACAAGTCAATTCGGTGCCGAATCCGGAAATGAGATTCATCCGCGCGTCTTCCGCGTTTTCACTCTGATTGTCGCTTCTCGATATATTTTCCACTTGTAGAAGTTGTCCGTCGGGTCCGAGAATTGCGGTATTTCGGCTCAACATGCTTTTCAGTTCTAAAGTCTATAAAAAAACATTATTTATTATTATTTTCTAGTGTTTGTTGATTAAAAATTGGCAGAAGGGTAAATCCGTTAATAAAATAAATAAATAAATAAATAAATAAATAAATAAATAAATAAATAAATAAATAAATAAATAAATAAATAAATAAATAAATAAATAAATAAATGAATGGTGCAAAAGCGCACCTTCTACGGCAACATCACGATCACAGTAAAATCACAAAAAAACGATTGCGAATGTATTGTTTACTTGATTTTTCATGAGATCCGTGTCAGCGGAGACGGGAATCTCGGGCGCGAGAACCGTCTGATACGCCGCTTGATTAGAATCCATTATCTCCAAGAGAACTTGTTCGCTGTCGCTGGAAATACGTAACGGATATGCGATTCCGTTGGCGCTATTTTCCTGCTGACGGTCATCGTTTTGTTTTTTCATAAGCATATCCACTACAGACGTGAGATCCTTCTTAGGTTCCTTTCTCGTACTCTGACTCCGTAGTATTCTATCGTTCGTGCAGTTTTCCTTGTATTCCGATTCCGTGGATGCGTCACCTCGCGGCAGCGAGGCTCCGTTGCAAATCTGAAAAATCGCGAATTATTCTTCCATTCGTTTCGTAAGATCGGTGAATTCTTAACATACCGAATTCGTAGGATCCATCGAACGTCTGTCCAGTGTAACGTTGTATTTTTGCGTACAGTAGACGCGTTTGTGAGATATAAAATTCGCGAGACTCCGAAATAAACTCCGACATATTCGGCACTCGTAGACAACGTCGCATTCGTACGAAAGTATCGCCTTTACTTCGTCGCTTCCCTTTTCAAATAACGCCGCAATTTGCCGCAGACTACAGAGATTCGTGCCGATCGGCTTGCGTAACTGCGACAAATCCGGCGACTCGGAATCTGTTGGTTCTTTACTCGCCAATTGCATTCTCCCGAAACGTCCGATGTTCTTTTTTAATTTTCCCTTCGTTTTCATCGTACCGGACGCTGAAATGATTGAAAAAAATGTTTAAACGCAAAAATTTTACGATTACTCGAAAATTTAATTTTTGCATTTTGGCAATTCAGCGACTTCTTGAAAACTAAAGTGCCTTCCGTGATGTGAAATTACGGCTAACGGCTCAAATTTCGTTAATCGAATTGCACGATGGAAATATTAAAAAACGGAAATAAATTGATCGACAAATTGCATCAATTGTTAAAAATTTTCTTTTTTCGAAGTCAGGAAAGAAATTTGAGTATTTTAATGGCTCGTCGTAAACTCTACGCCATCAAAAATAATGTTATTCTTCGAGAAAATACAAAAACCAAATTTTAGCAAAGTACGCAGATACGTCGGTTTGGGAAAGTAATGTTTTTCAATGTCTTGAAAAGAACTTCAGTAATCTAATCATTCGTTGTAAATCTTGCGAAAACATAAATGTTCGCTGCGAAAGAAGGTTTCGACGCAGCAAAACTCTGCGATGGAGTATTATTGTTTCGCATTCCCCAATTCGCGAAACTCGTTTGATTAGACGCGAAAATAAAACGAATACTCGAATAAAATAGTTGCAACGAAAGACTCGATAGGATTGTCGATAAATCGTTAAAAATTCGTTCGGTGAGGCGGGAGGATGAGGTCGATCGCGAAAAATGGTATTTTTCAAGGTGATTAATGAAGTTCGGACACGCGAAACTCTCGAGTCTCTCCTTCATTTTAGACGGTGAAGAACGTTTCTCATTAACGTCTTTATCGGCTAATCGATTAAATGAATAATAATATTACCGTTTGCGACAATTGACGAGCGAAATTGCTGAAGCGATGAGGGAAGAAATCAGTTCGAAATGTGGTCACAGCAATAATAACACAAAACTCCAATCACCCGGTGACCTCCATTTTTGGTACGAGTTCCCGTCTTCGCCGTGTGGCCATAACGCCTTTCGACGGGGCAGCACTTTAGTGTATTTATTTAACGCGAGGGCTTCGGGGATAAGTTTTTTAATTACGAAGTTTCGGCGTTTTTCTGTGTAGTTTGTTAATTAATTTGTTCATAATTACGTTAACGACGATGCATCGTATGCGCGTCATCACTTTAACGAAGGTAAATACCTCGGAGCTTTTTACCGTCGAAGAGATAATATTAACCTGTGAACTTCCTCGCGATCGTACTTGTATCGTGTTATTGTTGCACCTTTTATTGCAACACGATTAGTGATTATTCCATCGATTTTTCATCGTTGATTTCCAGTTACCATGGATCCGCGCGATTTCGCAAAACGAAACAGCTCTGTGTTACGGAATGACAAGATCGCCGACACTCGTAGCTCCGTTTTTTGCTCTTCCACCGCCGAACGTGCGAACGATGCATCTAACGCGAACAACTTCCGTCCTCGCGGCCGACGAAACACGCGAGGGATTTTTTACACGAATTTATCGTAAGATAATACCCGATATCGGAAAATATGTAAGTCGATTTTTTATCAATAAATCGATCTTTTTTTATTTTCACGTGTTTACAATTTTGGGTTGACGTATATTGTTTTCCAGAAACGCATCGCCGCCGGACACTTTTTGTACGAAGATGTGACTGATAACATCAAATTTTCCGATTACTTCGCTGGTAAATTTTTTACAATGTCAAAAGACGCTATAGCCACTTACAACGAAATTATTGAAAAAAAAAAAATGTTTTTCTTGTAACGAAACTCACATTATAAAAATTGAAGAATTTTTGTAGCTAATTCTTTCACGCAGATCAGCGACGTTTCAAAAGCATTTATTGTTTTGCAGATTTCAAAATGCCAGATACATTTTACTCGTGGTTTGTTATAATGGAATTACACGTGTGGATGCTAATGGTACGATTCATGGCAGAGGGTAAACAGGGACAAGAAATGAGAAACGCTATTGTCGAAGCAATGTGGGGAGATCTGAATAAAAGAAAGGACAAGTTACAGGTAAAAAAATTTCATTATATATCGAAAAAAAAAAAATTTAATTTTTTTATTTTTAACATTTTTACAGATATTTTTTTAAACACATTTCTTTCAAAAAAAATGAAAATCGATTTTTTTTTTTCTTAATTTAATTTCTTTTAATCACGAAAATTTCCGAAATGAAAGAAATTAATGGCAAAGCAACGTGAAAATTTTCATATTTTTTGGAGTATTTATCGATTTATCTCGATCGTTATTTCAGAACGCCAATGTCGCTGCGCTGAAGAAGCAGACAGCAGAATTATCGCAACAGTTCAACGCCGCGATAATCGGTTACGACGAAGGAATAATGTCCGACGATAAAGTACTCGCCGCTGCGTTGTGGAGACGATTTTTTCAATGCGAATGCAATAATCCCGAGCATCTGGAACAGCTGGTCATTTACGTTCGTAAACAGGTACCGGAGACTCATTCGATTGTTTGACTTGGAAGTTTTTTTTTTTTTTTTTTTTTTTTTCGTTTTATTTTACGAGATGTGATATTACAGATGAACGAACTCGACAGAATGTCGAGAGCCGAACTCTTCGCGATGAGAAAGATGACGTGGATTGACTACCGTAAACAGAAACCCGCAATTAAATAGATAGTATGCGTTTTTTTTATCGATTAGTCAAATCGATATGTATATTATATTACCATTGTAAATACAATTCCTGACATTACTTCAACAATGTTATTAACACCGATCGCTTGAAAAAAAAAAAAAAAAATCGTTTTGTTTCGAGAAAAATATAACGTTAATTTCGACGCGACGCATTCATTAAGTAATTGCATTGACTTTTGTCGTTGGCGCTCGTTGTAACAATATTGCATAGGTGATCATTCAGACAAGTCTCGTCGCATTTTGTCCCCATAACGCTATCGGCGTATTTGTGGAAATTTCTAAAAAAAAAAAAAATGAAAAAACAGATATTAATAATTCGTAGAGAAAAAACTGAAACCCTCGCTGGTGCCTTTCTTACCTATGGTACGCATCGAGTTTCGTGATATCTTTGGACATTCGGACGATCCATTCGTCGAGTGAGGCGAGCGAAAGATTTTGAAGATCGTATTCTTGTTTAAAGGAATACGATTTGTACCATTCGGGATTTTTTTCGGGAGTTTCATTCGCTCGTGTTAAATTGTACATCCAAATATCGACGTCCTCGACGACCTGAAATGATAAGGAAATTCTTTCAATTCGAATAATACGAATTTCTTAAGTTATCCGCGTTTTATCGGTTTTCATTGAGTTTCATTGGTTTCTATTGGATTTTATCGAATTCTATTGAATTTTTTTAACTTTTCAGTTTTATCAAATTATATTGAAAATTTTATCGAATTTTCAGAACTCTCATCGAGTTTTATAGATTTTTTTCGCAATTTCTCGATATTTATCCATTTTTTTCGAAATTTCTCGATATTTATCCATTTTTTTCGAAATTTCTCGATATTTATCCATTTTTAAATAAATAAATTGGAAAAATTAATTTTTTTTCTTCAAAGTATTTTTCTCAGCGATCTATTAATTTTTCCGATTCATAATTTTTTTCAAGGAATTCCTGTACTCACGTAGGTATTCGCATTAGCCGTGTAAACTTTGTAATTCGGATTAAGATTCGAAAACGGAGTTAAACTACCGCCGTTCCACGCAACATTAACAGGTTTTTTGCGATCTTCGGGATCGTAAAAAACGCCGAATTCATCGTTGTGCGTGTGACCGTTGAATTGGGCAGTTATAATGTTAGCGAATCTGTGAACGATTCTCCGATATTCTTTGCTCCACGCAACGTAGCAATCGTGACTTCTCGGAGGTATGTGCGCTAAAATGTGAACGTATTCTTCATTCCGTTCGGCTTCGAGGAGCGTATCGGCGAACCAACGCAATTGACCACTGGGATCGCGGGGTTCGTAGATTAACCACCTAAAAAAAAAAAAAAAAAACTTTCTCAAATATTCCGAACGATCAGCGATCGTTCGGCGTCCGATATTTCGCGATCAGCGCGAAAGACTTACCAATTATACGTATAGCAAACGTTATTGTTCAGCGCAATTATTCTGAAACCTTTTCGCGGGGAAAACGTGTAAAAACCCCCGTGAAGTATAGTATTTCGCGTGGATTCCGGTAGCCATCCGTAATTAATCCAAAGATCAGCCATCAGCTCGTAAACCCATTGAGTGCTGAGACCTTCTTCAGTGATATCATTCGGCGCAAAACTGTAAGCAATAAAAAACGATTTTTTTGCGTCATTATCCGAATGACGATTGATCGCGCGATGATATCGAAGAAAGGTAAAAAAAAATTCGCATTTACAGATTAAGTGGATGCGGCTCGTGATTTCCGATAAGAGGATAAACGGGTGTTTCTTTGAAAGTATCTTTTATCCTTTTGTAACTCTGTATCAGACTCTCGGTATTTCGTTTTTTCGATGTTTCCCAAACCCCGTGATCGATCACGTCGCCCGTGAAGTACACGTAATCGGCATCCTGATAAATTGTTCAGTAAGTAAATAAATCGATTATTCCGAAATAAAAAAGAGAGATAAATGATTCGATAAATAAATGAATAAAATGATTAAAAAAGTGGTTCCGTAAATAATGAAATTAAATAATAAATAAATAGAAAATGCCGTAAAAAAATGGATACATAGATAATTCGATATAAAAATGAATAAAATGATGAAAAATTGGTTCCGTGAATAATATTAAAAAAAAAATCAATGATTCCGTAAATAATGAATAAATAAATAAAATTGTAAATAAATAATTCAAATAATTGAAAAACAAAAAAAAATCAGCATAATTTCCGTCGTTTCAAGATTCGGTCTGAAAAAAGTATATTTTTAAAAAATCGCTTACTTGGTGCGTATTTCCTATGTGATCCAAAGCGTCTTCGACCGCATGCCATGGACTATCGCAGTTATTGTAATCCCCCCAATATCCGGCAACTTTTCCGCTGGTATTCGTACCATTTTGCCCCTTTCGGCAGCAGGTGGGATCGTCGCAATGAGAATTGCCATTTGGTTCGTAAAGCGGATCGTAATGAATGTCCGAAAATTGAACGATTTTAATCGTCTCATCGGTAACTTCCCTTTCCAATATCTTCGGTGGTTCCGAATCAATTTCTATGGTCCACACGTATTTATTGCTTTCCGTCGTACAATGTTTATCTTGTAAAACTACTCCGCAAACATCGTGCGATGTGATAGTAGGATCGGAATCGATGATATAGAGAATAATCGGCTGAGAAAAAAAAATTGTAAAAAAAAAAAATTATAAAAAATTATAAAAAAAACATTATAAAGAAAAATGAAACGACCATTTGATTGCAAGTTTCTTATCACGCGACAGAGGGGCGCATACCGTTACCGCGGTATCTTCGATCGCCTTTGTCGCGATGTAATTTCGTTCGATAATATCGCGGCGATAAACCGAAATCTTTCACCCGAATAATTCGTATACATCGAACGGGGATAAGTTTATCTTTTGTCACATTTTTGATTGACGAAAGTGGGTTTATTTTTTTTGTAACAGTTATATTGCGGGGATTACGACGAGTGTAGAATGGAGTGACATAATCTGCTTAATCGTTATAATTAATCGCTATTCGAGTGATCAGTCATCCAATTTCGGATGTGGTGTGTCGCGATACTTGTTATATTTTTTTTATCGATGAAAAAATATTATTTCGATAATTTTCTGCGGTAGTTTGTTGATAATGATTTTCTGTTCGTGTAAAAAAATCGACGTATCCAAATATTAACGATTCTGGGAGCAGTTTAATTTTTTGTTGTATTCGAGTTTTGACATTTTTTTTCCGCGATCAGAACATTGGTATAAATAATCAAATACATCGGATTTTTTATAAGATTTTATTTTACAGATACGAAAATATAAAAGACGTTTTTTGTCCCAAAATTCCGAAACTTCACCGTTTGGCAATTTTAAGTAAAAAAGTGTATTTTATTTTTTTTACCGGTGAAAAAAAAAAATATTATCAGGAATCCCATGCAATTATTCGTTATTAATAGCGTTCGCCTCATGTAAAAAAATCCTCAGGTCGAAATATTAAAAATTGTAGGTAAAGTATAATTTTTTATTTAAATTATTTGAAAAAATGATGTTATCAAAAATGAAAGTTCTTTCCGAGTTGTTAAATTCGAAGTTCAGCATTTCTTTTACACGATCAGGACATCGGTACGAACCAATCAATGTCGGAGAATTTTTGATAAGATTTTTTCTTACCGATAAGAAAAAAATAAAATACGCTTTTGACCTGAAATTGCCGAAACATCGATTAACAACTCTTTGATCGGACGATTAGGCTGCTGTATGATTAAAAAATAATAATTTCTCTAAGCGTTGCGTCAAAAATAACGAAACTTTTATAGGGTCTTAACGTCAAATAAATTTAAGATTTTTCATTTTTATTACTCACCGTATTATTGTCGACGAGTCCCTTACAAACGGTTTCCGACGCGAGATTCATACGCGCGCAAAGTTTCGATATTGTCGTTTGTATAACTTCCACGGGGGTCCCATCCTGTCTCATCGAAATCAAAGATTTCACTAAAGATTTGCAAATCGTGCAAATAACAACGGCTCTCGAACCGGTAAAGCTTCTCCAGTCAACGCGCCGAAGTTCGTTCGGAAGTGCGAGCGCCTCGATGATTTCTTCCAAATTTCTCGATTGATATCCCGAACGCACCCAGCTGCGAATTTCGTTCGTAAAAACGTCTACAACTACATCATCTTAAAAAAAAAAAAAAGATATCAAATGAAAATTATATTATTATTTAATTTTTTTTTTAATAAATTAATTAATTAATAATAATACTACGATTAGTAATAATTAGCATTTGTTATATACTAAATATTTTTCATAGAAATTTGGTAATAATAATATCGTTTAACAATATTTCGTTAATAAATACTAAATAGTATTTTTAATTTTTTAAATTTATTTTGCTGAATAAACATTTTTTTTTTTTTTTCTTTAATTTTATTTTTGGCAAAATAATTATTTGCGAAGACTTACCTTCCAACGGACTCGCCGTGGATCGCAGCGAAATCGCCGCAAGGATTAAGAAGAGTCCCTTAGCGATCAGCATCTCGTCGGATTTCGTAGAAGACTAATCGTTCACAAGACAAGCGGCGATATATATCGAATACAATAGGTATTTGTAAGCATTCGTTCCCCCATCACGTGAAACTTCGATACTACAACGCGTGCCGCGATATCGGTTATCGGGATGATCTTCTTATTTGCGAACTCAATGCATTGGCTCCGGATATTTTTTTTTCTTTTTTCATTTCTCCCCAATACGGCGACAAAACGATGGATATTACTCTCTAAATCGATTGTAGCGGACGGTACTACAGGTAAATAGGGACACGCGATACGGTGGGGAATAAACGCTCTTTGCACTCCAACGAAATAATAATCTTCTGTTTGCAAAACATCGTTAACTCGAATCTTATTATTTTCTCTCGTATCGTTTAAACAAAATTTGTTTTCTCGCTGCATATCGCAGACGCAAAATTCGCACTCCGAAGTTTCACCCCTCACGTACTTTCAAACTATCGATTTAATTAGAAAATATCGTGAAAAAATTTTGAAAAAAATTGTAAAGATTTCTCGAAGTGTTGACTCTTCGATGATATGAGAATCTTTTTTTTTTTTACTCGCGATTTATTCTTATTCGTTTTTTCGCTGCATATCGTAGATGCAAACTTCGCACTCCGAAGTTTCAGCCCTCACGTACTTTCAAACTATCGATTTAATTAGAAAATATCGTGAAAAAATTCTGAAAAAAATTGTAAAGATTTTTCGAAGTGTTAACTCTTCGATGGTTTCGGAATTTTTTTTTTTTACTTGCGTTTTATTCTTATAGCAAAAAATCGCCAGAGTTGTAACCGTACGTGAGGAGTTAACGCGACAAGAAACCATACAAAGGTTCAGATGTACAAAAATATCATCGATGTTACGAACTTTATTCGTAAACTTCGGCCATTTCGGTGTCGTCGATGACGAGATCGTCGAGCATTTCTTCTAAAGTTATCTGCGGCATATTTGGGTCTATTTCGTTCGCGTCGACGGGGATCTGCTTGCTGGAGTCTCGGAAGATATTTATGTTCTGCCGGAGCTCCGGATCCTCTTCCAAATCGTCGAGGAAATCGTTGTACTCGCTGAAGAATATAAAAAACATTAATTAGAATAAAGAAATCGTAAAAAAAAAATAATAAAAATACATAAGCAAAGGGAGATAATTCGTCGCTTACTTGTTCTCCGTACTGACGCTGACGACTTCTCTATCGAGATGCTGCAACTTCCACATTCGCGCCCTTCGGCGAGCGGCCTTATCGCTGCCATAGAATTTCTTTACCAATATTATATCGGGAATTGAATCTTCGCTCAGTTTGTCGTAATGAATATCGTTGATATTGCTGTCGCCGATTGCGTAACTGTGGAATAAAAAAAAATCATAAATAAGCAAAAAATTTATAATAATTGAACGGATTTTTTTTTTTTTTTTCTATTATCGACGAAACTGACCCCAACGCGGAATCGCCGGGTTTCAAAATGTGTCCCAAATGCGTACGCGCGTGAACCGGATTGTCGGAGACTCCAAGTTCTGAGGCTTTAACGAGCCAAACGTCAGCGACCACGTGCTGGAAAATCGCATTGCATCATTTTGTGAAATTCTGTGACATCGAAGTTTACGATTTTTTTTTTTTTTTTTTTTAATGCAATATACTTTTGTGGAAATGGCTCCTTGACCCGGAAAAACTTTTCTATCTTTATCTTGTATCGGTTCGATATCCATCACAATGTATTCCGTTAATTGTTTCGGATTGCAGATACTGTTGAAGGGATATCTGTAGTAAACTGTTGAACTGATTTCTGCGACTGTGGAAAATCGTTTTTTGTTAATTAATTTTTTTAAACAATAAACAGAAAGGTTTTTTTTTTACCAAATATAATGTTTCGTAAGCGATATAAAAAATTGTAAATATGAAAATTGTAAAAGTTAAAAAATAAATAGAAATTCAAGAAAATTAATTTAAAAAATGATTGGTGATTTACGTTGTCCCGTAGAAACGTCGATGAGGTGCAAAGCGTTTGTAGTTTTGTAAACGAGAGCTATGGGATTCAAGCCGCCGAGTTGATGCGTCAATTTCTTCGGCAAACAGACAATGCTGTCTTTGGAAATCGGCACTATTTCGACGCTGGAAATGCGACGAACAAATGCGTTAAATTTCGTATGAATTTCGGAAGAAAAACAAAAAAAGAAAAATACCTGAATGTGAATTTATAACTGTAAATATTGCTGTGAATGTCGTGAGATATTAATTTCTTGGAGTGTTGATATCTACACGGCAATACAGCGACCAAAAAATCGACCATTTTCCGCGCGGACGCCTCATTCGAGTAGAAAAAATCGATGCCCTCTGAAAACAAATATTGCGAGATATTCGTTATAAAATCGACAAAACGAATTTCTTTTTTCTTTTTTTCTAATTAACTCACCGTGAATGGGATTAATACCCAACGTCTGCGCGTGCGCTTTGTGCTTCAAAATCAATTGTTCCAAATAATAAAAAGTCTTTTTGTTGATCGATTTTTGGCGGACTTGAACCTGTGATGAAAAAAAACGAAAAAAAAAAAAAAATGATAATGAAGTTTCATATGTGATACAAAAAATTGCGATACAAAAAAAAATTAAACTCACTGACGCGCGCCAATAATCTTTGGCTTCCGTGCGATGACAATCGTCGCACATCTGATGATTTACGATGTATTCGACGACGAATACCTGTTGCAATACGGCACCGCCGACTACTTCCGCGTGTACTGTAAGTTTCACCTGAAAATTTAAATACGAGACATCACAATACGACACGATAAAAGTAAAAGTTTGATAACATTTTTTGTCGGAAAAAACATTTTTTTTTAAATAATTTCGTCAAATGGTTGGCATATGTACCCGAAGTCTCTTGGAATGCGGTTCAGTCCATACGAAACCGGCGTCTATAAGTTTTACGCGTTGGAGTCCTTTAAGTTTCTTAAGGCACAGAGACAATAATTCGCGCGATTCCAAAGCCGCGTGTATCCAGTCGGCAGGCGGCTGCAGATATCTAAAGGAATAAAAAAGAACAAAAAATATAAATATTCGTATAATATAATATGTAATATAAAATAAGTGAATAACAATAATTGTTATTACTATCGATAATTAATAATAATTGAAAAAAAAAATTATTATTTTTTTTTCAAAAACTTAATAAAATTTTTTAAATAATTTTTTTTTCATTTTATAACCATTTACATAACATAATATAACATATAAACGTAAAACTGGAAAAATCGTAATTAATATGAAGATAAGAGATCAGTGACTCCGATAGTTTATTCGTACCTCTCGCAGCCCCTGCAGAAGTGTAGCGTCGCCTGTTTGGGTATTCCTTCCGTAATGTCCACTTCAGAGCGAAGACAAGCGACGCACATGTTGGCGGGATTTGGTTCAATGACTGTACCACAGCGGCAACATAATCTGTTTGATTCGGATTCAAATTTATTACGAATTAATTATAAAAGCTGTGAAATACGTTGCGTAGACTCTGCGAGAAAAACACTTCATCTGCACTCGGGGAGCAGACGATCGAAAAAATAGAATAAAATTTGAAAAGAAAGATAACGAAAGAATAATAACGATATATACACGCAAATTATCGATAAAATGAATAGAAAAATGAATTAAACGAAAATCTTCAACTTTTTTTTTTGTTACGAAAATCTCGTGACGTTTGTCAAATCGTGTTAACTACTTACACTCTCGCCGAACTTTCCGGAAGGTCCCCAATATCCTCCATCATCTGCATTTTCGTTGTTAAGATTAAAACTTTGTATTCGATATCGCGAGAATTATTGTCGCGACGATTTTGCGACAAAATTCGACAACAAATTGAGTGATTCGGCTCCGAGCACGTGTTCTCGTATTCGGAGCTCCGAGAGCAGTGCACAATCGAGAAGATCTCGAAAAAGCGCCATTTTCCCGTGCAGCGGGGTGCGCGTCAACTACGAAGAAAAAGGTATCGTGGCAGCGACGGCGTGGCGGCCCTGTGAAAAATTATTAAACATACATACGATTCCCTGACGGCTGGGAAACGACGTATTTGACGTGTACACTTGTGCTCCAAAAATCTGTTTAGTTAAAAAATCGTAATTATGGTCGAAACGGCTTCGAAAAAGGATCAGAAGGAGAATGGAATAATGGTACGACACATTCGCGCAACAAATGTATATCTGCGTTCCGTGCGAAACGAAATACATCGATTTTTTCGTCCATAAGAGGTTAGTTTTTCATTATAACGGGTGTTTTTAATTCAGGACATCAAAGTGACCAACAAATGGGACGGCTCGGCCGTGAAAAATGCTCTCGACGATGCTGTTAAAACCGTTTTGTTGAGAAAATACGATTACGAGGAAAATTTTTCGCTTCTCGACGGTCGTTTGGCACTTTGCGGAGTGGCGGTCGGCGTCGCCGCCGTGGCGTTGCTCTGGGATTACTTCTATCCGTTTCCCACCTCAAAGCCGGTACTCGTCGCTTGCGTTTCCATTTATTTCGTTCTCATGGGAGTACTGACTCTCTACACGACGTACACGGAAAAAGGAATATTCGTCGTCGCCATTCAAAAGTACGTAAAAAAAAAATGTATTTTTTGCTCCGAAAAAAAAAAAAAAAAAGATTTTTTTTTTTAATTTCTCCTCGTTTTTGTTTGCAGGGATCCGGCGGGCTTCGATCCGGATTTCGTTTGCGAGGCGAGTTCTTACCTCAAAAAATACGATGACAAGTATAATTTGGTATTATCGGTAAAAAGCGAAGCATCGGGCGCCGACCGCATGTATGAGGCATCAGTCGTCAAATCGGTGGCCAATTTCATTGATGTTAATGGCGTCGTAATTCCCGAGGCTATTGAGTCGCTAGTAACTAATTTGCACGATAGTCTGCTTTTACGACGCAAAGACAAGTAATAGTTTGATAATCAAAATCTCGAAAAAAAAAAAATAAAAATAAAATCGATGTTTTGGTCGTAAAATGTTTTTATGCGAAATGTTTTTATTATTAATCTCGTAAACAAGTACGTCGCTTCGTCATGTTACTTTGTACAATGACATCGTGTGAAATAAACATTTAAGGATTCTACAAAAAACATTTATGTTGAAAAAAAAAAAAGAAAAAACAACGTATACGTAACAGCGTCTCTCTCCGACGATCGGAGTCGATCCGACAAGTTTCGTGCGTTCCGTAATAAAATATATATCCGAATGTAAAGATTTTTTTTTGCTGAGATAAATACATTTTTTTGGAATTAACGAATTTATCGTTGAATATGGCGAGAAAATTATTTAATTATTGTTAACAAATTTTTTTGATAATCAACTGCGATTTTTTAACAATAACTAATATTATGATATTGTTATTGATATCCAATAATATTTTTTTCGCCATATCGAACTTAAAGTTTGCAAATCACAAATTAATTCGTTTTCTCAGCGCGTTGTACCGGAGTCGCGCGACGCTGTTTATAAATAAATATTCTTCATTTCCAGTCTCTCATTCGTCTATCATTTGCGTCTTTATATTCCGTTTCTTCGTCGAATTTTCGCCATAAGGCTGTAGAAAATAATACGTTAAGATAATCTATAAAAAAAAAAAGTAAAAGACGATCGTCGGTAAACGAATCGCCCGACAATTCGTGTTCTTCGAATTTTCATAGATTTTTATCCGTGAGTCGTGTCGTCTTCGACGAAGTCGGCGGCTTCCTCTCGCGTTACGCACTCGACGTGCGACACTTTGTTCCTGAATTTCACTCCGTAGAATTTATTCGCGTGTTGCAGCAACTCGGGTCTACGCGGCAAAAGAAAAGACAAAAAAAAACATTAGATTTGTGTGAAAAAAAAAAAAAAAATTGCAAAAATTCGTAAAAAAAATAAATAAAAAAAAACTACAGATGCATAAATTCATAAATAAATAAAAATATTGACAGAACACATAAATTCATAAAAAAAATTAAAATATTGAAAAAAATGCATAAAT
Organism: Buathra laborator; assembly: GCA_934046635.1. Taxonomy (NCBI): domain Eukaryota; kingdom Metazoa; phylum Arthropoda; class Insecta; order Hymenoptera; family Ichneumonidae; genus Buathra; species Buathra laborator. The sequence goes on from OW203897.1 coordinate 16,844,462, forward strand.
TCATCAATTTTCATTTCCTAAATTTGCGACTCGATTTACCTGAAAGTCGTGGTGATGAATTGTGCGTCGGAACTCAGTTCGTGAATCATATCAGCGACGGCTTTTCGATGCTGAGCATCGAGCGCCTGATCGATCTCATCGAACAGATAGAACGGCGCGGGATCGCATTTCTGAATAGCGAAGATAAGCGCCAAAGCGACGAGAGATTTTTGTCCGCCAGACAATTGGTTCATTTCTCGCATTTCGGCTGTTTGGCCGGTGAAGGAAACTCGTATACCTGCAAAGCGAAAAAAAAAAAAAAAATTCGGTTAGAAAAAAAAAAAAATTAAATATATAATTAATGAATTAAATAATAAATAAATTTAACTTTATATAAATTATTATTTATCAATATTTAATTAATTATAATAACAAAGAAAAAACCGCTAAGAATTCGAATGGTTTAATCGCGAGGAGTCTTACCAACGCCTGTAAATCTATCGGAGTCCGCAGTCTCGGATCCCGCGTCGTCGCCCTCTTCGCCATCCGCAGTTTTCATAACGAGCTGCGCGTGTCCCGACGGTACAAGTTTCTTAAATACCTCGCTGAAGTATTTGCTCACTTGTTTAAACGTAAACTGTATCGCTTCGTATTTTCGTTGTTCCAAAACCGACATTAGTTCCTTTATTTTCTCGTCGCCGCGATCCAATTCCTCCTTTCGCCTCACTAATTTTTCCTTCTGATCGCTGAACGACATGAATTGGTCCAACGCTTTCTTATTCACGTGACTGTAAGAAAAAAACATTATTAATCGTCAAAATGAAAAAAAAAAAAAAAAAAGAAGTTAAAAAAGGATCTCAGATTCGATCGAAACTAAAGAATCGATTAGCGACCTGTATTTCTTCAGTTGATTATTCGCCTTCTCCATTTCTCTGAACAAAAGTTTCGTCGACATCGTCGTAAACTTAGCGTAAGCGTCAGGACTCGGCAACGCGCCGAGTTCGGTAATTTTTTGCGTACATTCGGCGATTTTTTGCTGCAGTATATTCTGTTTACTCGCCAATTTTTCCAAATCCTTCGCGTCCGCTTCGATTTTTTCTTGAACTTCTTTATCCTTTATTTTCCATTTCTCGACCTCCGCTAATTCGGATTTTTGCTATCGATATATGAAAAAAAAAAATCGATTAATAACGCCGACTAAGAAGACAATTAATTGTCACAATTTCAATTATTGAACTTTACCTTTTTCGAGGCATTCGCGACTTTGTCGTTCTGCGATTTAAAATCGCTGTTAACTTTCACCAATCGTTTCTCAATATCGGCTAATTGCGTTTTACAAGAGTCCAACTGACGCTGACGATCCTCAACCGATATCTCCTGAAGCGCCTGCATCAGTTCGTCCCGACGACGCATCAAATTGTTCGTCAAGAGATTTTCCAATTTATTTTTTTCCGCCTCCCGACGCATTCTCGTTGCAAAAGCGGTTTTGTTTTCTTTCGTCAGCGCGCGAATCTCGTCGTTTAACGTGTCCACCTGTTCCTGATCCGCGACGGAAAGCTGCGCCATGAGATCCTGATGCAGTTCGCTCTCCAAACCCTCTTTCGTGGCTTTCATCGCTTCCAAACTCGACGTACACTGCGCGAGACTTCGTTCTTTCGGCGTGCGGTACCTCTCGATTGCGCTGAGCTCTTCTTTCATCATTCGGATTTCCGTCTTCATTTTGTCGTAAATATCCCTGCGAATTACGATACGAAATATTCGTAAATTATTGCGAATTTATTTGTATTCGATAAACTCTGAAGGATCGGAGCGGTAAAAAAAAAAAAGAATTTCGGGCAAAAGGTCCGTGAAAAATTTAAGGACATTTCTACCATTTTTTTTATAATTGTTGGGAACTTTTCAAGAAAATATTTCTGATTTTCTAGAATTTTTTTTAAATCTGAAAAAAAAAAAAAAAAAAAAAAAACCGGAATTGAAGGGAAAAAAAAATTATTTCAAAATTAAAGATCGAAGAAATTAAATTTTTTTGTTTTCAGGATATTTACGGGATATTCACTAAAAAAAATATCGATAATGAAAGAAGAATTTTGAAAAGTATAGAAATTCGAAATTTTTAAGAATAGAAAAAAATATGAAAAAATAAATTAAAACGGACTTTGCTTTGCTGTTCTTCGTTTCCGTACGTTGCATTTCGCTGACGTAGGAGCTGATGCTTTGATCCGCTTTTCTTATATCCTCTTTAAGAGTCGTCAGTTGACTTTCCAAAGTGGAAATTTGGGCCATAAGTTCCGATCGCGTTTTTTGAATTTCCAGACGCGATCTCAGGGTATTGAAATATCCACCGGTGAGAGATCCCTTCGACGAGACTTGATCCCCTTCCAGCGTAACGCAATCCAAACCGGATTCGCGCGCGAGACTCGTCGCGGCTTCGAGATTACGGCATATCAATGTTTTCCCGAAGATATATCTGCATAAAAAAAATTATCGTTATTCCGAGAATTTTCGTCGAGAATATCCGATATTTGCTCAAGAAAATCGCTGATTATTTACCGGAGCGCGCGATCGTATTTACTGTCGTAATTTAGTTTCGAAATCATAGGAATGGCGTCACTGGTACTCGGATAATCCTGAACTTTAACGTGAAGTCGATTCAACGGCATAAAAGTAACTTCGCCCGGCAAACGCTGATTATTCATTTCCTTGAGAATTTTCGTTCCGAATTTGTCGGTTTCGACGATGTGATGAAATAGACGGTTTCCAGCGGTAACTTCGACAGCCATGTAAACGCTTTTATCGCAATCAAAGTTCTCTATTACCGGTCCGTAATAGCATTTCACCTCGTGCGCCATATCCGGACGTTCCCTGTGAGAAAATAAACGATTTATCGATGAAAATGCTGTGGAGATAAGCGATCGAAGTTTCTAACAATGAAAATACTGATTTCACGAGGTTTCAGCTGTTTTTAGGGATTAATTAGGCATTCGGATGGTTTATGGTTCATCGTTCGGTTTGCATCGATAACGAATAATGAAAAAAAAAAAAAAAATCGAGTATTTATTAATAATTTGAAAGAAATCGGAAAAAATCGATCGATCGATCGGAATCGGTAAAAATTTGAGAAATCCAAAAAAAAAAAAATCGAAATATTACAAAAAAGATCGCTAAACGTTTTGTAACGAATAAATTTTGTCGAAACAGCGTGAAAAACGTACCGAAATGTCTCCAATACTTTGCGGACGCTGTCTCTGCCGTTTAAGATCGGTTTGCCGGCCATAGATCTCAGACTCTGATCCGCTTTCGCGAGATCCTCCTTCAGTCCAGAAAGGTTTAGCTGCAATACGCTTTCTTGGCGATACCTTCGGGAAAATCGGATTAATGTAAATCGTTATGAAATTTTTTAATTTTCTTTTCAATATATTAACGATAACGATAGAAAAATCGGCTAAACTTACTGTTCCTTTCGCGTCGCTTGGCACTGATCTTTCGCTTTGTTCATCTCGTAGTACTGTTTGTTATGTTCGTCGATCGAAGCTCTTTGACGCTCCATTTCCGCCGTATGATCGGCGATCTTTTTCTCGAGTGCTATTTGCTTCTCGTGATCGCGTTTCAGATCCTCTTTAATTTTCGTATGGTGATCCTGTTTATCTTTTATCTGTTTCGTCAATTGCTTCAATTCGTTTTTTATCCAATCGTCTCTGGCGTCCTGCGATTATTAACATTTTTATCGTTAATATCGTTACATTTGTAATATAAAATCGTTATGATAAAATCGAATTACTTTGCTGCTGAATTGACTGCCGCGTCCTTGTTTCGCGTAGAGTTCTTTTCGCTTTTGCTCCTTAAGCGCCAAATTACGAGTGCATTCTTCTTCTATGCGTTTCATTTCTTCGTACTGTAATCAATTTTTTTGTTTTATAATTCAATAAATCAAACAAAAATAAATGTAGAAAAAAATGGAAATAATAATATTTAATCCATTATTAATAAAAATAAATAAAAAACCTAATTCCGAAATTCGAAGGGTTAAAGATTTTTAGTTAATTTATTAAAAATTAGAAACTTACGATCGGCTTTATCGTTTCGAGTTCTTTTTCTTTTTCATCGATTGTTAACTTCAATTTTTCCAATTCCTGCTGCGCCCGTTTCTTACTGTCGTTATCGCCTTTTACTTCTTCCAGTAAATCGTTTATTGTCAGAGTCAATTTTGTTTTCTCTTTGAGAAGCTGCTGTTGCTCGGCGCTGTTGTATATAAATCGGTTAAATTTTTTTTTTTGCTTTTCGATAATTTGGGGAATAATCTTTTTTGCGTTAATTTACCTCAAAGTATCTCTTTCTTCCTTTGCCGCTTGGACCTCTTTCTTCGCTTCTTTCAAGCGTTTTGTTGCCGCGCGAACGTTTTCCTGTGCCGCTTTAGCTTCGGCTCCGAGTTTCGCTTGCTCCGCACCGCTGTTGGCTCTCGATTCGTCCAAATCGTCCAACTTTCGTCGATTTTCCTTTAATTCTCTCTCGTGTATCGTGTACTCGAGACAACGTCGCTGCTTGTCCCATCGCTGATACTCCTTCAGTTCTTCTTTCTCCTCCTCGAGTGTTTGCAAGCGCTCCTCTGATAAGAAATGGCGAAAAAACAATTAACGAAAGTTTCGTATCGATTATCGGAGAATTTTTGGTTCTTATCGAATGCGCACCTATAGTTCGTAGAAAATCGACGATTTTCTCGACTTTTCCTTCGGTTTCCTTCAGAATAGACTTCGATTCTTCTCGTCTCTCGTCATAAACTCGCGTACCCGCGACTTCGCGGAGCAGTTTCAGTCTCTGCGAATCCGGAGCTGTTGCCATTTGATTGATCTGCCAATGAAAAAAAAAAAACAAAATAAAACATAAATAAGCCGATGAAAAAGTTTTGGGTTCAGAGAAACTCTCGAATTTCTTCGATTTCGGGTTTCTACTCACTTTTCCCTGTTTCACGATGTAATAGGGATTCGATCGCGAGAAACCCGCCGATTCCAGCAAATTCATCACGTCGGTTCTCGAGACATTCTTCTTATTGAGAAAATAATTATCTTTCTTTGACCCAATAACTCGCCTCAGGTACACCTCATCCTTGTCAATCTGCAGAGTAAATTAACAATTTTTATTTATTTATTTCGAGGCGTCGATCTTTTTACAAACATACAATTTAAAAAATATAATTCTTTGCAGTTTATGGAAATATTTTTTTTTTAATTTGAAAAAATAAAAAAAAGAATAGAAAATGTTTAAAAAACAAAAAAAAATTATAACAATCGATAATAGCAGAAAATAATGATAATCGAGAAATTTCTATTTTTTTCGTTTATTAATTGCATAATTTTAATAAATTGATAAATTGATCATTAATTGATTAATTTTGATTTTTAATTACATACCGGCAATCGCCCATCAGCATTATCAAAGATAATCTCCACGTGAGCAGATATGACGCGTGGACCGGTACCCTCATGGAGAAGTCCTTGCCGCTGCTCCGGTCTGAGATGCGAAAATTCATCGCTGAGAACGAATTGTATGGCGTAGAAAAAATTGCTCTTACCTGAGCCATTTCTTCCAACTGTCAAAGAAAAACAAAAAAAAGATGCATTTCTCATTTATCTACTAATCTAACAAATTTTTTTTTTAAATCACATAAATTTTTCTTTTACGCGTACCGACTACATTATGTCTCGGATCAAAAGGTTCCACCACTGTTTGTTCACGATAGGACTTGAAACCCTGAATAATCACCTGAAAAACAGCAAAAACATGAATTAACATGCAACAATTCGCGAAAGTGCGCGACGACGAAAATATTGTTGTTGAGCCGCGAAAATACGCGGCGACGAGAATATTTTTGTTGAGCCGCGGACACCGCGATCGCCACGGAAAACTTGCCGAAATCGCGGTTACGGGTACTCGGCAAATATACCCTTTTTGAAAAAACAGATCGCGCGATTTGTTAACATTATTATTATAATGACAGAGTAATTTCTACGAGATTATCGTCAACTGAATGACGATTACGAGATGGACAGTCGCAAACATTACGGTTAGAGATACACGACGGGTATAACCTCTTCAGAAATAAATGATCGCGCGATTCGATGTTTATTATTATTAGATAACAGCCGTATTCTCGTTAATAACAATATTGATGACGAATAGACTCATTTCTACGAGACTATCGTTGAGGAAACAACAATATGGGTGTATAAAAAAAAATGTTTAGAAAAAGTCGGATCGCGACATCGGCTGAAAGCGACAACGGTAAACCGTCAGTCCGTCGTTCGCGATAACACAATAATTTTGATTAATCAAATACCTGCTTGATGTACATCGCGATGTCACTGTCGACCAAAAAATCGACAATCCTCTATCAAAATATCAAGATATTCGCGAAATTTCAATCAAGAAACACACAACTCCGCGATCGACATCTTCCTGGACGACGCAACACAACGTCAATGTGCCAAATGAAAAACGTTACTAGATTTAGGCGGGAGATGTGCCGGCGCTGCCAATCGTTTCGCGCGGAAAAGTACTGCGCCTCGTGTTTTGTTTTTATTTGAAAAAAAAGTATTTGATTGGCCATCGCCAATAATAGCCTGATTTTGATGATAGATTTTGTCTATACAAGAGGGAACCTCTTACGACCTAAAAACCCCGATTTTGATGAATTTAAAAATTTTGTGAAAAGTACTATCGTTGTTATCGAGATCAACAAGGGTCAAAAATAAAAAATATTTAATAAGATATACGGTTTGGGGAAAGTGCGAAGATGTTTTGTTAGCGGAAGCACTTATTCTTGCTGAGTCTTATGACGTTTGGAGCTTTCTCTGACGCATCCTATCGTCAAATTCTAGCAAAGTCATTCTTCGAATAAGTACGAGAAATATCGTTACAACGTCACGCGACGACTATTCCAGCTGAAAGCTCTCACAGAACGTGAGACTTTTATAGATCTGTACTTTGATCCCTGGCGCTTGTGGACTCACATGCGCGCGCTTGACATTATTCGAAAATTTCAATATCATGTACAATTTACTTATTGCTCTATCGCATATTACGAAATGCTTCAAACATATATGTCGAAGCTTCGTCATTACACAACACACGGGTCTCTGATAAACAAAAATCTTCCTGCCTAACGCGATCTTTCGGAATATTGTTTTCATCTCGATGATTACAATGTTGACCGATAATACGAAAAAAAGTATAACATCTGCCAATTAATTTTATCAACACTTTAATGTCATTTGAAAAAATGTATAAATTATCCGCTCTTCGAATATTTGCGCTATTAGGGTTGAACGCGGGGACGTGCCTCCGGCGATAAAAACCACGAGGCGTTGTGACGCGTCGCGGAGTGGGGATAAACTCGGCTGGTCGATACCAAAACGTTCGCCTCGCCGAGACTTGCATTCAGTTTATACCGGATTCTCGGCCTCTCGTGTATATTCACAATCTTTATTCTCGATAACGCGCTTAGCACCGCGGTCGAGCTGATAAAATAACAAAAGAAATCATCCAAAAAGGGGATTACAATATCGATAGAAAAAATTGATAACATATTAGATAAAATTTGGGTGTCAGGGGCGGCCCTGATAAGAACTGCAGTTACGTGACTAACGAGATCCGTTTCGGGAAATAAATATATAAATATATCTATATATATAGCGACCTCTATCATTGAGACCAAAATGTGATTTGACTAAAAGTAAATTCTCCCTTCGCACGAATAGAAAGTATCGAGGAAAAAGGAAGCGATAAATAGAATAAAAAAACAACAACAACAATAAAACAAGGACGTATCATAGAGGCGGAGCCATAGCGCGGGGCGCATCTGTGCGGGTACACCGAATGATATTCTAGTGTGCGCAGAACCTCGTAAGAAGCAGCACGCGTTATCAACGAAAATAAAGTATACCAGCTGTGCGTTACTAATACATGTATAATCTTCATTATTATCTCATCACTAAAGTGCATTAAATTGTGTTCGTTATTGAATTAAAGTAATACTCTCGATTAATAAGATCGGAGATCAACTGTGCTTCGGTGCATCGTGAAGGCACCGAGGGGAGTGGGGGAAAGACGACGAAAGTTCCTTTTCGTCGCACAGATTCGGCACTGCGCGCAATTTCTAATTTCAGCTATGTGAATAGAACAAGAAAAAACGAATAAAACAAATAAAGCAATTTTTTCTCTTCGTAATATAAATCGACAAGTGCATTTCGTTAATTGTAACTGTCAAATTTTCATAAAAAGTTAATCATTCCGTTCAATCGGTGATTTCATCGAATTCGGTGATAAAAAAATTTCGCAAACTGGCTCCGGAGGTGAGGATAAAACAAATTGGAATGAGGGAGGATCTGTTGTCTATAATACGACACACAAGCAGCGATCATTTTTCCGAACAAGAACTTTAGCGTCTGTGTGAACAAAGACGTGCGAAATAAAATATATATATATATATTCTTATCAAATACGTACGACGATTTAATCAACGATCTGCGAGATAATTCAATCGTTGTGGAAGATTATTTCGATGTGCCGTTGTTGGCATACCTGTCGCCGTCAAGGCTACCGGAGGACTTGGGATTTCGATCGTTAGATGCGATATTGTTTCTCTTTCAATTGGTTAATAAATTGTTTTTTAATCGTTGATGCGGTCATTCGGTGAATCTATATATTTCGGTTTTTTTTTTTTTTTTTTTTTTTTCCTTTATTAATATCATTTTTCATGGATCGGTGTTGAATTTTTCGAGCGAACGAACGGGAAAAGGTCCGAAACGCGCGAACAGCGAAAGTTTGTTATGCCCTCTTGGCTCGCCACTTGTCTCGATTTGTTGTCCGGACCGTTTATCGGTTATTGTATCGCTCTGAGAAAACTCGCTCTACAGACTGGTATTGTCCGACCGACCGGTACGACCGGTTCGACCGCTTATAGCGAAAAAAAAATCGTCGATACGAAGATAAGGACGCGAGAGAAAAATAACGACTATAACGGAACCATGCCACCCTGCGCCGAAGAAAAAATTCAAGGTGCGTTTTCATATCTATTTTCTATTCTATTGTTATATTTTTTTTCCGTATACTGCGATGATAAAAATGATGATCATATCAGCCATAACTGCAACTGAAAGTTGATAACACGCGAAAAAATGAAGCATAACAATAAAAAGGTAAAAAAATAAAAATTACGTCGAAATACGAAATTTCGTCCCGCGATCTCGTAAAATATTTGTCGATTCTTGTGATTTTGCCTTTAAGAGCCAAAAAAAATCACTAGTTCATTGCGAATTATCCGGAAACTTAATTTCTCTTATGCGGAAACTGACCTTTTCATTTTTCCGAATACATATAAAAAATGGGGAAAGTTAGCGATTCTTGACCAGCGGGAGGAAAAGTAGCTGAGCGGAAGGAAAAGTAGATGATTCGGAGGAAAAGTATGCGACAAGTCGTTGCAGGCATAAAAATATAGTGAATTTTAGTATAATCGGGAAAAAAAAAATGGGCGCGTAATTTTCTCTTCGTGTAAAAAATCACGCGCTTCCCTCCTCTGTAGCATAATGTACTATTTTACAATGTTTTTTTCTAATTTTCGAATAATTTTTTTACGCGCGAAAAGTCACGAAAAGTCAATTTCATCAAAAATTATTTGAAATTCGCTCCGAATTTTACTACTTTTACCAGAGAATGCAATACACTCTTCTTAAGTTTTTTCTGCGCCTATAAAAAATTCTACGACGTTGCGCGATGTTTTCCGTTCAAAGTTAAGTAATATAATACGCGTTACTGCAGCCGCGTGTAGAAATATTATGCTAATGTATTATATTTAAAAATCCTCCGTCGGTATTGAGTAACGATTGGCTAATTTTACAAAGTGCAGCCTACAGAAATACTCTCAACAACAGTCACCATTCGCCAACTGAAATAACACGATGAAAAATAATGATTTTACATAAGCGATGCTTACAATTATCGATTATGTGTTAACGATCTCACTATCGGGTCCAAAGTAGAGCGCGTGCGACCCCTGACCGTTGGCAAATACTCCATCAACGTTACGCCACTCAACATCGTCTTGTATACAATTTCTATCGATGAGACTTGAAAAAAAAAAAAAAAAAAAAAAAGTACGATTTCACGGTAAAAAAAAAACTCGCGCCAAATTGTAGGTAAACTATCCCCGTATTTTTTATTTCCTCCGTTTTGTCGTTCGCGACATTCCGAGATGACTATTAGCTGAATTTCCGATGAAACTCACCGCGATCTTTTATATTTCCCGTCCATTTTTTAATCCGTTCTTTCCTTCATCCGTTATTGATCTGATGTCATGATTTCTAACGGAAAATCGTTTTTTTTTATCAAATCTGTCTTACCGACCGGTTGATCTCGTATTCATTGGCAAACCCTGAAATCGCTAAAAAAAAAACGCGAATAACAGATCGCATCGGATGAATGAAAAAACACGACCTTTGTTAATAGATTGACTGAAAAAAAAAAAAAAAAAAAAAAAAAAAAAAAAAAAAAAAAAAAAACATCGTGAATATTTTCATTGGAAATGCACGTGCGCAGTCTCGAGGAGACTGGTCGTCGTCTTGTGGCTGCGCTCGGCTTATAGACGAAAAAGCCTTTCCGTATCTCATTTTGTACGTTATCAAGCGATGAATCGTAAAACGTGCTGTAGTTTCGCTGGCTGGCAGACAGTTCGGTTGGACTTTGACACTGTACAGGTCTGTACAACGCCAGACGCGAGCCCGTGGCGCACTCGACGAAAACCGGTCATGCAAAGTAGGTCGTTGACGATAATTGAAGAGCGCAAAGTCGCCGCAGGTGTATGCACCAGATGGCCCGGTGACGAAAATAGCGGTCTTCTTCTCAGTTTAAAAAACGCGCACGCATATGCATAGATATCGGCGCGTGGGTGTGTTTACGGTTAAACGGGAGAGATAAGAAAAAACAAGAAAAAAGAAAGGCGGGATCATCGGCCAAGCCCTGCTTTGCGTCCAATCGCAACGACGGCTACGCGATGAGTCTCGTGGACGACGAAAATTAAAATAAATTCGTCTTGCTTCACGCTCGAGTTTTCGCTGCCAAAGCAGCGGCTTGGATAAACAGGGAGAAAATCGCAAAATAGAAATCTTACGTACGAAAAGTATTTTCTGTATTTCGATGTATAGCGCGTTACGTAGTCATCGGAATATTTAACGAAACTCTTTCGATTTCTAAGCGTCAATAAATCACGAGATATCCAAATTAATCATTTTCGATATTATTTTATTTCCGTATAAAGAGAAAAAGTAATAAATGGTTTTTCATCTCCGAGGTAAAATTTTAATATCGAATAACCAGCTTTCGGCGAAGTGTAGCAAAGTTTCCTTTTTACATATAATTTTCATTGCCCATTGCAGACTTTTCTCCAGAGAAATTTTTTCGGATTATTAAATACGAGGAAATTGAATACTTAATTAGCGGTATTAGCGATAAAAATGATTGAGTTTCCGATTAAAATCGTTTCAGAAGGCGGTCCAGAGGCCTGCGGCCCAAGGAATCCAGCATCTTCCCTCCCAAATACGCGACAAAAGTTCGCCGGCGTTGTGATTGCTATTTGCGGCCTTCCCGGCCGCGGAAAGTCTCAAGTTGCGCAGAGTCTTTGCCGAAGACTCAACTGGAGTGCGGAAAGCGCTCAAGGTATGTATTTACATATCTTTTACTTTGTTATAAGAACGATTATCGATGTAAGAAAGTTTGAAGATAATGGATAATGGTATTCCGCAACGAATTGGCCATTTTAGTTATGCGCGTTAGCGACTATCGAAGAAAGAAGCTCGACATGTATGGAAGTCACGAATTGTTCCGATCGGACATCGCGGCTAATTTTCGCTTACGTTCGTTGGCTCTACGCGAAGCGATGGAGGATTGCGTATTGTGGCTCGGCGCCGGCAATTCCATAGCCGTAAGTGCATTTACCGCTCTTTATTAAGATAAAAAGATAATTAGAAATATAAATAAAAGCCGAATGAAAAATCGAGGAAATTTGAAAGATCGAACCTACGAAGGCGCGCGGCGGGTACGCTTCGCGCCATTTGAAGATATACCTTCGAATTCAAAAGAAAAATCAGCCCATCATTCCCGCTTTTCCCTCAATTTGTAAAATAAATTATTAATCCATAAATATATGAATTATAATTGACTTTCGTAGATTTTGGATGGATGTTTAGTGACTCGCGAGCAGCGCGCCGAAGTCTTCGAGTATCTCGCTCTCCAACACGGATATCGTATTCTCTTCGTCGAATGTGCGTGTGACGATGAAAGATCGTTGGAACGTAACTACGAGGAGATAATTCGCAACAGCGCGGATTACGCCGGGATGGACGCGGCTCTGGCCGCCGACGATCTTCTTCTCCGCGTATCGCATTACTCGCGGATTTACGAGCCCCTCGAGGAAAATAATTACTCGAGAATCCGCATCGACACCGCGAGCATGAAGATAGAAGCGGAAAAGATAAGCGGCCACGTAGAATCCATGACGCTCGGTTACCTCGGCTCGGTAAATGCGAAAAGTCATACTCTGTATTTCTCGCGACACGGCGAAAGCGAATACAACGTTATTGGAAAAATCGGTGGCGACGCTGTATTGAGTCCGCGGGGTGAATCATACGCTCAGGCGTTGGCATCGAGAATAAACGCTATGCGTATTCCCGATCTGAGAATTCTGACGAGTAAACTGCGGCGCACAATCGCTACGGCTCGGGGCATCGAAGCAGCGCAACGCGAACATCTCGAGGCCCTCAACGAGCTCGACGCTGGCGTTTGCGAAGGACTTTCTTACGAGGAGATGCAACAGCATTATCCGCAGGTATTTCAAAGCGTTTGTAAATTTTTTTTAATTACCCTAAATTATAATTCATCATTTTACAAAATAAAGGCAAATTTAAGATAAATTTTATTAATTTACGTTTCTTCCAAGGAATTTGCATGGCGCGATCAAGACAAGCTTCGCTACCGTTATCCTTGGGGAGAGAGTTATCTCGACATAATGCGTCGCGTCGAACCGGTTATCGCCGAACTTCAACAGTCCAATAACGTTCTCGTCATATCCCATCAAGCGGTACTGCGATGCCTAATCGGTTTCTTTATGGACAAAAAACCGGAAGAACTTACCTACATGGAGGTGCCGCTTCACACGATTCTTCGGGTCACCAGCCAGGGCTTCAATTATCGTCTCGATCTGATTAAACTGCCGATCGAATGCGTCAATACAACGAGAACAAAGCCGAAAAATTGTAATCCCAATCGCACGGCCGACGATGCGCTCACAACGGTTCCTCCGCATTACGATATACCCGATCCTTGGCGTAATCCTTCAAGCGTACCGACGCTCGTGCAACAGCACTGAATTACGCACATTTTTTTTCTCCTTTTCTCCTTCTGTCCCCACATTCGAATGACGAAAAAAAAACTTAATAATAAGAATATTAAATTGCATTTTCTCCCTCTGGATTAATATCGCATAGCCTTTTCGTGGGACGGATATTTTTCTTTTTATTGTATTATTCGCCCGCGTCGTTAAAACGTGTGCCATCCATGGGAAAAAAAAAAAAAACGGAGAATCAGGTATCGGCCTCCATGTATCATCTATATATTTAGTACGTTCAAGAAATTTTGATAAATCGTATATTTATCCATTTGTTCCGTAGAAAGAAGACATAATAATCTTTTGTTTATGTATGTAATGAAATCATAAAGAAATTTTTATACAATTATCATTCGAAAGTCGCTTATGATTATCGCTTCGAGTTAACGTTGCACTTCGATGTATCGACGATATGTAGACAAAGAAAAAATTAACATTGACAATTGTGGGATCTTTTTAAGGGCTGAAAATCGAACAAACGATTCATGTTTGTTGTACCTGTTGTACCCCCGAGTTTCGCGAGCAGAGCCGAGATTACACTTGTGAAATAACCGAAGCGAAGGAGCATAAGTTGCATCACCAGACGCGCGGTTGACGATTAGCCAATTATTGCATCGGGCGCCCGACGATCGATGCCGAAGTATCGATGCAACGTCAGCAGATGGATAAACCGACACAACGATTCCGAAATTACGAGAATTACTCGGAAGCGCCGGGCGACCATCGGCGAGCGAAGGGATTTAGAAACATAATTTTTAAATCACGAGAAACCGCTGAATTCCTGTGCGACACTGTATACTGATACTGTGCGGCTGATTGTGGCGGAATACTGTAGTCGAGACTCGCGCAAAGGGTCTGATTAAGGGGGCTGAGTCACTTGAAAAGTAGAATGTTCATTATTTTCTTTTCTGTCTGAAAAAAATTAGAAATAAAAATTCGATTGTATTTTCATAATCTATATATGATTAACTACCTTTTTTAATTTTTTTGAGGTCCCCGAGTTTGTCGAAGCGAAAGCAGAAATGGTCAAACTTTTTTTACTTGTTGCAGGATTCAGATCGGAGGAGTGAATCAATTTTGACTTTTCATGGCTCATTTTCTTCGCTGGAGTATTAATTATGGAACGAGTGCAGGAATTTTTTTTTTGAAGGTTCCCCGATGGAGCTATCGAATAAAATGTGGAAAAAGAGCATCGCAGTCATGTGAAAATTACATTTTTATTTTTCGCAGACAGAAAAAAAATAATGAACATTCTACTTTCCGGTCACTCAGCCCCCTTAAGCAGAGTAACATAGATTGGGTCGGAGGATAATCCGAGATACGAGTAAAAATTTATTGTAAAAGTATTGAGGTGCGTTTCAGCAAGCAGAATAAAGGGTAACATATTTATTACACATTTTTTGTGACTTGTGCAGTCGCAGGGGTTTCAACCCCTAACCGGTACACATCCCAAATAAATTACGGGAAGCAATTTTCATCGTCAGACTCGGCTTAGCTACCCGAGAATCGGCGGTACAACATACAACTCTTTTATCCAATGAATTATTATCAATTACGGAACGACTTTGTAGGATATTATAAAAACGATAATTTATTTAATTTTATCAATTTGCTTTGACGCAAAAATAAATACAGAGAATAAATAGTTTAATAAATAGATTATTGATCATTATTGACTAGAATCATCATCGATTTATTTCACACGCTTGACTAGAGATTATAGAGTAGATATATATATATATATTTTATATAATATATATTTTTTTGGAAAACGTTGCAAGATTTACGAATCGCGAGTCGTCAATGTCTCATCAACCGGGCGGTATAATCCTGTTGCTTTTTCACGAGATGGAGATCGAGACTCGTGAGCATTCGAGTTCTAACATCGTAATTAACCGTATTGACGTTGCGATTCGAAAAATCATCGATCGAACGGCGCAGGTGACTTTTTTCCGCCTTAACGGCGCGTCTCATAAAATCAACGGCGACTCTGCGACAAGTTTCGTAACCGGACAATTGGACACCCTTTCCGCGTATTCGCTCCATTTTCGCCAATTGCCTTGTGCGCCTTTCACGATCGATTATCTCACCGATTTTTTGAGGACTCGAGGAACCCGGCAAATCGTGAAATACCTTCGCGAGAACGTGACTCATCGGATCGTCATCGATGTCTGCATCACCTGATTGTAATCACCCGAAATCGTAAATTACATATTCGTATGCATTGCAAGGGAAGCTTTTCGTTAATCCAATAGATGGTTGCATGATTTTTTTTTCTTTATTCCTCGAGAAGCTTTGTTTTTATGATATTTTTGTTTTTTTTTTTACATTTTCAGAATTTTCCAAAACGTCGGAATCGTGATATTTCCGAATCGTCAAATTATCGAAAATTAATAATGCAGCATTGCTGAACTCAATAATGTGGCATTATAAAATTTCGGAAATTCAACGTTTCGGACAAATAACGTTCGGCAATATGATTTTCGGCAAAACGACGATTCGCCCGAATGATTTTTCGGCAAAATGATATCGCCCCCTTTTTTTTTAGATATCGGACTAAAATTTTGTGCAAATTTTGATTATGTGATTTGAAAAAAGCTTCTTGAGAAAGCAAAATGTGATAAACGTGCTTTAGTACAAACAGACAGAGATGGGTACACTGTGTTAAAAGAAAGAGAGGAAGGAAGATGTAATTGGCACGATTTTTTTTTTTTTTTTTCAATTATCAAAACGCCTACAAATAAACTTTTTTTTTTCCATCAGTGATAAGTTTGCTCTCGAATTTGCATGCATAAATTTAAATTACCGAAATCGCTGGTGGCGTCATCGAAGTAAGTATCATCATTGACCGATCGCTGCAACTGTAGTACCCTCGCGAGTGCGAGTTGCAAGTATTCTCGCGTATTCGGTCCATTATCTTCGTCGCTTTCCTTGATTCTTTTTCGCTGATTGTCCTGTTCATCCTCGGCGAGGCAGGGTGCCTTTTGTACGATAAAATAATAAAAACATCACCACAATAATCGATTCTCGGATAAATGAACGCGTAACAAAACGAGAAAAATGCAAACACGACGATTAAAATTCACTCACCGACGATGATCGTTTCATTTTTGTTTATTTTTTCCTTTGTTTTCGGCAATTGCAATTGATAATTTAGAAAATAAGAAAAAAAAAAAAACGGAAAACTTTTGTTTAATAGCCTCGGGGCGAATAGCCGAGCGAATGAATTGACGTTTGGATCTTGACTAGCGGGGATAGTGGCGGCCGAATAACCGTTAGGCGAATCGTTATACCAACGACTGCAGAGAGAAACACACCGACGGGGGAGGGGGATAGGAAAAAAGGTTTACGGGGGTTCCGTTCGAGACTCGGTGTGTCGCGTGCCGTTGAACCCCACTCTGTCCGACCCCTTCACAATTCGGCATTGCCCAGCTGCGCTCTTTGGATTACGTATTCGTACAGCAGCGGAATCGTTTCGTACGGTTCTCGCACCCCCCGCCTCTATCGCTCATTGGAAATCTTGCAGGCGCTTCGACGTAAATGCCAACCCCCCTGTTGTCGCTCCAAACCGGACATCTGCTCTTAGTACCCTAGAATCTCGTTGTATCTATCGGCAGGGGTATCCTAAAAGAATTTATTTCGATCGAATTTCGATATTATTTTACGTTCTTTTGAGAAAAGAATCGATGCGGTTGAAACAATGTTCCCTTTACCTAGTCGCGTTTACTATTAGTCGTTTTTTTTTTACGATACTTTCGTCATACGCTGGACGCATTAACACGAAACAAGCGATTCCAATCGGATAAAAGTATCGAATAAACACTTTTTCAGAAGTTCTTAAAGCATCTAGAAAGTTTTAAAGTATCCTTCGAGTTTTGGCCGAAAAAGGGGTCAAATAATGCATAACGTTCGAGTTGACAGGTGAAAAAGTTTTTTGTCGACAGAGAGTTTCGTATCGGTTTTATCAAGTTTTATCATTTTTATATACAAAAGTTTTTCGGTTGGGTACTACGAATGATAATCACTTCCGGCGGGGGAAATATGTGAGCGAATTTTCGTAAGCTTCAATAGAAAAGTTATCCATTATCTCTCATTGTGATAAAATTACTAACCTCCGAAAATTCGCGCGATCTACTTTCGACTTTTGACTGCTTTATCGAACATGGAAGGGTGGGAGCTTTTTATAAGTTTTGAAATATTATTTCGATCGATGTATATTTATTAAAATTCAATACATTTGGAATGTTGTATACATCGTACACCCAAATAATTTGCCATGTGTTTAGTACCTACTATTTACAACACTGTAATAGTCGCGTCTAGTATGCGCGTGTATTTTTGCGTATGTGTATACAGATACAGGTACACGGGTTTCGTGTTGGAATCATAGACTCGTGACAATAATTTAATGGTGAAAAAAAAAGTCGTATTCGTGAATGTTTTTAATTGGTTAAGTTTATTTGCCGTGAACGGGCGAGCAACTCGTTTGTAGAACAGTCGAATGAAATTCTTGCGTGTGTCTACGATAAGTCGAGTTGAAGCTCGTCTCGTATAGGGTACTCGCGTTGCCGGGACGGTTGCGCGGAAAGCTCCCTCTATACGTATCCGTCCTCGATGCACCGGGCGCGCAGCAACACAGATACTCGTTGAATCTATTCGATCGATGTAATGTCAATTACGTTGATCAACGAATTTGAATATCGAAGTGAAAACATGTTCAGCGCGTGTCCGCGCGAATTTTGATAAAATTCCGATATACCGACGCGATTTCCGTACCGAAGAAGTTGTCACATACATTGTTCGCGTGTCCGTGCGATTGTTGATAAAATTTCGATACACTGTCGCGATTTCCGTACCGAAGATGTTTTCACATAAATTGTTCGCGAGTGCGCGGCGAAATAACACCAACAATACGGATAATTGTTCGATTACCTTTTGCGGAATGCTCCGCTAACGCAGTAAAGAGCTATCGGATTGACGCAACTGTTCATGAAGCTGAGACAAAAGCCGACGATTCTGAACGCGTGCCAATAGTCGTCATATTCGTCTTCGGAGTCCGGATTGAAATGGAACCACAGCATAAAGGTATGGTACGGTAGAAAACATATTACGAATATAACGATGAATGCGATAACCATTTTGCCGACCTATCGAGTGTGAAAGAGGAAATATCATGATTGTTTATTTCATTCGATAAATCGATTCCGCGATGTGTCTCAAGGAAATAGGAAAATAGGAAATAATTCGCGACAAGTTGCGACGCGATTTATTTGACACGTTAATCGCGCGAATCAATCGATTAAATCCGAACCTTTTTTCTTGCGCGTATTTGTTCAGCGTGACGAACAACGGTGCCCGGTATTTCGCCCGGCATGTTTCTCGTTGACAGCACAAGATGACGCGCCATACCGAGATAAAAGCCGGCAATTATGCACAAAGGAATGGCGTAGTAGACGAGAAATTTAAAAATTACCGTTCCCTTCTTGTAGCTTTTACCTGTGAAAATTCAACTATATTATTTTTTTTTTTCGTTCTTTTTCGTGTTTTCGCATAGACACGTTAATATTTTTATCAACGCCGCGCGTTTCGACAGATAATTACCGAATTTTTCTGGAAACGGACTGCATATTAGTATCGTGCGATTTTCCTTTAGTTGAATCGTTCGAACGTAAGAAAATACAGCGTCGGGCATCGATAAAACAATCGCCAAGAGCCAAATAAGCGACGCTGTCATTATCGTCCACGGTTTAACGCTAAGGCCCGCCGCGTGTCGTCTTATGGGATTCACGATCGCCCAATATCTGCTCGTCATTTTCTCAACTCGTTAGCGACACACGAAAAAAAACATCGAAAATCAAGATTACCACGTGTTTGTTGGTTTTTCATTACCTCTCGGCGGAGAGCGCGGTTAGGGTGAATACCGAAACACCGATCGATATATCTTTGACGCATTCGGATAATTTGCAAACTGCCAAACCCCATGGCCACGACTCGATCGTGTACAGTATCGATGTAAACGGTACACATGTTACTATTACCTGCCGAAAGACATTCCGGTAAAACGCAAAGTCATAATTTTTCGTTAATCGTATTCGCACGTAAAATATAGAACATCATTTCGTTGATTTCGAACAACAATAACAACAACAACAACGAAAAACGATTTATTCTTTTGCTTTTTTCTTTCATTGAAAATAAATTATAATTAACTATATGTATTTTTTAAAAAATAGGTAAACGGCAATTTACGCGATATGTTAAATGGAAAATGACAATAAATGGCAATATTTCATTTGGTACATCATTTCGTTGATTTCGAAAAATAATAACAACAACAACAACAAAAAACGATTTATTCTTTTGCTTTTTTCTTTCATTGAAAATAAATTAAAATTATTTATATGTATTTTTAAAAAAATACGTAAACGGCAATTTACGCGATGTAAATCGAAAACGACAATAAATGGCGATATTTCATTTGGTACCAATAGATCACCGATTGCGAGTGACAATACGTAGGTGTTGGGTATGTTTCTCATGTTCGCGTGACGCAGCAGAGTGAGAACGAGAATCCCATTGCCGGTAACGCCGACGATAAGAATTACGAGAAATACGATCGGTACAATGTAAGTCTCGGGACGTTCGGCGTAAGGCACGTACTGATCCTCGTTGTATTCTCCATCGATTCCGTACGAAACCTTGGAATCGTTTAGAACCCATTTCATCGTTCCTAATCTCGTTATCGTCAGATTTAACGTTCCATTTGCTGCGTTCACCAAAATCTGTATGGAACAAAAAAAATAATAACAATCGATAATTATTTATTTTAAATTTCATATTTTTTACGACGACGCGATCGTCGTCGCGTCGCCGAAATCGCTTTTTATCTCGATTAGCCGCGCACTGTCTAGACGCGCCGGGGATCGAGCGGGAGACCAGTTTTTCCGAGAGTTCGATAGTTATTGGCATTTGAATAAATTATTTTCGTATATATGCGCCGGGAAATCGGAAAAACATAGGATCATCTGTACCGGCAAGGGTTTTCCGCAGTTTTCCCGTGTCCACGCGCAATGCGGTATAGCAGCGTAGCAGTCGGCATCGAACGCATCGCAAATTACAGCACAACCCCTCTTTTCTTGAGATAGTTGAAGCGCGTGGTGTTCATTTCGCGTAAATTGGAGAGGGAATTGCAAACACTTCTCGATAGTATAAAAATCTGAAAAAATTCACGCATATCAAAGGTACTGAAAAAATTAATTTTTCATAATAATAATTGCAAAATGTTATTAACAAATTGATGAAAAAAAATAGTGTTAAACAAATTTACGTTAACTCAACTTTTTTTTTTTATGAAAATGATTCGTTCATTTTTCGGAATACCTATGAATTTTTTCAGATTTTATCTTTGGTTTGAATTTTTTTTTTTTTACCAAAAAAATGTGTAGAAAAAGAAAAAATTCAAGTAAAAAAAAAAAATCTGAAAAAATTGATACGTGTTCAGAAAAATGAACGAATCATTTTCATTAAAAAAAAAAGTTGAGTCACCGTAAATTTGTTTAACAATTATTTTTTTCATCAATTTGTTAATAACATTTCGCAATTATTATTATGCAAAATTAATCTTTTCAGTACCCTTAATATGCACGAATTTTTTTCAGATTTTTATACTATCGAGAAGTGTTTGCAATTCCCTCTCCATTTCGTCGAGAACGAGTTAAGAAAAGAGGTGAAGTTAAGAAAAGAGGGTTTACACTATACTTAGCTCCGCGAAGTACGAATAGGGAGTGCGCGGGGGCAATCAGGAAGAGCGGTAGAAACCCGCGTCGGAGTATAAATTGCAATACGAAAGAATAAAAAATATAAAAATATTATACAAATAATGATAATATGGTTATTATTAACGTTAAAATTGTTCTGAATTGATAAAAAAAAAAAAAATGGTAAAAGACAATGGAAAGTCGCGATCTATAGATCGCGAGAGAGGCGGAAGGGTTATCAATGTACGATGCGCTCGCAGTTCTAGTAAAACATTCGGGACTTTCAAAGAACATTGCTTTATCGGCTCTCGTCTTTCCTAACGTCCTACTAGCATATTTCAACGTTATGTCAACGCGCCCCGCTATCAAATCTTAACTCTGCGATGTTGTTTCAAAGCAGTTTGACAGTTGGTCCATTTCCGCGCGAAACTAAGTATCCGCGTCGCTGCTTCATGCCGATCGCGTGTTTTCGCCAAGTAACGGCGCATAACATCGATATTCGAACGAACGATAAATCGAATAATACGACATTGCAAATTTCTTCGAATAATTTACTATCTAAAAGCCAAAATCATTATTTCATTGATAAAAACATAAAACTCGATCCTTCATCCACGATTTTTCGTAATCTCCAAATTTTTTATCCGTCATTCGAAAAATTGTGCGAATTATCTCGTAATTGATGAAAGTACGAAACTTGATTCTGCACTTGCGAACCATAACTCGTAAATATGTGGCCGATTAGTGTCTGAAAAAAAAAAAAAAAAAAAAAAATAAGCTGACGAAAAAAAAGGCCAATTATTATCACTTTATGAAGAAAAATAAATGGACTATGTCACGAGGTATAATGGCCGCGGGATCGGATGAGATACAACTCTGTGATAGTGTCTCCAGCGTATGCTCTCCCCTCGTTGTTCCTCGATCTCCCCTCTTCTTGCAAAGGATTTCGGAAGAAATTACTGCGCCCACTGGTCCTTTTATCTGATACACTCTCTCTCTCTCTCTCTCTCTCTCTCTCTCTCTCTCTCTCTCTCTCTGCCTTTATAGCTACCGAGAGAGGACGAGAGTGTCGACGGGGTGTCTTCGCTCCATCAACTTGACTGGAGTTTATAACCGAAGCGAAACCCGAGCCTCTCGCCGACTCGGTCCGCGAAGATTCATCATAATTTTCTATAGTTTTCCTTCGGAAAATGAGCGATAGTGACGCGCGTAAAGTTGAAAAAACAGGTACGCGATACTCCTATCAGCATCGCGTTTTTCTTTTTTTAAATCCTCCGAAATCCCAGACATCTATTTTTCAACTTTCCCGTTCCACGATAAATTCGCGATATCAATCCGTTGGAAATAATATTTACGTGTTATTCTGTTTTATAATGAAATCCATATACATCGAAATTCCAACGAAGCGTATTTCAAAGTCAACGTTGTACCGGCTGCTGCCGATTGTACAATCATTAAATTCTCCGGATCGACCGAATCGATTTTTTTTTTTTTTCGCCGCGATGTTTTCTATGCATATTTAGTAGTAAACGAAAAGTGTCGCGATACGTTGATTAATACATCGAAAAGCAAGACAATTGATCAATCAAATTTTTTCATCGAAAAAAAAAAAGAAAATATTTTCGATCCGAATGAAAGTCGAGCAGTTGAAATGCAATAACGTGAATTTTCGACGGAAAATTCACGACTTGCGAATTGTGATTGAGTCATAGAAATTTCATTGCCGACACACAGCGACACCGGATTTAAAAAAATACAAAATAGAAAATCTCGTTAGTCGCATTTGCATGTCGAAAAAAAAAGGTACCGGTGGATACGAAAATCTCTGTTGAGCTCTCGAAGAATTTCCATTATTTTTGCGCCTCCGTTCCATGATACGGGAGTGGTATTGGACCGCAACCCCTATATACCTACCCGCCACGGGCCAATGGCACTCTCGGCTCGTTAACTCGATAGGGTCCCTCGCAGAAGCTCACACGAGCGCGTAAAAACGCGACCAAGCTTTTCAATAGAACGAATTTAATGGAACCGACGTGCTGTCGCATCGAGTCTCGCGAGCTTTTTAACCCCATATCCCCATCGACCACTTGACCGCCCCCGCCTCCGCCTCCGACTCTTTTCGACGTTTAATTTTTTTTTTTTTTTTTTTTTTTTTTTACATTATTATTTTTTTCCCGTTGTAACGGGCCTCAGTCTTGAAATTATTTCAATCTAAGCAATGATTAAATAAAATGTTTGACGCCTCGCGACGAAGAGGGAATAACGACGCTGCAAAAAATAATTATGTTGTCAGATCGGAGTGAAAGCTTCGTGGAAAAGGTATTTTTTTTTTTTTTTTTTTTTTTTCTTTTCGTTTTAATAAAAAATGGAAGCGTTATATATCGCGTATACGGTAGAGAAAAGCCAGAAGGGATATCTCGCTAGGATAAGAAGAAAACGTGGCAAAACGTTGAAATAAATGGTTCGCGCGCTGCCGGACTGGGTACAGTCCCGCGGGAGAATGCTTTGAAATATTTCATGAAACTCCTCGTTGCGGTGACGACACACCGCAGACGAGCTTTCGGAAGGGAGGAACCGCCGCTTGATTCGATTTTCTTTTGGGTTCAATCGCGCGAGTATTAAAGTAACCGCAATCGCTCCTTTTCTCTTAACCCTACGCGTCCCTACGCGTCTCTACGTTTCGTAGACTGATTGTAATCACAATAGAGCCGATGGCTTCGGGAATACCTCAGGCTACCGCCGCAATTCGGGCGCAAAACATAAAGAAAAATAAAAGAAAAAATTCTCAGCGGAAGGATAGAATAAGCGTTCGATAGAAGCTATTCTTTGATACAAGTTTAGCGTTCGATACCCATTGATATATTTCGAGGAAAATATCGCTTCGCTTTTCACCGAAGTATATCGCGATCTATACATTTTTACTTTAACGATTAAATGGACGATATAAATTTTTATTAAATGATCCCTTCATCGCAGCAGATTGACGAGATACACGAGTGCGTCACGTTAATGAATAGTAAAAAATAAATTTTCTCGAAACTTCAGTTCAATTTCAATTTGCGGAAAGCGTATCGTAGCTGAAGAGCCAAAGCGAAGTTTGACAAGTGACAAATAATAATGCACTTCGCTCGATGAAATTTGTCCTCTCTGACATACGATATGTGTCTCTGGATAGTTTTAAGGCCGTCCGAGCGCGCGGTCTTCATTTCGCATAAGTTTGACGAAAATTAGAGAGAATTGCAAACACTTTTCGATGGTATAAAAATCTGAAAAAATGAATGGATATTAAAGGCACTGGAAAGATTAATTTTACATAATAATAATTTCAAAATTTTAATAACAAATTGATGAAAAACAAAAATAGTTTAACAAATTTACTGGTATTCCAATTTTTTTTTAATGAAAATGAGTCGTTCATTTTTCTGAATACGTATCAATTTTTTCAGATTTTTCTGAAGATTTTGAATTTTTTTTTTATATAAATAATGTGTGGAAAACACAAAAATTAAGTCTTTAGAAAAATCTGAAAAAATTGATACGTATTCAGAAAAATTAATAAATGATTTTCATAAAAAAAAAAAATTGGGTTACCGGGAAATTTGTTGAACAATTTATTTTTTCATCAATTTGTTATTAACATTTTGGAATTTTGATTATGTAAAATTAATCTTGCCAGTACCTTTAATATGCATGAATTTTTTCCGATTTTCATACGAACGAGAAGTGTTTGCAATTCTCTCTCATTTTTGTCGAACTTAAGCAAAATGCATAAGCGCGCGCGCACGTATTACCTTAATGATACACATTAATTTTCGTTGAAATTTCGCGTTACACCGCGTGTGAGAATGATTAAAAAAGAAATACATGCAAACGCAACGAACGGACGTTAACCCGATAAATTATTAGGTCACACGTACTTCTCCGACCCGCACTTGAGTCTTCGTTACGAAGATCGATAAAAATCTTCGGATGTTAATCGTGAAATTTATCGAAGCAAACAAAATTTCTCTCATATCGAAACAATTATTTATTAATCACAATCTTAGAAAATTACAAATATTATTAAAAAAAAAAAATCAACGAAAGGCTATTAAATTCCGAGCGGTTCGGATGGCGAAAAAAAAAAAAAAAAACGGAGAAATACGAAATAAATTTGAAAAAAGTGGGAAAATTCATTTACGGCCGAAATTGAATTTTTAATTTGGTAACAAATTGTTGGAGGTACGACGTCCTCGCGTAAACGCACATAAGTACGTAAAGGGGTAAAAGTGTCTCGCGTTGCACGCGTCAAGTAGCGGGTTGTGTTGACTGAAACGAATTACAAAAGGCGAATAGGCGACAAGGAGCTTTACGACGAAACCAAGAGAAAAGCCCCGAGGGGAATGGGAATCGGGGTGAAGAGAAGCTTTGAAAGAGACGGAGAGAACCTGAGAACTGTTGGCGACGACACCGTTGCCGTCACGTCAAACCTCCCACTTTAACGCTCCAGATGATGAGCAGTAGCTGCAGCGTCTTTAAGCTATAGTTTCTGCTCGCTTGGCGAGCTTAGTACCGTTCCAAAGCCAGAATAAACAACAACAAAAAAAAAAAAAAAAAGAAAAAAAAAAAAAACGGAAAGTCGACCAGGCGGTAGCTCCAGGCAACTGCGAAGATCCAACGACTTTTACCGACGTAAATTGAATTTCGAGTGACCGATTTAGTCGCGCCAATCTTAATCGGTCGCTTAAACTGAAAAATTTGCGTTTGTTGCAAGACGTTTCCGAACTTTAAGAGTCCTTCAAAGCCTCCGATATTATGGATGATGAGAAAAAAATCGAAAAAAAAAAAAAAAAAAATTGCTAATTACATCGATACATTAAAAAATGTTGACTTCCGATAAGGTTGGGGGGGGGGCGTTAGTGTCGCGAAAATTAAATTTGCGCAATTTTCATGCAACTAATATCGATTAACTCATCCCCTTGTGAGTCTCTCGCTGTAATATCCGATAGCGAAACTTGGTCCAGGCATTGAGAAATATACTTAATACTTTTTTAATCGATTAGAATTTGGTAGTGACGGGTTTTCAATGAATAATTGACGATGATCGATCACACGCCGAAACCGAATTCCACACGCCCGGGAAAGGGAAGAAACTTTTTTTTATCAATGACACAACAACTTTGTAATTGCCTGGTCTCACATGGTTCATATATGCCCCCTTACCGACCCGTATATTATATCGTTTCGTTTAATCGGACAGCTCGACCAATAATTGAGAAGGAGGGGTATGATATGAATGTTC
Source organism: Buathra laborator (assembly GCA_934046635.1). NCBI lineage: Eukaryota > Metazoa > Arthropoda > Insecta > Hymenoptera > Ichneumonidae > Buathra > Buathra laborator. The sequence goes on from OW203897.1 coordinate 16,870,908, forward strand.
CGTCACTTGGCTTTCCGGAATGGACAATAGTGTTAATCAAAATAAAACAATTGAAATTTAGTGATAAAGAATAACATAGGAAGGACATTCGCACTTACGAAGGAAGAGGTTTATATCGATTCTGGGGAGAAATGGGGGATGGATAAGAATTGAGAATGGTCTCTCTGCGGTATACCATCAGCGTTGCAACCCTCCAGCGATCGGCTCCCGTCATCGTCAGAATTTCCAAATAAATCGAGTATAGATCAAGATTGGGGTGGAACCGAAGCTTGTTCGACGTGTTCGGGCGTAAGAATAATCGAGGTGAAAAATTTGAGAAAACGAAAAGAGCTGCAGGCGCGGAAAATATCTATATAATATAATATATATATATATATATTATATTTTTTTCGCATGAATCTTAATGTCGAAACATTTTCATGGTTTCAAGATAACAAACCAAATTAAAAGTCAAGGGGGTTGAAGCGCTTGGTGTTCATTTCGCCTAAATTCGACGAAATGGAGTGGGAATTTTCAACCACTTCTCCACGGGAATTGCAAACACTTCTCGATAGTATAAAAATCTGAAAAAATACATGCATAGTAAAGGTACCGAAAAGATTAATTTTGCATAATAATAATTGCAAAATGTTATTAACAAATTGGTGAAAAAAAAAAATTGTTAAACAAATTTACGGTAACTCAACTTTTTTTTTATGAAAATGATTCGGTCATTTTTCTGAATAGCTATGAATTTTTTCGGATTTTTATCTTTGGTTTGAATTTTTTCTTTTTCTACACATTTTTTCTCCGAGCATTTAAAATTCGAGGCATTTGTATTCGGAGGGATACACTTATTTCCCGAAGGCTTCGACGCCTTGCTAAGTGTCCGCGAAGTCCTTGCGCGATCGAAAAAAAAAATTCGTAGGCAATGTGCGTTCGTTCATCGATAACGAATACATTGATAATTTCGTCTGTTGGCAATTTTCCAACATATCCTCCGCATACGGAAAGACATATATACAAGCGACTACCATTAACAAACAAGAAACAATAGACTGAAGGGGTTGAAATGAATATAGGCGAAAGTGGTTTCGACGTCGAAAGAGATTAAGAATCGTTCAAGCGGAAGAAGATTAGCAGTCTCCGGAATGCCAGCGGTATATCTGTAGTCAATTGTTTGTTTCCTTTTAAGGAGAAGCGGAGACGACTAGTTATCATGCCTGTTTTTGCCAGTGTAAGGAGGTTCGAGGTCTTGTCTTCTAGCACCTCGTAAACTGAGCGTGTTTCGCGTCGATCTAATGTTCACTCGGAGTAGAGATAGAGGGACTTCAGTTTCAGATAACAGGCTTGATTTATAGTCGGGAAGGATAGCCGCGTGCAACGATTATCTTCGCATCGAATACGAGACGGGATAGGAAACCAACGAATCGGAGAAGAAAACAACTTTCCACTTCGGCTAATAACAAGGGGATTGGAGGATGAAGATGAAACCTCTCTCCCGCCACATGAATTGTATCCTCGAGACAATGGCGAATATCGTTTTAAATATACGACGTTACCTATATTAACCCCGCATTTTTAAAGTGTTTATGCATCGGTGCGGTAAAGCATCAATTATATCCCCGTAAATGGAAAAGGAAATAAACACAAATAAAAAGAAAAACTACGAATAATCCGAAATACCATAACACGTTTTTTCATTTTAAATTGCAAATTAAAAAACAACAAAAATCACGTTTCGAGGTGCAGAAACCTAAAAAAAAAAAAAAAAAATAAACTAAATCATACGCGATGTGGTTTTCAGCGGTACAGGAAAACCGCGAATGACCGGGCGGTAGGCAAGTAAGCTGATGAGATTTTCACGTTCGTCAATCCAATAATCCGATAAATGGGGAATGGATTTGATTCCTACTAAAATTTTTTGAACAACGCGGTGAAAGCTTTTTTTTCATAGATATGTTATTCGAAAAAAAAATTAAGCGATATCCATTATTTCATAAATAAGTGAAACAATCGACAAAATGTATCAAATTCGTTTGATATCTTCTAATTCATTGACTAATTATTCTTCCGTTTTACTTCGATGCATACCGATGGTTTTTTTTTTAAATCGCATCCGGTAAAAACAAAATTTATGGCCGATTGTAGATAATCCGTGGTTTGCAGTTCCTCGTGGGGATTACCGTCCCATTAGCTTTGAAAAGATAGCTAAGCAAAGTCTCCGAAATGAGTTTTCAAGATACCAAAATTAAGTGCAAAATAAGTGCTAATTATGTGCCGAAACCAACATTTTAGGGCGCCTTTCGTTTAGCTGAAAAGTACATGCGAAAAGTGCTCTGCTAGCATGACATCGAGTAAACTGAGCCTTTCTTCATATTCGCGTTATAATTTAATTAACTTATATCAGATTTATAGGCTTTTTACGCGCTTCTCACGTATACATATTTCAAACGCGATTTCTTTTTTTTTTTTTATCGTTAAGTAGATGAAATTTCAAAAGAGCCGAAACTTTTCAAACGGTGGCGGATATGTTTGGTTGTCATCACGAGATATTTACGAATTCGATAATCGTCATTGGATTATTCCCAAAGCACATAAAAAGCTCTTTTATTTCTTGTAATACAATTTATATTGACGAAAAATGGGGCTTCTCGGAGTTAAATTCCTGGTCCTTCCTTCCTTTCTTGGTAACTTCCTTTTTTGGTTTTTTTCGAAAGTTTTTTCTCAATGGCGATTAGCCAAAAAATGTTGGTACCGAAAAATTACTCAAAAAGGTTTGTTAAGGGTATTCTCAGTTCGGAAATATGCGACTTGGACGGAATGGCGCCGAAAAAAATTCGATATCTTGATTTAAAAAAAAAAAGTCGTCCTTTTCGAATTTTTTTTCTCACATTCATGGAAATGACGATTAGCCAAAAAATGTTGATACCGAAAAATTACTCAAAAAAGATTGTTAAGGGTATTCTCAGTTCGGAAATATGCGACTTGGACGGAATGGCGACGAAAAAAAATCGATATATTGATTTAAAAAAAAAAAGTCGTCCTTTTCGAATTTTTTTTCTCATAGTCATGGAAATGGCGATTAGCCAAAAAATGTTGGTACCGAAAAATTACTCCAAAAAGGATTGTTGGGGGTTACTGTCAGTTCGGAAATATACGACTTGACCTCAAATTCTTTGCAATGGACGCTTCTGATGTCGTATGTCCGCATAAGCACTTGTAAGCACGTGTACGTGTGTATTTCTGTATAAACATATAAGTAACGCTATCACACGATATAATTCTTCTTGCAATTGTCATTTTAGCGCCGTCGCAAAAAATACTCAAAAACGGTGAAAAAAATTATTTAGTTTTCAGTCGGTAACAAGAGCGTTATAATGCGTTTCTATATAACAAGCACTGGTATTACTTAAATAAAAAGCGTTATTGCCGCACATTACGGCCGCGAAAAATGGGACTTTTTGTAAAAATGATAGTCCCGTAACGCACACTGGAAATCCGTATTCCTACCTAAACTTCTATATTTCATGGCAATATACTTCGAAAAACTTTATCAAAATTCGCCTTTAAAACTGAAAACTCACTTTGAAAATTGACCGAGAAAATATTTGTCGTTTGGCTATAGTTGCGATGGAAAATCCTATTCCCAGAGACCTAATAAAGAGTAAAAGTAATTAGTTACGTTTTAACAAAACTCCTGTATCCGAGAATGAAGTACGGCGATTCGCGTATCACCAAAACACATTTCGCGAATCAATGGTACGCGGCTAGTCAGCCGAAAATTTTTTTAATCCAACGATATAGTATCGTCGGATTCTCCTCGCGACGAAGGGAAAGACGCAAATTTGTTTGATTTTTCATATTCCGCATTTGTTCGCAATAACGGTACAATCGATCCATAAACAAAAGAAAATTCAATATTTTTCTTCATTATTTAAAAATAACAACAGTGATTTTTGATGATGAAAAAAAAAAAAAAAAAAAAAAAAATTCGTGTTTCTGAAAAAATTTTCCAGACGTCGAGATTTATGAGATTAAATTTACATGGGAAGTATATATAATACAATATACTAAAATTTTCGTTATTTGAATAAAAAATAGGTATATCAAGTGCAGTGAATAAAATAAAAGCTTTTAGAATTTGACACACATGAATATTACTTTATCGAATATTACAAAAAAACTTCCATATTCATTACTCAGTTGTGACCTCATCACCGATCTTTTTAAAAAAATTTTTTTTACAATTCGCATCAATTTTAGGAACGCGCAGCTTCTGGAAAACAAAAAACAATCAAAAAAATATTTATATGTGGCAAAGTGTAAAAGCGAAAAAGTTTACAGGAGTTCCACGCGATCCATGCGTTTCTTTTAACGAAAGGTGCAAAAAGGTTGCGAGGTGCGTTCGTGTTCCGGAGTTAATTTACCTCGTTAAACGACGACGGCATGATTGCGTCTCTCAAATCGCTGTCTTATCTTCGCGCACTCTTCGCAAAGTGTTAATTAACTTTTCTTCCTTTTTTTTTTTTTCTTCAACCTGATAGAACTCTAACTTTCTTAGTTTTATTTCCGTCTTACGGTCATTCTCCAGAAGGAAATTCCGCGCTCGATCATTTTCACCATTTCCGTCGCGTGATTTTATCGTATCGCAAAATCGATCCTTCGTAATTAAATATCGTCGTGATAGATAAATTATTATTATTATTACTTTTTTATTTCAGTTACTATTCGTACAACGAAACGATTGCAAAAAAAATGAAATTAAAAAGAAAAAAAAACACGTATCTTACCGAAGAAATTGTAATGATAATTGATTGGATTTCGCGCGTTAGTTGATTTTAATTTTTTTAATTTATTTCATAACGTTAATTATTACGAGGGTTAACAGATATGCTCCGGGTGGGAGGGAAGGGGGAGTGTTGGTAAGTCGAACGAAAGCGCGCCACGAACTGGAAATGCAAGATTTGCCGGGAGTGTATGGAGGCGTTCGCGGTACACAGTTTCTGGTACGCAGTCGCGCGAGGCGCCCCGAATCCATTCGGCGCGCACCGTGTACAGCTTTCGTCTGAACGGGGCCGCCTCATCGACGATGCTCGATGTTCATCTCGACATCGGATAGATGCCGTTATAGCGTTTCGGGAGGGAGAGAAGGAGGATTCAGGATTGCAGCGCAATTATCCAAGGCCCTTCGGCAATAGCCGCGACAATGTCATACCTAAATTCCATTCGACAAAGACGCGCTTGTGTTAAGGAGGTCGGAGCGCTTGGTGTTCATTTTGCCGAAATTCGACGATATGGAGAGGGAATTGCCAACACTTCTCGATAGTATAAAAATCTGAAAAAATTCATGCATATTAAAGGTACTGAAAAAATCAATTTTGCATAATAATAACTGCAAAATGTTATTAACAAATTGATGAAAAAAAAAATTGTTCAACAAATTTACGGTAACTCAATTTTTTTTTTTTAATGAAAATGATTCGTTCATTATTCTAAACACATATGAATTTTTTCAGATTTTTATCTTCGGTTTGAATTTTTTTCTTTTTCTACACATTTTTTCCATATAAAAAACAAATTCAAATCAAAGATAAAAATCTGAAAAAATTCATAGGTATTCAGAAAAATGAACGAATCATTTTCATAAAAAAAAAAAAGTTGAGTTACCGTACATTTGTTGAACAATTTTTTTTTTCATCATTTTGTTAATGACATTTTTCAATTATTATTGTGCAAAATTAATTTTTTCAGTACCTTTGATATGCATGAATTTCTTTAGATTTTTATACTATCGAGAAGTGTTTGCAATTTCCTCTCCATTTCGTCGAATTTAAGCGAAATGAACACCAAGCGCTCCAACTGCCTTAACGCATTCTCCCAGTTTGCTCTGCAGCTCCGCACGTATTTCGCACTTGTCGAAGCAACAATTTGCGTTATTGTGTGATATTATTACATAGCAAGCTTCCCGTTGGACGGAAGCAGATGCCCCTTTTTTTTTCTTCTCTTTTTACACAATTTTATATGGATGGATAAGTGGTTTTCGTCAATACAAAAATTCTCGTATACGTATTATCGGCAAGAGAATTATTTGTTTTCGTTCGTCGAGGACCCGTATACTTAATTTTTGTTTGTTTTATTGCCGAAAGTATTGCGATAAATCTTTGGCCACTCTGGATTAACAAAGGCATGATGGCGGATCGATCTTTTTTTCGTCCGTTTTTATACGCATAGATGTATGCATATTTATGATTTTCGATCCGCTTTAAGCGCTCCGGATTTGTGCTCATGTACGCCGAGAGGCAATATCGGAAAAGGATTATCCTGCGACAGATATTTTGGGATGTGTTCCTTCGCTATTGCGCCGATTGACCGATATATACATTTTTCTTTTCATTTGAAATTGCGAAACGTTCGTTTATTGCTTTCGGAAAATTTGAGAAATGTCGATTTACCTCTTCGCGCGAAGAGAATCAAGATTCGTGTGATTATTTCGTTAATAAAACGTCGTTCTTTACTTTATTTTAAATTACCATCGTTCGTTACGAGACGAGAAATGTGTTATATTGTTCATCACCGGAAGTTCGCGTCGAATATGAATAAACGGCTCGAAAGGCTAATTTCCTTTCGGTTCGAACTTCTAATTGCAAAATAAAAGAATAAAGAATGCAAAGTATCCGCGAAAAATGTAACGACTCTTCTGAAAATTGGATAAAAAAAATCAAACTTTTCGAATCGTAAATTTACATACCTATCGCGATCTATGCGTCCCCGTTCCATCCTCGATATAATCCCGTTTCCCGAAGCGATATTTCTGTATTCACAAACGTTTTTCGCACGTATATCGGTACTACTAACTTATTTTTTCTTTTAATTAAAAATAAAATAACAAAAAGACATTTTTTCTCGGGAATCTCTAACGAAAAATATAAATGAAAAAAAAAAAAAAAAAAAATGTCGAGAAGTAGGATAGGAGGACCGACCCTGGTAGCGAATTAGCGGCTCGCAAACCAGTAGCTCGTGACTTCTCGACTATTCGTTTATTATTATTATTATTATTCTCCACCGCAACCAGTGCAGTTACACTTTATTTTTCGCAACGGGAAAGTTGACGCGAGTTTTTCACTATAAAAAAAGCGGCTTTTATCGAGATTTTTATGAAATTTTGTTACCCAGTGGAGTGGACATTATTGGCTTTCACCGGCGTACTCGCGATGTAAGTTGGTCCGTTTAATCATGTTAATAAAATCTTTGACTCTCGCAGCAGAGAAACGCCAGCGAAATTTTATAACTGATCAAATATTATACAATGTATCGAGGCGCAGTTTGCAGCGGCATCGATATAATCAACGGCTGAATTACCAGAAAATTACAATCGCCGAAAGACACGTTTTTTTTTTCACTTCATTTTTTCGAAGAAAAATAAAGAACGGCAAACGCGAAAATTGCAAATGAATAAAAATTCAATTAAAAAAATATCTATAATTCGTACGACAATTCATTAATAATGTTGACGTACAAATAATTTTTTTTTATATTGACTCGATCGATCAATCAATTTTCAATTGTCATACAAATCGGATATACTTTTTGAATAAACCGAATTTATTAAAATTTTTTTTCTGGATCGTTTTCTTGTTTTACATGTTTGTTATTATTATTATTGGAAATATTGTAATTATAAGATTTCCAATGGTTCCTCGACCGCGATGATTGATTGAAAAGTTTATCGCGGTGACGTACAATTATACGCCCGTCTATCGGCCATCGGCCATTAATATATAGGTTAAGTGTTAGCGATCGCACTCGAGTCAGTCATCTTTCACCGACGCGTATTTTTCGCCTCTCTCGTTTTTTGCCATCCAATTTTGCGTAATTTTTTTTATTACAAATACCGACCGTTATCGACGATCGGTAAGAAAGAAAAATACATTAATGCAATAAAAGCATCGAAAGCGCGCGGGGATGCGCATAAAGTATGAAATCGGCAGTCGATAAAGAAATCCTCGTCTAGCCGATCGTCGGTCAGAAAATTTTGCGTTTGAAAATAGTTTTTATTTCCTTCCGAAGTTCTAATTTCGCGTCGCAGAACGGGTAAATTGGAAAATTGAATTTTCCGTTGCCGCACGCCGGCGATGCGCGTTGCATGGGAGATGGCGCTTTGATTAAGTTACAAGCGGCGTGTATTATCATTTCATTCGTTATTCGTTACTCGGTTGTTCATTAGGCATTTCAGTCGGCGTGAGAGACGGACTCGGAGAATTGAGGATTATCCGCGCTTATCGTTGCACCGAATAAAATCCGTCCAGTCGAGAGCAGTTACCCGCGAATTCAATAATCAAGTTTTTTTTTTCATTTACTTTTGGCACACAATTGTTCGGAGTTCAATGTTGAAAATGATATTCGTACGAATTTTATTACTCGATGCGCTTTTGTCAAGTTTTTCAATAGCTTTGACGTCTCTATAAACCAATCTGCAATTGCGCGCGTGCGAACGATATTACTTCGAGAGCGTCGGTAATTCAATGAAAAATGTTTTTTACAAAAATAGAGATAAAAAGTTTAAGTTTATTTCTTTTCATTTTCTTTTTTAACAACGAAAGCGCTTCGCGAATGAATAAAGGCAATCAGGTAGAGACTCGCCGGTGATTTGAATTAGGATATACGCGGTCCGTCAGCTAAACCGTTGGGATTTGTGGACCTCCCGGCATGCATTGCAATGAGTCCGGTAGCACCGGTAACGTGACCCGATAATATTAAAATTGCGATCGATAGATCGCGCACGTAGACGATTGCGATTGAGCCGTTCAAAATTTGCCATTCGACTGTATAAACAAACGTTCCAAGTATCGACAGACAGAGGAAAGATCGATTTTTTTTCCGCGCGGATCGGATTAAATAAGAATTTTCGTTTTTTTTTTTTTTTTTCGCCATCTAATAAGCGAAGATAGCGGCACCCGGATAACCCCGGGGATGGAAAAGTAGCGAGACGAAAATCCTCATGAGCTCTTCCATCCCTCCCACCCTTGACGCTCTTATCGCCGAGAGGGTGGTTGCCGCGCAGCGTCAAAGCTCTTTAGTCATCAGTAGCTTTGCGCTCCTCCAACGAACCGGTCTGGTAACATACAGTGAACTCCCCAAATACAGGCGTCATTTATCCATCGATACGCTCCCTTTCATTAATCGTGAGTATAAATAACAATCATGATAAACATATTTTTCATGATTTTTTTTGCTTCCATTCATTTTTCGCTAAAGAAAAAAAGAGGCAACTCGATTTTTTAAAAATATCGAATCGCGACGTAATCATAATCGGTATATTATACGGGGGTTTCGTTATCCCAAACCGGCATTTAAATCGTTGATTCCGATTATTCGTTTCGAAGAGTGTTTCATTGCAAACGGAAGAAAACTCGAAATTTCGATGATATTTCACTGTTTCGATTTAAGTGTTCGATTACGAGTGAAAAAAAAAAAAAAAAAAAATGATAAAAAAATGTTGCGGAGAAACATAAAAGAAAATGTTGGACGATCGGATAAAAATTGGATAAGTGTATTAGTGTTGCACGGATTTACAGACTTTGGCCTATTTAACGTTTCGGTTCGCGTCTGGCGAAGTTGCATTCATTTATTTACACGCGGATAATTGGTGATTTCGGTGTGGAAAGGTCTGGCGTTAGCGCGAAGTCGTAACTCGGAGGTATTCCGCATCCCTCGCACGCGGCCCACGCGGCCCGCGCGGCCGATCTCCCATCCTTTCCTCGGTGTGACGCCGAACAGACCGTTTTCAAACGCAAAACAAAGATACAAGAAAACTCGAAACTCTCAAATTCAAATGTTCGAGACATCCGCGACTAAATACGACGAGGATATCGTACAACATTGAATAACGATCATTCCAGACGTTCGATGTTAACTTGAAAGATTTCTACACGGCAATCGCCGGTGAGATACGACATTTTTAATAATTTCTTACGTTCTCGAATGACGAAATTATTCAGTTGATAAGATACGCGGAAAATAGCGCGCGCGAATAATGCTAATTTTACGATTATCGGCGTGCGAACCATTTTTTTGTTCTCTTCTAATCGTACATGCATAGCCGTACATCAAGTCTTTTTTCGATGTTTTTTCCCCTCCAAATTGTGTCTATTTTTTTAATTAAAATGCTTCCACGTACCGATGATATCGATGAAAAAAAAAAAAAAAAATCAACAAGCAGAGGTATCGATGCTGTATTTAGGTATCTCCTGTATCGAGGAGCCGCGTTCGTAGGTTGCTCGGCAATTTGTTGCACAATTTTTTATTTCGCTAATTTGTTAATAACATTTTGGAATTATTATTATTCACAAATAATCTTTTCAGCACCCTTCAAATGTTTGATTTTTTTCAAGGAATTTTTTCCAAAATTTTTTCTAATTTTCAATTTTGAATAAATTTTGACAATTTTTAACATGAAAAAACGCAATTTTCAAACATTACATAAAATTCTGAAAAAATTAAGAAATAATTTTTGTAAAAAAAAAAAAAACAATTCTGTTGTCCGCTAATCTTATCGAGAAGGGTTCGTAATGTTCTCTTATTCCTCTCTCGAACGAGCGCGGCTTCAGCTAGTACTACCTTAAGGGTGTTTTTTATTTAAATATAAAAGGAAATCTTCATTGTTACGAACGAATAAGGTTTCTCCATTATTTTTGTTCGCAAACAAAGGTACACCGTTGCGACATACGCGATGTGTGGAGCCGCGAAATTGTAAGGCTCTTCGTAGATTGGTACGGAGGTAGCAATCTAGAGATATCGTAAAAAACGCAATTTTCAAACATTACATAAAATTCTGAAAAAAAAATTAACAAATAATTTTATAAAAAAAAAAAAATTCTGTTGTCCGCTAATTTCATCCAGAAGGGTTCGTAATGTTCTCGTATTCCTCTCTCGAACGTGCGCGGCTTTAGCTAGTTACAACCTTAAGGGTGTTTTTTATTTAAATATAAAAGGAAATCTTCATTGTTACGAACGAATAAGGTTTCTCCATTATTTTTGTTCGCAAACAAAGGTACAACGCTGCGACATACGCGATGTGTGGAGACGCGAAATTGTAAGGCTCTTCGTAGATTGGTACGGAGGTAGCAATCTAGAGATATCGTATTAGAATAGACTGCATTCGATATTCTCCAATAATCACACGAACAATAGTGCGCGATTTGCATTGTGCGTCGAGTAAACCGTAACCGATGTTCGAGAGTATCCAATTTCGATCGAAAGCTCGTTACATTATCGGATTTGTTTCGCAAATGTGCGATAATATTGACCTGCGATTTCAACGGATTCAACGACAATTACTACGCACCTCTCATTCTAACGATAATAAATCTTATCTGGTGGGTGGGTATTCGTCGAATAACTCACTCGGGTTGCACCTGAAAGTATGCGAAAGGATTCTTTGAAGTTATAACGTGATTAACGAGTTGCAAGAGTCTTCAACTCCGTAAAATACTCGAGTGTTTAATTGCTTAATTTGCTTCTCGTCTGATTTACGTAATTATCATATTATATTATCTTCTCCTTTCATTAGTACCAAAGATAACGTTTATTCTTTTTGAATTATCGAAGAAATCATTCATTTTCGATCTTAAAACAAATAAACAAGGAAAATTATAATAAATAATTGACACTTTTTTAAATATCATTTTTATTATAAAAAAAAAATATCATCATTATCATTATCATTATTATCATCATTATTATCATGTTTTATTATTATTTTTTTTTTTTTTTAATTAAATATTTGCCCGGGTTTCCCTTTAACGCTGCATTTTTGACTCCTCGCTTGCTTCGATCGGTGACATTTAAAAAAAATAAAAAATATTGCATTTAAAAAAAATGCAATTGTCTTCAAATTTAATCATTTTATTATCTCTTCTACTTTTTCGTTGGTATATATATACTGTAATATCTATCGCAGAAATTACTGGGATTTTCGCAATGTTCCCTCTGGAAAATGTGAGATATGATGAAAGAATTTAGCGACATTGTTGGACTGTTGGACAACGAGCTGCTCGTGTATACGTGTCGCTGTTGTCTAAGAAAAGGCAACCGGAATCAGTGATGCTGACGAAAAATTCTCTCATTTAGCTGCTAATAATCGACGAGCGCAATCTCTCGATCTTCGTCGACTCCCTTTATCGCCGTCTGTTCTCGATTACGCGAATATCAAAGGCGTATTCGCAATTCTAAGCGTCGCTTCTCCGGTCCGCCGGAATCGGTTTCGCGTTACTCTCAATGGCTCGCTAAGTTCTTCCATCTAATCGTTCCTCTTTGTGCGTTGCAATAGTAGTCTATAGAAAATAGGAAGCAACCACTCCTAGCTGCATGCAGAGATTCGCGCAACGATCGCTTATTCAAATTTCACTAATCAGATCGTAATAACATTCCGTGGTAAAGCTTATTTGATTAATCTTTCGATTACTTTGATGCGATATATATATATAATGTTTATTCGTTTATTAGTTTAGTTAAATGATATTTCATTGGGCAAAATAATACTCGATGATTTTTTAATAGTTAAGGTAGTTGGAGCGCGTGGTGTTCATTTCGCCTAAATTCGACGAAATGGAGAGGAATTGCAAACACTTCTCGACAGTATAAAATTCTGAAAAAATTCATGCGTATTAAAGATACCGAAAAAATTAATTTTTCATAATAATAATTGCAAAATGTTATTAACAAATTGATGAAAAAAAAAAAAAAATTGTTAATCAAATTTACGGTAACTCAACTTTTTTTTTTAATTAAAATGATTCGTTCATTTTTCTGAATACCTATGAATTTTTTCAAATTTTTATTTTTGGTTACAATTTTTTTTTTATACGGAAGAAATGTGTAGAAATGTTTACTTTTGTAAAAATGCGGTCAGGCAGATAAAATTTCTGTAACTTGTCGTTTATAAGGGATATCCGATATAATTTATTTAATCGATCCCGGGAATCTCCGGATGAGGTTATTTTTTTAAAAATGACAAAACGGGGCCAACGAGTGGGAGTTGTCGAGAGTTTACTTTCGTTTAATTTTATCCATCGGTTGATCTTGTGCGCCAGCGGGTATACGATAAATGAGATCGAAAGACAGTCGCGTAATAGCATTGACCGCAGTCACAGTTGTTCGCTGTCGCACGAGCTTTTACCCATCCGCAAGCTTTGTATTATCTTCGAGATGCGTCGAGATGTTTGTCTTTTTCGCTCGCAGCCACTAATGGCCGCGAGAAGAATCTTCTGAAACGGCTCTTCCCCATCTCTCGACCCATCGTGTCAAGTGGAAAAGAATCTTTCTTAACCCCTTATCGTCTCGAGGATTCTCGTCCAGAGAACATGAAAAAATTCAGTCGAAGATAACTCGAACTTATCCGCGCTATTTTTTCTAATGAAGTTATTTATCCATTGAATTTTTTTATTTTTACGAAATTTCGAAAATGATTATCGATCTCGTGAACGAGTAATTAAAGGGTGAAAATCGAACTTTTTACATAATTTTCACGCAATATTTTCATTTTATCACAACATTATCACGAACGATCTGAAGTTAAAATCCTTTCCGGTTCACTTTGAAAATGTAAGAAAAAGTCTCGTCATCGCGAAAGTTTATATCGTTTTTCCGTTTGAAATGAAGTTGATAGAGTTTCGTCTGCGACGAGATGTAATTTCTCGGTAACCGAGAAGATATCTTCGACAAGATATCTTCTCGATAGATATAATTTCGAACTCCTCAGACTGGAAAGGGATGGAAAAAAAAAAAAGAATTTCGAAAATCACTATACGAAAAAATGGTAAATTCAATGAACTCGAAAAAAAAAATTGACAATGATCGCGCATCAAAGAGAAATTAAAATATCCTAATAGCGCGTGAATTTACAAAACATTCGTAAAATAAACAAATAAAAAATGCCATTAAGAGGAGGTGAAACACGTTACCGAGCGCTTCTCTCTCGCTCCGCCGTAATTTCCGAACCGAAATGTAAATTGAATTTTGGAGAACAAGAAAACTGCGATACCGATCGTTCCTTCGGAAATGAAACTTTTTCGATAGATTCGTGACTTCGAGAGCTGCCGTGAGCTTACAGAAATCTTTCGTTGGGTCCATCCCCTCGTTTTCTCCGTTGAATTCGGGACTATTGACAACATTTTTGTGATAAGATCCTTTGAGTCCATATGGCATCTTCAAACACCGGCTGGCAGCTGCGAGCATCGGGCAATTATGCGTTTTCTTTTTTCTTTTTTTCTTTTTCCGCGTCCTTCGTATCCACACAAGTCTAGTTAAGTCAAGGCGCGGCCTCTGTTTATACATCTTTCTATCGTTTCATCGGCGATAAATTTCTCTCTATGTATTTCCTTTTTTCTTTCTTTCCTTCCGACGAGGTCGTTGTTGACGTCGCCGACGTCTAAACTCGGCGCCAATGTTTTCCCGTAGAACTCCATATAGCGGGTAAAAGAGTTGTAAGCGAAGAAAAATAATAATAATAATAATAAAAGCAGCGCTACTATTTTTATTGAGGATTTATCGCGGTTCTTTCCGTGAAACTATGTATCTTTGTGTACACAACGCGTATATATAAAATAGTAGATACCTACATATTTTTCTGTAGATTCCAGATATGTAGGGCGTGAAGATAAAAGAAAAATAAGAGGATTGCTAAATTAATAATCCAGGTGGCAGAGTAAAGTTAATGGGTGATGCGTAAAGTAACGTCGTTGTTGCGTAAAGTAACGTCGCTGTTGAAAGTGTCGGTAACGCTGGCGTCGCGTCGTTAAAAGAAGAAATTCGTTGCAATTAGTACGCGCGGATGTATGCGAGAGATATTTTGTTTTTACGTTAGAGAAATATTAATTTTCGTAAAAAGAAGTCTAGAGATGAAAAATTGAAATTACGATAGTTTGAGATTGAACCGTAAAATAAAAAAAAAAAAAATAAAAAAAAAATTGCTTACAAATTACCTCCGCATTATTTTTCACCTCTAACAATCTTTTCGTTGACCTCTACGAGTGGAAATGAAAGGTGGAAAATAGAGAGAAAGCAATGTGCAAATTTGCAAATTTGATTACGCATTATCTGATTGTATTGTAAATTTACCCCCATTATCTCGAAAATTGGTTATTAAACAAACAAACATTTACGAAAAAAAATCAATTTCGGTGGATTCCGAATTTCGTTTGAATTCTCGATTTTTCGCGATCTTTCGCCGAACTTTTAGATAATTTTGAGTGTTTCGACATTAAAATGTCAAATAAAATTTCTTTTCGCGTTGCCGAATTTTATCGTTTTCGACTCAACGATATTATATATCTTCTTCGCTCGTATCTCTATAGGCAATTTTTTTTTTTCTCCTCCAACCCTCGAATTTCACGGCTCCGCCGTTTTATACGACCAGCCTTATTGCTTCCCGGGCATTTTTACAAGCAATAAGCCCACTCTCGGAACGGATAATATTTCATCATTCATAAAACCGAAAAACAATAGTAATAATAATAATAACGTTATGTATATCGAACGCTTATAGATGATATACAGCTTTGTATCTCGCGAGAGAGGAATACCATCTGTTCTGCAGTACTGTTCGGATCGTCGAAACGAATCTCGTGTGTTGTAGAAACAAAGGTACGCTTTGTATACAAAAATATCAAATAAAAAAGCAATCTATCATTAATGACTACAGATAAAATTCGCGAGTCGTTTCCTCTTCGAATGGAGTTGTTTTCTTTTTTTTACTGTAAATACGCGCATCGGCAACGGATACTGAAAAAAAATCGAAGACTTGGAATATTTTTGGCCGAAGGGGTGCACAAGGGGGTGTGCAAGGGGGTTCGCAAGGGGGGATGACGAAAATTTTCCAATTTTTAACATAATTTTTATTATATCTTAATATAAAGATATACTATATATTCCGAGTTTTTCTCCAGTAATTTCATTAATTTAAAATGACGATGGATTTTTGTCAAGACACTCTCGTTGTTTATCGACGAAATATTCGATATTTACGATATTCGAGACTAAAGGAAGAAAATGGAAAAAAAAAAAAAAAAAACGAAAGAAAAACCGGAGGATCGGTCATGTTTTCCTTCGTCCCAAACTCACGCGCGAATTGAAAGACGATATCGTATATCGAGGACAGGACACCTCGTGCTTACACCTACACAACGACCGATCCATTATCGATTATATCCCGGAACGCGCAGCGGCTGTAAACCAATTGGGAAGGCGAACGCGAAACTCGCCTTATTTATACTTATCTTTTTTCTTTTTTTTTTTATGTTTCCCTTCGTTCAGTCATAACTCTACCTTTTCCATCGGCAACCGGAAGTAACGGCGTTAAATTATTTTCAGACACGATTATACCATCAATTTGGTGTGCGAAACGACGCAATCGCCTAACAACGAGTCAATAGATCGAACATATGTTTGAACGAAAAAACCGTCCATTTTTCTTTTGCTTACGCGCGATAACGATTACACGATTGTCAACTGCGGATTAAAATTTTTCCACGATAATTGCGCATAAATAATTTTTTAGTTTTCGTCTTTTGAAAAGACGAAAACGACGACTTTCGTCGTCTTTTTAAATTTTCGTCATAAAATCCGATTTCGAGAAGTTCTTTGCCGTTTAACACGAAGGTAACTTCGATGGGTAATCAAGATACATTGGTTTACATTTTAATTTAAATTTGTCGAGTGGTTAAAGTTTGGGTCTTGAATGAGGAAAAACAGACATATATATATATATATATATATATATATATATATGTGGAGATGGGGGGGGAGATCGGGTCGACGACTCGATGAATAATTTATACCCGGTAAGCCAACTTCCTTCCTCGTTCACTCTTCGAGTTCAACACTCTTCTATAACTATTTATTGCGGAAGGCGAAAAGACCGGAAAAAAAAAAGAATACTGGAGTGACGGAAATTACGTTTTTCCGAGTGCCATTCAGAAGTGGAGGATCCTCGGACAACTCGACATCGTCGTCTATTCCGTCTATTTTTATTTATATACAAATTAATCAAAGGCGTGAAAACGAAAACACGTTATTTTTTCTTTCTTTCTTATTCCCATTCTTCGCTTATATTGTTCGCTGATCGGTTATCTTGACTTTGACGATGAAATGAATGTTTCGCAAACAGATTTTGCCATTTCGGACATTTTATATACGGCGCTATTCAAGCCGTAGACTGTCTATTTTGTATTCCGCAAGATTTTCGCCGTTTGTTTTCTACGCTGAATACCTAACGAGCAAACTTCGGCCAATTATCCAAGTCGAACGGGTAGAAAAGTAAAGAAAAATAGTATATTATGCTGCAAGGAAGGAAAGTTCGTGAAAATCCGCTCCTCTTAACGATACGAGGAAACGGGGCTGCGACTCAGAAGTGATCGATTGATGCGTACTTTCTATTTATTCATTAATAAATAAATTTAAAAAAAAATCGAAAAAAAAAAAATTTGAAAAAAAAAAATCGAAAAAAAAAATTTTGAAAAAAAAAATCGAAAAAAAAAAATTATTTATTTATTTATTTTATTTTATTCGCGGTTACTTTTACTTTTACTCCCGTTGGTCAAGAATGGCTAACTCCAGACCCGCGTTGCAGGCATGAAATATGGTCTTTTTAGCGCAGCCGATAAAAAAGGAACAATTGCTCGTGACATTTTTCAAATATCATGTTTTATTCATAAAGGGAAAACCTGCTATGATTGCGCAATATGTATTTAATTCATCAAGTCCCAGCGTACCGGCGACATTTTCCCTTTTTCCACGTCGAACACTGTTCCACTGTTTATCTTTTTCGTAACAACAATCCCCGAGTGTTCAAAATATTCTCTTCGAATCATCGAAGCAACACTTCAACAGGCTATCCTCCATTTTTTTATTTAACTTTTTCACGACAGTTCGTAGTCGAGAAACCGACGAAGACGAGATCCGACGAAAATCCGGATGTAGGTATATTTTTCATCGCCGGTAGCTGAGGCATTAATCGAATTTTGTTATCGCTTTTTTCATAGAGGCATAAAAATGTTTCTTCAGATGGCGCGCGTACAGTCGAACTTAAGTTCGGACTGAAACTTTTTTCATTTTTGAGATATGCAGCGAAACGTAAACCACAAATGGACGCTCGATAAATGATCTTTTAGATTAAATTTTTCGCGAGCATCCGATTAACATTAAAATTATCGAGTTATCAATGTTTTTTAGGTATACGAATACATTGTTATCGTTGCGTTTTAACTTTCGTATATTTTGAGGTTATGGTCTGAAATTTCCCGCGCAAAGTCCGCCTCTAGCGGTACAGTAGTGCATAAACACGAAATTTTATCGAACATTTTCGAATTATCTCTTATGTCCATCAATTTTGCGAATAATTCGCGTCGCAATACCCACAGATCGTACAATTAATCGGTTCTGATGCGTCGATAAAAAAAACAAAGAGCCGTCCCCTCGGACGTGGTGAATTTTAGGTGGATCGTGTCGGATTATCGCGACGCGGGATATCCCGATCCTTTCGCCGCTGTTCCACTTTTATCTTCCGGTGGAATAGAAATTACCATATTTATCCGGTACGGCAGACTCGAGTTAATTTTCCACCCACCTATTTTTATTCACCGTCATAGAAGAGTATTACAAAAGCACACCGGGCGCATAGGGTAGCAGGAGCGTCGGAATGCCAAGCTAATGTTATTCACGAGAGAGCGTGCGCCGGTAGCCACAAGCCGCAAACTGTACTTTTTCTCATCCTTCGCTCCGCGAGCGTTTTAATTTGCCTCCGTGAATTATATTCCCGTCGTTTGTATGAAAAGCGAAAGAAAAAAAAAAAAAAAAAAAAAAAAAAAACCAAAACATAGTCTCAGCCATCCGGGACACATCACATTCGGCATATATTGTAGTAAAAATACGACGTATAAAATTTATCGCTTTTTATTTTTTTTCTTCTTCTATATGCACAGCTCGGAGCTTTGAAGATTTTCCATTGCATTCGCCGCGTTGTTCAATCATCGTAGTTTCGTACATTTTTCTTTTATTTTTTGCATTCCCGTCAGCAATCCAGAAAAGGTTGTCGCGTACAGAAACTGCTGTTACAGAGAGAGCGAGCGAGAAAAACTCGTGAAAAGATCGACAGGTACATAAATCGGGGTCGAGTATGTACCGCCTACTCTTAGTTTCACCCGCGGGTGAATTCTAGGCTTTCGAGGTTTTCCCGGAAAAATAGCGCGAATAGGGGGACGAAAAAAAAAAAAAAAAAAAAAAAAAAAAAAAAAAGATCGCGTACGTACAGTCCTTCTCTCCCTTCCATATCCGTGTCCCTTCAATTCGCTTGGGGGGAGCTTCGGAATTGTGAGGTGAGCAGAAACTTGCCACTCTCATGATGGAAAGAAGAAAAACACGGCTGAAAGGAACTCGCGAGTGAAGCAGGGGGTTAGGAGACGCCTCCTGTGTCATAGGGATCGTACAAAAAGGCACGAAGACTTATAAAGGTCACGTAGCGCGGGGTATATAAAGCACGACGTTATACCTATGTAGTTTACATGAGTTCATACCCCATCCCCCGATACATCGAATCAATTTTCAACAACTTCCGAACTTGCGTGATGCGAAGTTTGAATCGCATGCCGATATTAACCTTTGTAAACAGATTGCAACCCCCCGCCCTCTTCCACCCCTACCTACCTGTTGTCGTTGCAATTGACACACAACCACGAGAGAGTTTCCAGAGCCGGAAATTATCAAAGTTTTCCCGGTGGCCTAAGCACGGGCAATGCATCGGGAGATCATAAACGGTGTTTGAAAATTAGGGGGGTGGAGGGGGTGAAACATACTAAAAATGCATATTGGGAGGCGTTTGTTCATCAGTTGAGACCCGAAGAAACTTTACCTTTGACGAAACTTCGTGCCAATATAGAATTTGCAACGAAGTTTACGAGTTTAAAGTTTGCGAATGAGAAGCAAGGATTTGCCAGATGGCGCTAGGAGAGCGCGCGCTTCATCTGTTCGCGTCGTTGAAAATCCGACGCTTTTCTCTCGGTTCCTCGACGCGGCCGCATTGAAAAGAGATTTAAAGCGAAACAAATCGTTGAATCTTCTTCGTTCGACCCTCGAGGGAACTTAACCGTTGATGAAATTACGTACGACTCATTATTCGGAAGTTACGAGGCCTTTTCGAGGTTATGGTCGGGTGATTCGCGCCGAAAGGCGCCACTGGTACGAAAGCTCCGCGCGTTCGTTTCTTCGAAACTGCCGACCGGTGGAAAACGTCTTTGTAATAAAAACAATGGCTTCGTTTAACAGTGGAATACGAAGATACACTGTTTTTTTTACACGTCCCGAGAGAAGGAGCGGAATAAAATGGCGCGCATTGTAAAGCAAAAAGCGTAATTCACGATGAATAACGCTTTTTCTTTCGATGAAAAAACAGGAACAGTCGGAAAGGGCATAAAGTTAATTCGCGAGAGAGATATTTCGCAGTGACGATGCGGTTCCGGAAACCCACCTCAGCGTCACTGGTTCGACGGTTTCCCGTTCCGTACCTCCGCCAGCACGTTCGACAAACTACTCGAAACTCCGCATCCGTTCCGTTAAGTGCTCACGCCCGACGAGACTCTCATCGTCAAACGTCACGAACAGCAAATGCTCCTATCTCCCACATGACCAATGTCGCGTTCAACTTTTTTTTTTTTTTTTTTTTTTTTTAGCCATCCGTAGTTGCGTATGAAAGCAATAACTTTTATAGAACTTGCAAATGATTGGCGAGACTTGTTAAAATAAGTTAGAAATGTGGAATAATTTCGAGGAGCTTTTTTTCTTGCGCGACTATATACGTCGCTAGTGAGCCTCGTTCCCGGGGATTCCCGGGGATTCCCCTGGGATACGAAGACGGAGGAACTTGTCTCCGTTGGGAAGTGGCCACTTCCCGCGTCGTCAGCGACGAAGCGCACTCAATGACCTCAGGCGATCTCGGCAACGTCTCTTTTACTTTGATTCAAAGTATAGGTATATATTTTTCCCTAACGAAAGGATAAGATCGTCTCAATAATCGCTTTGAGATGTACCTGTGAATGTATTTCTTTATATACACACCAACGCCAACGCGAACCAATTTTCCATCCCCTATATTTCGTAAGATCTTCGTAACTAACAACGGATGAAAGATGTCATGGATTTTCTCCGAACGGTAATGAAATGCGACAAACCGCAGCTTAAGGCACGAGAAATAAAAAAAAATAAACGCGTTACGTATAAAAGCGGCGTGAGAGTCTTGCGACTTTTATCGATTGGTTTTTCTCAAAGAAAACAAATTGCGTTATATTTTCATTTCAAAGTCTCTCCTTGAAAAGTATGTTTAACAAGTTTTCTTTATTATAAAGACAACTTGTTTAACATTTTGTGTAATATACGTATAAATAACATTACATTATCATATCAACAATTAAGACGCGTAATAAAATTTTATTAAAATCCGTACAATCGGCAATATTTTTCATCAAACTTTTTAATGATTTATGCGAACGCTAACGTGGCAAATTGAATCTCTTTTGCGATATTATTTTTCGTAGTTTTTTCTTTCCATTGTCAAATTTCAAGACGAATATCCAATTTCACCGGTCTATACTTCGAAATTAGATTTTTCGCTTCGCCGTTCTCTCGAGCCGCGGAACTTACCGACAAAGTTTTGTTTCGCCAGACTGATAAGGAAAATGAAAAAGATTTTTCGTAGGAAAAAAAAAAAAAAAAAAATGGTAATTTTGTTGGATACATTCCGCGTCGAAAAAAATTCTCGTAGATCTCGCGGTGTATACGAGAGTTATAAATATATCGAGTATCGAACATACCGAAGATGAAACATCGATAACGCGAGATATTGCAACATACGGATATCCTCGATACGAGTTGAATTGCCACTACCTACATATATCCGTACGATATATGACGCGTAAGACGATCCTATCAAAGATTTATTGCATTCCGTCGCGGACCTCCGTATTTCCGAATCGATACGACAACTCTGCGGTATTCGAAAGTCGTGAGCTTTAGATACGCCGATCATATTCGATTGAATCAAAGCCACGACGTTATTCTTTATTCGTCTCTTCGTACAAAGCAAATCATCCCTATTGAAGTTATATATGTAATATATGAAATCGTTCGGACGCGATGTATCAAGAATAGAGTTCACTTGAATTTTCCTTTCCGTATGCATCGATATTCGATGAAAAATAAGTCGCGATATGTTTTTTTCCTTTTTTTAAAAAAAAAAAAAGTAGTCACTCGATACTTTTTTTTTTATTCTAAACGATTGGTGCGCGAATAGAGATAAGTGGATTGAATATTGTTTGGCTTAACCTTGTCAATCGCCGCATGGATAAAGCTTTGTTTTCTTGAATAACAAACATTTCAAGATTTTCACATCAACGCGTTCGGGACGTTACGAAAAATTAGATAAAAAAACAATATGTACGGTGGATGAGTCTTTAAGAAAGAGCGTTAACGCGATCGGTGTCTCAAATTTTTTAATCCGAAAAAATAAAAAAAAAAATGAACAAAAAAAAAAAAGAACGAATCATTAGACGATCACGATCACGATCATTGTTTTTTTTTTTAAAAATGAACGAATCATTTTCATAAAAAAAAGTTGCGTTACCAAAAATTTTTTGAACTATTTTTTTTTTCATCGATTTGTTAATAACATTTTACAATTATTATTATGCAAAATTAATTTTTTCAGATTTTTATACTATCGAGAAGTGTTTGCAATTATCTCTTATTTTCCGCGAACTTATGCGGCTGAGCATCACGCGCTCTATCTACTTCAACGCGAAGCCCCTTACATTCGATATCGAAAAATGGCTTACGCGCCAATAAAAAAATAATCAACGATCGCTAATAACAGTCCGAAGATATAACTTAATTTTCTCACCTTTCGAAAAAAACGCACACCAACGATAAATATTATAATTCAATTATTATTATCTCCCTTCACTTTAATTCAGCGCGGCGCCGTTGAGCCAATAACAAAGTTTCACATCTCCGCAAACGTTCGGCATCATTGCTATCGGGCGTTGTGATGTATACATTATTAGTTTATCTATGCAACAGTTACCGTCGAGTTTCCTCATTCGGTTAGCTCTGTATCTCGCGTCCGTTCCGAGGTTCTCGTCGGCAAAGCGCTCCGAGAACCAAAGTGGATAGTTTAAATAGTCCCAAGAGGCGCCTATACCCGGTTAACTAGCTATCGCACTGCGGTATACGCGTAGTATTGTTGTATTATGGGACCCCGTTTACCCGCTTTCTCACTACCAGCAGTGCGTGCAATTGGCCATTTCGAGATATTGGAACAAACAAACGAAAAAAGAAAGAAAAATACAATAAATAAATAGGTCTCTATGTACTTAGATACCAATATTCCAATTCGCAGCTGAGACAATGAAACTCCTCGAGAAAATTTCCCATTTCCGGAATAGAAAAAATAATTAATTTTTCTCCGCAATTATTTGATTATTAATTCGCGGTGAAAAAAAATGGAAAAAATCTTCAACTCGAAATGTAGTCGAAATACGACGTTTTTTTCGCATCGAGGACGCGGTATACATTCCGGTTAAAGTAAAAAGTCAAGTCTCGCGGGAACTTTCGTACTGACGGTCCTTAGTGTCTCCGTAATCGCGGAAACTTTAAATTAGTCGTCGCGGTTTGCGATACTTAATTCACGTGAAATAAAAAACGAAAATATAATACGATGTTTCGCCGACGTTACATTTGCTCCGCGAGACTATACGAAAGGGATAGAAGAATTTCTCCTTCGTGTTTCAGATACCTGCAACGATGATGTCTATGAGAAGCCAATAGATAAATAATAATCATAAATTATCGGAGAATAAATATCTCGCGACTTGTGGAACCATTGCCCGGGGGGTGAGAAACGTCCCTTTTTCTACTTTAGGGATGGAAAGGCACGCCTCGTATTTTCATTCTTGTGGAGTTTCCGCCACGAGAACGATGAGAAATGGTTCGATACTCCGTAAAAGGAAAATTAATGCGCTGACCCTCACCTTCGAGATTTTGCTTTATCGCTGTTCGGCGAATCATTTTTAGATTCAGCGTACGCGTCGATATAATAAATCACGAGTAGTAACCTTTGTCGAGACGAAAATGAAAAAAGTATGACCGACAAAAACATCGAGAAATAAAAAAAAACGAAATTGTAATAAAAAGAAAAACGGCATGTCGTGGACAACGGAATTTTCAACGAGTATGACGAGTACTCGAAACTTGAGTACTTATCAACAGTACGACGATAGTACCAACGAAACAACTACCTACACGGAAATTCCTTACACTCCGTACAATCAACGCCCGGAGACTTATATCGTACCGATTGTATTCTTTCTCATCCTCGTTATCGGTATTACCGGTAATGGAGTACTTGTACTCACGATATTGCGACACGCCAACATGAGAAATGTTCCGAATACCTACGTACTGTCACTGGCGCTCGGCGATTTATTGGTAAGTATTCTTTTGTTATATATTTTTTTTTTTTTATTAGCGATATATATAGATTTCGTTAGCTACGCAATCGATTACGAAAAAAATTTAATAAATACGAAGAAAAAAATTTCATAAGTTCGGCAAAATTAAAAAAAAAAAAAAAAAAAAACTGATTCGAAAACATCGAAGTTATGTATCCAATTCCGCGAGTGCCAAACGGCGGCCGCGCCACGCGCAGTCGGATTCCCTTCCGGAGAATAAATTCAATACGAATCCCACAACTACGTCGGGAAAATCGATTGGTAGACGCGACGTTATTCTACCGATTCCTTTAGCTGCGGACCATCTCTGAGACGACAATCTTTCGTTACTTTTGAGACATTTTTCATAGCGGTGTTTGCAATCGTTGCTACGAACTTTATAGTTATTGCTTTGTCGCGAAGTCCCTGAATCAGTTTTTCGATTGTCTCCGCGGTGATCGGGGGGATTTCTTGTTCGGCGTTATCGTTAACGATCGTTTCGGGAGTATCGACGATATTTTCGTTCACCGTATTCGTCGAAAGTGCTGGAAATCGATTTCGTAATCGCGAAAGTTTTCGAAAACGAAAAAAAAAAAAAAATGTCTCGTATCTCGAAATATACAAACGGATTTTTATTTTTTACCAACAAACAACCATTTAATGAAAATCTACGTTTTTGTAGTCCAAATTTGAAAGCGATATCTCGAAAACAGAAATTTTTCAAAAAAATCAAATTAAATCGCAAACTCTACTTAACAACAGTCTCCTTATAGTCGAAATTTCAGCGAGATATCCAAAAAAAATGTGCCATCGTTACATACATTTATTTTTTTCTAAACCACTTTTCTCGAAGTTTTACACGAAAAAATTTTTTCCACGAAACCCAATAGATAAATACATCGAAAATCTTGAATAATTCAAAAGTCAATTGAGTTTTTGCCCCAATAATTTTCCGATATTTTCAAATCATATTTCTCAAGATGGAAAAAGTATTTCGGAGTTTTCATGAATTGTCGAAATTTAATGACGTAAGAGACGAAAAGATGTTTCATATTTGTAGAATACGCTTTTTCGGGTACAAAAAAAAGATAAATCGCAAGAGTAGGTATTGTATTTGCATAACTTCGCGCTCTTGTAGGTTATGTCTCGAACGATCGTAGAAAAAGATTTATCTTCGAGAAGAAAGGGAAAAATGTAATGCTTTAACCTGAAGATTATCTCCGTACCAATATCCTCCCTCAGCGTCGTATCTTCTTAGGTAATAGTAACCTGCGTGCCCTTTACATCGACTATCTACACACTCGACACCTGGCCGTTCGGTTTATTGTTGTGTAAACTTTCCGAATGCGCGAAGGACATATCAATCGGAGTTTCGGTATTTACTCTGACCGCTCTATCGGCCGATCGTTTCTTCGCAATCGTCGATCCGCTCAGAAAACTTCACGCTACAGGTGAATTTTATTCCGATTGTTTGTTTTCCCGCGCGCGTTGACCAATTGACATTTCGAGTGTTCGGAATCTTATTTTCTTCAGGGGGTGGAAGACGAGCGACGCGATTCACAACTATAACGGCGGGTCTGATATGGCTTCTCGCCATCGGATTCGCCGTTCCCGCAACGTTTTCGTATCTCAAACCGATAACCGTCAACACCGACGTCAGCTTCGTGGTAAGACGCGCGCCATTTGCTTTTTCATTATGATATACGCATAGCGAATGATGAATAAAAATAAATGCACGCTTCAGTCTCGATAACAAAATCATTCGGCTTTTCATGCCGAGACGCGAGTCACGTGACTACTTTTCTTACGAAAATAAAAATTTGTAGCCAAAGACTAAAATGCTTTTTAATAAAAAATCTCCTCGAAAGAGAAGAAAAAATGTAGAATAATGTAGAAAAATGCATGCAGAATGGTTCGTTTCGCACGTAAAATACGATAGGTTAGTGAATTTTCGATGTCTTCCAGACGTGCTATCCATTTCCGGATGAATTTGGTCCGTATTACCCGCGATACATACTCGTATGCAGATTCTTCATTTACTACGTAATACCGTTATTCGTAATCGGTGTATTTTATGCGTTAATGGCGAGACATTTGGTACGAAGCACGAGGAAAATACCTGGCGAGATGCAGGGACAGGTTTGCATACAGCGTCCATTAAACACTCGCGTCTCACGTCGTAACTTGGAAAATTATGCGTCGTTAATCGAAATAACGTTTTTAACTCGTAGGCGAAACAGGTGAAAGCGCGGAAAAAAGTCGCGCGTATGGTTCTCGCATTTGTCGCGGTATTCGCGATATGTTTCTTCCCCCAAC
This sequence comes from Buathra laborator, assembly GCA_934046635.1. Classification (NCBI taxonomy): domain Eukaryota; kingdom Metazoa; phylum Arthropoda; class Insecta; order Hymenoptera; family Ichneumonidae; genus Buathra; species Buathra laborator. The sequence continues at coordinate 16,897,736 of OW203897.1, forward strand.
ATGTTTACATGCTGTGGTTCTATTTTCATCCAAACGCGAACGAAGATTACAACGGATTCTGGCATAGCTTTCGCATCCTAGGATTTTGTCTCGCATTCATGAACAGCTGCATCAATCCGATTGCTCTTTATTGCGTCAGCGGTACATTTCGAAAATATTTCAACAGGTGATTAAACGATAAATAAATTTGTATATTTCCGCAAAATCTTTTTATTTGTCATTGTTTTTGATTGAATTACAATAAATAACAACCCGCGTATTGTGTAATTGAAATAATTAATAAAAAAAAAAAACACGCGCACTTTTCGATGTCAGATATCTGCTGTGTCGATGCTCGACGAAAGCGCACAGATCGCGATCAAGTATAGAGTCGCATAGACGCGGACAAAGCTTCACGATGTCTTCGCGACGTCACAACAGCTCGAGGACCCGAATCATCGGACCCGGCGGTGGATCGCGTCGAAGCGTCATTCATCTGACACGATGGAACGTACAAGTCGCTGGTGGCGCCACCGGCGCCACCGCCGACACCGCAAGCGCTAACGACTTTATTCCAAACGAATCCTTCGTTGGTCGACAACAACAACAACAGAGTAACGAACGGAACGCAATTCTCTCGCATTACAACAACGGACGCGACGATCAAGGCCTGTAAAAGGGGCGCGTCCAGTCCTTTTATTTTTTTATTTTTTTTTTTTCACAACGAACAAACTTCGATCGGGCAAAATTTTCTTTCGCAATAAAATTAATCTATAACCTTTCTTTTTTTTATATATCGGCAACTTTTTTTTTATAATTAGTTATTACTGTTAATAATGTGTAAATATCCGATGTTTTGTGTGCAATATTGACAAAGATAGATGAAAAAAAAAAGATAAAAGAGAGAGACAAAGATAACGGTAGACATTCGAGTGTTACAAGAGGATCTTTTCATTTACGAGCAATAAAAGCTGCTCGCGCGAACGCCTTCGTGCGCGAATTAATCTTCGCAATTTACGGAATTCCACCAAATTGCTACGTCCTTATTTCATTATCACGCTCCGCGTGCTTCAACCTCGGGGATACCCTGAAATCTCCATTTAACGTTCCATTCCGACTCTACTCCTTGCGCGGACCCTCGCGAGACGGATACTCGTACGCGCGCGCGTGCGTGCGACATAAAAAAATCGAACCCCCTCCTTGTATACACCGCCGTTGCATAACAAAAAAACGTATACTATTCGGTTTTGAAGCATTTTTTCCAACTTTGTTAAATAACGTTGGATAATTTTGTTTTCTTTTTGTTCACTTACCGCTTTTTGGAAAAAAAAAAAATGGCGATGTCATTTAAGCCGAGAAAAGCCGAAAATCCTTATCCGAGACTATGTTCGGCACATTTTTGTTCGTTTAAACAAAAATTACAAAAAAATTTGTGTTTTTTTTTTTATTTTATGTAAAACTTTTTTCACTCGAGAATCAGAGAAATAATGGTAAAAATTGCAATGAAAATAAATGTTCGCACTCGTTTCCCTCGCTAACTCGCTCGAGTCCCGAAACCGAAGCGTCGCGTGTTGTGTACCTTTCCCTCCCTTCTGCTCGAAAGAATAATGATACTCGTTAAATCAGTATTAAGAAGCACAATTGCGTCACAAATATTTCGTCCACAGTCTCTCGAGGACCAATTAATGATTGCTATCGATACGACGAAAAATTATTAGCCAAATCGATCGATGTTTAAACACCTGTATGTAAAAAATATATATTAATAATAATAATAGATAAATAACAAAACAAACACCATTTCGAATATTGTTCATTATTATTATTTCCCAATATTCCACGAACGTAGCTGACGACCGAAGCACCACCACCATCTCGATGACGAAAGCGCATCGCTCGCGTTTTTTTTTTTTTTTTCATTTCTCGGATTACCTACTACACCACGGCGAGAGAAAAAAAAAGCGAAAGAAAAAAAAAAAATTGTTTGCATCGAGATGGATGAAATTTCTGACCCGCTATCGGACGGTTCCGTCAATTATAAGAAAACGTCAAGTAAACCTTTGAATATCCGAATCGATATTAATTACGCTAATTGATACGTAAAATGATATAAAAGATCGTTAACGTTGATTCGTTGAATTAATGAATTAATTGATGAGAGCTGTAAAAAGTGGTCAAATATTGACAGAGAACGAGAGAACGAAGAACGAGAAGGGTTAGTGAAGAAAAATATATATATTCCCGTCGCCGGGCACTCAAATTTCTAACGTATATAATTTAATAGAATGATTTTTTTTCCGCTCCGACTAGAATCGGAGTTGGTAAAAATGGAAAATCTCGCTTGTCCCCGATGTCGCAGCAACGGCGACGAAAATTTGTCTTCCGCGAATCCTCACATTCAAGATTTGTGCCCAGCGGACAGAGAACGAATCGCCCAATTAGTAGAAAAGCTTGCAGAGTAATTACGATTAAAAATTCATCGAGCTAATTTTTCGTTGTTTTTCGTATATTTTTTTTTCGACAGCCCCGATCCGCGTATTTTACGGTGATTAAGCGAAATCGATATTTTCCATCGAGAATATATTCCTAAAAACCATTAAAAATTGCATCTTCGAATCGACCATTTCCTTTTCTTCTCTCGGTAACGCGAAGAATTATTTCTATTTAAAATCCGAGCCAACGAAAGTTCCCGTGATTAAAGCGGCGCGATTAAATATCCTTTCAACAAGGTGCACACAAGCGCGACACAAGGCGGAAGCTGAACTCGCGGAAATACGAGCCGAAAACGTGACATTAGTCAATCGATACGATATACGTTGCAACGAACACAAGAAAGAGAATAGTCTGCTACGACAACAGGTCCGATAGTAATGTTTGTTTTTCCGTCATTAATAAATAATTATTACAAGCGTTTCCGTATCTCGCGTAAAGCTAGAGGGCGCTGTCGCTCGTGCGGAAAGTTTGAAAACAGAGAGTTCCAAATCTCTGGACATATTGGGCGATCGATTGGCCTTACAGGAGAAGGAATTCGTCAAGCTTACGGAAAGCGTGAGGGATTTGCTGAGAGAAAAGGTACACTTACAAAACGCATTAATCGAAAGAGACGCGAGGGTGAGAATCATCGAAGCGAAACTCGAGAGATCCAAGGATACTCTGGAGATGGAAAAATTGTTGTTTCTGAAAGAACACGTCAAAGATTCGCTCGTCCGATGCGTACAACATCGCGCCTGTCAAACTTCCGATGACAGCCGAATCACCAATGGCCGACCAATTTCCCCGAAAACGAAAAGCACGAGCGATCTGGAGGAACCGTCGAGGGAATCCAATCTTTTGCAAACATTGTTCTTCCAATCTTCGAATCCCCTCGACGTCGATATTCTCTAAATTCCCGTTGGAATTTAAACAAATATATTGTTTATTCTTTGCACGTGTGATTATTGAAAAATATTGACTTTCGTATTAAAAACATCGAATTCGGAATCGCCATTTTGTTTTTTTCCTTTACCTCGATATTTAACTTTTCTTTTATCCCCAAAATGAATTATACTTAGTCGGATACAAAAATTTCGATAGCTCCGAGATATTGTATGTTTTTTCGTCTTTTTTTTTCTCTTTTTCTTTTCAAGCACGTAAGCTTTTATTCATCGATTTATTACATATGTTTCCACTTACGGTAATTACGGCGAGCCTTGTGGGGCTCGAGTAATCGTTATACAGTATAATAAATACACGTTTACAGCATTAAAAGAGTTTTCTTCATTTCTTCAATTCTTCATTTCTTTATGCCTTGGAATAGTGTTTTTTTTTTTTTATTTAGGTGTTTTGCGTGTGTTTTCATCCTGTTCATCATTGTGAATTGTCGATTAAAACGTAATAACCTTGCATAATTTTAATTATCAACTTGTAAAACAAATACACAAAGTTTACGATTCTTGAAACTCTTTCCATACGTCGCTTCGGTTCGTGTTAAAGAATCTTTTTTTTTTTGCCGTTGCGAGGAATTTCCCGGCGACGATCTACCCGCGTTATTTTTTTTTTTAATCGCTAAAGAGAAAAAAAAACGGTCATTAACAATGATAAATTGCATCTATAGCGAGAGAGATCTTTCTGTCTTCTTTTTATTTTAATACTGACACCGACGATTCGCAAAAATCTTTGGTATATCCTCGCATCGGCATAAAATCTTCGTCGACCAATGGGACTCTCGTCAAATTCGCTATTTTCGTTTTTTTTTTTATCCACAGTGAGACGTATCTCGTTTCAATATCAATTACATCTTACATTATAATCGTGTGATTTAATCCATTATTAATTTAATCTCTTAATAGATAATATCGTTATCGCAACTCTTCCGTGTGTCTTTCTTGCTCTTGCGTTCGTTTTTTTTTTTGTTTTCTTTAATTACGAACAGGTATGCATCGATCGGTTCGTTATACCATTCTTTCTTATGTTTTTTTTTCTTTTTTTTTATCTCGTAACAAAAAAATAAAACTATGAAATCGCTACAACAGTCAGCAAGCATAAAGTCGTCAACGCCCTCTGGCTCGCATCATTATTATTATTTTTATTTTCTCATCAATTCGGCTACGTACCCCATTTTTTTTTTTTCATCCCGATTCGATCGCAACTGCTGCCGGAGGCGCGTAAACGCGGAAAGGCGGACATGACTAGAAAATTATCGAATTTACGAATAACCGAATGTCGTTTTTTTTCGTTTTTTTGTTTTTTTTTTGTTGTTTTTTTTTTGTTTTTTCAAGTTTTTCTCGTTTTACTTTGTTCCCCCGACTTTTTTCCGATCCCTCGTCTTTGGTTTTATCTTTTTCTCGCTCAACCACTCGGTCTCTCCGTGTGTGTGTGTCTGTGTGTCTGTGTTTTTGTGTTTTCTTTATATACATGATTATATCGATTATCTAGTGGTGCGCTCCACGAAATCCCGAGCCGTTATTTTCCGTTTTTATTATTCACTCGCTTGGTTCAGCCAATTCCGTACCAGTCTCGTTGATTCAGCGTAAGATTTTTGAGGTTATGTTCCGTTACGCGCGACTGTTTGACGCTCAAACGAGCGCGGAAATCTTACAAACGAGATAGAATAGCTCGCCTACAGTAAGAACAAGATTAGTAATAGTAATAATTACATTATTTTTTAATCGTGCACACGACCACTATAGCTGCTCGGACGTGCGACGATCTGACATTTATAGTGTTTTGTGGTGCAGGCGACGAGGGATTCGGCAAAAATGCATTTAATCGACACGTCGGCTTTATTTTCCCTTTCGAATTTGTCTTTTCTTTACTTTTTTTCCTCTTACTGCGCGCAAAGTCGAGGTTCTCGCGTTACAAATAAACAATTCGAAAATAAAAATTCGTCAAATATACATCGCGTCTCTTGGCAAATTTTCGTCGGGCGAAGTTACGAAAAAAAAAAATAAAAAAAACAAAAAAAAAAAAAAACTCGAACCCCACAATAGATGCGCCAACAAAACGAATAGTAAACAAGATTCAACGGATAACTCTTAAAATTTCTCTACGTAATCGATAAAATTAGCCTTTCTATACATAAAAAAAAAAAAAAAAGTTGATCGGCAAAACTTAAAAAATTGTTTATATATACCATTTGTCGGTATATAAATGTGTATATATATATATATAATATGTATCATTTATGTTAGAAGTGAGGATATCGACTTTGTTTTTTCTATCTTCTGCGTAAATTTTGTATTTTTTTTTTTTTTTTTTTTTTTTTTTCTTTTCATATTTTTCGTCATCGTCTTTTCTTGAATTTAATTTAATGCTGCAATGAAGCGAAGCGTCGCTATTAGTCGATTCGAATAAAATTAGGCGATTTTTTTTGTTTTTTTTTTTTCCGGCTACAGAGGTACTCGGTATAGTATAGCGGTAAAGAAAGATTTTTATTTTTTTTTTTCAGCTTTCTCGTCTCGGCCGTCGATACGTTCGCGAAAACGCCCGGAGAGACTCGGTCGGATTTCAGTCTCATACGCACATAAAACTCGCATTTAAAGCTCGAAACAACGAGAGAAAGAAAAAAAAAAAAAAACGAAATATATATATATGTTTTGTCAATAGTCGAATAATTCGATTGATTCATACTATACCTCGATAGTCTCGTATCGCGGATTCTCTCTCATTGCGTTTAATAATCATAAAGATTCGGCGCGTTTATCTCGAGGTATCGTTTTTTTTTTTCATCGTTCTTTCTTTTTCTTTTTTTTTTTCTCACTCGATTACGACCGTCAATCGAAAGCTACAAAAGTCGTGAGCCTCGAACGCCGCGTTGGAACTCGCGATTAATCTTCTCGTCGCGACGGTGAGTAAACTGACGAATTCGCTACCGAGCCATTCCCTCGTGACTCACTTTGTCTGCGTTTGTGCCGTTTCGATCGATGGTGTCGCAACCGTGAGACCGAAACTCGCTGGATTCGCACCTGCGACCGGTCCTTTGCGCGCTAATTTCGATCTTCGAAAATGAAAAACGAAAAAACAAACGGAAATAAAATTATTTAATTGTTCCTCATTGATCGTCGGTGGTTAATCGTCGTCGTTTCGGCGCTCACCGTATTTGACCGGCTAGAAGAGGATTAATGGCATAGAGCCAATCGTAGACTTCCTTGTCTCCCAATGTTTGCAACAGATAGCCTCTGTGTTTAGTGACGACACTGTAAAAAAAAAGATGTATCGTTAGTCGTCGTTACGCCGTTACGCGTCGATCGTTACTTATACCTGAATGTGTTGGGGACTTTGACCATTGCGAGTTGATCCTCGGAATACTCGACTTGTGCTGTAGCCAAGTTGATGAGGGCGCGTTCAACGGGATCTTTTTCCTCCCGGAAGATAAATACGTAGGGTCGGCGAACGGCCTGCGCGTGAAAATGGAAAAACAAGCGTTTCTATTCGATAGTCCGTGAAGAGCGAAAAAAAAAAATGCAATTGCAATGGAACCGAACGAACGGACGATACTAACGACCCATCGCTTCTTCCATCCGTTGGTCTTGTGTTCCAATACATTGAGATATCCCTTTCTCGCGATAACGGGACTTATGCGTATCTCTTCGACTTCCGGTACGTAAAGCACGAGACTCTCCTTCAGCGGTGACGAGGATCCGAGTGGCGCCGGTGCCAAAGAGGCCGACTGACTCGACGTCGACGTCGAATCCGTCGCCCCACCGACCATACTCCCGATCATACTTTCCTGAAGTTCCTGAAGTCTCGCGCGCTCCGGCGAACTCAACCTAAAGATGCACGACTTAGAACTGCTCCTCACAATTATCCCCGCAGGCTGCAAGTAACACTCCTTGTACAACCCGAGCAAACGCCGCTAAATTCAATGGAATTGGAAAAAAAAAACAACGACAAAAAAATCGTCGCTCGCCGACGAAGTGGAAGCGAAAAGCGGTCACGGGAAGAAAAAAAAAGCTGAGCTTCGGAAAAGTATCACCGACGAAAAATTATCGAAGAAAATTTCTTCTGCGAGATTTATCGAATCGCGAGAAAAATCGGCAAATTTTTTTCGAGGAATAAAATGAGAAAAGCGAAAATTGAGGTCCGAAGCGAAATGCGGATGGATTGGTTTTTGTAAAAAATTGATGAGCTCTTCTACCGGGCGTTTTTTGTTGTTTTTTCATTCAGGTATACACAGGAGGGTTACCTGTAGCTCGTTCGTGCAATCGTCCCCGAGAGCCGAAGTTCCCGGCGACGTCGATCTACGCGAATTATAGTTGTATACTGACTCTTGAGAGGAGGAGGACACCAATGACGATATCATCGACGCCGACATATCGGTTATCGTGTCCTCGCCTGGCGATACGTCCGAGAGTACGATGCTCGGTTCCTTGCTCGGTATTCTACCCTGTATAAGCTTTATATACTTCGTCGCCAGTTCCCGTTCGCGTTCCGTCATTTCCCACGGTTCGTAGACGTCCTTCGATGAATTTGATTTTTTCAATTTTACCGGACTGGCGTGTGACTCGTTCGTTGCTTTTGCGACCATGTTGCATACCTCCTGTATTATCGGTAAGACGAAAGAAAAAAAAAAAATTTAATTCCTTCCTTTTATCTTTTATCTCACGAATCTCGTTGCAGCTGTGCATTTTCTCGGGTGGCATTTTTCGAGGACGAAGCCGCGGCGGGGAGGACGCGCGGAAAGGATCCAAAGCCAAGCAAACCTACCGGGGACATCCGTACCTTCTCGCTTTTCGTAAAATCGTGAACGGTCTTGTTGCACAGCGAGACTTTGTCGATACCGAGCTTCTCGCGCATAATCAACGTGTGTCTGACTCTCTCGACTTCCTCGAGCCTCGTTAGTTTTTCCAATTCCCATTGATGATCGAATATAAGACTGTCGCCTCTTGGCCTCCAACCGTGAAGATTTTCCTCGCCTCGTACGTACGTCGAACTTGTGTCGAGGACTCTGCGCTGACGTCTTTGAACGCCTGTGAATTTTTATCATTGATTTTTCGTCGATCGGAAGACTCGTAACGCGATTGGGAGGATTAAGAAGTAAAGAATCGAGTCTCACCGGCTTCCGAAGCGCGACGAAGTACCAATTCGTAAACGCCGCTCAATCTGTTGGCTTCCTGATTCTTATAATTACCGGTGAAAAGATGTTTCAACGATCGCGGACCTACCCTCGCGTCGCGACCATAAATAATCATACTTAGATCTTTGGTGACTATCGCTGGTCTTCCGCAATTTTCGAGCTGTTAAAAAGCAAGCGGCGTAGATTTATGACAATGAGATCGGGAAGCCGAAACGGAAGAAAAGAAGAAAAGAAAAATCAACGAACCTCCAGATAAGCCGATATAGTCATGAAAATTTGTTCACCGTACGACGTGACTCTGTTTAGCAATGCTGAATTGTGCAGAGAGCTGTCCCACGCCGCTTCGAATCTGAACATCGATCTGTCGTCGCCGGGAATCTCGAGATATTCACCCGGGAAGAGTCCGAGGGAAAGTACCGACGAGTCGTTATCCTCCTCTTCGGGTTCCGGTGTATTTCTTATCCGTCCGACAACGAGCTCTCTGACGTCCTTCCATCGTAATTCGGAGGCGTGTTCGTGAACTATCGTGATACGTATGCGTCTCTGTATTCCTTGATGAAGTAAAAAGAGACCGCGACACGGTAGGTCATCGCTGTGATCGACAACGGATGGTACGTATTCGCCGTTCGGCGCCAATTCGCATATCTCGAACCAAACGAGAACGTCGTACTTTGCGTGAACGTGGGAGGTGCTCGGCGACGGTAAGACGGAACCGAATTTCGGCGAGCGTACAGGTTGGCTAATCGGAATCGATGGCGGTAGCATTCGCTTGGGCGGTTGTCTTATGCCGTTACCAATGTTCCCGTTGCCGCTCGCGTTGTTGCTGTCGAAACGATAGAGAGGAAAACTTAACGCGAGGATGATCATCGATCCGATCGCCTGCCAATCGATCGTCGAGTCGGATGACTCGGTTCAAGATACTCCATTAGACGCAATTGCGACATTAAACAGACGCTACCATCGACTTACCAATCGAGTTTGGCGTCTTTGTGAAGTGGATGCTGCTGATAATGTCCGAAAACTTCGAATACTATCGGCTGCGATTTTAGATAATCGACGAATGACTTGGTGACCGTAACAGTTATCTGTGGCGGGAAGCAATCATATTTATTTATAAGCGAAAGAAGAATATAGAAAAGAATTTAGTAAATAAATGAAATAATTTTTGTTACATTTTGCAGATGATAGAAACCCGGTGGATTCCCTTTTCCCGTGTTCTTCACGGGCTCCGTGGAAAAGGCTTCGTCGTGTCTGTGCAGAAAACTATCGAAGCAACAAGAGTATCGCGTTGTTGATTACTCGTTATCGATCATTTAAATACGTCGAGTAGAATCCAAGTTCCGTATTCTTAACTCGACGGGACCGGAGCCGTTCCCTTTTCTGTATTTCCCCTATCGTCCCTACTTTCGGTCAGTTGCTGCGAATACGGGTAACGAAGGGTATACGCGTCCTTAGGTACGAAGCCACCTTGTAGCTGCTGCGCGTGCGCAGTTTACATTTTACAAAATACAGTAGGCGATCACGTATTTCCAACTCAGATAATTCCAACCATCAGGTAAGTTGAAGAAAATACCATCAAGTAAGTTGAATTCCGACCCTTCGCCGGGTCCGTCTACCTGTTCGGCGAGGCAACGTCGCGCTCCTTCCCTTTTCATACCGACCATTAGAATCGTTGCTGCAATTTGTGTGACAGAGAGGGAACGCGGCGGAAAGGGAAGTTTTACCGGCGGAAGGGACAGTCGGCAGGTACTCCAGCAGGTATTAGGATATTCGACTTATCTGATGGTGTCTAATCGACTGGGTTCCCGAATCTTCAACTTATCTGATTGCCTATTGTAGGCTCCCCTTGGAGTCGGGCAAACGGACGCAGTGGAAATACAGTTAAGAGAACTCGTTGTCATGGTAAAGAGTTAAAATAAAGGATCGGTTAAGTTAAGAGGAGTTAAGAATACGGAGATTGGACTGTATTTAGGATTGCCACTCACTTGAATTGGCAGAATATGTCGGCGTATTCGGTCGATATACCCATAGCTTGGAGAACGGTCACTCGGAATGTGAATTCTTGTCCCGCTTGAAGATGATCCGGTAATTCGTCTTCTTTTGTGTCACTCGATACGGAACTATCGCCTCTGCCGCTATCCGCATCGCCGACCTCTTCCTCGTCTTTCGCGCAATCCTTTCCCTCCGTTTGTCCCTCGACGACGCGCTCCTCCTGCATCAGAATCTGCTGATTCTTGTCGAGCGTCTGCGCCAGAAGAGTCGAACGCTTGTTCTGACGTCCTTGCGTACCGAACAAATCGTCTTCGAAGGATATACGTGCCGACTGCCGTACGCCACTCGAATATTCACTGTTTTCCTCTTCTGGAACAAGGAGTCGTCAAGGAATCCGATCCCATTTTTTTCCTTACTTACGCTCACTTGTCGCCGCGTTATCGTAACGGCGCGCACATTGACAATAATCACAATTGGCTCCGTACGATGGCGTGGAACAATTTTCGAGCGATAATTGCAACGATACCTACCGACTACCGCTTGAACGGCGACTCTCAGATAGCCCTTGACATCCCCCTTCTCGTTGACTATGGCAACTTTGTGGATGAGCGGCACCGGGTACATCAGATTCGATAGATAAACGAAAGACCTTCGGGGGATTCGAGAAGAAATTTATTAAAATTCGTTCGTCGATATCGAGGATCGCTATTTAGTTATTTTTCTCACCTGCCGACCATGCGAAACCATGGAAATCTGTCGTAAAACGGATCACCACCCGTTATGGACTCGATATTGTAATCCGGTGAGGTAGGAGAGAGTTCCGCCTCGTTGTGATACATTTCCCGCATCAGTTCCAATCTTTGTCTGCATTTTTACAAATGTCAAAACCAATTTTTTTGTTTTCTTCTTCTTTTCTTTTTTCTCTTTTATTCCACATTTTTCGACGACATATCTTTGCGTTTAGTGATTATTTTATTGCAGTACTATGAGAAATATATAGGTGATGAAAGGTACGGGTGGTTGCGAGAAGACGCTGTGCCGAGCTGTACATTCTTAGCGGATAATAGATATTCGATTATCGTTTCATCGTCGGAAAAAAAGCCGATCGGGCAAAAGCGAAGCTCAATTGGCCGTGCTATGCGCGACATTCAACATTAAAATCGTTAAAATTGTACAAAAAAAACTCGTATCGCTCGAAGATAGATAAATAATGAAAAGAAAAAAAAAAAAAAATTAAATGAAATGATTAAAGGCTCCAATATGCGTGCGCTGCGATTGATGAGTGACCTTGAAATAAGTTTAATTCTATAACAATGAGACGAATAAAAGCATCCGGTGTTTTTTTTTTGTAACATTTAGGATGAAATGTATTAGAAATTAAAAAATGATTGCAAATTCTCGAAACACTCGAAAGCGCTTTTGCGGATTCGCGAAAATTTCAACTCATTCAAGGCCACTGAGATATCGATAATTCGTATCGTTTGCTTGTTTTTTCGTTATTATCTATCGTTTTTTTTTTTTTTTTGTTTTTTTTGTTTTCTCGTGTTTTTTTTCGTACGCGAACCGAGCACCAACCTCGAAGGCAAAAGATTTGCTAGCGAGAACCTCTGATTATGTTGATAGACAGTGAGGCATTGGAATATATCCTCTTTGGCCTCCGGGCTGCTGGCGCTCAAATCTTCATTGTATATGTGACGCATTAGCTCCAAGCGTTGTCTATTGGAACGAGATTAACTCTATCCATTATTAGCTCTAAGTAACGCAGCAGTTTCGTCCGTCCTACCGTCTTGAGAAAATTCGCTTGCCTCTAAAAAGTATTCCGCGCAATAATGGCCCGCGATGGCATACGGCATTTTTCCGAAGGGAACATTCTCGCGACATCCTCGCGATTGTATAGCGTTACTAATTATCGTTATTATAGCATCATTTGCAGCATACGAATGTTCTTAAAACGTTTCCGACTAAATATCTCTCGTTTTCTTCTTTTTCTTTCTTTTTTTTTTCTTTTTTTCTTTTTTCACGTCTTTTGCCTTAGAGATGGAGTTAGGCACGATTACAACGATTCGTGACAAAATACAATATTTACAAACGCGCGATTTAACGAATCGAGAATAAAGTATATTTTTCGCGTCTCTCTTGTGAGAATCAAAATTTCGACTGACCGAAGTTTGTCGAGAGTCCAGTAGTGAGTCGCGCCGTTCTTCGTGTCCTGAACCTCCACTGCGACGATTGTTCGTGGAAACGGTCGTTCCTCGTCCTCGTCCTCCTCCATTGCCGGCAAAAGATCCGCCGGCAGTGGCGAGTACAGGGTATCGGTGAGCAGAGTGAATTGAAATTGAACCTAAATTCGAAATTCGAAATTCGATAAACATTTTTGTGAATTCGTCGAGTCGAAGGAGAAAGAAAATGATTTTTCTTTCGGTAGTCAGTCAAATGAGAAATTACTTTTTTCTTGAGCTCAACGGAGATGGCGTTTGCTTCCTTGAGAAATATCGCGTTTCCCCACAAGTCGTCCCTTAGACTAGTGAACTGATGATACTTCCACTTTCTAAATGCCCAAGCGGCCAGCTGGAACTCGCGCTCGCTCCAGTTGCTCTCTGCGTCAAACAATGGGTTGACTGAAATGCAAGCCATCACCAGGCAAAACAGTCAGATGGCGGAATCGAGCCCAAGCGATCTTCTAATTTTTTTTTTTCTCTTTTTTTCTTTTCTCTTTTCTCTTTTCCCTTTTCCGTTCTCGCGCGATTTAGCAAGGTGCAACAATTTTTTTGATTCTTCGCTTATTTCCGTGCAAATCGAACCGACAAAATTCGACGACTCACCGAATATATCTTCCTCGATGTTGTTAAAGTCCTCGGGTGTATAGCTGCTGTACATTGACATCGTCATGCTCTGCTCCTCCACTTGCTTCTGAAGGGCGTCGATCCGGGCTTCGTAACTCTGTGAAAAAAAAAAAAAAAAAAAACAATTATTAACGAAAAAAAAAAAAAAAACTTATTTTTTATTCGATATAATCCAATAGCTTTTCGTAGTTCCGCTAACCGGAGCTTAACGGAGCTATGAGATGCGAAATTGCCAAAGAGTACTCGTGATGCATATATTTTACGATGGATTCCCTTGTCAAAGCAATCCATTGAGCGCTCAATGAAAGCGGAAAGTAATCAACGGAACGCCACAATGAAAATTTATGCGGAGAATTAAATCGACACTTTCTACCCGTTCGTTATGAATGAAGTTTCACTGATACATAAGTCGGAGATATCGAGTGATTTCCATTCGTCTCCCTAATGGGAGATCAATGGCGAGTTACCAGAAACCGCCGACTCTTTTCCGTTTATTTATTTATTTATTTATTAAAAAAACTGAGAAAAATATAATTTACATTTAAAATTTTCTTTTTTATTTTTGATTTTCTTTTCAAAATCAAAAAGAATTTCGAATACTTGCCAAACGAATAAAAATCTGAAATAATTGTTCCAAAAAGTTATTCGCAAATTAATTTTAATTTTTTTTCCATCATTCGATTAATCATCCGACGCTTACCATTTCACGCAAAGATACTATAAGACATTTTGAAATAGAAAAACAAAGGGAAAAAAAAGTCAACCGACCTTTCGTTGTTCTTCGAACAATAGATCGGCCTCTTCCTTCTCCTTGCGAAATTGTTCTTCGAGTACCATCAGCCTCTTTTCCATCTCCGCTTTGAGATCGATGCCCTGTTTCTCGAGCAACTCGATCTGCGCGAAATTCCAATCGACCGTTTCTCCATTTGCCGGAGTTTCGGCCGGTGAACTCTTCTCTCGGCGTTCGCGAACTGTGCAAAAGAGGAACGAAAAACTCGATTTTCAAGATTCGCCAAAGATTAATCCCGAATCCGTCGAGATACGCTGAAAGATGAAAAATTTATTTCTCACCTTGATCGGGATGATTGAATCTGAATACATGATTTTTTCCGAGAATTACTCTCGAACCGGTTTTCAGTACGATCGGTTCGGAAATTTCGCGTCCGTTTACGTAAATCAGGGCGGCCTTCTTCGGCATGAGAGTGATAACGCCCTCGTGATTCTCGAAAACGCAATGTTCGCTGAGAATGTAAGGACCGCAAAGTTGTATATCCTGCGGTATGTTTGCCTCTGCCGAGCCGATTCTCGTGAAGCCGTCTTTTATGTAATAAATCAGACACTCGGACATGAGGGGATCTTCGTTCAGATTAACGAGATGCGGAGTTTTCTTCGGTGAGAATACACCGACGGTGACACCGTCTTCTTTAACGGCGACACCCATCTCGGCGAAAACAGCTTCGCGCTGAAGACGTATCGACTCCGTTCGCTTCAGCTTCTCTTCCCAAGTTTCATTAAGTTCTGCAATCACGATTCGATATTTCTTTATCATCGACGCTTCATTGTTAAAACATTGAAAACGATGAAACATTTTTTCGTTAAATAAATATGTGTTGCCACCGCGACAATTTGTTCATTCGTTGCCGAAGCGCCGTTTACTAATCGTAAAAAAAAGAAAGACGTGAGCCGAGCAAACGTAAAAAAAATGTTATGGTTACCCTATCGATCGCACGGACCTCACGAACAAAGTCACAAAAGATCGTGGATAACTGAAAATTCGTTGTTACGGATATACGAGTTAACTTTACCGGCAATAAGTTTCTCCGAAGCTTGCAGCTGATCCACCGCGTCCTCCGCGAACGTCGAAGTTGGATGGGATGGAATTCTCTGACGCGATTCCTTGACGTCCTCCTCGCGTTTCGATGACTTAATAATGACCGGATCGTCTCCTGAAATAATCGTCGACGAAAGTTTTACGAGATGCGAGTCATTCGTGGATTCGTAAGGGAAAGAAAAAAAAAAAAAAAAAAAAAAAAAAAAAAAACGTAATCGCGAATTACATTGAAAGCGAATAATTTAGTGCAGCTTGCTTTTATGTCGCACGCTATAAAACACGACTCGCGTGTCTTTCTGCCATGCAAACCTAACTTGTGGATCGTTGTATAAATTTTTTCATTTTTTTCTCCATTTTTTTTTTTTTTTTTTTTTTTTTCAATGCTTTTCTTGGCTTTTCGGTACAATAATTGACAAAGCTATGGCGTTTATAGATCGTAATGAAAACGAGTAAAGCTCTGTCGAAGAGGGTGTGGGGGTCGGGGGGGAGGAGGCAAAAGCCGATAAAGAAGAAATGTTCAGCGTAAAAAAAATAAAAACAATGTGTATTTCAATATAAAAACAGTGAAAAGGCCTCTTTGGTGTGGTTTTTTTTTTTTTTTTTTTACTTTAAGGCGTTTGTTTCTCTCTGGCAGCAAATATAAAATTGTTTATTGCATTCACTTTCGTTTACCGTGCCCTGCGTCTACTTACTAGATTCTTTCTTTTCATAAGAGACTTTGCCATCTGGCCCTACGTCGAGGACAATCGGGACCGGGGACAGAGAAAGAAACAAAAGACCAATGTGAATTGCGAGATCGTTGAAAGTTAATCTCGTAATCAACTCGGATAATCTTAATATTAATGAGGATTTATCGCTACATTCCCGACGGATACAGTAATACCAAAAACGCTTAACGAATCATTTGGCAATTTCACTTTTTCTTTAGCAGAAATGGATTCGTTAATTTTCCCGAATTTAAATACATTTTATAAGATTTTTTTTTCTATTTTACGTACGAAAAGTCACGAGTCTCATTTTACGAACATTTTACGATAAATGAGATTTTTGAAAATCAGAATAAATTCGAAAAAAATTATAATGGATTCGGAAGAATTAACGAATCAACGTCAAAAAGAAAGTTAGTTTGTCGAACGATTTTTTTTTTTTTTTTTAATAATTAACTAAAAATTTTTTGGAATTATTTTTAGTCGAAAATCAATGTTCTCGGCGCATGGGAACGCAGCGATGCACCATCCTTAACGTATACGCGAAACAAGACACCCGCTGGTGACGAACTTTTGTCTCGATATACGAAACTTCTCGCTACGAGAGATGTTTTATGAGGATATATGAGATCCGATTACGGTTCGTTTCGCATATCGAGTAAAAAGGAGAAATCGCACGGAATAATTGGTGATGAACGAACATGGAGAGAGATAGAGAGAGAGAATGAGAAAGAGAGAAGCGACTGACCTTCTTGAACGTCGATGCCCTCCTGTTTGAGCAATTCGCGCAATTTCTGTATCTCCTCCTTGAGCTCACGGATGAGCTTCGCGTTAGCGTCCTCGTTGACGATCGCCTTGCAGACAATTTGCTTCGCTCTGTCGGCGTATCTGCGACGATAGCGATCGGGAAAAAGAAAACGACAATTACTCTTTGAGGATACAACGCGAAAGGCTAAACGGATGAGTGAGTTATCGGAAATCGATCGATCGAGTTACCGAAGAGTCGACAGAGTCTCGTCGTAATTTATGTCCGCCGGACTGACGGCCGCTATCATAGCGGTTTTCGAATTGCCGCCGAGATTCTCGCGAAGCAGCCACGTCAGTACCGAGTCACGGTAGGGGATGAAATCGGCTTTCTTCTTCTTCTTTGTCGCCTGAAACGAAAACCGTTCGTATTGAAAGAAATATACAAATGATAGACAATTTGTATATTTGTAGAAAAAATAAACAAAGTGCGGAATGATACCTGCGAAAAATTTGGTACGTTTTAAAATATATTTTTTTTCGATATACCTAAGAGAAATTTAGCGCGCTACATTCGAATACCGTTGTTCTTTGACTCCTTGGTATTCGAATTTCTTCACTTTTACTCATTTGGGACGAAGAAGGAAAAATAATTATCGAGATACGAAGAGTTTCGATGGCATTGCGTCCCTCATGGCGGCGCCTACTCGCTTCTTACGCTACAACCCTATCGAATCGAGTAATTGGGAAAAGCAGAAAGCACCGTCGCCGTAGCGGTGGTTTTGGTAGTAATTCATGAGAAAATCATTATAGCGCTGTTTTTTTTTCCGTTAATTTTTGTCGCTCAACGAGGAGTGCTTTGCTGCGGTGATTTTACGGTCGATTTACGATCACTCGATGCGATAAGGAGGAAGCGTCGCGAGGCTTCTATATTTTGTCCGATAGGTGCGAATAACTATGGAAATAACATTTAAATCGCTGCGGTTTCTAAACTTACCGCCTGATTATCCAAATTTTCGTCGAAGCAACGGGACAGCGTAAAAAGCAATAATATTTAAAGATTTTCTAGCCGTTTACGCGGAGCGTTGATATACTGACGAAGAAGAAATACTCACGATTTCAGCGAGAGCGCTGATAACTTTGCCAAGTGTCGTCAAACTTTTGTTGATGTTCGCGCCCTCCTTGAGTCGAGTGCCTTTGGCACCCGTGGAATCGGCTCTCTCCGAACCCGCAAGATCTACCAACGATATCTTGCTAACTTTTTCCGTAACGAGACCCGTCGTACTGTCCTTTCTCTGCTGCGTAAAGAAGATCGTGAACACCGCGTGCGATCTGCTCGACGTCTCGTTCATGTTTGTCGCCGCGACGGTTCTGCAATTTTTTTTATTCCTTTATTCCTTTTCCACTTCGACATTATTAAGGTAGTTGGAGCGCGTAGTGTTCATTTCGCCTAAATTCGACGAAATTGAGAGGGAATTGCAAACACTTCTCGATAGTATGAAAATCTAAAAAAATTCATGTATATTAAAGGCACTGAAAAAAATAATTTTGCATAATAATAATTGAAAAATGTTATTAACAAATTGATGAAAAAAAAAAAATTGTTAAACAAATTTACGGTATCTCAACTTTTTTTTTAATGAAAATGATTCATGCATTTTGCCGAATACCTATGAATTTTTTCAGATTTTTATCTTTGCTTTGAATTCAGATTTTTATCTTTGCTTTGAATTTTTTTTTATATGGAAAAAATGTGCAGAAAAAGAAAAAATTCAAACCAAAGATAAAAATCTGAAAAAATTCATGGGTATTCAGAAAAATTTACGAATCATTTTCATAAAGAAAAAAAGTTCATGTACCGTAAATTTGTTTAACAATTTTTTTTCTCATCAATTTGTAAATAACATTTTTCAATAATTATTATGCAAAATTAATTTCTTCAGTATCTTTAATATGCATGAATTTTTTCAGATTTTTATACTATCGAAAAGTCTTTGCAATTCCCTCTCCGTTTCGTCGAGTTTAGGCGAAATGAACACCAAGCGCTCCAACCTCCTTAAGCTTTTTAAAAACATTTTGCATAAAAACGTTTACACATTTTCTCTTTTTTGGATAAACATTACGTTACGATATTTCAATATCGAATAGAAAATTCGATGCGACTGCTAAAAAATGTAAATTTAAAAAAAGTCCATTCGAAGCGAAGCTTCGGTCGGCGAGAGTGACTCGTACAGTAGAAATGTACCTATAGAAATAAATCACCTGGCTTTGTTTCCCTCGTCGATGAGATCGTGTATATCCTCGTAAGACATAACCGCGAGTTTGGAGAGATCCTCGACGTACGGACCGAGAAGCGGATGTTCGCGAACGCGAAGATTTCCCTTATTCTTCGGATTCAATAGATCGCGAACCCTCTCGCAGTATATCTCCATGTAGCTAACTTCGACGGAGTGCTTCAGTTGTTCACTCGAATTTCTGCTTATCTTCCGAAAGAGATCTTTGCATATTTGGGGTATAATACCCTCCTGACCCTCTTCTTGCTTCCCCATCATCGTGTACGACTTTCCCGCTCCGGTTTGTCCGTAAGCGAATATACAAACATTGTATCCTGTCGAAAAATCGGATCGAGTCGATCTTTATTTTCCAAATCTTCGCATTTTACACCTAATATCGCTAATTACGATATTTCGAACTTTCGCCCGAAAAATCTTCGTATTTCATTTTTTATTGATATTCAGCTTATTACTTACCTTCGAATGCGTGTTGCAACATTTCTTCTCCGATGTCCTTGTAGACCATTATTTGCGACGAATAATTCGAGTCGCTTGGCTGTAATTAAAATTTTATTAAATAAAGAAACTTATTATTATTATTATTATTTTTATATTCTTTACTTACGTCCATCGAATGATAGGAATAATCGTAATTGAAGCTTTTGATGGCATCTTGGGTACCGGGACGCGCCTTCGGATTTATTATAGCTGAAAGGCATCAATAGCATCGCGCGATGTTATTAAAATAATTAGAAAAATATAGAGACGAAAGTGAAGAAAAATATTATGCCATTTTGCCGTTTTAATTGCGACCGAGTTTTTCATATATTTTTTAAAAAGCCACGAAACAAGCTTCAGTCGGAGAAAATACAAGTGGGGTGGTGGTGGTGCGGGGCTTTGCCTCCCCGCGGGCTTCGACGCTTCGGCTGGGTCACCTCCTCACCGAAGGCACCGATGCACTTTATCGATCCGCAACTTCTCTCTCTCTCTCTCTCTCTCTCTCGTTCGCACTCTTGGAACGCGAGAAAGCCGCCGCCACCACCTACCCGCTTCCTATTTTCTCAACATTTATCGCGAACGCATATTCTACGCGAGATATACGCGATATCGCAGCAATATACTCACAAGTTGTGTTTCCGGTCATCTCGATAATGCATTGCGCCTCCCGACATATTTCACGATTGTTGAAGGGACGAACCCTCACGGCAACCTTTACCGACGACATCGTTCGTTTTTCTTGTTGTTTTTCAAGTCGACGAGACTAAATCCCGCGATGCGAGGATGAAATTTTACCCTCTGTGCAAATAAAAGAAAAAACGAGATGCAGGATTTTCACCCGTATTTCGGAGCTCGTAATTCGGAGACATTTTTCCTCGTGGGCGCAACGAAACTCGCAATCGCTCGGAACTATATACGACTATCGCTTTCGCGTTATCCCCTCTATCGAAAATCTCAAACTGCCATCGGTCAAAATTCCACGTGGTTTCGGCTGTTACGCAAACACATCGATAAGGAATCAATAGATGAGACGCGAGTCGGAGAAAAATTTAATTCGCCACGCGAGACTTTGAATTTTCGTTGGTAATCGATAATAATAATCATTAATTTTACGAATGCCGTTGATAAAAAAAAAAAAAAAAACGAAAACGTAATATATTATTTTTGTACCCCTCGGAGAATGACTTTTCGATAACGAAAATCGACTATTTTTGCGATGATAATGGTTTCTTCTCGATTCGAAGAAACAAAAAGAGAAATGAGATGTCCCTGCAAACGCGCGCGCGCGCGCACAAGATACACGGACGACGAGACACCGCGCGCGTTTCACGGGTGAGATAGCGAAGGGATTGATTTTCCACGTTTCCGATGAGTATGTTGACTCGTCGCGATATGCCACGAAACCCGTACGATTGAGAACATTTATATTGACAATAGCGATGCGAGACGGCGGGTGGTGGGAAAAGCGAGTTCTCGCGATCAACGCCCCGCCTCAACGGCACCCGCATCGTTTCGTCTTTACGTTCGAGGACATTCGCGAAATTTGTATTCCGTTTGGCGTTTTCGTTGAAAAACAAATAAAATAATTATTCCGAAGAGACGAGAAAGAAAATGGAACGCGCATGAGATCGAAAGGCGCAACCTTCCGGAATAGAAATAAAACAACCCGCAGGCGGAGTAATGCTTCGTCGATCTGTCAACGGATAGGCGCGAACGTGTAACATCGATCGAAGATTTTGCAACTAATTACTCGCCACCAAATATTCCGGCTGTTGATGAATAATTCATTTGTCACTTGTCAACGCGTCAAATATGACGTCAAACGTTTCAGAAACGATCGAACCGGTAAATTTTTTTTTTTTCGCGAA
This sequence comes from Buathra laborator, assembly GCA_934046635.1. Classification (NCBI taxonomy): domain Eukaryota; kingdom Metazoa; phylum Arthropoda; class Insecta; order Hymenoptera; family Ichneumonidae; genus Buathra; species Buathra laborator. Next base: position 16,919,025 of record OW203897.1, read on the forward strand.
CTCCTCGAAAACGATTCTCAACGATTTTTTTTTTCGTGCCGGCGACAAATTTCGTAAATATTGTCGTTTGTCGATTTCTCGATCGCGAAAAAAAAGTCTCCGGTCGAAGGCTAATAATAGGTTCTCGTTAATTTTCAAATAATTCGACAAAAGTGTTTTTAATTGCTCGGCGAGTAGCGCTCTACCGACTAATTCGTCGTTTCATCCCTCGATCTACCATCCGTAAAATGGCGTCCGTTAAACAAAGTGCGGAGTGATGGAAGAAAAAAAAAAAAAACGTTAACACGGTAACTCCCTTGATCCGGTGCATTATCCCAATGCCAGACCATTTTTTTTCTTTCACCCCCCACCCCCCAGCTACCTGATCCGTCAAAGGAGTCCATCTGACGCGTTCGCGAATCGAAGGTTAGCTGTTAAAACGATTATTTTTCTTTTTGTTTTCTTTATTGCGAAAGACAAACGAAAGTTGTCATTTTTAAATCCTTAAATTCGGTCATTAACGACATTGAATGAAAATTGAAAAAAAGATTTATTTCACTCGGTACGATAATGGACGCATCGCGTGAGTAAAATCCATTTTCACACCTCATAAATTCAAATTTTTTACGATACTCGACGAAAGAAACTTTTTTCTCACGAGCACTCGTATCGTAATATACTATCTTGTAAGATCGATCGATGAAAAAAAGAAGAAAGGAAGAAGGAAAAAATGTCGTCCCTCGAACGCGAACTGTCGAACGAACGGAATCATGGAGAGTCGAAGGAAAAACAAGCCCTCGCGGAGAAAGAAAGCAGCAGCGGCAGTAGCAGCGGTAAGCGCTGTGGGCTGTGGCATGATCGATCGGTGCGCGCTAGTGCTCCGGTAGACCAAGCCCCCCGCGAACCAGAATTGAGATGAACGCGAGACAATAATCTTTCCGAAAATTGCTACTACCGGAGCGTCTCTCTCTCTCCCTCGGCAACCTGTACCGCGACGTGTAATTAAGAAAAAAAATGACTCCAGCAGGCTTACCCCGCAATCTTCGACGGTCGATTATCCCCTTTGGGTCCTCTCCCGTACCTCACGCGCAAACGATCGCGAGAAAAAACAACAACAAAAAACAAACGAAAAACCCCACTTCGCGGACACTCGCGCGTCCACCGAACGCAGTGCGGCACAAAACTTTTTTCCAATTTACGTATTAGAGAAACTCCCGTGTGATAATACGAGAGCGATAATTAATCGCGACACTCGCGTCGAAACGATTTTTCCCAACGGACGTCGTCACCGTGATCTCGGACATTATTGCATCGCCGAGTTTTAGTCGTTATTCGAGGAAAGAGGGTCACCGATATATTTATTTTCTCTTTATTATTGAATAAATGTTTAGTTTCCGTTTTGACGAATAGTTACGACTTATCGCGGAAAAGAATAGAATAAAAATCGGGATAAGGTCTTGCCGCGAACTGGGCCCGACTCGACGCCCGTACCCCCTTGAGTTTCGAGAGCTCCGGTGATAGCAGCGTCGCTCGCGAACCTTGCGGCTCTTTTCGCAAGCGGAAATAATATTCTTGGCCTTTCACGGAGTTACGATACGGCGACGCGTCGAGGGAGGGGGTAGCGGAGCTTGCGCATTACCTTACGCGATGCGTCACGTGATTCCTTCTCGAGCCCAAAGGGTAGCGAAGCAGAGTCGAGTCATCGACCAATGTCCGATCCAAAAGACACCCTCTCGCCCCCGCCCGATGCTCCCCACGCTCGCTTACTCCTACTCGTTGGGAAAAACCTGTGGGGAAAATCAATAGGGCTCACGACGGCGACGCCGCGTGACGCCACGTGACGTCACCGGAACGAAACGATCCGCCGCCGATGGGCAATTTTCGCGTAGCGGGGGCGCGGCGCCCGTACGTCCGACGATTCCACCGTGGGGCCTTTCAAATCGATATTACAACCGAGCGACAAACAGGCATCGTCCGTATTCACCGTCTCGATTACGTGTCCATCGAGAATTCATCAACTTCGCAATCCCGCTTTGGGATGACCCACTCTATGCTTGGGGGAGAAATTTTTCATATTTTCATGCTTTTTCGGTTTTCGTTGACGAAATATTATGGCTCTTTATTTTATGCGATACGCGAGATCGCGATGTATTGAACCTTCCAATTGACCCGTATTAACGTATTTGATCGTCTCGAGGAAAAAATTAAAAAACCGATAACCGAAGTGGGAGAGGAGCGGAGGATTTGGGATATGTCGTTGGGATAACCTCGTATATACGTCGATATCATCTCAATGTAGGACAACGTACCTGTAGTAACCCTTAAATCAAATGGGAGGACGAAGAGGCGTTAAAAAAAATATCGATGTTTTAGTTAGTTTCGAATGACCTTTATTTTATGGGATATCATCGCGATACAGGGCCCCTAATTGTTGGTATACCATCGGCCGGAGCAAAAAATTATAAATTCCATCGGCGAATGGGGGGGGGGGGGGGGGGAAGAGTGGCGGATTTTAGATATCGGGCTTTCCGATTTGCGAGACATCGTCCCATTGTAGGACATTTTAAAAGCGGTATTTCATCAGCCGCGGCAAATCCTGTTGGTGAAACGGGGACAGGTGAGTCGAGAAAGAGTTTTCGATATTATATTGGATATCGCGATACATCGCGCGCCATCGCGATGGAGGACTTTTCGTTTGCGACGGATTCGGATAAGACATCGCGCCGGAGGACTCTTTAACGGTACTGGTATTCCATCGGCGAAAGATCCCATAAGCCAAGTGCAGGTGCGGACCGAGACTTTTCGATCATTCATATAGAGTCGAATTATTATCATTGTTATGACACTCTACGAGGCTATCTCTGTTTCGCTTGATATTTAGTGAAATATATTTACGAGAGTATTCGATCGATGCGATGGAGATATTCGCGTCTGGATGTTCTTATAATTTAATAAAAACATCGAAACCTAAGAAACGTGGATGTATCAAAAATTCCGGGGAAAAAGAAGGATCGCTTTGGTCGTTTACCAAATGTTTACGACGACGAATCGTTTCTTTATTCCTTGGATTCTTCGAGAGCAAAAGCATCGGAAGAACGAACGTCGAACATTAAGCGGAGAACGTTAAATAATGGACTTTTCCCTGCACTACCGACAGCCGGAATATCGCCGGCTGCGCGCGCAATCCTGGAAAACTCATCCCGAAGACCTTTGCATGTCCCTTGGAAAAATGTAGATAGATATTTTCGATTGACGTCGGAACGTTTGTGTTTGAATGAAGAAACGAAATGTTTTTCAAATGAATTTTTCGGGTGAAAAATTCGTCGTCGTACGAATCGTTTTAGCGTCAATTCAGGACGAAGAAATAACGAAATTTCCGTAGCAGACGGAAATCCGACCGACGCCAGTGTGGCGAAACATCGTATGAATAATGAAAGCGCGCTTGCGCTCTTCCACTGTCGTATGTAAACCGATAACTATCGTTTATCGATAATAACAATATCGAAGGCAAGCGTGACATCGGTCGTAAAATAGATGAAAAATAAATAAATGAAAAAACACGAATTGCAACAACGACGCATTTCTCCGTTTTTTCGTGGCTCCGAGTTTCGAGAGCACGAGTGCGTCAGCTTCGTTTTTGTTTTGTTTTCAAATTGAACGTCAGCGCGATGTCTGTATCGCCGCTGAACTGACAGCTCAACGGAGCGAGAACTCCCGCTGCTGTCGCTGTGGCGACGGATCAACGATAAGACGAGTGGGGAAATAAAAATAACGAAGCCTCATTGCCTGACGATAATTATTGGATTGAAAAAAAAAAAAAAAAAAAGTTACGAGCCGATAACAACGGAGAAAAATATATCTATTCGACTCGACTCACCGAATTCGTTGTTGGAGTGTTGAAAAAAAAATCAGCTGCGACGCCACGGCCATACTGGTTGCGCGTCTGGGCCGTCTGGTCTGGCGAAACGAGTCATCCCCCGCTGTCCCCCACTTTCGCACTTTCCGAGTGAACGTCCATTCATTGCGGTACGGCGACAGCGTGGCGCAAGGCCGCTCGCTATGCTTACGCTATACTTGCGCTATAAGTACTCGCGAAACGAAAAGGCGATGCGTTACGAGAGAAGGACGAAATATGAAAATTACGAAAATCGGAAAAACAATATAATAAAATAATCTTTTTTTCGTAACCTTTCGTCTTTTTCTTTTGAACATCGAATGCAGAATGCGATAAATAACTCGCCTATCGAGTGACGTAATTCCACAACTGGGAAGCAAAGATATCGCTGATGATAATAAAATATTGAGAAAAATAATGAGGCTGAAGTTTATTGTAGTTTATCGCGGGCTAATTAGCGAAATAGCACTTTCCTCGACCCACGAATCTCGATGTGCAAAATCCTCGTAAATAAATGTAATAAACGAATTTGACGATTTTCCGAAACAAGACGATGAACGATCGAGCGATCCGACGATGATGAGAGATTCGTCAATTTTCAATGAACATCGAAAAATGCATGACTTTGCACGAGTTTCGATTGGTCCTTATAAATACGAAAATTTATCGAATTTATCGGCCATTTATCGGAAATGCGCGAACGTTTCTAATAATACATTATTTTGATTTTTTTCTCTCATTTCTTTTATTTCGTATTGAAAAAATGTTTAGACAATTTTACACGGCCGATTAAATAGCCACTGCGGATACGACGAACGGCGAACGGCGACGGCGAACGGCTCGTGTTTATTTAGCCGCGACGCGCTTGAATCTGAGACTAACGTCGTCCCAGTTGGCAATATCGAAAATCGCGTTTACATAGTCGGCCCTAACGTTCTTGTACTGAATGTAGTAAGCGTGTTCCCAAACATCGATGCCAAAGAGAGGCACAAGACCCGTCGTAGCTTCAAGGGGATCCTGATTGGCGCAACTCGCTATCCTCAGCTTCTTTTCTTTAGTATCGTAGCCAAGCCATCCCCATCCGGAGCCCTGAATCGCGACGCTCGTCACGGATAGCTGTTTCTTCATTTCGGCCAAAGATCCAAAATCCTTTTCGATTCTTTGCAGCAGCGCATCTGTAAAAAAAAAAAAAAAATTCAATTAATCGATATATTCTATTCGGCTATTTTCATCGCGCACCGTCAGGTTTTGTGCTGCTGGGCGTGAGATTTGACCAAAAAATCGTGTGATTCAGATGTCCTCCGCCGTTGAATTTAATCGCCGGCGCAATCGCTATTTGTCCTCCGACGTCGCCTTTTCCGACGGCTTCTTTCAGCTTTTCCTCCGCTGCGTTCAAATTATTAACGTAAGTCGCGTGATGTTTGGAATGATGAAGCTGCATTATCTCTGCGCATATTATCGGCTCCAACGCCTTGTAATCGTAAGGGAGATCAGGAAGGCTGTGTTTGCTTCGCGCTACCGCCTTGCCTGCTCTTCTGCAACTAACGAAACTTCTTATCGCACATAGAAATACAAATCGCTCGCAGTTTTATTTATTTTCATTTCTTTATGTCCATTTTTTTATTATCCTCCATTTTGAATTTTCGATATTTCGATACATCGCAAATTTTTACTCCATTCGTCGGTTTTTTATTCGCGAAAAGTATCGCTCGTCGCGATTCTTCGTCGACCGGAGGGCACCGATCTATATATCGAAACGAGTCTCTGCCTCCGGCCGGCCGGCAAAAAGCATTATGGAAAGATTCGAAAGTTACTCGCGACAAACATCGCGACATCTCCGAAGTTCGTCACCACTGTTGTAAACAAAATTCGAGAGACACTCGTACGCGTCGAACAACGAGCAAAAGATTCGAAACATTTTTCAAAGTAAAACAATAAACTCGTAGAAACAGTCGGTCCAACTGGCCGAATTTCGTTGTCAATTATGTAAGTATCGCAAAACAGATCTTAACGCGATGTTTTTTTGTTTATTACGATAAAGAACCGCGTTACTCACATGGCATTGGTGAAAACAGTACGTCCAAGAGCGAACATTGTCGCTGTCTATTTGACGCGAAATATTACAATGACAATTGACAATCGCGAGCGTATCGGCCGGTTTTCTCCTGTAAGTGACGATGATCGGACGTTCGACGTCGTCTCTCAATGGCTTATCGTCGTAAAACTTCGTCGCACAGAATCGAGGCGGAGGAATCAACCGACAGCGTTGTCTCGCGGTTTTTTTCGATACTCGAACTGTCTTTCGATATTAGTCCGGAAGTCGCTATTGTCGCTAGCTATCCTTACCGGCTACCGAAAATCCGAGACGGTGAAATCATATCGAGTACGCGAGAGATAGTATGACCGGCGCTTACGGCGGAGGAAAGAGGCACTCAGTAACGTCCGAGTAACAACTCGCTTTAATCATTTTGCGACGTCCCATCTCCGAGTGGCTGGCGAAAATAAGCCGCGGAAACAAACATTTTGTAGGTACAATGCCCTTTTTCTCGATATTTCTTCGTGTTTTTCATCTTTCCGCAACGGAAAAAACGATTTTTCAATTTCTCAAAGTATCGCGCAAATCGATTTTTTTCGAGATCGAAAAGCAAAGATACGTTTGAAGAACATACATTTATGAAAAATCCCGTCTCAGGCGTGATATATTGGTTGAAGCCTCGAATCAATGTTTCGTCATCGCGTATCTCTCGCGTAAATTTTGTTTGACCCCAAATTATTTATCTATAATTTTATTTTCACCGATTCCAAGTTTTTGCCAAGTTTGCAATATATTCTATTTTGTATTTCTCGATATACCGTAAGTAATCACAAGAATCATTTACTACGTCGCGTCCGAATACGAGAAACTCGTTTCGGTGATCGACGATAGAGAAAGACATTTCAAATTGCAACGCGCGCAAGCGGGTCACGTGATCGGTTCGGAGAAAGAGAAGTTACGAAGTCGACGAGCTTCTCGATCGTCTGTTCGCCCGTTCGCGAAACATCACTTTCGACCCTTTCCGTTATCGGTTTCGTATCGCGCCCCGCCTGTCTTTTATTCGGCATCTCATTCGCTTATCGCAGCCATTCTTCTTCTTCTTCTTCGTCGTCCTATGGCTTTATGCCGCTGGGGCCAAGTGCCAATCGATATATTGAGAGAGGATTTTCGAGTATCGTTTTCAGGAAAAACTGCCGCACCGACGGAAGGTTCGAGTGACTCATGTTTTGGCGACGGCTGAAGGGTGGGCGGGGGGTGTGGCGTTCAAAGGATAGTGCGACGTACTGCGCCTTCGCAATTATATTTCATATCAAACTGGTAATCCCCAACATAGTTAATCGAAGCGATAAATTCACTAACGCGAATCCGACTCCGTTAATCGGAGGTAAGATATTTCTAATGTGCGAAAGAACGTATTCAATATTAGCATTTAAAGATATTGGAAACGAGAATGGCGCCGCCTTACGGTAATTTTATAAACTAAAGTTAATGGTAATTTTTAAACAACGTTGAGTTCGCGAGAAGTTACGAGTAACGCGGTCGACCTCTTCGGACTTGATACTCGCCGCATACGAAATCCCGTATTTCGACACAATTCTGTCATCTGAAACGTCAAAATGGAGGGAGCGGGTGGATTGTCGAAAGGTTTTCGTTGTGGTGTACCCCGTTGACCGAGGATGCGAGCGGCCGTCTCCGAATCGACGCCGAGGACACCGAAGCGCAATCGATGAAATCGATATGCATTGAATAATGAAGATGCAGGGCGAATCGTTTAGTTGTAGGTTATGTTACTCGCCGCATCTCGTCTTTCTATCGGCCATGTTAGACACGAAACGATTTTCGACACGGGTCTCGTGCTCTCCTGATACCGCATCGAGAATTTTTGAGCCATCCCGCCACCGTGGCGATCGACGCCTGATTGGCCAGTAGCTTTCTACGGACCACGGCCGGGGGAGGGAGGCAACCTATATATGTCATGTATCATATCGAGTGTAAACGTCTCAATAAACATTTTACAAATGATTCTTCATAGCGATATACCATTTATGACTGAATCTTTATGAAATCTGTGAATTTCTCGTAAATTAACTCGTTTCAATAAAAATTTTGGAAAACAAAAAAAAATGGTTTTTTCGTTTACCTTTGGACACATCGATGCGTGAAATAAATTACCGACGCTCGGATAACCGACCGATCGGTAATAAAGATATCCAATTGTTCGACCGGGAATTGTTTAATTCGAGAGGAATTCGTAAGTGCTTCCGTCGTTACGAAACATTAAAATGGTGAAAAATTATATTTATCGAACTATAGGGATGAAAAATGAATGTATTTTCTACGGTTTTTAATCTTTATGCAAGAAAAAACGGAACAAGCACATTAAATTAATATCCGGCCGAAAAGCTTTCGCGCGTGGTATGTACTCTCTATCCACCGTCTCGATCTCTGCTTTGTCGCCCGCGGAGAACTCTGCATTACCGACGCGCGATGCATTCCGACGATAGTGCGGAAGAACCCCGAGTGGTCGAACCGCCACGTGCCGGCCAAATTTGAATCAGGTGCTGGCGCGTGTCGTTGTATCGCGCCGAACGTCCCCAGTCGCCGGCAAACGGCAAACGGCAAATGCCGCCGCGTTATAGTCACCGTCGTCGATTCGGTGTTTCGGCTCGTCGCCCACGAATCGTTCACCACCCACGCGATAAACGCGATGAAATCGTAAAAAATAAAATAAAACAAAATGGAATGAAATAAAAATAAAAATATAACAACTAATCGTAACCCGTGAATGACAGTAATAAACAATTTGCTTCGAGAAAAGCCCGTAAAAAGCTCTCAAATGATTCGAGTATCCGAACGAAATATGCAATCGTAGTTGTGGTGGGGATAAAAAAATAGTCCGAAAGATAGGTGAACGACGACGAAAGAGAAAAAAAACGTAAAATAAAAAGCGAGCTAAGAATAAAAAGGGACAAGAAGCACAAGAGGGAAAGAACCCTCGGATCCTTCGGTCAGTGTCTCGTCGGCCGCGCGCTGTATCGGATCATGTTCGAAGGTGCGCTCCCGCACTTCGTCAAGGAAAATCGACAAATATCGCGAATGTGAAAATAATAATCAAATAGAGGCGCAAGTTGGTTGAAAAATACATGCGCTCGTACGGCGTCGTAGACGTACAATCCGAAACCGCGATTAGATAAGGACAGCGGAGGAATCGTCGTGTGGGTCGGCCGGGGGATGGGGAGGGGGAGGAGGGGGTAGGGGGGTAGGGAGACACGAAACCGAGGCGCGGATAGAGGAGCGAGAACGAGAGCGAGCCAAGCGGGTGGGGAAGATGGCCATGGAAGAGGCTGTATAATACGGGAGCGAAGCATTTTTTTTGTTGTTTTTACGGTGGAATAAGACAGCGCGCGCGGCACGTGTTACGGAGCCGATACTTTCGTTCGTATTCTCGTCTCGTGTTGGAGTCATAAACAAGTGCGCGTCGATTGATGAGTATCGAACGGTTTGTTTGAAAACGAAAATAAAAATTAATAAATAAAAATAAAAATAATAATAAACGCCAAAACCGCGAATCGAAAAACGACGAAGGTGTCCGCGGCAAAACGGTTGACAAGTAAATTGCGAAAAAGTGTATGAAGATGCGAAGTCTCGTTATAATCATAATAAACGAATAATACTGTGTAATTGACGAAAAAACATTGGGAATCATCGTCGTTCGGAAAAAAATAAAAAAAATTCGATGACCGTTTGTTTCTTCGAATCTCACGGCGCATTTCCGGATTCACCGCATCCGTTCCGGCGCGTCGGACTCGAACCGACGAAACTTTGATATCGTCCAAGGCGCTCGCATATCAACCGCACGAATATTCATGGAATGATTCATCATGCGATTCGAGTACGTAAATCCGTAATATTGTTCAATGACATAAATAAAACGCAAGTTTATGAATATCGATGTATTTTTTTTTCGTTCGAATTTATTAAACCAATAAAAAAAAAAAATAAAAAAAAAAAATCCACTATGACGATATTGTAGGTCGCGTTTATCCCGCTCGCGCGCGTAATACACGCGGGCGACGAAGTAATATAGAGATTTTAAAGACGAATAGAGATAATTAAGCCGATATATCTATCTATACCGTCGAGGAGGATGCGTGAACCAAGAATATAGAGCTGAGGTCACCGACTCTGACACTCGCCGTCGTCTCGATTGTCGCGGTCGCGGCGGCCGTGGCCGCGCCCCTGTCCCTCTGCCTTCCGTCCTCCTGCCGTCGTGGCTCCTGCCGTTGGCGCGCGCCTCTCGCCTCTCGCATTTGCGATCCTGTCGTTTACTTTCGTTCGTAATACAAATCGAGAAGGGGTACAATGCTACTTGCTAATTCGTCTCCTTGACACGATTAAAGTCCGCGCGCTTGCAGGACGCGTATTCGAATCTTACGAGCTTCGGATGAGTCAATCGACGTCGACGTTACGCGGCGTATTATTTTAATGTTTTCACAATAATCGCTCGTTACAAACGATGAAATCATTCGCTTTCAGATATATCGTATTGATCACAGCGTTATTGCTCAACGCCGAAGATGCCAGAGCCGATTTCTTCGGCGATAAAAAGGGTAAGTTAAATTTTTGTTTTTTAATCCCCCAACGATTACGATTGTTCTTATCAGGACGAGTTGCCCTCTGATCCGCCATTATCGACATTTCCGGAAGTGGATTAATGGATTCGGCTTTTTAAAAAAAAATATACAAATTACCGGCCATTTTGTTGTAAAAAAAAAAAAAAAAAAAATGTTGCGCCCTCTTGTTATCGCTTTTTTATTTCCTTTTCATTCTCCTTTCTTTTCTTTCCATCATTCCTTCGATCCTCTCTGCTTTGCTGGGACACACCCACGCTCGCAGCAACCCCGGCAGCTTTCCCGCTGCGCGCATCGTTTTTTTTTTTTTTTTTTTTTTTCTTTATTTTTTTTTATTTATTTCTCTTCTCCTATTCTCTCCGTCTTGTCTCTCCTTTCTCGTTGAAAGATGCGAGCAACCTTACGCGAATTATAGAACAGCGATACGACAAAGTTGGCCTTTCTTCACGGTGAGATAACAAGCGGAGAGACGACGAAATATATTTCGTTGATACGCGCGGGGCAACGTTTCAAAAGGATGCCAAACGAGCAAAGAGTTTAAGGTTCCGTTATCATCAGATATTTATATGCCGTTGATAATGCGCAAGCCGGACGTGGAGTTGGCGTAGCGTAGAGCTTAAAATGCTATCCGATGGGGGCTATGGGGGCGCCGGGGGCGACGGGGGCGACGGGGGCGCCGGGACGGAGCAAAACTTCCGCAGTTTCCGCTCTCTCTCTCGCGCGTACTGTTAAAAAGACACAATAATAATAATAATAATAATAATAATAATAATAATCATTATTATTATTATTATTGTTGTTGTTGTTTATTAGACGCGGACGTACGCATCGCAAGAACGATCGCGCGAATGCAATTAACCCCGTTGTCAGGTTCCTATTATTATATGTATAATCTACCGAAGCATAAGTAAAGTATTAATATATTATATTGGATGGCGTAAAGGGAATGCATTCGTATTCCGAAGAGAAGAGAGAGAGCATTGGGGGCTCTCGTTTAATTTGGCCGAATTGCTTCACGCCTCGGTAGTTCCGCCCATCCCGAGTCGACGCGAGATGCACACTGTATAGAGAGAAAATCCGGGATGAATTCTGCCGGTGCCTTGCCTCGGCTCCCGTTGCCGCCCCGATCGCACCCCGGCTTCTGCCTGGGGACTACGCGAGGGGTATACACGCGAAAAACACCGTTCCCTCGTAACGCGCGGACGAGTACACCAAGCAAAATTGATCCGGTTTCTTGACAATGGGATACTTTTCAATATCTTTTTTTTTTTTTATTTTTATTTTTTTTTATTATTGGGGAAAAGCGTGCGTGTGAGGCAGACAGTGTCACGGATGTAATTTAATCGTCTCTAAATACGAGGAGACGATTTTTTTACACTTTTTAATTTTTTTTTTTTTTTTTTTTTTTTTTTTTTTTATTCCGCGAGGGGAAATGTGGGAGCAACGGATAGCGAGCGCGGGTCACGTCGAGGACTCGCACTCAGACTTTTAGCTCCGGGCATCTGCTAATAAACAATACAATGTACCCCCTCGACTAACGCGACTGTCTCCCGGTCTTCGTTTCCCGTATCAACGAGAGGGAGAAAACCCGCGATGCCGGCGAAACACCGAGGTTACCGAGGTTACCGAGGGCCTCGTAGACCGACAGCTCGTGAGAATCTCGACTCGCCCCCTACGGCTATTTGTCACCGGTACAACTCGTCTCGCGCTCCCGCTACGCTGATTCTTTTTTTCCCGGTTTGCTTTTCTCTTTTTTTTCATCTATTCCGGTAGATGTTTCGGAGTTTTAGGCTACCGGATGAGATCCCGATTGGCCCCTTGCGTCCGCACCCTCCCTTCCCGTCTCCCGAATCCGATGCGTTGAAATTTTTACCGAAATAGCCGCGCGTACGGAAATAGCTGGAAGAGCTCACGGATAATCCAAAATCCGATCGTAACATCGATATTCAGCGTCATAAATAATTGCCGCATTCATTTTGGCGATATACGATTTTTCGTTTGATTTACTATGAAATTTTAAATTTACGAAAAAAAAAAAATTACGCGAACGCGCGACTATATATATCGAGCTGAGATTCGATAAATCGACAATCATACGAATGAAACGATTGGAATTTAGGGATAGAAAAGAAAAGCGTGAAAATTGTAAATGTTGACGATATTAAAGATCCAAAGTTTCCTCCTCCGTCGATTATCGATGTTTTTGGGAACATTTGTCGGATAAATTATTGCCGATTTTGATAAATTGTTCCAGAGGTGGTGCACGATCTTCTACAAGCGGCTATGGCAACGAGCGAAAATAAATATCAGTATATAGACGATGGTCTTGACGGATTTCCGGTATTTGGATTCAGACCGGGTTCCGAGGTGAAGCAACCCTATCGGCTTTATTTGCCGGAAAAATTGCCCGCCGAATTCACCCTCGTGGCTACTTTCAAACCAATGTCCGTCCGTACGAGTTATCTTTTTGCAGTTTTGAATCCCTTCGAGACGGTCGTCCAACTGGGAATTCGTATTTCCGTGAGTATCCGACACTTTTTACCCCCATATCCGGCGCTACTTGCAAAAATTCGCGTGGAAATATTATCGTTGTTATTGAAAAATAATAACAACAATAATAATAATTCCGCAAAAGATGTTCCGATAAATTTTCAAATTTTGAAAATTTACCGACCACTGTTGCTGTAGATTGCTAAAAATTACGCGAAATTTTATTCATCCGAAAATTCACGATTCACCAATATCCAATTTCGCGAAATAAAATAATCGCGTTAACCGGAGAAATGCGATTTGTGATTGACGTCGAAAATTTGTCATCGGCATTTGCCGGAAGCGACATGGATGCTGCAGTATCTCTCGCGGCATTTGATTGTTCCGATTTGTCGCGTATAATTGCCCGCGGGGCGGTCGGCGCGATCGGATATAATGGCAACGACGGCGATTTAAAAAATACTACGGTTCGAAATGTTGCAGGAAGGACCGGCATCGAATCAAAACATTTCACTGATCTATACGAATTCCGACGAACACACGCACTCGGAGGAAGTCGCGAAATTTACCGTACCAAAGTTGGCGAAGAAATGGTCAAAAATCGTAATCAAAGTCTCGACGAACGACGTCGCTCTCTATCTTAATTGTCACGAAATGTCGAAGCAAAAAATTACAAGGATACCGCAAGAACTCGTATTCGACACGGCGAGCACTCTATACATCGCCCAAGCCGGACCTCATATTCAAGAAAAATACGACGTAAGTAACTCGACTGATATTCAAAAAAAAATTTTTTTATTAAAACAAAAAAAAATTACGAGATTTTTGCTTACCGCTGAAAAAGTTATCGCATTTTGAAGAAAAATACGATGTAAGTAACTCGACTGATTTTCAAAAATTTTCGGAGTAAACGAATCCCCGTAAAGCGCGTGTCCATTTTTTCTTATTAAAAGAAAAAAAAATTACGAGATTTTTGCTTACCGTTGAAAAATTTATCGCATTTTGAAGAAAAATACGACGTAAGTAACTCGACTGATTTTCAAAAATTTTCGGAGTAAACGAGTCCCGGTATCGCGCGTGTCCATTTTTTTTTATTAAAAGAAAAAAAAAATTACGAGATTTTTGATTACCGTTGAAAAATTTATCACATATTCAAGAAAAATACGACGTAAGTAATTCGACTGATTTTCAAAAAATTTCGGAGTAAACGTATCCCGGTAAAGCGCGCGTCCATTTTTTTATTAAAACAAAAAAAAAAGTTACGAGATTTTTGCTTACGTTGAAAAATTTATCGCCGCTCGGAGGAGACGGGTGGTAGTGCTGGTGGTGGTCCACGGCGAGCCCCCCGAGCGAAACTACCCCCGAGCCGATAAAGGCGTTACGATAAAGGAATCCCCGATTTATTTCCCATTCATTATTCTTCTTATCGCCCCAAACGCTCGAATATTCCGGATTCCCGCGCGACTTTTCGTAAACTCTTAAAACCGAACGCGTTGACGATTCGATGGACTTTATATACGTTATTTTCTCTTTTTTTATTTTTTTAATTTTCTTACGAGTCGTAAGAGTAGCCAATGAGAATAACCGACGAGACGCGTCCCTCTCATCTCTAAATTAATGTCTATTTCTGCAATAATAATAAAATCGAAAACTCAAAAAAATAAAATAAAATTATAAAAAATGAGTAAATACGATTTACCAGTAGAGAAAAATATAATTTAGCCGAACATTAGTGGGGATGCCACGGCGGGGAGGTTATTTATTCTTAATTTATTTAACTCCGCCGTTAGCTACGCGAGCGGAGAGTAGTGGGAGTAAGAAATCGCGAGTAGGGGTTGCGGAGTTTGGGGGATGACGGGGGCGGGGGTGGGGGAGGCCCCACTCTGCTCGGCGAAGGGTTATATAGCGTTAACAGTCGTACAACGGTGGAGAAGCGTGGAAGCGTGGAAGCGTGCAAACGTGGAAGCGTCGAAGCGTGGAAGCGTCGAAGCATCGGGATGCGACTACCGGGGGAGCTGCAAGACAGCGAGCCCCGTCGCTCGTCGGCCGACTTTGTTGCACACCTCTTACCATGAAGGGGTTGTTTGACTTGCGCTCGGATTAGTTTCTCCGGTATCCGCGTGGTGGCAGTTTGCACCCGCGAACCTCTAAAAACGTGTCCTGTACAACATTGCCAATCGTAATCGCGGGGTCTTTAATTCAAATTTTTCGCATTCGCGTATCAATGTATCCTTAGGGTTGAACCCTTTGTTCCTTAACGAGGGCGTCGCGATTCGCGGCATAAGTAGTTATGTTAACCCATCGAGAATCTACGAGATTTGTGTCTCGATGCGAGTGCGGCGGATACTTTACTTCCGATAATTAAGCCCCTTAAACATTCTTTAACGGTGTCGTCTAATTTTCGTAATTTGCCGCAACGAGAGCGCTAAACAAACTGCAAGGGGTTTCGGGTACTATTTTTCGCGAACGCGTACCAGTGCAGCCGTAAAATCGAATTTCGTTAAAGATAATTCGCGATTCTCTCGAATTCTCTCGATCGCCGCGATCGTAACGAAATATTGTTACGACTCTCGCCGCGATGCTCGTCAGTTTTTTCTCTATGGTGATGCGATTAAATTATAATAATCATTAGCGTAGTTAATTATCGCGGGAGAAGATGGCAATGGTGATATCGCCGCGTAGCAAAATAGTTACGGTTTTTCTACTAATTGGTATAACGAGTATTATCGCTCTCGTGATAACGCGATTTATCGGCGTCTGGCCGAAGAACATTGGAACGGATTCGGACGCCGTACCAAAGACGATTAGTCAACAGTTGACCGGTTACGATGTTGACACGGCTACGAAGCACGTGAGTAGCAATATTCGCGCGATCTATGGAAAGTCTCGACATTTTTTTTTTTTTCCTCCCTTATTACTTATCCTCCGCGAAATCCTCCCTTTCGAAGCTTTTTCACCCGGCGTTGCACGCTTCGGTACCTATCCGCGCCGGTAGCCACCAGCCAGCACCATTGTATCTATCACGCAACGCAGCATGCCGCGGCGCCAGTTGGCTCTCCATTTCAGCCGGAAATTCTTGTTGACAAGCGACAGCTTGGATATAAACTCTCCGAACCGATTAACGCGTTTCATTATTTTTTTCAATTATTTACCGAACTCCCAAAATTAGAAATGCGCAACATTATCTCTCAAATTCCGCGTCGGCTATGCGTCGTATTTATCGTAAAGTATCGATAATCGTATTAATCGCGTAGGGGTGCGTATACCGGAAATGCTCCGAAAATGGGCGGAAAAACTAGCGATGCGACACTAATAGCGATGATACCAATCATTTTTCCCAAGAAAATCAAATTGCTATAATTAATTTGAATCGAAACTAAAAAAAAAAAAAAAAAAAAAAACGGAAATTCCGCGCGTCGGCAAGCGTGTGATGCTGTAGAACTGAACTCGTTCGAGGATAATTGTTTTACGTTGACCGGAGGGTGGCATTCGAGTGAATTAAAAGCGATCGATGCGTACGAATGGGATGCAGAAATAATGTAATGTAGGTAAGTCTTGCCGCATGAAAAGCTCCGACCTAAACGCGGGACTCTCCGTATGACACGATGGAATAACCGTACCGAGTTACGAGGTCGAATCACGGGAGGTTCGAGCGAAAGCTGAAAGCTGAAAGTTGAAAGCTGAAAGCCGAAGCGGAAGGAAAGGCAAGGCGGTGAAGCGGGTGGGCGACCGGTGACGGTGGGTGGAACGATGGTAGACACGAATAGCAAAACGGGAGGACTCCGCGGGGACCGATGGACTGCGAGAACAGTTCCGGAAGAGAGAAATCGAGTTATCTACGCGTGGCTACCGCGTCCCGTCGCCTCTGTTCACGTTTGCGCTCCTCCCTTACCCCACTACCGCTCCATTATAATAATTGCACGCGCAGGACTCGGACGTCATTATACACTCGCGTTCTATAACGAGATGCAAGCGCGAAAGAGCCGAGTGCAACTCGAAGCTGTTCCCCACGCGCGAAACTGTACGAGTTCGACGTATAACCGTATAGCTGTACGCGGGGATACCTCCCGCGTATACCTACTACCCGGCCGCTTGGTACATACGGTGTACAATACTCAACCCTCGCGAGAATTTCATCATCGGTCCCAACCACCCACGTCGTCAAGTGTAGGATTACACTGTTGGCAACGATAAGATCGTACAAACGAATCGGACGCATGTTTTTTTTTTTTTTTCTCGATTGAAATATTCTTTCGGATATATTTTTAATAATTCATATCCATAATGATATAGAGATATATTAAGGTAGTTGAAGCGCGTGGTGTTCATTTTGCCTAAATTCGACGAAATGGAGAGGGAGGCAAACACTTCTCGATAGTATAAAAATCCGAAAAAATTCATGCATATTATAGGTACTGAAAAAATTAATTTTGCATAATAATAATTGCAAAATGTTATTAACAAATTAATAAAAAAAAAATTGTTAAAGAAATTTGCGGTAAATCAATTTTTTTTTTTTATGAAAATGATTCGATCTTTTTTCGGAATACCTAGAAAAAGAAAAAATTGAAAAAAGATTTTTCGGAAAACGGGATTTTCGAAAATTGAATGAAATTCTTAAAAAATGCATATACATTCGGAAAAATGATCGAATGAACTTCTGCTAAAAAAAAAAGTTCGGCTGCCGAATGATTTGTCGAAGAATTCTTGAAAACTCATTTGTTAATAATTTTTTGAAATTATAAATGTGTGAAATATAAATGGAAATAAATTTCGAGAAATCGAAGCGGCGATATTGATCGACAGTAGCGGATGAGATCTCTGTCACGTGTGTACATGTGTAAATTGCGGGCCGATTGCAAGCAACACGAGGCTAGGTAAACGGTCGTCACTGACTTGTCGGATCGTTGACGAGCCGTTGATTCGCAAGTCAAGTCGCGTGTTGTTGCACGCGAACGTGCCAAGCGAGAAGCTTCTCTGTTTCTGGTCCGTAGGAACCGACGAACGGACGGACGGAGGCGCATAGCATCAGACAGGTTGAGCCGAGAGCCGAGGCAATCGGAGTATCGCGAGTGTTTGTATATATACCGCGCAACGCTCGTCGCTCGATATAGATGAGATTAGTAATTAAAAATTTAGACTCCGAGAGCTCCGATTACATTTAGAACCTCCGGTTCGTGGCTCGTGGGCCCTCCGGTAGATTGGACCAATCGTCAATGTTCCCTATTATTAAAATCTTCCCTCTGACTTCGTCAATATAGCAGCAGCAGCAGCAGCAGCAGCAGCGGCAAAGACGATGAAATCTTTTTATAATACAGAGAGATATGTTCACGAAAGACCGTGTAGTGGGTGCGTAAACACAACGATACCGTTCTAGGAAAGCAATAATGGAGGATATAAAGATTTCTATAGAGGCAAAGAGCAAAATACGACAGAGATACATACGCGTAGATGAACGGAACGCTATCCGGAGTGCAACGAAGATAAGCGTATATAGCCGTACGTAATAACATTTAAATTTATTCGACCGCCCGGACGTATTAATTATTACGCGATATATTTATGACAAATTCAAATTAACCGGCACTTCGGTGAGCTCACGGAAATATTATGGTTATTCGCTCATTATTCGTAATAAATGACGAGAGACTCGTTTAAATAGAAATAAGATGACGAACGGTAGCCGTTTTCAATGATTCTTTACTGCGCAATCGCTTGTATCTTTGAAGGGACTTGTGCAATCATTGAAGCTCTATCCTGGACATCCGCAGGATCTTGTCAGATGCCCCACGGATTTGGAGGTGAGTCTTATCTTTGCGATAGAAGTACAATTAATATGGTATACAGCGCCCGACAGTCGACTGTTGAATGTCGAAACGATTTTTTTTTTTTTTTTCCGATCGTTTCGAATGACTCGAAATTTAAAAGAGTTTCAATAATACGATTCTATTACCCGTCCGGATATCAACATTTTCACGTACGACACGATTTTTTTTTGCTAATTAAAATGATTCCGTCGCTCAGCGCTTTTTTTTCCGTAATTGCGTAATTATAGCCTCGAGAAGTTACTCGCGAGGCCTCGTTTTTCGTAACGTTTATCAACGCGAAAAAAAAATAAAAATAAATAACAGCGACAAAAAATAACATTACGAAAAAATGACACAGGCATCGATGATTTTGTTCATAGATCAGCGATCATAACGCAACTACACAGTTCATTTCTATGCGGTACTACTTTACTTTCAGTTCTTTCCCGTAGAGCATGGCTCGGGTGACTACGATTCGACACTCGAGGGCTCCGGATTCGTTGACTTTGACAAGGTAGTGAGGAAATAATGAGACAAATGGGAGGGCTATAGATTCAGTGGGATATGAAAAATTAATAAAACATATAAATAGTTTCATCAGTCATCTCTCGAAAACACGGATCGCACCTGAGATTATCAGCGATTAATTTTTAACGTGTGTTATACGGTGAAAAATAGATCGATTGATCGTAAATCGATCGATTGAGTTTTTAATTAATAGCCTCTTTCTACCCTTCCGAGAAGCGTTTATTTTTATACCGGAAGAGGGAAGATTGGGGAGAAGTATGAATTTCAGGAATTCGTTTTGCATATATTTGTTGCGTAGTTTGGTCAAAAAGACAATGAGGACGACGAGACGGAGAAGAGTGACGATGTGGATCAACCCCCGTGGATTACGCCACCGGCGTCGAATAATATTGGTAAGTCTGATTGGTACGCCTTTATGCAGCGAATAAGAAAGAATGAGTTTACGTTATTGAAGTGAAAATTATCGGCCAAATATTATTATTTAATAATAATAATAAATAATAATAATAATAATTTTTTAATTTTTTTTTATGTTATTTTTTTTTTTTACTATTTTTTTATAATTTTTTATTGTTATTATTTTATTATTATTATTATCGGTTATCACTATAACCGGTCGGATACACGCAGCGAAAGGAATCAAAGGCGACAAGGGCGAGAAGGGTGACAAGGGCGAGAGCGTAAGGGGACCACCGGGGCCGCCGGGTCCACCGGGAACCGGTGGCTACGATCCTGTTGATGACGATCGAGTATGGAAATTATCTATAAATCAAATAATACGGCTTCTATCGTCATTTTAATGGGTAATTGTTGAATTTAATTATTGCCAAGGGGTGGCCAATGGAGAGTGAGCAAGTTGGCCGTATCGGGCCAAAGGGCGAACCCGGTAGTTGCGAGTGTAACGCAACTGCCCTTATATCGAGTTTTACGATGCCAAAGATGATTCAAGGACCAAAGGGAGAACCGGGGTTGCCTGGTAAAGAGGGCAAACAAGGACAGATGGGTCGAACGGTATCTATGCCAATACGTTTATAAATAATATCATTCGCAACGTATTCTTATTCGCACTTCTACAATCTTTTTTCTCACCTTTTAACTTTTTCTTTTCGAATTTAAACGGAACCAGAATCGGATAAAATCTTTAAAACTTTATTTCTCGATAAATACTTCATTTTTTCTTCCCGTTACCGCTCCCGTTTAGCGTTAAATTTGTCAAAAATCTATATATTCGAATTTTATGAAATTTTTCAAAATTGTAAGTAACAAAAAAATTTGGTATATTTGCGAAAATCAAGTCTCGTCATTACCCGGTGAGATTATTTTGTCCGATATTTACAATTTCCAAAATTTACAGATACAAAAAAACCCGAAAAATTAAAAAAAATGGCATTATTTTCACATTGCATGTTCTTTCATAGTAATTTTTTTCATACGATTTTCCATAGTAAGAGAATCGTAAGTACGAAAAATTAATAAGAAAATCGTGAAAAAATTTTATATTTTCCGGTTTTTATAAATTTTCTTTGAAGACAACGATAAAAATGTAACAATATGGAGGCGGGAAATGATTAGAAATTCATGTCGTATCATGCAGGGAGCGGGGGGACCACCCGGCGAGAGAGGACGAACGGGAGCTGCCGGTGCAAAAGGTGACAAAGGTGATATCGGCGACACAGGTTCCGAAGGACCACAGGGGCAGAAAGGAGAGTCCGGCAGAGACGGTATTCCAGGGGAAAAAGGAGCCCAAGGACCGCCCGGTCCGGCAGGAAAGGGTGAATTCTCCATGCATGACGTGAGTTTGAAATCATTATCTTCGATCGTTAATAACTATCTAAGCGGACGTAATTGTTGATGCGCCTTCTTCAATCGAAAACAATTGAAATACGTGGCAAAAGGGTGCTTCAGCCGAAGTCGAGAGTTCGCAAAACGTGTTTGCGATAAACGCAAAACAGGTTTTGCCATATAGAGAATAGCTTTCGAGTATATCGAGCTTTCAAGTAGCTGCTAGATATTCCGAGAGAAACATCGCGCCCTCGGTACACTGAGCGGATCTGTGTTTGTGAAAGCATTGAACGCGTAACTGGTACACACGAACGAACCAGCGATTTCTCGTGGGAATACAGAAACCAATTTCTCGTGTCTGCCGTATTGCATGCCGGTCGAGGCTGCCGGCGGTTGTTCGGTTGTTCGGCTCGCTGGCTTCCGTGTGCAGCGCGGCGCACCACGCGACAGAGCTAACAACGTGGTAAAATTCATCGTTGACGGAAAGGATATCGCTCTATAGATTTTCCACGGCGTTGGTTACAGACTGAAGAAAATTTCGTTCAATTCTCTCGGCGCATCGTCGGTTTTCGACGATTTTACGAAATAGTCAATGTTCCCGTAACTCTTCGTTTGCCTTTGGCGCGATCTTTTTTTTCCACGCATTGTTGACGCATTCTATTGTTATGTTGAAAAAAATGGACGCAGCCGAGTTGGACGCTGCGAGGTATATCCAGGGTAAGAAAACGAAAGAGGGGAAGTTTATATATATAATGAAATGATTTAATTGAACAAATCTGCTGATAACGCGTCGAAGTGGTAAAAGTTGGGAGTAATACGTCGGCTGTCGTCAGGACGGAATGACGATGAGACCGGGACTGCCGGGTCAGAAGGGCGAACCTGGTACCTCTGGTAGCATTGGGCCAAAAGGAGAAGCGGGAATTCCAGGCGACAAAGGCGTTAAGGGTGAAACAGGATCGAAAGGGAACAAAGGCGACCACGGCAAGGACGGCGCAAGAGGAGTACAGGGGTGGAAAGGCGAACCCGGAGCACCGGGTACCCCGGGACTCGCTGGTTCACCCGGTGAAAACGGCAGGCCGGCTGAAAAAGGATCCAAGGGTGACGTTGGCCCTGAGGGGAAACCGGGACCTCCAGGTCCACCGGGAAACCCAATTATTCCACCCTTCACCGGTGATGGACTACTCAGTGATATAGTTTCTCCGTCAGGTCAGTTCATTTTTTCATCAGTTTATTCCGAACGTCTACGCTTATCAATGTAGTCGATTTCCGCAATGCAGCACACGACCGGATAAGTTGTATCCTCGAAACTTAACGGCGATAAATGTCTTTTTTCCCTTATAGCAGCTGCGATTTCGAAGCTTTGTCAAGTTAGCTGAGCAAAGGCTCAGAAATGAGTTTTGAAGATACCAAAATTAAGTGCTTTATAATTGCTAATTATGTGCCGAAACAAAAATTCTTGGGCTCCTTTCGTTTAGCTGAAAAGTCCATGCGAAAAGTGCTCTACTAGCATGACATCAATTACGCTGAGCCTTTGTCCATATTTGCCTTTTAATTTAATTTACTTATATCAGATTTATGTGCTTTTTACGTGCTTCTCACGTATATACATTTGTACTGCGATTTCTTTTTTTTTTATCGTTGAGTAGATGAAATTTCAAAGGAGCCGAAACTGTTCAAATGGTGGCGGATATGTTCGGTTGTTATCACGAAATATTTACGAATTCGATAATCGTCATTGAGTTATTCCCAAAGCACATAAAAAGCACTTTGATTTCCTGTGATTCCAATGATATTGCCAAAAAATGGGACTTCTCAGAGTTGAATTCCTGGTCCTTCATTCCTTTCTTGGTACCTTCGTTTTTTGTTCCTTTTCGCCATTTTTTTCTCAGTCATGGGAATGACGATTGGCCAAAAAATGTTGGTACCGAAAAATTACTCTAAAAAGATTTGTTAGGGGTACTATCAGTTCGGAAATATACGATTTAAAACAAATGGCGAGGGAAAGTGGAATTCGATTTTCCACCGAACAGGTAGATAGACGAATCCGAAGCGAAACAAAAGGCCAACTTATCCGGTCGGTGTGACTTAATCGAATGTAACCGATGTGGCCATATGCTTGATTCCAATTGCAAATGATCTTAGGAGTGACCGGGACCAAAGGTGACAAAGGTGAACTCGGTCCGCGAGGTTACAAGGGCGATTTAGGACCAAAAGGCGAGAAGGGCGACGAAGGCGAGTCCGGAGCGACGGGTTTTCCCGGAATGAATGGTATCCAAGGTCCTCTTGGGGACAAGGGCGAGCCTGGCAAAGATGGGGCTCCCGGAGTCGGGGGTGCAAAAGGTGTCAAGGGTACGAAGGGCGACAGAGGCGAACGCGGGCCACCGGGAGAAACAGTTTTTCCCGGATCGGGCGATTACATAGCCATCAAAGGGGAAAAAGGGGCCGAAGGCAAGCGAGGAAGGCGCGGACGGATCGGACCGGCCGGACCGCCAGGGCCTCCGGGGTCTAACAACGAAACGGGTTCGCCGGGTTTAATGGTAAATATCCGCGATATTCGGCAAATCGAAAAGAAAAAAAAAAAAAAAAAAAATTCGTAAATACTTAACCAATCGATATTATTAAACGCAATCCGAAGAATCCCATCAAGGTAGGCTTTCCTCGATATATGCGTAATGATAGCACATTGATTCCGAGTTTGAAGAATTTCGAATGATATTTCGCTGATACAGGGTGAACCGGGGCATCCGGGTGTAAAAGGAAATCCAGGATCGCCCGGACCAAAGGGAGACAAGGGAGAGCCGGGTGCGATGAGTCCTCTAGGAGTAACCGTTGGGGTACGATATTTTCTTCATATTTGAATCTGTATTGGATAATTTACTTGGGGCTCACATACTGTTTTTGCAGGTCAAGGGAGACAAGGGTTCCGATGGATTTCCCGGGATGCCGGGTCAGCCAGGCAGAGACGGCCAGAGAGGTCCCCCGGGTCCTCCCGGTAAACCCTCCCAAGGTAGCTTCGTACCAGTTCCAGGACCACCCGGACCACCCGGTCCTCCCGGATCGCCGGGACTCTCATTGGTTGGACAAAAAGGAGAGCCGGGAATTGGCAGAAGTCGTATTTTCGAAGATCGCGATTACTACAGTACCAGACAAGGTATGGCGTGCATGTTAATACCGGTTGCTTTGCAATAACGTTCGATGCATTGTAACCAAACCACATGTGCCATATTTCACGCGGCGAAGGAGCAAGAATTAGCGAGCTTAAGGCGCTACAAGAATTGAAGCAACTCAAAGAGTTGAAGGAACATTTGGGTAATGTCCGTTATCAGCGGAATAAGTTTTTAATAATTTAATCAATTTCCATTGTTATCGTGAAGGTGGTGCAGGAGCTTCGAGACAATCGGTCGAAAGTCCAACGAGAATAGTTCCGGGAGCAGTAACGTTCCAGAATACCGAAGCAATGATCAAGGTACGGTAGAACCTCCGTTGGCTTGTACAGTGGAACTCCTCTTGTCTTAACTTCACTTAACTCAACCGCTCGCTTATTTCAACTCGTTACCATGTATTTCTCCTGATTCTGCTCGCCCCACTATGAGCGTTGCGCACACGCAGACTCGTGGTCTGGCTTTGTATCTACGGACGTGTCCACCCCTCGTTACCCTTACTGGTAGCAATTTGCAGGGAGTGGAGAACGGAAGGGAAATACAGAATAGCGAATGCGTCCGGTCCCGTCGAGTTAAGAAAAGAGGGGTTGTGCTGTACTCCCAAACTGTTTATAAAATAAATTATGGAATGGGCCGGGAGTGGGCGATTGGGGGAACACTTAATCGTAGTGTAACGCTGCAAAATCAGCTTATAAAATGTTTAACATTCCAGATGTCGAGCGTCAGTCCCGTTGGTACCCTCGCATACATCATTGACGAAGAAGCGTTGCTTGTTCGTGTTAATGATGGATGGCAATACATCGCGGTGCGTTCGAATTTTCTTTTGTTTTCTTTGGGATTTTATCCCAACGATAAACCATCGAGAAAATATTGGAATTGTAATTTGTTTATCAATCGGTGTCATGTATCGTGTGCAGCTTGGTTCGCTATTGCCTATAACGACACCGTCACCTCCAACGACTCTTCCGTCACCGGCCAATCCTCCCTTCGAGGCGTCAAATTTGATCAATCAAATACCAATGAAGGCGGACGGCACAGGGGTAAGTTTGACTGTGTTAATCTTTCAAAGACATTATTAACGATAAAGTGCACATTAACGATATGAAAATTATTGTCACTTGGACCCGCGCGATGCAGTGGTATCCAAAGATGGTAAGAAAACTTTGCGATAGAATTTCGAGAAGCAAAGTGCCCGTAAGTTAGGAAATACGAATGTTATGCTAATGAATACGCGATAATAACATCGATAGTTGAGAATGGCTGCACTGAACGAACCATCGACGGGAGACATGCACGGTGTACGAGGGGCCGATTACGCCTGTTATCGACAGGCCAAACGGGCAGGTCTCAAAGGAACTTTCCGAGCGTTTCTCAGCTCCAGGGTACAAAACGTCGATAGTATTGTTCGTCTGGGGGACAGAGATCTCCCGATCGTCAATATAAAGGGCGATGTTCTCTTCAACTCTTGGAAAGATATGTTCAACGGTAACGGAGCGTATTTCTCCCAAAATCCAAGAATCTACAGCTTCAATGGAAAAAATATACTCGCCGATTTTACGTGGTAAGTGAAAATCGAGGTGATTAACTATTGGCAATTATTAGGTGTAATTTTCGAAGGATACTTTGGCATAATTTCGCGCCATAAATGTTTCAGGCCGGAAAAGGTCGTCTGGCATGGATCTCATAAGCTCGGGGATCGAGCTATGGATACGTATTGCGACGCTTGGCACAGCGGTACCTCCGATCGTTACGGACTCGGATCACCGCTGACGGGCGGACGACTTCTCGAACAAGTTCGCTACTCTTGCGACAACAAATTTGCTCTTCTCTGCATCGAGGTGACGAGCGAAGTCGCCCGCCGGCGGCGAAGTTTGCCCGACAATAATTTCGATTCCGATGAGAATGCCGAATTAACGGAGAACGATTACATCGCGTATCTCGACAAGCTAATTAAATAAACGATCAACAGCTCCGTTAATTACCGCGCGCACCTCGAATGACTCCCGTTAGTCCTCGATACTCGGAGTTGATCGATACTCACGCGATGCTTCGCTATGCGCGGTAATACGCTAAACGGAGCAAACAAAAAAAAAAACAAATTTTAAATACCGATAAACTTCCAACGTTTTCCGTCTTTGCGATTAAAATATCGATCGAGTCATATCGACTACCTCTCGTATGATTAGTATATATAATGTGAACATGCAAATTGCACCAACGTCTCTCGTCGTTATCCGAGCGATACGTATGTCGCGCGTTCGTTCATTTTTATTATTTTTTTTTTCTCTCACTCGAGCTATTTGACAAAATGGAATTCGCCACTTTCGCCAACTCGCCATCAAATATCAGCGATTATTTATACGTAAAAAAAAATATATATATATGATTAGACGAATCAGAGATGTCGAAAGTTGGGCGAAAATGTTGATTTTTATAAACCTTTCGGGACTCCCAACACGACGAGGTAATACATAAAAACACATATCGCAAACGATGTTTCCGTTTCTTTCGAATACCTTTTTAGGTCTTGAGTACCGCGAGCGCTTGATTAAAGTCAAGACCCTCGAGAATGTAAGCTAAATTTTCCACGGAAGCGTCCTCGTCCTCTTCCGCCCAAATTTCCAGCATACTCTTGCACTGCTCGTACTGCGTTGGCTTTCTTTGAAAAAATACAATCTACAAGAAAAAAGAAAAAAAAAGAAGGAGCGATTAATTGAAAATCGGGTCGGGATGACGCGGGCGGAAGTCGCATACCAACCTCCTCGTTGGTATAACCGAGTTTTGACGCCAATTTCTGCCAATCTTGCTTCAACGCCTCCGAAAGTCTCGCTACCATATCCGGATTTACGTGATTAAGCTTTCGAACTTTAGCGTCGACGTTGTCGGTGTCGGTCTGCTCCGACTCCTGTTTAAGAACATCTTCGTTGAACTCTTGATCGTTGGCTTCCGTCGGCGGTGGAGTTTCTTCGGCATCGATTTTCACGTCGGAATGCGTTTGCTTCGATGCAACAGGGATAATCGATCGTTATTACGAGATATTACGTTGGAAAAGAGCGATGAAAAAAAAAAAAATATATATAGAAGCATTTGAAATTAATAGTTACCGGTCGGTCTTTGGCGATTTTCTTGATCATCGTTTCCAGGTACTCCGGAAGCTTGTTTATCGGGTAATTTCCGTGAACGAAAAAGTGCGGACTTCGTCGAGCCAACAATCTCAAAGCCCTCCAACCGAAGTTACCGTCATTGACTTTTCTGAAAGACGCAGAATTGTAAAGATCGATTAATTGCTGGCGCGAGAAAGAAAAACGAGAAAGATAGATAATAATTGAATATCGATGAGGATTTACTTGTACTCGTCGTCGACCATCGCCGATGGGTCCAGCTGAACGATAGCCTCGGCAAAGTAGGTTTCCAACGACGGAAGAAAATCTCGAACTTTGGATTTGCAAGCCTCGAGATTGTTGGGATTGAGATTCCACAACTTCGTCAATTCTTGACTGGTTGGTTCGAGAGAATAAGCGAATTCGGTTAATGAGAGACGTCGTTAAAAAGGTAATTCGTCGTGAAAGATTCTATAGAATACTCACTTTCCCATGTGGTATTTACCGGCGTTTTCGGCGTCTCTGATAACATCCCCGATTCTTCGCCGCGGCCGTTTCGCTTTGGCTTTGGGTTCATCGGTCTCCGTTCCGTTCGGCGGACTGTCCGGTGCCGGTCTCTTGAACGCGGGGCAACCCTCGTTTTTCCACGCGTTCCAGTGCTGTTCTCTCTTCAAAATATTTTCAACGCTCTCGGCAAAAGTCGCACCGTCCGGCGGCGTTTCTTCGAGAAGCGCGTAAACCCGATTGGTCGTTGACTTTACCCACTCGACTTGATCGTTCTTCAGCTCATGGCTTTCGCTAATTCGCCGGGATAACAGAAATTCTTGATATATATTTCAATTCGAAAGACAAAGACAAAGCGGAATAACGATACTCACGCTTTAAACTTTACCGTACTGTTGAGATATTGAAAGAGAATTAAAAACTGAAGCAATACGTAACGACGAAAATTCGAATCGGACAATTGAAGTTCCAGCAATTTTTGATTGGTAAGATATTTCGCAAAGTAGTGCGTCTCTTTGCGAGGAGCGTCGGAACTCGAGCAGTTGCGCTGCTCCTCCAATTTGAACGACGAAAAGGCCGACATTACGCTCGACGCGTGCTGAAAAAAAAAAAAAAAAAACGGCAAACGGCAAACGATAAATGGTAAACGGCAAACGATACACGAGGAAAGTGAAACGAGATATTTTGAGAAAAGCAGCCTACCGTCGCAAAGACTTTCCAGTGAACTTTGTTGTAACATTGATTTGGATTTCTAAAAAAATCTTGCAGAGCCCAAAATTTTCTATACAAGTTGTAATCTATGAGAATCTTGCTTTGCACTCTGTCGTCGTTATCCGCCGCGTCGATGGCCTCTTCACCTCCGATTTGCTCTTCGCGTTTCTCAGATTTTTCGGAACCGAATTCCGTGTGATTTTCGAGATTAAATTCGCTGACGATATTGAGTCCCGAACGTTCGGAAAACGGAAAGAATTTAGCGAGAAACAGCAAAATTCTTCCGCAGAATACGGTTTGTTGAGAACGCGAAAGGCGTCTCAACAAATCGTTGCACATGCGCAACAAATTATTTTTGCAGCATGCGAAAAATATTTCCTCCTTCCAGACGGAGACGTTGTTCTCCACGAAGGCGAAGAGTCGTTCGCATCTGTCCAGAGTCATAGCGGCGAAAATATCGCTCAGCAGCATAACCGGCATACTTGCCGTCGCCAAATCTTTTCTGCACAGTTTTATCGACAGAGTTATGTACGCCTCGAGGGCCCGAACTTTTCCCGTTGCATCTTCCTCTATTATTCGCAACAGCGAATCACGCAGAGCTTGATCTATCGCCGCTTTTCTGTCGGCTTCGTTTCCGCACGATTGTACGCACTTTTTTTCGAACTTTGTCACGTCCGAGTTTTTCAAACATTCTTTTAGATATTCCTGCAATTCGAGATACGTATTTTTATTGTTTTTTTATCTCTCGTTTATCTCCCGTGGCGTCTGTTTATAACCTCTAATATGACGGTAAACTCCTCACCGGAGCGTCGTCTTAAAAGACAGTCGGATAACCTCAAATAAAATTGTTGTTACGTACGCTAAAATCCTTTCTGAGATCCTCGAACGATTCCATTTTTCCCATTATACTTGACTGTATCGTTCTCGTCGTCGTTGCCTCGAAACGTCCGCGACTATCAGATTTCTCTCATTCGCGATTGTTTATCGAAGACATTTTTTTTTATTTTCATTTGCGACGAATGCCGCGCGAAACGACGTTATTCACTCGGGACGCGGGAAACCCAGCACGACCTACCACGGTTCGATATGTCGCGCGTTCTCATCGCTCGAATATAAGCCGGCATATATACGAGAGAATTATGGAGAATTCGCTATGTAAAACTTATTTGCACGACCAAAGCGAAAAATCAAAAGTAACAATTCACTCGCATCATCATCGCGAAACGATGTTCGAATGGATCACGCATATACGTCCGGTAATAAGAGTCATATCTCGGAATGTCGCGAACGACAAAACAGAGGAATTAAAAAAAAACACGGGGCACTCACCCGAGCGGCGATGATGATAAAGATGAGTTCCATAGCTCACTTTACGCAACTCGTTATATATAAACGCATATTTTGTTTTTCATGAGTCACATATCATTCGTCATTTAATCAGCGACAATGACAGCGACGTAAAAAAAAATATTTCGCTCGGGACCAAAACTTTTCAATATTTTTCCTTTCGCTACGTTGTCGAGATTTCAGACAAGAGATGTATATTTTTCAAATTCACGATGCCATGTGGCTATTGATTCTTAAACTATGCAGTTTTAAACTATTGTGGATCTTTTTCTTCGTTGTTTTGTCCATCGCTGCTTTCCTCATGGTTATGGTGACGATATTTCAAATTTTTTCTAATTTCACATTTTGCGTTTCCGTTTGATACGGTTTACCGTCGCCGTTAGTGAGATATTTTTTTACAATTCTTCTTATTTCAGCATAACTGCGATAAAGACGAACTCAAGAAGTGCGCAAGTATCAGAGTAGTTTATTTCTTTTATACTCTCGTAGATCGTTTATCGTCCCCTTGAATACCTTAAGATTAAGGTGAAGCGAAATCGATGATAAAAACTGCAATGGTATTTTTTTCTTTAGAGCGTTGAGACCTTTGCGTCTCATGAAAATAGATTTTCATTGCGTCTATTAACTCCGCATTTCGATGCTATAAAAAGAATTACAGTTTTTGTTACCGATCGGACTTCGATAACGTAGTCAGGTTTCGCGTCATCTTAACGATAATCAAATTGCAGTGTTCGTTATACCAATCGAGGCGAGGTGGAGGCGGGGGAACCGAAAATAAACAACGTTGCTCATCAAACATTTTTATTACAGATTCTATATGATGATTGGTCCTCGCTAAATCTATCGTCATTCAAAGTTAGTTATTTGAAAAAAAAAAAAAAGAAACGAAAAAAGATAATTGATGATCGCATTTTGTTAAACGAGAAAATAAATTTTTCGTCAGAATCGCGAAAGTGTGGGGGAGAAACTCCGGGTCCTCGCCGATGACCTGACAAAAAAGGAACGGACGGTCCGATTTGCATCATCGCCTCAGATATGTACAGTGTGGGATCTCTGTTTTCTCAACTTCGCTTAGCTTAATCCCTTATCATGGCAATTAAATTATTTCGGTCAACCGAATTGCCCCTATCCTCCTTTCACGCCACTGCAAGCGCAAAATGTACACTGCGCACGCGCAGAGTCACGCCATGGGGCGCTCCTACCCCGGCGACAACTGACCGAGAGTGGGGGCTGTAGGGGAAAATGTCCGGTCCCGTCGAGTTGAGAAAACAGAGATTTTACTGTATATATTTATATACATATACAAATATGTTTTTTTTTTTGCTTTTGCTATGCATAATATAATCATATAGCTGATGGAATCACAGTTACAAGTGACTAATGTCGCAAAAGTTCTCAACGGTATCGACAGCGTGAATTCCGATTGTATTCGCGGTCGTTATAAATCTTTGTTGAGCGATTTAAAGAAGGATTTGAAAAGAACCCAAAATGAGGTGCGAAAATTGTTATTGCCGACGTGTTATTGCGTAATGATGTCGTATCCGTAAACTCGACAATTAAAAAATTAAGAACTCTTCTCGTCTTATTTCGACAGGTGAGTATGTTGCAGAGCGAAGTCGCCGGTTTGTCGAAACGTCGGGAAAATTTGAAAAATGATTTGTCGAATGTACATATCAAGTCGTAAAGAAAAAAATCTTGTAAATAATTGAGTCTATTATTCAATGATACAAAAATTATCTTCAGCAACGAACGGACTATCAGAAGATGCTGGATGCATTCGCCAAAGAACTCGATGGCAACGACCAAGTTTCTCACACTCGCGGTCATTGATCGTAAATTAATTCTTGTACTGGATTTTTTGTTTTTTTCGCACGACAATTTTATTGTACACCCATTAATGGAAAAATATACGTGTTTACGAAAGAGATCGATTACAAATTATACTTTTATTATAAAATTATATCGATACGTATCGTTCGTGATAATACTTACGCGAGTTACCCGTCAGTGGGATTGTAAATACGTTAACAACCGAAAAAACGCAATTTATTAACGGTTTTTAAATTTAGCGAATCGCACATTCTTGGTAATAACAATGTTCCAAACATTTTCATCAAAGTTCTTTTTGGTCTACTGTATTCATAGTAATCTCGTTCGCGCGAAGCGGTAAAGAAAATCCGGGACGAGTAAGTAATGAAAATGACTCACGACGCGGACACCTCATCCAAGTTTTGACCCAAAACGCGCACCGTATGCGCGTGAGCCGCACACTTGCGAACTTCAAGATGGCGACTGCGCGATGAGATCAGTAGTGTACTCGTCGTCGATCCGTGACTCTAGCCTAGTCGCGACCAAGGACGAAAAAAAAAACGTCAACGGTGGGCTTTGGTCGTGAACAATCATTTATAGATTAAAAGTGAATCGAAGAAAGCGCGTTCGAAATTGAAGTAAATCGAAAAAACACTATTGGCGAACGATGAGTTTCTTCAGCAAAGTTTTCGGTGGCAAGAAGGAGGCCGCGGCACCGACAACCGCCGAGGCGATACAAAGATTGCGCGAGACGGAAGATATGCTCATCAAGAAACAAGATTTTCTCGAAGGCAAAATCGAACTCGAGATCGGCGTTGCGAGGAAAAATGGCACGAAAAATAAACGAGGTAACGCTTTATCGTTGTCTCTTCCATCGACCGCATACATTTCGTTATTTCTGTGTGTTTTTTTTCTTTTTTTTTTTTCTCTTCCGCCCTTTTGTCGCAATCGGTGCGGAGATTTTTTCCGACTCGGAAATAAAACCGTCGCCATCGATCTCGGCTGTCATTGTGACGTTTTGGAATTCGGCTGATTGGCCGAGCCGCACAAACGCTGATTAATTTTGCCTCGACGAATCGTTTTGAGAGTATCTTGACGGATGTCTTGCGCTCCTTCCCCTCGGAGAAATGCTTTTTTTTTATTTTTTTTACCATGGTTGCCAAATTTGCGCGGCTTTTCGAGTTTTTCGAAATTTTCTATTCTCAAGAATAGCGTTAACTTTCTTGCCTTCCACCGTTCCTCGTCAGGTGTCCACCGGACGCTGGTCTTTGTCGGCTGAGAAACGGCGACCCATTTGCTTTTCCGTTTCTCGGTAGACGATACGCATACTCTTTGCATATGAAAAAAAAATGTTCCGCCATTCGCCGTTCTTGCAAAGCCAAAATTGCCCATTGGAATGTAAAAAATTATGGATATCGCGTTCGACGAAAAAAAAATTCCAAAAATATCAATAAATATATCAATTTTACATAAATAATCAAAAAAACAGTTTAACGAATCTTTTGTTGAAATTTCAGCTGCAATTCAGGCTCTCAAGAGGAAGAAACGATACGAGAAGCAGTTGGCGCAAATCGATGGAACATTATCGACGATCGAGATGCAGAGAGAGGCGTTGGAGAGCGCAAACACGAATACGGCGGTTCTGACTAACATGAAAAGTGCCGCGGATGCCCTTAAAGCGGCGCATCAACACATGTATATCTCGATTGAAAATTTAATATTAATATTATGATTATTCGATTATTGTAATGGTAAAAAAAACGATTTCTCGATTTAACAGGGACGTCGATCAAGTACACGATATGATGGACGACATAGCGGAACAACAGGACGTCGCGAAGGAAATATCGGACGCGATATCGAATCCGGTTGCGTTTGGTCAAGACATCGACGAAGACGAACTCGAGAGAGAACTCGAGGAATTGGAACAAGAACAACTCGACAAGGAGTTGCTGGGGATCGAGAGTACCGGCGAGGAATTACCCGCGGTTCCCGCTACCTCCGTCCCCTCAGTTCCGGCCAAAGCGCGTTCCAGTGAGTCCGACGATCATTTCAAAATCCTCGGCTTCTCTCGCACAATTTTATCGAATTACACGCTTTTTTTTTTTTTTTGCGAATTAATATTCTCTCATTCGTAATTTACTTTATTTTTCATAATATTCTCGACGAAAAACCTGCAAATCTTGCAAAATAATTATTAGTTGTTCTCTCGATATTTGACTGCATCGGTAATGTAGTCGCGTTGCGTTTCTTCGTTAAATGCAATTTTCACGAATATCGATCCTCGATCTCGGATTTTATGAGATTTTCCGTATTTTTCTCCTTGTTTTTTAATTACCGTAAACGCGAACTTTTCGAATTATTTTCATCGTCGATTGGAGGCGAATTTGCAGAAAAAATAATTTTTTCGAGTCTAAAGGCTGCAACGCGACTTTTCTTTTTCATTACAGAACCAAAACCAGTGGAGGAGGATCCCGACCTGAAGGAACTCGAAGCGTGGGCATCGTAAAATGTTTCAATGTTTCAAACTCGGCAACGAAAAGGAAGAAAAAAAAAAAACAAATAATTAAAAATTATAAAAAAAAAATCATAAAAAAAAAAAACGATTTTCGAAACTATCATAAGAGTGAAGTATATTTGTCCGTCGATTTGAGACGGGCCTCGAAATATGTAACAGCCACGTTTTCACGCTCCTCGGGATGCGCCCGTAGGATAGAAAGCGCGGAAGCGCGGAATTTATAATATATTTTTCTTCTGCTTTAACGCAACAATTCGTCGATCGTTTCGCGATAGTGCCTAAAATTTCGAGGTCCCGTTATTCGAGATAAAAATTGAGAAAAAAAAAAAAAATCGCTACTCAAAAGCTTCTTTATCGATTTACAATGTATATGTATATATTATTAAAGAAATAAGCATCGTCGATCGAGATTACCGATTACGCTGTTGAACTTGCGTTAATCACGTTGCTTTCTTTTAACTTTGTATCGACCGTTGATTAATATGCTATGATAATAATATTAAATAAATTATCGATAGATCGATTACGTGGCTTTGCGGCCCGAAAAAAAAAAAGTCAAATCGGTGATTAAAAAAATAAATAAATGAATATATAGACACGCGTCTCTTAATGTGATTACAGTTGAAGCACTCGCGGAGAAAGCAAACGACAAAATCAGTCTTTCTGACTCTTCTATTACGCGTAGTAGCATAAAAATGTGACATATTTTATTATAACACGAGTTGTATCTTTTGTGGTATTAATAATGGGATTTATCCGCAATCGCCCTTTTCCGGCTCAACATTCTATTTTCAATTTTCGTAGATAAAACGCCCATATATTTCATATAGGCTTTTTTTTTTTATTTTTTTTTAATTCAATTTTTTTTAATTTTATTACTTTTTTTTAATATATTTTTATTCTTTTCTTGTTAAAAAAAAAAAATTATTTTAATTTTTTTTAAATATTTTTATTCTTGTTTTGTTTAAATTTTTTTTTTTTCCATGAAAAAGAAGCCGAGACGGCGGGAAAATTCATATTTAATAAAAAAAAAAATACAAAAATACAAAGCGCATTGGTACTGCAAATATTAAAGATCGCGTTCACTCGATGCCGCAATAAGATAAATAAATGGAGTATGAAAAAGGATAATAGAATTATTGCAGTCCATAAGCCTGCATGATGCCGCAACACAAGCTTATCAATTGTAAATACTCGCTGCCGCCCTCCAGCAGTCTGTAACTGCATTCCTGGGAAGGAAAAAAAAAGATAAAGCGATGCGTTCATTATTTTGAAGAAATGTACAGATCGATACTCCGTTAATCGATCGAAAATTACGTACGCCGAGTCTTTCGCCGATGAGCGCTTTCTGCTTATCCGTTAGCGAATCCGAACGAATAACGATATCGTTCAGTTGGTCCATCACTTGGGATGTCGCGTACGCTTCGAGAATGAATTCCTCGACGAAATCCTCGACTTTGTTGTAATTACCCGCTTCGTTCGATTGAGAAACTTGAAGCAGTCGGTCGATCCATATCTCCGGGACGACCTGAAAAAAGAGAAAAACGGAGCGCTCGTCAAAAGTAGAGAATCGGTTTACCGGTGAAAAGCGACGACTCACCCCCGTGACTTCGAGAACATCGTCGACCATTATCTCGATTCCTTTGCCTTTGAGTCTCGTAACCGATTGAAGAGACGTTATCGCTCGTCGCAAATCACCGCCGGAGGCATCGACGAGTCTCGACAAAACGTACTTTTCAGCTTTGAGTTCCTCCTCTCGGCATATATATTCAAGACGCTCGATTATTTTCTCGCGTCCGAGCGGCTTGAAACGAAATTTCGTGCAACGCGACGTCAATGGCTCGATTATACGAGAAACGTAATTGCATATGAGACAAAAACGCGTGCTGTGAGATTCTCGTTCCATGGTGCGCCGAAGGGCCGACTGCGCCGCGGTCGTCATACTGTCGGCCTCGTCGAGGATTATGATTTTGAACGGTGGACATGGCTTTCCGCTAATTTGTGTTTTTTTTTTTTTTTTTTTTTTTTTTTTTTTTTTTTTTTCGGGAAAAATTTTCATTATTTTATCGTCTTTAGCGTTGTCGTATTTACGTCGATTTTGACGATTTTGGACAAATTGGAGTCTATCGCCAAATATGGAGTCGATGAATGGATTTTACGAGTTGAAAGAAATTTTGATAAAATCGTTAATTATACGGAATTCGAGACGAGAGATTTAATATTTTTCATCCGGAGCGCTTGCGTCGGAAGAATCTCCAATCTCCGTTTGCCTCTATTTTACATTGGGGAATGTAAAATTGTAAAGAATGTAAAGGAAAATCGTTGCGTTTAAATGCCGGCGGCGAAAGAGAATAAAAAAGGCGCATTTCGGTTAAAATTCATAATTTAATTTTGGTATAAATTATTAATTATATAAATTTTTTTTTTTTTATTCACGCATCGTTATGCGGTACAATGGAGAAAAAAATTTGTGTTTTTGACAAATCGTTGAATAAATGAATTTATGATTTGGCGTCGTTTAAAAAATTAGAATAAATAAACGAAGAATTTTGATTATCTTTCGCTATTAATTTTTTAGCAAAAGAAAAGAAACGTCGAGCGAAAAATTTGAAAAAACTTACTTGTGTCTTGTAGCGCCGGCGGTGAGTTGTGCGAATGATTTAACTTTTTCTCTGATAACTTGGATTCCTCGTTCATCCGACGCGTTGAGTTCCAATATTCTTTCCTTGTACATGTCGCCGAAAAGTTGTCTTGCGGCGGCGAGTATGGTACTGGTTTTTCCGGTTCCCGGCGGTCCGTAAAATAACAAATTGGGAAAATCGCCACCCGACACGCATTGACGCAGCACTCGGACCGCTTCGCCTTGTTCGACGACTTCCTCCACCGTCCTCGGGCGACTGAAGCGTGAAACGAACGAGTCGAAACGCGAGACACAACATTTTTCTTTCAAAGATAATTTACTTTTAACCGTTTGCCAAGAAAAACAATGCGTCGAATATACGTCTACACGAAAATATTGAACGAACTAACGAGATGGATCGTTGGCAATAACAATTTCACGCGAGTAATAATCCATCGGTTAAGCGCGCGAATTCGTTTACCGTCATTGAGGTTAGGTTCGTCACTGGGGTACGTACTATTTTTCGACCCATGGAGGAGCGGGTCCGCTTTTCCGTTCCTTCGATTTCGATGTCGAGGGTTTCTTCGCCTCGCCGGCTCCCAATTTACCGGTTTTCAAGAACGAATGCATAACGAATCTTGTATCGCGTATTCGTAGTAAAGCACTCGACAGCAATACCGGTACACCCGGTGGTGGCTTACACAGTTTTCTTCGTTCGTCGTTCGTCCCGCCATTTTTCACGTACTATTGTATTGTTAGTGATGCGCGCGCGGCGCGAAATAGACTTTTTTCTTTTTTCCCCCACACGGTGTCATAATTCGCACACAACACCAATTCTCCTCGTCTCGTTCAAAATAACGAATTAGTAATAAAAACAAAAATAATGCACAAAACGGTATATTTTATAGTGTCGAAAAAAAAGAAAATGTCTCCATTGTTATTTGTTTATTTAGATACAAATGAATGGACAATCAAAATCCTTCTATTTTTCCTCTTTGAAACGACGCGTCGATGCGAATAAAGCATTTTTGTTATTTTGTTAAACAATGAACCTTTGATAATTAGCGTTATTCGGTATTTCACACGTTCAACGATAACGCATCTATGATACTTTGACAAAAATAATAATATAAAAATAAGTCGATGTTTGGACCTAATGTACTATTTACAATATGGTATAATAATAAAAAACGAATGATAAAAAGCTAATATACAATAGTTTACAAATTTATCGTGCCGATTAACTAATGTCGAAGCTATAAACTTCGGAAGAAAAATTCGTTTTATCGCTTCACAAGAGGTATCGGCATTCGCTCCTCGTTGATTTATGCGGACAATATTACCGGAGACACGATAGAGACCGCTACTTGTCATACATATGAAAAAATTATTATAGCCGTTAAGTATTAAAATAAACAACTACGATAAATCGTTGATTAAATAAATTACCTATTTACCCGAAAATTCGTCATTGAAAAAAAATATATATATTCGTTGTTCGATTTAAAAAACAAAGTATGGCAGTATGAGTATTGATCAACTTATTCGATGATCCGCGATCGCGCATATTCGTGTGGCAAAAATAATAGAAATATTTGTTTCGCACTTTTTCCCCGAAAAAATGAATACCGGCAAAACGTAAATAATCTTCGAAATTTCCGATCGAAATCGTTCGTCAATATTTCTCGCTTTTGCTACAAATTATCCGATTTTTTTTGTTTGTATATTTTTACTTATATTTCATACTTTCCAATCGTAAAACGCACATTTCGTTTATCAAATCAATAAAATCTGTAGACATTGCGTACCGATTTCGATAAAATGAATTTACGGTACGCCAACCTCCCCGGCGGCAAACGGAAACTGTAATCCATATTTTTTCAACGATCATAAAAATATTTCGATAAAATGGAAATTATAAGCGTCTCGATACGACGAAATTAAAAAAAAAAAAGAATAACAGATTAACTCGGATAAAGATTTTTGCGATGTTACGGAAGTTCCCGGCGAACGGGTGAGACGCGTCCGCGCGGCAATCTTGCGTCTTAAAGTTGAGCTTCGGATATGAGATAAACGGTTAAAATTGACTCTCTCATGACTCTCTCTCTCTCTCTCTCTCAATTATTCCTCGGATTACTCATCCCTAAGAACGACGGGGATCCTCCCGCCGATTTCGATTTTTTTTCTTCATTTCTTCGAAAAATAAAAAAATATGATTCCGTCGATGTGTCTCGCGCCTCGAAGCACGAGATTCGCGAGTTCACTTCAAACTTTAGTCGTCGCTAAAAGTTTGATATAGTGCCCTTTGTGCGTAATATCAAATTCCTGTGCGGGTAGAAAGCATTGCGTCTGAATCCGCGGATGTCGAATTCGTCGAACGAGACTCCGGCCAATGAGATAGAGAGCAAGAATAGCGGCGCAACCGATAGCGGCGACGAGAATCGCAATGATTTCGGTGTATCGTCGTCGAGAGGCTTGAACTTCGACGCACCGAGATCTTCCGCCGTCGCGATTTTCGCGAGCGACGCTCGCGGGATCGTCGTCATCGGCGACGTCGAGACTCGCGCAAACTTTGTAAAGACCGGGCGTAAGGCCACTCATGGTGACGAAAGTCAGCGTGCAATTGAGTTTCTCCCGATGAAGAGTCGCTTCGCCTTCGAAAACAGCGACGGAGAGTTCGCACTCAGGACTCGTAGAATCGGTACCGCCGCTCGCCAAACTAACGTCGATGCGAAGAAATCCGCGTTCCGAGACGTTTACGCGAACGCCGGTGATTCTCTCCCGTGAAATCGGCAATTTCGGCAAATTCGGCAAACTGCTGAAATTCGTCGATCCTTTTGTAATATCGCCGATGGGACTTAGCCAACGCTGTTTCGATGATTTCTCGTTGTTCGCAGCCTTTTCCAGGGTAATTATGTCGCTGCATCCGAGTCCGAGAGAAAATTCTTCGTAGGCAAGCGGCACGAGAAGTACGACGCAGTAACGATACTCGTGTCCGGGCTGAAGATTTATCCCAACGGGAATCGGTACGGAAAGGGAACACGGATCCGGCATGAGGCTGGAATCGCAGCGCAGAGGACTCGACTCGATTTCGACTTCGCTATCGCCGATAGCTTCGTAAATAATGAGATTGTCGCAGGTATACCGCTCGGTACACGGCTCGACCCGCCAAACCAAATCGACGGCCGCTAATTCTTCATCGTAATTGAATTCCTTGAGGGTAAGTTGAGCGCCGGCGAGGGGTACGCGAGTCATAAGCGGCGGCGTTGGTTCGCCGCACAAGAGACTTCCCGGCGAAACCTGAGTGAGAATTCCATTTTCCAGAGCAGGCGGCGTCGCGCAAACGGCGGACGCTTTGTCTTCGGCTCGGAGACTCGAGTTGCTCAACCAATTGGCAAACTCGAGAAGGGTGCAGTCGCAGTTGAGGGGATTGTCGGCGAGGGAGAGACGCTTCAAGCGAAGTTCGGCGGTCGGCACCTCGGAGGATACCATCGTTATGTCGTTGTCGTCGAGACGGAGATCCTCGAGGCTTTTCAACGGTATCACAAGATCGGCGGTAAGCGAACGAAGAAAATTGTGCGTGAGATCGAGACTCGTGAGTTTGTCGAGATGCGCCAACGAGGCGCTGGAAACGGCGACTATTCGATTGTTCGCGAGATCCAGACGCGTCAGCGTCGACAAATGTTTGAACGAATGGTCCTCCAGTACGTCGATCTGAAAATATCAAATTAAAGATGCGTTGAATAGAAAGGACGCGGGTAAGCGATCGTTATACGCGGCTAAAGATGCGTGGGACGTACGATTTCCGGCTGTCGCTCGCCCACGTTAAATTGCTCAATAAAACCGCAATGGCCTTTCGCAAGCGAGTCGATAAATATTCGAAATAATAGTTGTTGTTGTAGTTGTAGATATACATTTATCGGACATACCTGATTGTGACTCAAACTCAGATAACTCAAATTTCCGAGACCAACGAGAGCGCCTTGACGAACGTTGACGAGTTCGTTTTCGGAAACTGTGAGAAATCGAAGTTTCCGCATCGGCGGCAGCAAATTTGCTCCCAATGATCCTACGAGCAGATTACCGGAAAGATCGAGTTCCTCGAGATTTTTCAGACCTCTGAGAGCCGATAGCGCCGAAACGCTCAATCGATTTCCTCGCATTCGCAATGAACGCAAAGCTCGCAACGGCTCGAAGGCCTTCGGCGATAATTGCGACAGTAGATTGTCGCATAAGTCCAGATACGTTAAATCGGTCAAATTCTGAAAAAAAAAAAAAACAAAAACATTGTCGCGTACTTCAAATAAGATTTCAAAAAAATTTCGAACTTTTTTCAAAAAATTTTCGAACTTTTTTCAAAAAATTTTCGAACTTTTTTCAAAAAAATTTCGAACTTTATTCAAAAAAATTTCGAACTTTATTCAAAAAAATTTCGAACTTTTTTCAAAAAATTTTCGAACTTTTTTCAAAAAATTTTTGAACATTTTTGAAAAAATTTTCGAACTTTTTTCAAAAAAATTTTTAATCGTTCGTCCGTCGATCGACTTACCGCGAAGGAAGCGGCTTCGAGAGTGTCGAGCCGATTGTGCGAAAGATCGAGCCGATCGAGTCCAACGAGACGCGCGAGCGCCGCGATCGGCACGGATTCGAGAACATTGTTCGGCAGTCCCAATGCCCGGAGAGGACCCGCGAGACCGGTAAATGCGTTCTCGTTTATTCCTCTCAATTCTCCGGTCGAAACGACGAGACCGTGGAGTGAGACGTCTTCGATAAAATAACCCGGAAGCGTCGATATTCCTGTTACCGTCACATCCAACAGGGATATCGTTCCCTCGCGACTTCTCTTGAGATGTTGACTTATCGTCTGAAAAATATGGTATCGAATCGTTGAAAATAAAATCGTATTCCGCTCCGTTTCGCGAATTACGAACCTGCAAAGCCGTTCTATCGCCGGTGCATCTCAGCGTATGCGGAAAATCGCACGAACATTCCACCGCCGCTCTCGTCATATTGGGACATTCCCAGACGCTGTCCCTTCGATTTTCCATCTCCGTCGCTGGGATTTCCGACGATTCAGCGCGGATCGTCGTGGCAACGGTCGTTACCCGATCGACGCTAATCGACGGGACTGTCGTCGAAGGACTCGCGCTTTTTGGCGAAATTTTTCTCGAATCATCCCGATTTATTCTCGTCGCATTCACCGATGCCGCTGCCAAACCGACAACGAACAGTATTCCCCAAATTTTTGACATTCTAAAACAATATTTTTTCAAATATAGTCATTTTTTCCCCGTATTTTTCTCGTAAATAAATTTATTTTATTATTTAAAAAATTTTTTTTTTTTTTCATAATTATGATGACTTTCGATGAATTGTAACGTGTAATCGTTCTTTCTCGATAGCCGGGAGGAAAAACATGGAAAATTAACATTCGCATCCGGCGATCGTAATGATTCGAAGAGTGCAAAACGGCAAATAGGGAACTGGAAAGCCGGAGTAACCGGTAGGATTCTTGTTACGGATTAAATTCCCATTAATCGATATTCGATTAATCACAATGATTCTATTATTCGGCTCAATTAATAATTATTATTTATTTGCAACGCGTGTGCATTTAAAAAAAAAAAATTTTAACTCATCGAAGCAGCACTCGGTGTGCGGCAAAAAAAAAAAAGACCATCGCGATCATCGAAGTATCGCGTTTCTCGAAACGGTAACCTAAATTCTAAATTTCTTCGTGTAAAAACTTATCACTGTAAAAAAAACGCACAAAAAAAAATTCAAGTTAAAACAATACGACAATGTCAAACGCGTATTACAATGAATTATGGCTGATCACGCGGAAAGATATGGAGAAATTATTGCGCTTGGATCGCGCAGTTGGGACGGCAAAGTCGCCGAAATCGAACGACGTTGCGCTCGACGCTATATTGCCGATTTATCTCAAGTAATACAATCTTACGGAAGATATTCATTCCGTAATACGATTGATAATCGTTCATCCCAATTCGATCAAAATATCAAAAAATTTATCCAAAATCCCGAAATCCGAGTCCATTAAGATTTGCTATTCGTTACGAAAACGAACACTGAATTTTATTTAATTCTCTTCATAATTTAATTAAATTCCATTTCATTCTCTTGCATTCGATATTTTATCGTAAAAAAAAAAAAAAAAAAAAAAAAAAAAAACTTATAAAAATATATACACCGATTCCGATACCATCCAAAAAATGTTACAGATATCGAGATTTGGTTAATCGTCTAATAATATGTCACGATCAGATAATTCAACCGCAGAAGCGAGAACTGACGAGGCAGGTGTTGGATTGTGCGATCGGCCGAAT
This sequence comes from Buathra laborator, assembly GCA_934046635.1. NCBI lineage: Eukaryota > Metazoa > Arthropoda > Insecta > Hymenoptera > Ichneumonidae > Buathra > Buathra laborator. The sequence goes on from OW203897.1 coordinate 16,962,290, forward strand.
GCTCGAATACGATCGTGAAATCGTGAAGCTCGATTCGAACGATTATCGGTAAGTATCGCCGCTTGTCCCGAAAAATTTCTTCTCGAGCATCGAATTTTTTAAAACGAACCCCCGTATTATAATCGTGCAGATGGCCCGACGAGTTTATGATTAAAATGAAAATGACTCCACCCGATATGGCGTTTCCGGTGCCAACAAGTTACGCCGCCGATAGAAAGATTTTTCTTCAACAACGTCGGAAGTATATCGAAGACTCGATCGCGAAAGCAGCAACGACGAGTGAGAGAGATACATTTTTTTTTTTTTTCCTAATATCAATATTTCGAAAAAAAAATCGGTTTTCGTATAATTTACATATAAAAATGGCGACCGGAACATTTAGAATTAAGAGAATGTTGTGTAAAAAGAAAAGAAAAATTCTCAAAAAAGAGAAATTTATTCAGCAAACGCGTCGGACGGCGAAGGGAGCGGCGATGATATCGAACGGCGGAAAGATCGAGGACCCTCGAGCGGTAAGATCGATGTGGCTGACGATCGATCGAAAAACAGGCTGCTCGACCGTCGTCCGAAAAGCCTCGAAGCGTCACGGGTTAAAATTCATATCGAGGACAAGTTGGAGGAAAGGACAGCGATAGATATCCGCGACGAGACGATCCATAGATCCTTTGAAAATGCTATATTAATGATCGAGGCGCACGAAAGAGCAAGAGCAGCGCGTTGCATCGGAATACAGGGTTATTTGTCAATAAAGCCGTTCAGATTTTTAGCTTCTCGAACTGTTCGCTCAACTATTTCGCTGTTTAACAGCTGCCTAATGATTGTCGAGTAGTTAGATCGTTGTTCGCCAACAATTTCGCTGATTAGTTACTCCGATAATCGCGCAGCCGAACGCGAATACATGTACAACAAGAAATTAGCGTCGGGAGAACTGAAAGTGAAGAAAACGGAGGGAAAAGTAAAGACTAAAGCTGCGATTGTGATCCAAAGACATTGGCGAGGCTACGCGAGTAGAAAATCGTTTGACAAACGAATTAATCGAATCGAAGCGACGCTCGATATGACGATCCCAAGTTGGAAGGACAGCGCGATGTTTCGCAAAGACGAGGATACTTATCAACGACGCGTATCCTTGCAAGCGGAGGCTGTTGGGAAGATGGAAGAAATCACGAGCGAGGAACGTAGCAGGGCAAGCGATTTCCCGATCTTTAAAGCCCCTTTTATGCCTTTTTCTCTCGAAAACAACGAATATTGCGCGTAACGAAAAGAAGAAAAGGCCAAAGAAAAACAAATGAAAAAACATTTGTATCGCTTTAGATATTTAGGATCCGAGGTCCGGGACTCGTGGAAGACATAACCGACGAGATCGGGGAATGGTTTCTCTTATGGTACAACGAAATCGGTTACTTCGACGCTTATCCGGCAAGCGAAGCCGGTGGTACGATCCTCGTGGCTACCGGTCGAACTTTAACTCCGGAAGAATATCTTGTCGATCGGTTGGAAAAGTCCGCGAAAAAATCAGAAAAAAATAAAAATGCCGGTGATCCCTCGAAAAAAGGAAGCGACGAAGGGAAGAAAGCCGCGTCGGTAAAGAATAAGACATCGAAAAACGGAAACGAACGGGAAGAATCGAAAGCGTTGGAGGCTCTCGAAGAGGCGGCGAATGAATTCGTTAAAAATTGGCGCTTCCAAGAGGACGACGACGATCATCAACGAGTTTATCTCGATGTTATCGACGAAAAGTTGCTGTACGAACTGCAGCTGGAAATGCGACAGATCGCTGACGAGCTTATGAGACTCGAACTTGCGAATCTCATCGAGGCATTGAAAAAGGATCACGCGGCTGACAAAGAGAAATTCGTTATTCCTACGATGGTAAAAGGTAACTTTCGCCATCTCTCTCGTATTATCTATAGGTACTTATCGCGATAAATCGAAAAAAATCGGCATATTTTTATCAGCCAAAAATTCGAAGAAAAAAAAGAAGAAAAAGAAAGGAAAGAAAGATCCATTGGCCGGAGTAGCGAACGAAACGATATTCAACGAACTTGTCAGAGCTAAAATTATACGCAATTATCCGGAAGTGCATCTCGACGATTGGCAGGGTGATCTTTCCTACCAAAATTACGAGGCCGGCTTGCAATTGCGTCCATTCCAACATCGTATTGGCGAAATTAAGGATAACGTTATCAAGTACTGCGTACTGCCGCTAGGATCGCGACAGGTTCACGCTATGGCGCCACTAGTCAAGTACAGTGGAATCCCTCTTTTCTTAACTTCAACTTTATTTCTTCCATTTTTCTTCTTCTATTCGTAATGAGGGGTTATGTTGCTATACATTCTTCCATTTTATCGAATCCTATCGCTTGTTAAGTTTATCCTTATTTTTCCATTGTTATTTTTTTCGTTCCTAAAATTCCTACATTTCCGCGTTTTTTCAATCGGTCAGATCGGTATGTATTTGCGGTATGCCGCGTTACGGAAAATCCTTTTTGGCAAATGCAATCTGCACGGAAGTGGGGGCGCTGCTATTCGACTTGACGCCGCGTGTCCTCGTCGGTCAGTACGAGGGAAAGAAAAATGAGGAAAAGTTAATGAATATCATTGGAAAACTCGCGAGAGAATATGCTCCGTCGGTCGTTTTTATCGACGGCGGCGATAAGCCGTTTTGGAAAAAAATTCCCGCCGCCGAGAGGTATACGCAACCGAAACGTCTCGCTAAAATGCTCCCGAAATTCGTCAAGAGTATCAAATCCGGTGATCAGGTGCGCTACTTGTCTCAAAATCTTACGTTACCGAGTTGATGGAAAAATTGATGACTTTTTTTTTTTTTTTTTTTTTTTCGTTTTTTCGCAATCGCGATTGAGCCATTTGAACGAAAAATAAAAACCGGATTAATTATAAAAATAGCGGGCAAAGTCGAGATTCGTTGAAATGATGAAAATAATAATAATGATAATAAACAACGAATTGACCAGACCGACCGGTCGTAGAGGACGTTGGCGTAGTTTTGTTTTACATCTCCGCAAGCGTGGGGCGCCGAGGTTTACGATTATATTAATTCAAGAACGCACGATCCTTATTATTATTTGCCCGTTGACGTGGGCCCCAAGTTGGCGGAGGTGCCGACTACCATCTCCATCGATGCCCCTCCGCCACACGGATTAAAATAACGACGAGTAACTTGTCCCGATTCTTCACTGCCCACGCGATATATACGGCGTCGCGGTAACGTGCGCATGTGCTGCAGCGAGCGATCGCTAGAATCGCTGGGATCGCTGAAATCGCGTGTGAATGAACGAAAACTGTAAATTATCGGGATTTACGTAGGAAAAACGCGTCATTCGTTATCGCGTCATATTTCAATGATAAATGGATGATGGATTATTTTTATTTTTTTCTTTCGTAATTTAGGTACTTTTTCTTACGTTGGCGACGGAACCGTACAAAACTAAGAAGGGCTTTCGAAAAATTCACGAAAAATTGATAATAATACCGATTACGGATTACAACACGCTGTATATGTTTTACAAGAATCTTCTGATGAAATATCACGGTATAGATAGAAATATCGATGTTTCGTGTCTCGCAAGAGTCTCTGTGGGTTATCCACTGGAATTCATACGCGAAACCGTTGAGAAAGTTATGAATCCGCGAAGACGACTCAAACTTCGATTCGGACCTCTCGATCCTCGAGAGATACTCGCGGAATTACTGGCTTACGATGGACCAGCGGCAAAAATGGTGGAACAGTTTAAAAAATTTCAAAACAAAAATATTAAAATTATAAAATAAGAGTTTATTTGCATTTTTGTTAATTCGAATAACGCGAACGCGATGTTTCGATATGTTGGAAACGCGAAGAGTTTGATCTCCAAAAAACCTAATCGACTAAATATATTATAACGATGCGATATATCGAAGTTTACTCTGAAAAATTGTTACGAATTGCGGCATCAGGACGAAAGTTTTTAGAATGAAAGATAAGATTAACGATGAAAATAGGTCGATTCGTTGCCGACCGCGATGTATTTCGCATTACCCTTAAAAGTGCATGAATAGGCGCTCGATTGGGGAAACGAAAAAATCTGAGAACAAGCGGCTTCGCGGGAACCGTCAACTTCTTCGAGAACTACTCGATCGTGCAGTCACGGTGCGTATTACGCGAACGAGTTTTTTCGTTGCTTTCGTTCGATCGTTCCGATCGAGACAAACCGCTCGGTTCGCTCCTATCGGACGAGTACCTACGTACTTGTACTCGCAGTAGTTTTTTCCCCGAGTTGAGATCTTCGCCTCTTCCCCTCGGCCTTCACGGTTCTTCCGTCTTCCCATTCCTCGGCCTCCCTACTCCGGGCTTCGATCCCTGAACTTGCGCACGCGCATTACGAACACTTGCGACACTTTCCGCGCACAATCGCGATTTGAACAGTGTAATTTTCTGTTTTTTTCGAAGATTAAACTACGAAAGTGAAACTCGTCACGCGTTCGATTCTCATGCGCTCACCGTTATCGACGCGCTTGGCATTTTTTTTTAACCGAACATTTCGGTATCGTCGTTTTATCGAATGTTAAATTCAAAGACGAAAAATCGTAGCTGCCGTAAAACTCATTGACTTCACTCGCCTGCGCGGAACTTTGCGCATACGCGCACTGCGCATCTCGAATTAACTAATCGCGAGCATCTCCCGCGTCTGAGACTCGCTCTTGTCCTCTCGAGTGAGGACATATCGGTGTTTGAGCGGTTCCCGGTTGAACGATAAATGTAAACGGGCTCCACGGGCTCCACGGGCTCGACGGGCTCCACGGGTACTCGGTGGGAGGCTTTGCCGCACTTGGCGCTCGTCCAGAGTATTGCGCGCACTCTTAATCCGCCCACGTGTTTGACACTCCACCAATGAAACTCTTCGACAGTTTGGGACTTATTTACCGATATTCTCGATTATTTAAACATTCGAGATCTCGAAACTTTATTTTATCGTTGTTTTCTCCGATAGTTTCGAGTTAACAATAGCATCGAACACCCACGTGTTTATACCACGCAAAACCGCACCATGAAACAGTTTATTAGATTGTGACGTTTGACGTTGAAACAATCGACGCGTTTTCATTATTTTCCTTTCGCACGATATTTCCAGCGACAATGTTGCCAAATATAGTTTTTCGTCGTTTCGAAACTCAAGTCGAATAAATCACCGCGCGATTAGGACATTAGTTAGAGTAAAAAAAACAATGAACATCGAACGGGAGGCCCGGATTGACAGGTAAGCGGCGGAACAGGCGGAACGGGCGGAACAACGGAACAGCGAAACAGCGTGCACCGGCCGGGCATTGCTGGCGAACTCTTGCGCCGGGGACTCGGCTCCGTCGCACGGGCCCCCGTTCCTCTCCGTACGGTGGGGACTGTCTCTTGGTTTCCACATAGCATAGCCATGTATGGAACACCCAGCGGGCCTACAAGAACGACGTTCACTCCGCGGCCCTTACGCCCACTTGCGGTTCTCCTCGAGCTCTTCGAACCTCGTCGTCGCTACTCGCACGCTCGTACGTGCGCCCGCGCAATCGCGCGCACGGCCTAACTCCTTCTTTATCACTTTTTTATTTTTTTTTTTCATCTCTTTCTCTATATTCCGCGGCTTGTCCACCTCTGCTCATAGAATTTCTATTCGTTTTTTTTATTCCCATCGACCCCGGTGCTTTCGGCAGCTTTTGGCATTACAAGGATAATTCGCATCTACTACTTAATATTGTCAACGTCAAAATATTCGATACCCGCACAACAATCGATGATCGATGTATTTTTTTTTCGCAAGCTTAATCGAACACGACTCTCCGATGCTCTCATTCTTTGTTCCGTAAAAAATAATGGCGAATCTAATGTACGTGTAAATAAACAATTAATAATCGTCGCGTATATTAATCGGAAATAAAAATAACCTATTTTACGCTTGAACGTTGAAAATTAAATATTGAAAACATCGACTCAACGCTTTAACATGAAGATTAACTATAAAATCGTTAACGAAATTTACCGATTTTTGTCATATGTATCCCAATGTTAGCTGCCCGATAAATAAAACTGATCATAGCAATTTCTCAAACGTGTTCGATTTTTTGTTTGTTTGTTGTATATTAAACGCCGTGGGTATATGATATTTACGTTTACACCGAGAAATTCAGCAAGCACGGCCGTGCTTGACCGGCGTTGCATTTCGTCATATGCTTACCGCGCGATGGTAGCGAGGTGACGCGTAGGTGGGAGCCGCTATATATTGAATGAAACGCTCGAGCCAAAAAAAAAAAAAAAAAGTTGAATGAAAGTTTGAATACGCTAACGAAGGTCTGGGCGGCGTTGGAGATATGTACATAGCGGTTTTTCGGGTTCGGCGAGTGTACTTCCTATGATTGAGATCTTTTTTTTCCTCCTTTCATCTTTCCACTTGTCGTGTGCCGCATGTTCATTGGGAGGTTAAAAAAAATCAATTTATCTCGAATAAATGATCGCGAGTACCCATAGAATTTGACTAAACGACAAAACTGATAGATTCTTCGTGCGAACGAAAAAAAAAAAGGAATATCGTATGGATTTCGTATGAATTTCGTATGGATTTGAAAAAAAAAAAAGAAAAAAAAAACCGTTAATCGAATTTGATAGAATTTTTACGCGGAGAAGTGTTCTCGCCACGCATGCTGGAAATCGGTTCAGCGAGGCCGTTACGAAATCACGTTAAACCGGGCCGCCTCCTACGCGGACGGAAAGTTCGGCTCATTTCTTTCTCTCGTTCCTGCCGATGGAATGTGAAATCCGTGAGAGGTCGATGCGACAACATTTTTTTAATCGATGTAACTAACAATCGTGGGCTTCGTTTTTTTTTTGTTTTTTTTTAATTCGTTGAACTTTTTTTTTATTTCCCTTATCCATACGCTAATTTTGTCAATCAATTCCACGATCGCGGAGATGATCCCCGTTGTCGATAGGTTATGGCAAATGTTTACGCGAATTCTCGAGATTTCGGCATTGTCTCGCGTAGAACCCCTAACCGCGAAAATCATATGGAACGCCGTAGTATTTAGCATTTCTGGGAAATTGGTGGATAACTGTCGGGATTTGTTAGCGCGATGACGAGACTGGTAACAACGACTGGGGAGAGCCGAAGCAGAGACCGATGCCGGAGATGGCGGACGGGACAAAAAGTTGAATCGACCGAACCGGCTATTAGCGCTAGTTGATCGACCTCTCGGTGACTTTATCTATCGTTTGCAGCCGTTCGAAAAGACGCGCAAGATTTCTTCCGTATGGCGAGAGCGAGTCGAGTTGCGAGTCGAACAGGACGAGTCCGCGACTCGAATGGACAATGGCGTTTCTACGAAGAACCGATACTCACCCGACAACGAGAAACTTCTCGGTTTCTCATGCTATCTTCGATAGCGTATTATATATCAATATCTTTTTTTTTACATTTTAAAATTAAAACATTTTTTTTTTTTTTTTTCAATTTATTGCTATTTTATTTTATTCGACTGTAGTCGCGAAATATTTTTGAAAATCCTGAAAATTGAAAATTCGCATTGAATTTTTTTGCCCCCTGCAGTGCGAAAGTTTATACTATAATTTGTTGGCAAAAATATTAATTCGTTAATCGATGTTGTGCATTTTTTTGGAAACAAAGAAAATTAAATGTGAAATCGATTTTAAACATTTTGAATTTTCCGGCATTTTCATTTGTATTTGTTAATTGTGGAGATTCAAAATATTGGACAGAGTTCTATATTCTATATATATATATATACTAGCGGTTCCCCGAGATCGCGGCGTCGGCGAGATATATTGATAATATAGGGAGATATATAGCGCACAAGGAACGATCGTAATTCCACGGATGGGAAATAAATAATAATGAATATTGAAAAATATTTTATTATGATTTTTTTTTTCTTTCAATGGCAACGTGCGCATCATTGAGATAATTGTATAAAAACGTCACACCGAATTGTCCCGAAAATTTGAAGAAATTGAATTTTGGATAATTACACTCGTTTCGCTGGATGTAGAAAATCCAGTTTCGGCCATCAAATCAACGTAATCCTTCACGTCGTTTATATAACATCTGAGAAAACTATGGTCTCTCTTCACATTTGTGATCAGTCCTTTGATATCGTTTTCCCTGAAAAAAAAAAAAAAAAAAAAAAAAAAAAAAAAAAAAAAAAACCAATAAAATAAAAATAAGACTCGAAAAAAAAAAAGAGAAAAAGAAAAAAGCTTTTCACGCATACCTGACTTTCTCGTTTCCCAAAATACAAGAGAGCGTAATATCGTTGCAATTAATCTCTTCGAAAGGTTTTATTTCCATGATAATCTTGAAAATTATTCCCGCATTTATGTCTCTTGTGCGAACGAGAAAATGTATTCTGCAAGCGAATAAGTAAAAAATTATTTTTTTATTTATTTTTTTCAAGGTATTGTGTCAATTTGAATTTTCGTTTTTCGTTTACCGATTTCCATGAATTTCCATAACGTTACAATCTCTTAGACGATTCAGTTCGAACATAAAATCCATTGCTAATTTCACTTCCGTCGTGACGAACTCCAACATGCGGGGGATATCCTCGTAAGTACGATAAGCATTCGTGAGACTCGCGGAGGAAATTTTTTTCATAATCAAACTGTGAGCCAAAGAGACGCCGGGATCGGTACCTTCTGCTTTCGAATAGAAGAAAAAACGGGTAAATCTAATTAAAAATGTGCGAAAGATTAAACATTTGCGAGACGACGACATCGAAAAAAATGTTAATGGATCGCTTTCGAGTTTTTAATGATAAAAAAAAAAATAAAGCGACTTTATTGTCAAAACGTCCGAATTTTTCAATGTCGTTTGTCCCTTAATAGCTGTCGAGTCACAATTAAAAATTATCACCTTCGACCAATTGGGACAAAAAGCCGATTACTTTTATAGGTTTTTCAGCCGCTTTCTCATCCTCGTTAAAATAAACAGCGACGACAATGGAGTCGGAAAAAAAATTGAATGCCGCAATTTTTTCGTCGAGACGATTTATCGTCCATATGGTTTCGAATCTGAAAATATTGCAATATTTTGGTGTATTCCGCTTCGGCATATCCACAATTTCGCTTCGCGTTGTAAAAATCTTAATTTTTACGAGGCGAGGCGATTTTTTTTATTACTTATAAGAGGAATAATTTCGACGATTGAACAAAAATTGAGTAAAAAAATGTCTACTATATATATTACTCGCCGTCTTGTCGGAGTAATTAATTTTCTCATTAAATTCTTCGACCGTTCGATGACTGAAAAATATTATCCATTGTCACCGATAAAATCGCTGTGAGATAAAAAAATATTTTTCGTCAATCAAAATTTATCAAAATCGAAGAAAATATTTCTTCATAACGATACATCGCTCAGTAAAATTGTACGTCCGAACGTCTCGTCAGTCATGTAATCCGTAACGTGTAACATTTGTGAAAAGTTGTTTTTTTTTTCGCGTTGCGTTGCCGAGCGCTTTCTCTCAGCAAACGGCCGAAGAGTCGAGAGGAAATAATGAAATTTGATTTTATTTTAAATTAATATTGTAAGATGCGAACCTTGCGGCGAGATGTTCGACGGTTTCCTTCAAAACGCAAAATGGATTTGGATCAACGAACGGATCGATATTTCGCTCGTCATCCGTAACGATGGGGGATGGCGGCGGCAATTCGTCGGACGGAGAACTTTCCAAGATAAGAGAAGTTTCGTCTGCACTTCGATGTATCGATTGTCGCGTAGAATGATGACGAATGGCTTTGCTGTTCTCAAAATCCTCGCATTCCCAACGACTCGATAAATTTTCCAATTGTTCATCTTTACCTTCCATTTCTTCGACGCTTTCGCGTCGTCGCAGTTTTTCGGACGGACCGTCGGGCGATTCGCTGGTAAATTCAGTGGCGGTAGTCACTCCGGTATTCGATAATCGGCAATTTTTCGTTGTTTCGTTCTCGCCTTCCGATGAAGAAGTGGCGATCAAAGCCATTTTTTTCTCCATTAGTTCTCCCGGACGTTCGTTCTCTTTATCGTTAACAATTCTTTCCATATGTATCGTCTGAGTACTCGTTATCGCAGGAATATCGAACGATACGTTCGGCACATTTCCCAATTCTCGCAAAATCATTTCGTTCGCCTCTCGGGACTTTCGGCGATCCGTGTTCTTTCCAAAAATGATATTATCCTCGGATAACTCGCGCGCTGATAGTGCGCATTGCGGAACCTCCGAGCGATCTATCGTCACGCTGTCCTCGAGGGCTATCGACGGCGGTTCGATTGCCCGTAAGTCTTCGAACGTCATAGTCGACTCGACTCTGTATTTCCCTATCGTCTCCGCGCGGCATCGCAATTCTTCCAACGACTTCGACGAGAAATTATTATTATCCCCCATCGAGACATTGCCAATGGCAACGGAGTTAACCGTCTCGTTAAATTTCGGTGAATCGCACCGCGCGAATTCGGCTTCTATCCGCGTCGCTGCTAAGTCCATTTTCGCGGACGCAGTCGCGGTATTGCTTTCTTGACTTGCCGTCGAATTTGCCTCGTAATCTTCCATGCACCGGGCCTGTTGTATCAGGAACGTCGCTTGATCGAAGCCGGACGCGTCCTCCACCGCGAAATTATAATTAATTTTTTTTATCACCGCCTCGAGATCCGCGCTACTCGTTCTCTCGTTGGAAATAGTTTTCTGAAACAACTCTTTAGCGACTTGACCCGAACGGCGGTGAATCGTCTCCGCGGGAGAAAGAGTCGCCCGGTCGGGCGGTCGATGCAACGGAGGAGAATCCGAGGAGTAATTTGGGGAATGCGCATCGCTTGGATTCGACGGCCATGGCGCGACGCCGGTTATCTCCATTTCCAAATTTCCGAATGGCAAACTACGGCGATCTTCCTGGAAGATTTCCTTCTCGTCTTCGTCGGCGACCGCCTCTTCGATTTCTGCCAAAAACGGTACTACACCCGTTATATCCTCCGATCCGAAATTTACGGCCATTTCTTTACGACGATCGATGGACGATGGCGATTCATCTGATTTTTTCATTTCGACAAATTCGTTTTTAGATGTTAAAACATTAGCTTCGCGAGGGTAAAAAATCTGAGCTCTGCACGAACGACGATCTTCCGCGCCGACGGGACAATTTTCTTTATCCGCAACGTCGTGGAACACAGTTCCGTTTTCGTTGCCGAGTTTCACTGCGGTATTCGATCGACTTGTTTGACGTTCATTTTTATTCACTCTATTGAGTTGCGAAGGATATTGAACCGCTTTGGTTAGATCCATAGATTCGTCACAAAATACTGTTGTTTTCGTTTCGACGCAATCGGGAATACAACTTTCCACCGCAATAGCGTTCAACGCGGCGGACACGGGGACTGTCATTTCCATAGATTGATCGGCAATCGTCGGAATCATTGGATTCTCTTCGACTTTGTATCCTATCGCCCGGACGATGCCCGGTATAGCGCACGTCATCTCCATCGATTCATCATTGAGAAGAGTAGCGTTTGCCGCCGTAACAGAGTCATTACCGTCATTGCGATCGGCGCAATCTTCCAAAAGAGCATCGAAACAACTGGAATCGGCCGGAGGAACAATTCGATTCGAATCCGAGACGCAACGAATCGATACCGGAACAACGCTCGTCATTTCCATGGATTGATCATGGAAAATATTCGTTTTTTCCGAAAATTGCCTTTCGGTTATCTCGCGCGTCTCGGACTCGAGTACCGAAGCGGATTCCAAGATTGACAATTTCGGAGTTATTTCCGGTAAACTTGTCGCTTTGCCATCGAAAACTATTGGGTTTTGTTGCTTTTCAACATTTACCAATGTTCGCCGAGTTTGCGCCGCGATAACGTCGAGCGAATTCTCTCCGAGAGACTTTAATCTTTTCGGTAACGGCGACCGAATTTCCGAATCGGTATCCTCGAAAATTGGCTCTCGAGGCTCCGAGGCGCGTGATTTTGCATGATTTGCAATCGTCTCGTTAAACGAATGAATGCTTCCGCGTGAAATTGATTTCGAAACGCCGGACATTCTTAAGATCGGTTCGGGTAACTCGATCGACTCGATATTTTGTGATATTCGATCCGTTTTGGCTTCAGAATCTTTGGATTCGCTATTGTCGAAAATAGATTTTTTCACATTTCCGACAGACGGCGCAACTTCCGTAAGTTCCAATGATTCGTTATGAAATATCGTTGTTCGTTCCGGAGGCGGTTCTTGCGATTTGCCGATACACGCAACGTTCCCGACGACTCGAGTAAAATCGACAGTTTCGTTTTGAAATATCATCGTTTTTTCCGGTTCTTTCGCACTCGATAGGCCGTCGATGACATTCGTAAAATCCATCGACTGGTTGTGAAATACCATAGTTTTGGGCGTTAGTGATATTCGCGATGGTTGAATATTTTGAATCATCGGTACGGCTTCCGTAAAATCCATAGATTTATCATGGAATATCGTTCTTTCCGATGGCAAATCCACTTCTGTTCGATCTTTCGCGGTATCTGAAAATTTCACAGCTTTTATTTGGAAGATCGGGTTTTCCGCTGTGATCGACGCCGATTCTTCTTTCGATTCCGCGATAATCGATTTCGCGGATCTATGAAATTTCGAAAAATCAGATATAGCTTCGGTCATCTCCATCGAGTCGTCGTGGAATACCGTAAATGTTGTCTGTCCCGCCGATTCCTTCGCTGTAACGAGTTCCTCGTCATTGGACTCGCCGAGCGCTTTGGGTGATGGATCGACGTTAACCAGTAGTGTATTCGGTGTAATCGCAATCGAAGAGCCATCGTGCGCCACATCTTTGCTCGTCAAAATTGGCATTGTAAGCACTGCCGACGCTGCTTCGATTATTGTCTCGTCCATCGGAACAACGTCATTGCAATTATCTTCGACTACTGCGGGCGGCGGTTCCCCGTTCGTTCGATGTTTCGTGGCTTCCGAAATTTCATTCCCATCGCTCGACGACGGAAATCCAGCGGTTTTCGATGAGCCGAGAATATCGATTGGAAAAGGAACTCTCTCCGCATCTTCGATAACTCGGCAGTTTTTCGAAATCACCGACGAGGAATGACTAAATTCTACCGATGTTACGATAGTCTCGCGGACGATGTCAACTTGCGAATGAAGATACGATAATTGATTATCATCGCTGATCGAATTGTTACTGTTTCTCTGGCTGAGTTCACTTTCCTCGTACGTATTGTCCCAAACTGTTCCCTGCTCCATCAAGTCGCAAAATTCTCTGAAAACGGGTAAACAAGCGATCGATAATAATAATGAAAATAATGGAAGACTTTGCCAGACGCAAGTTATACGAAACGCGACTTACTTGACGTGCTTTTTCTCCGCAAAGCTGACGCGGCGCTTTATCTTCTTCGTAGTTTCCGGACTACTTTCGCCGCTCGATTCGACGGGCTCCGCATTTTCAAGCAGTCGACGCGCTTTTGGTGTTTTTAATATCTGACGAGGGAAGGGGACAACCGCTCGATAACTTTGTCATTTTTTATGCGTCTATCGTTTGCCACTTTAAATTTCACGATCTTTCATTGTTACAATACATATTTAAACTATCGTGAAAATTCATAAATAAATCTGAAAAGATTTTAAAAAACGTTGATAAACGTTTTCACGATATATTGCGCTATTTTGCGATTAGCTATTTTTTTTATCTCAGAGTTGAATAATGAAACGAAAGTTGTGCGTCCATTTTTCTAAATTATCGCCGCAAGCGGAGGTCATCTATGTTGGTGTACCCACTGAATCAAAAATTCACGGGGCAAATTACATTTGACCATTTTAAGAGTTTTATTTTTATTTTACAAAATATCAATCGAACGCATAAATCAATTCTCTTTTCGCGACAAGACAAATACATTACATTTCCCGAATGTTCGTGACTTTACCAAATAGCGATAAAGGGAAAAATTATCTTTCACTCGGAGATACAGAGGGAAGACAAATATTATTTATTTCTCAATATTAATTTTTTTTTTTTTTTATCGTTTGTCGCATTATTGCGAAAACAGCATTTGCTTGTCGCGTTTTGTAAACTGTCGGAATACGAAATACCATCGTAAGATAAAACTGGTACCGTTGCGTTTAATGTATTTTTAAAAATATTTGTTTGTTTCGCTGACAAAGATTGTGTAATTGAATATAATACAACTACTCACCGAGGATCGCCTCGACTTCCTCTCTGATTTTCCGCAATTCCTGATGCATGGAAAAAAGAAAAAAATAACCATTAAATCGAAAAAAAAATACTATCGAACGATAAAATATCGTCGCGAAAGAATTTTTGCATCCAATGGAAAAAAAAAAAAAAATATCGAATCATCGAAACAACGAAAACAATGCACGATCGATATTTTTTAATTCGAAAAAGTTTAATTTTTTTTTACACAATAAAACATTTACGTTATTGCTCGTTATTCGACAGTTTATAAATTGTTCCCGCCGTTGACATTTTCGAGGTTAGGACCGAGCGGCATTTATTGAGTTCTAACGAAAACTCTTCGAGTCAACGATACCTAATTCGTACATTCTCATCCGCTCGCTCGACGACGGACATATCTTGTTAATGATATTTTTTTGTTTTTCCTCGAACATCATTGAACGTCAATTACTTACATTTCATCGTCTTTCTTCGCGTCGGCTGACGGGACTCGCAAATGTACACAACTGACAAACCGCTTCGATTCGAATTCGAATCTTCTTATTCAATTACTGTTAACGTGACGTGAAACATATTCTCAGTGTGTCTCTCTCGCTCCATCGAGAGCGCCGATCACGCTATTTCTCTCGCACTTATACAAGTTTCACAACACCTTAAGAGAAGGGGTGAAGAAACACGTGACCGAGTGCGCCTCTCCTTCGCTCCGCCGAAAGCGCCTCTTTGAGAATCCTGTTATTGCACTGTTATTGCTCGTTGTCTCCATATCTCATCGATGATGATAAAATATGTATTAACATGATGTTCAAACAAAAAACGTCCAATTAAAAACGAAACGGCACGCGAAAACAGTGGTCAGTCTGGGTCAGTCTGAATGACGGCAAGCCGTTCTTGGACACCCATATGATGTCGCCCCCCTCCCTTATCCGATATAAAACAAATTTCAAACATGGCGACGCTCGCGAGTGACAGTCGTAGTTAGATCAATGAATACTCAGGTGATTCGACGAAAATGTCATTGAAAATAGGGCAGAGGGTCGAAATATCAGGAAAAGAGTGTCAGGGTTCGATCGCCTACGTCGGGCATCCGACATTCGCGACCGGTAAATGGATCGGCGTTATTCTCGACGAGCCCAAAGGAAAGAACAATGGCACTATCAAGGGAACTTCGTACTTCAAAGTAAGCGAGGTCGACAGCTGTCTGTCTGACCGCGAAAGATCGCTCGATCGATGTCCTTTCGTGTCGTAGTAAAAATGGAACGAAAGAAAAAAAAGAAAAATGTCTTTTCTTCAGTGCCAAGAAAATCATGGCATGTTCGTTCGTCAAACGCAACTCATCTTACTGGACGAAGCTGGTAACAGGCCGGATCCAACGAGTCCGTCGTCCGCGGGTAGCAGCGCGACTACGCCCGACGACGGCGGAGCTGCCAGAGCTCGCAGTCGGCTAAACAGGTGATAAATTCTAATTTTTCGTATCTCGTCCCTTAATAATACCGTCCCTTCCGACGGCCCTTGTAAAAAATCTCTCTTTCTTACCCCCCCTTCTCGTTTTTTTACCGTCTTTTTTCTACTAACCAATATCTAACGACTATTAACGTTGGGTACGCAGCATGAGCGTTCGGAGAAGAAACGAACCGACGACGTAAGTTGAATGAAAAAAAAAAGTTTTTTGTTTTGTTTTTTTTTTTTGTCCTCGAAAGACGCACGTTTTGACGATTGGTCATTTATTCGTGAGTTTGTCGCTCTTGAATGGTACGGAATAATCTAATTAACTCGTATGTATATGCTGCGCGTGCAAAAGCGTTAGAAGAAAGACATCTCCCGCGCAAGTAACGCGCCAGCAAGTGGACAAGCTGTCCGGGTAAGTTTACCAATATAAGTCCATAAATATTTTTTAAATATCCATTTTTTTGTCGTTTCCTCATTGGAGCAATTAACGGCTATCCCTCCTTCCTCTCCGCTCATCAATATTAGTCAATCGATGTTAGTTATCCATCATTTATCTTTAAATCTTTAAATCGTTAATTATTGCCACAGAGTTTGTCTGTACATCGGCCGGAAATGTATCGCAAGCCAAGACGTCCGTTTTTTTTTAGAAATAGAAATAAATGAGAATTTTATCGAGAAACGAAGCAATGAAAAAAATCACCGATTTTTCAATTTATTTGGTCGAAATAAATAATCGTTAGCTCCAATGACAAAAATATCGCGAATCGTTATAATTAGTAGCGAGAGTTGATTTTTATATCGTCGAATTAAAAAAAAAAAAAAATGTTTGCCAACTTTGTAGGCACTTGTTTTTGTTTTCCGTCGAGTCGCGTTTGCGACGCAACGTTTGTTATATCTCACGATATTTATTTAATTCCGCAGTTCTCGGCTGTCCCTGGCAGGGAGCAGAAGCCAGTTGAGCGCGCCGAGTATCGAGAGCCTCGCGGGATCGGTACACGAGCGAAAGGATGGCGGCGAATCGCAGATACCCGCACCCACGTCGACGAAGCGGGCCTCGTTTGTCGAGGTACGAGAACGCATAACGCACATGCGAAGAAGCGCCTCACTTTTTTTCGCCTTATTATGTTTACATATGTTCGCGCTGTTCGCGTTACGATCCTCCGAGTAATGGGTATTTTTCCGTTATTTCTCAATCTTACGGATTATTTTGCGACACGAAAAATATAAATAGAAAAATAACGTTATGATTTTCTCGCTGGATAATAGCCGAATACGTTGGGTCGCTTCGCGCGGTACTTAAATAGAGGAAAAGGGAAAAAAATTGGCGGAGCATCCGGGGCGCGACGGAATTTTTGACCATCTTGCCCCGGCTCGCCGCTTTGCCTCCTCTCCCTTCCGCGACTTTTGCGACCTTTCCGCGACCTTTCGCGAATTTTGGCACAAAGTCAGAACGGTTAAAAGAAATGCGCAACGAAAATTTGTATAAATTTAACGAACCTTCTTGTTTCATTACGACGAGTGGGAATTTGTAAGAAAAGAGAAAATAAGTGAAATGTTTTCGATATGGGATTGACATGGGAATGCACGTACGTGTTTCAGAAGTCCCCTAGCACGAGCTCGCCTCCCGGCAAAAACCCAAAGGTCCAAGATGATCGCAATAATGTAATTAATATTCATTAATTTGTAATATTTCAGTTTTCTCTTTCAATTCATTCACCGCATATATATATATCACTATTATTATCATAATCAATCTAACAAAAAACTATCGTAATACAGCTACAGTGTCATTCTAGTTGTTTGTCGATTATAGCGACCATAAACACCATACTAATTCATTGTCGAAACACTTTTTTTTTAACTGCACATTCGATCGTTTAAATACTTTTCGCTCATTTCCGTTGGGCTGAGAAATAAGGTGTTTTTTTTTTTTTCGATCGATCATCCATCATCCCCCTATCGCCGTTCGCTTCTTCGATCGATTTTTGCGATTCTATTAACGCTTTTTTACTCGCTCAACGGGGAACGAAAAAAAAAGAAAAAAATTGACAAACACGCGAATTGGATGAAACAAAAAAAAATAACTAAAAATACTAATACAGTTTTGGTATACTATCCGAGAAGCGTGCGAATTTAATATTAGCCGTTATTGCTTGCGATAACAAAACGAGTCGTAAATTCTTACCTGACTTTACCCGTTAACACTGGTGAAAGAATAAAAAATGAATTAAAAAAATGGTAAATTAGGCTTGAAAATTGTCGTTAGGACACGTTTGTTAATTGTTACAATTCTATAGATACGCCATAGATTTGAACGCCCTGTGTATGGGTAGAGGGTACAGTGTAAGCCGACTAACAGATACCGAGAATTCTTAACGTGGACCTTTCCTTCGAAAATAAAAAGAAAAAAGTTTGGCTCGGTGGCTTTTCCCCATTTGCCATTGAACCTCCGGTCGTCGCATACATTTTTTTATTCGACTTTTTGTCGTCTATCGAAATTTCCAATTCGTCGAGACAATTTTCTTTCTTTTTCCAAATGCAGCGTTTGAAATTTCTAATCGAAATACGAACGGATGAAAAATATTGCTTGCAATTTCTTTAAAAAAAAAAAATGTTCAAAAGGAAAAAAATTATTGGCAAAATGAAAAAAAATTAAATTTGGCCGAAGCGCTGATTATTACGGAGAACGATATTTAAGGGGATAAGTCACTCGCCTGCTGAATCTAATAGAGAGTTTGGTGTAGCTTTTTCGCGGCTGCTGTATCCGTACGCGACTCGATCCTCGACCGTTAACGGAAGCCTAACGAAAACTGGAAAAAAAATATATATATACGAATCGTACTCATGGGGAAAGATTGCGAGGTGCTTTTTTATTTGTTTTTCGTCAATCCTCCATTACTGCAAAGTAATCGATCGTTTTGAATGATAAAATTGCGATGAATTAATAGAATTAACGAAAAGCTCGGAAAAAAAGAAAAAAAAAAAAAGCACAACGCAACCGCGCGGCTGAAGACTCATTCTTACGAGTATTTTTCTTCTCGATTAAAGACGGGTTTCGTGGAAACCCTCAAGCCGCATTTCGTACCCGGACAAGCGATGGCGGGTTCGTTGTCGGCAAATATATCGAACACCGCGAATCTCGTCGAGGAAAAATTGACGCACATGCAGGTCGCGCAGGAAAACGAAAATTTAAAGTCTCAGGTGAGAAATCGTTCGTTCGTTCATCGATATCGTAGTTGCGCGACAAATGATTCTCGACAATGTTTCATTTTGCAAATTTCTTTTCTTCAGGTCGTCGATCTTACGGAGAAAGTTGAAACGTTGCGGATCAAACGAATGCAGGATAAGGAGAAGATGAAGGAGTTCGAGAAGACGAAAATTCAGTTGGAACAGTTGTTGGAATTCAAATCGAAAGTGATGGAGAGTCAGGTGAGCGGCGATGAAAATACATAGATAATATCGGAGTCTTTTACAGAAGTTCGGAGGTTCGACGTCGCATCGATGTTTCGTTGTTTCGTTGCTTCAGGCGAGTCTGCAGAGAGAAGTTCAGCGCGCGAGACAAGAAGCTCGCGAAGCGCAACTCGCGCGGGGCATTTATCAAGACGAAATGGCTGATCTCGCTGAAACCGTCGAGATGGCGACCCTCGATAAAGAAATGGCAGAGGAAAAGGCCGAGACGCTGCAGATCGAGTTGGATCAACTGAAGGAAAAGGTCGAGGAGATGACGTTGGATCTCGAGATATTGCGGACCGAAATGTCGGAACGGGTAAATTGCGTTTTCCTCGTCTTTTCTTACAGCGCAACCCCTCTTTTCTTAATTCGACGGGACTGGACGCAACGAGGGGTATATGCGTCCGAGTCGGCGAGTGCGTAGCGCTTATAGTGTGGCGAACGGATTCAGAGGAAATACAGTTAAGCGAAATCGTTGCCATGGTAACGAGTTAAAATAAGCGGGCGGTTGAGTTAAGTGAAGTTAAGACAAGAGGGGTTCCACTGTACTTCCGAGAGGCAACGGTGACAACGAAAGAAATTTGGTTTATTCAAAGACCGGTGGTGGAGCCGCCAGTGGCGGGGGTAACGGTCCTTCGACCTACGAGATCAAACAGCTCGAGCAACAGAACAGCCGATTGCGGGAGACTCTTGTGAAAATGCGGGATTTGTCGGCCCACGAGAAACACGAGTTTCAAAAGCTACAGAAGGATTTGGATCAGAAAAAGTCAGAAATTCTGGAACTCGGGCGTACGAAGGAAAAGCTTTCTGCGCGTGTCGAAGAGATGGAACATCAAATAGCGGATTTGCAGGAACAGGTAGGATAATTTTGGGGGCTACAGTATCTGCATATTCGATTGCGCGTATATAGGATCACGCGATGCCATTTGAAAAATGATCGTTTAAGGTCGACGCGGCCCTCGGAGCCGAGGAAATGGTAGAAGTTCTGGGCGAACGAAAAATGGCTCTCGAGGAAAAGGTCGCCGAATTGGAGGAAGCAGTCGCCGATTTGGAGGCTTTGCAGGTACGATTCGCCGGATGAATAGCCGGATAGTTTGAAATCGTTTAGAATATCGACGAATTTAATCGATCAGGATATGTCGGATCAACTGGCGGAATCGTCGAAAGAAACGGAACTCGAGTTACGAGAAGATCTGGATCTGGCGCTCGGTCGAGCGCGCGACGCTCAGCGTCACCGCGATGCCGCATTGGAAACGCTGGCGGATCGCGAAGCGACGATAGGAAAGTTCCGCGAGCTGACGAGTCAGTTGCAGGAGCAATGCGTTCAACTTCAGAATCGTGTACAATCGACGGAGAGCGCGAAATCCGGGGTGCGCGGTGCCGAGCAACAGCTCGCGGAGATTCTCGACTTCCAGAAAACGTTCGCGGAAACTCGAGCGCAGACCAAGGCGGTCGATCTCGAGTTGCGACGTCTCGACGCCGAAGAGGCTCGTCTCCACGTTCGATACTTGCTCTCGTTTATGCCGCCGACGTTCCTCGTCCGCGGTGGCGATCACGACGCCATCATGACGCTTCTACTCATACCGAGAATCATTCACAAGACGGAGATATTGATCTCGCAAGTCAGAGACAAGTATCCGGCGATCGAGAAAATCGATAGGTACCTAATTTCGTCGTTTCCATTTTTCTTTTTTCTCTCTTTCCCTGTAACTGGAGCTCTGATGCCCGTCTCGTCGATTGCAGATCAACGCTGCTGAAGGGTCATTCGTTGGCTCAGTACGCCTTCGGCTCTCGTCTCTGTTGCCACATGTACGCACTTCAAACGGCTCTCGGCTCTTTCGAATCGGCGCTGAACGCGTGTACCCCGGAAACATTGCTGAAAGTCGGGGCGACTCATCCCGAGATGTTGGCGCAGGAAAAATCGTTGGATTCTCTGATACAGCTGGCGAAGCGGGATCAGCTAGACGAGAACGTGCCGATGGACGCCATCGAAAAGTGTTCCGCTTATTTCTCGACGATGTTCACGGTATTGTTCGGCGAGAGCGCCATAGCAAACGAATGTCGTATGGTCGTTAACGGCACCAGGTCGTTGGGAAGCGCCTGTGACGCCATAACGACCGAAGCAACCGCGATAAAGACGCTCTTGGATGGCGAAGGCGGTGATATAGGTATAGTTTTCTCGCTGATTTTTCCGCGTTCCGTAATAACGCAAAAAAAAAACGAAAGCCATTGGATGTAACCGAACGCCCGTACGCTTTTTCAGGACTGCTTTGTCAACACGCCGAAACTACGTGCGAAGTGATCCAACAGCATCTCAATTCGGCGAGAAGACGCGTGCCTCGCGATCGAATCGGCGATTCTACCGCTCCGGGAAGTAATTCGTGTCTCGGACTCGAAAAAGATTGGCCGGAACAGTTTGCCAACTGTTACCAACACGCCGTAAAAGTAACGAAGACTCTTCAGGATCTTCTGAAGAGCGCTTTACAAGCGATCACAGCGAATGGCGGTAATTATTCGCATCGTTTTTATTGACGGACTACGAATTTACGGGTTACGAATTACCTTTTCAGATTTCGATAGCGGTCTCAGCTGCGATAAGCTTAAGGAAATGGCGGCAATATCGAGCGAACGTATTTACGATACGGAGGATCTCGGCCCCGTGGCGACGATCAAGTCGAGTCTCACGGTGATACAACAGATGGCCGCGAATTTGGCCCAAAAAATGGCAGAGTGCGAGAACGAGTTGGCGATCGCCGGACACGCTGGACAACGGCAAACGAATCGCGCGGGATCGGCCGACAATGAACCAACGGCGCCGATTCTCTTGCGCGCACAAACGGCGATAAAAGAATCCGAAGAGACGAAGATACTCGCGAGAAAATTGGAAACTCGCGACAGCGATATTCGGGAATCGCGCATAGCGCTGCGCGAGAAACAGGAAGAATTGTCGGAAATGATTCTTCGACGGGATCTCGCAGAGAAACGTTTGTCTCATCAGCAACGAGAACACGAACTCGACATTGAGAAATTGAAGAGAAAACTGGAAGAGGCGCAAAATCAACTGAAGCGCAAGGTACGCTCGGGCTTCTCGTCGATTTTCTTACTTTTGTACATTTTTTCTTATTCTCATCGTTGCGCGTTGTTCGCGTTTATAGGAAAAGGAGTTTGAAGAAACGATGGATCATCTGCAAACAGACATCGACAGTCTCGAGTCCGAACGCGGACAATTGAAGGAAAAATTGAAATCATTCGGAAAGAAGAGTGCAACGACACCGACGGCGCCGGGCGGCGCGTTGCCCGGTAACGACGGATCTTTGCCGATCGCCTCGAGCGGCAATAGCGGAGATTCGACATCCGTCAAGTTGAACGACGGACTGTGGATTCGGGAAATAAGTGCCCTAAAAGAGGCCCTCAACTCCGAAAATCGTCAGAAGCGAAAACTTCTCTCCGAGGATCTTCGCGATAAGCTCGAGGCTCTCGAAGCGTTGCCCGATCTTTCCCTCGGGAAACGAATGGATTCGAAACTCGACGAGTTGCACCGAGAACGGGATAAGCTTATCAAGGTAATTTTATCAAACGATATTCTATCTTTTTTCAATACGATCGGTTATTCGCTTTATACGCGCTGATTTCTCTTTTTCTTCTTTCTTTCTTTCAAGGAAATTCACAACGTTATGGTACATCCGACGGTTCCCGATCTACGAAAGAGCAAACTGACGGCGAACGAAGCTCCGCTACTCGAGAAAGCTATGCCGGCTTATCAATTGTTGCAACGTCAGTTGACGATAAAGCAGCTGCAGGAGAGAGCCAATCGATTATCGGTAAGCGATAAATAATATCCATTTACTAATATGTGTTTTTTTCGGCGCACTAAAATGTTTTCTTTCATTTTCCGTTCCTTCGCGACAGGACGCGGTCCGAGAAGAGACCGTGAGAAGAACTACCGGCGGCCGAGCGGAAGCAAATTTCGCTATATTCCTCAGCCGCGAAATGGCAGCGGCACTGCGTTCGAGCGAAAAAATGTTGGCGGCCCAAATAAGTATTCCATGTAAAGTTTCGCAAGCGCGGAGCTGCGCCGTTGACGTCGGCACCGACGATCTGAGAAAACTTCACGCGCTTCTCAGCTATTGAAACGCTTCGATTCTGCGTAACCGATTTATCGGCAAACATAACGTTTTGTACGAATAATCGACAATTTAACTTTATTCGATTAAAGTAGAGAATAGACTCGACATGCCGGTCAACCAGACGCACTTTTGCAGATATTTGTCAGCTTGATAAATTTAAAAAAAACAATTATCTCGGTATATCGCCGCCGGTATTCGCTTTAAACTTTTTTCCGGTCATTCAGATTGCAAACCGAATCGATTAAAATTGTTTTTTTTTCTCGTCTTCCTCGAGCGAAAACCCAATTCCGAGCAAATATTTCTTTTGCTCCGAATTTTTTTTTTTTTGCTTCGAATTACCAATTCGGGGCAAATATTTATTTTTCCGTTGACAATTTTTTTTCAATTCGCGAAACGCATTGTTTGTGTCACGATGACCGCGCAGCACCGTGGCTTCTAGACTCGGCAAATTTTCGCAAATATTCTATTCTTTAAAAACAATTCGATATTTTTCGATATTATTTTACAAACGAGTAATGAAAAAATAAAAGGCGAGCGAACACCGGACTGTACTTATTAGTATTTTAAAATGAAAAAAAAAAAAAAAAGGAATGCGAACGCAAGATAAATGAAGAACGCGAGCAAATTGAAGTTAACATCGAGAGCGATCAAGCAAATCTGTAAAAGTGTCGATGAAATAAAAACGTACTGAAGTATATAAATAAAAAATGACATAACAACAGCGGGCATTACGATCGCCGCACTTTTTAACATCGAGATTATCGTAGTTTTTCGCGAAGAACCTACTGCCGCAGATGCGGGAGTCCGACGAAAAATATTTACCGCCGTCTCGTTGAATTTGAAATTTTTTGGTATTGTCGAAATACCGATTTTCGAACGAACAGCCAAATCGGATAATTCGATTCGGCGAGTAATGCGCGATCGATTTTCTCGGCGAATGGCGATCACCTCAACTGGAAGCTGAGATATCCTAGAAAAACCCTAAAAAAAGTTGCCGATGGAGATGAGAATCGGGGTAACGGGCGACGGACACCTCTTCGAGGAAATCACCAATAATTTCTTTTTTTTTTTTTAAATAAAACTAAATAATTAATCATAATCCTGTGACATTTTTATCATTTTTTCTTGTTGTCTCGTTATAATAGAATATAATAGAACTATAATAATACCAGACGTATGCGTGTTTACCGTTAATTTTATTTATTTATTTATTTATTTATTTATTTATTTAATATTATCTTATTACATACTTTTCTTTTTTTGTTGTTGTCTCGTTCACTCTTTCGCTCGCATTCAATCACATGTGTGGCTTTTTTGTTTTTTTTTTTGTTTTTGTTTTTGTTTATCGTACTTAAAAACTAAATTCAATACAATTATTGTAACGCATTCAAACACGCACACTCGTCGCGTTGTCGGCAGCGCGTACAGTTGATCATCAACGATGTTCATCGCTTTTTCTTTACGCTATATTTGTCGGGTAATTTTCCGCCGTTTTTTTTTTTTTTTTTTTTTTTTTTTTTTTCATCCTTCCGCCACGTCCCGCCTTTCGCGCATATTTCATTTTGTTTTTTTTTTTCTTTTATTATATTCTCTAGAAATTGCCCCGATAATAACTTCCTTCGATATCTTTTTATATTTATTCTTCATAAGTATTTTTTTTTTTTGTTGTCGTGGTCGTTGCCGTTTGTTGCCGTTTTTTGCCGGTAAAACACTTTTTCTCGTTCGCGTTGCAAATGTATATTACTACTATTTATCGGGAGTCACGTAGATATTCAAGGCCGGTAACGACAAATTGTTATTTCGCACGATCGGGCGAGAAATGTCGACGAAAAAAAAAAAATCAACGATGACGACGACGATCGGAATAAATGTGTTTCTCTGATTAATTTCTCGTCGGTTTCGATCATTGGTACAACTTCCGCCGCTTTCGACTCTGAATTTTTTTCGTATTTACTTATTTCTCTCTTTTTTTTTTTTTTTTTTTCTTGCAAAACAAAGACGCGCGTTGCAAAAATTTGTACAGATTCGATTGATTTACAAACTATTTTTCAATTAATCGTAACCTTCTCGACACGGAGACCGAGGAAGAGCCAACGCTATCGTTTCTTCTTTCTTTTTTTCTCTTTAGCGATGTGAAAATTCTTCGAGAATGGAAAATTATTGTTCGTTAACGAGAAGATGAAAAACAAGATTACGGATGGCGGGTCCGCCTTTCGTCTCGTATAATTTAAGGAAATGTGCTTTTCAACAGCGACGTTACAACGTATCGAGGCGAAGCGACGCAGCTTCGCTACCGCCTACTTACGCGGGACCCGTCGAAAATAGTGCCGAAACGGCTTCGTCCGGTTGCCGCCGACGGACTCCGAAACTTCGTCGGCCTTAAAAAAAAGTACTGTAATCGTTATAAACGTTATTGTTATACAAGGGCCGAGACTCGGCGTGAAGCCGATGTCAAATTTCGCGCCGAGTCCTGTCGGTCGTGAAAACTGTAATTCTTTTTTTTTTTTTTTTTCCATCGATACGCCCAAAATTATCGTGAGAAAAATAAAATAATCAGTATCTACGGTACGCTTATACCGTAAAAATGAATTACATTTTTCACTACCGATGCGAAAGACTCCCGCATCGTCTTGAAAGTAAAGTAAAGTAAAGTAAAGTAAAGTAAAGTAAACTTCGATAACGAACAATTATTTTACCGATATAGACATTTTTACAACTCGAGTGAATTTTAAAGAAAAGAAAGAAATTATATTTTCCCTTACGGAACAATGCCTCATCGTCGGAGGATAGTTTTCTCGTCGCCTCAACCTTTACGTGAAACAAATTCGATCGCTGTATTCGCGAAAATCGACAAAAGCGGCTGAATACATTCGCGGCATTGCGGTTGGATGGCGCATTTCGCTGTTCGCCGTTCGCGGACTTTTTTTTCCCCGAAATATCGAACGAATCTACGTCGTTGATCGCACGCGCGACGAAAGCGCGAGAGAGATTCGCTTGTTTCGCATAATATTAATTCGCAACACAACGCAATGCGAATAGCTAATCGATATTTCAAGGCAAAAGGGTAGAGCGCTCGCGAGAGAATTCTTTCAATTGTGTGAAATTCGTCGACGCGCACTCTTGATTTTTCGTTATTTTCTAGAAAGTCACGTACTCCATATTCTTTGCGTAAGTTATCGCAAGATGCAACGATTGCGAAAGGGTAAAAATTAAATAATTAACCCCAACGATGATAACGGGAACGGAGAAAAGAAAGAAGAAAAAAAAAATGATGTATACATAATTATTACGATGTGATCGCGTGTCGCATTTCGATTAATCGACAGTCGAGATGAATCGCCGAAATTCCTAAGTACCGTGTCTCATCGTTCATTCTTATTAATTATAAATCGTTTAAATTGCGTTTCCTATTTTTCTTCGGCAGCCTCGCCCCCTCCCCACCGAAACGACCGCAAACGTGTTTCGTATAGTTTATCATTTATCTATGTATATATTTATATATATTCATTTTTTTTTTTTTTTTCATATATATAGATATATATATATATATATATTCATAGTATGCAGAAGTTCTATTACCGTTCGAGTTTTTTATTTAATTTTTTTTTTTCCACACATTTTTCACTTCCACGACACTCACGCGTCCCTTCGGTGCTTCGGTACAGTCGAAGACTTTTTTTTTAGTCGTGCTATTTTAACTCTCTCCCTCTCTTTTATTTTACGTTAGTCGGGTTTTGTTTTGTTTTTTTTTTTTTTTTTTTTTTTTTTTTTCAGCGCAGCGGTATTATTGGTTTATTTTTGTTTTAAATTTTTTCATTCTTTTTTCCTCGATTTGCGATAGTTCGGCGAACGGTGACTTTAGTTATTTTTTTACTTTTCTTTTTTTGTTTTTTTTTTTTTGTTTTTTTCACGAAGCGGTAGGCAGAGTTGCGTATGTTTTAGGGGACTCCTGTAACAGATGCGAAAGAAACGATTCCTGATGACAAATGATATGGAGAAGATGAATTATTAACTATTATTACATGCGATAAAAAAGAAACAAAAAGTCGAATGATATTTATGCTTTGTGCGTTACGTATGAATGCGTTTATGAATTCGGTGCCAATAGCTTCAATGCAAACGAGACGAGACGAAAAAGAAGACGATTATTTGGTTTGTATTTTCTTCTCGTCAAAGATAGAATGCCCCGAATATTGCCGGCAATTGAATTTTATTGTTTGACAACGCGAGCGTTGATTTTTATCAAAATGACGATTAAAGTTGTTGGAACAAAAATATGTATGTCTTTCATCGATCAATGTCTCAATATCAATCTTTGAGTATCTCAAATGAAATAACGCTCCTTCCGTATTTCCTTCTTGATTATTATTCTCTTTTTTTTGTTGTTTTTTAAATCAATTCGTGAAAAATAAAGGTTCTCCCTTTACCTCTACTGTCCATTTCCATTTTTTTTCCCATTTTACGACAATATCCTGAACCTTTCGTGGATGAGTCCGCGGCCCGTGTGCCTGCGTGCGTCCAATCGCGCTTCATCACCTGTCAGTGGGAACACAGAACTCGAATTAGCAATGCAATGGGCGCCTCGATGAATATAATATCGCGAAATTTGCTCTCTCCCGTCCGGTTGGGCGCAACGGCAGCGAAAAGATATCGGCGAATTGATAAAAATCCTCGTGTTCGATTGACGCAACATAGATCGTTACGAATAATCTCCGAGGGCGGAGGTTGAGCCGTCGTCTTCTCGTCGCGTTCGTTCTCGCTTGCGGAGAGCTATTGACCAACGAAAGTGCCAAAACGATTGCGATGAACGAACGATGAAACAATTTATTTTTTTCGGGAGAAACGAGGAAATACATAGATTACGAAGTATGAAAGGAGAAAAAAATGATTTCTCTCGCAAGACAGCACGGCGCACATTTGTTTCTCAATGCAATGATGCGATTGCAAAAAAAAAAAAAAAAAAAAAAAAAAAAAAATTGAAAGGAAATTTATTAATGAATTTGGCAATTTTTTTTGTTTCCCCTCCGAGAGACGAAATCTCGTCCGTGCGATCTTAGCGAGACCCGGCGAAAAGTTTTTTCCGTTGGAAAAAAAAATTTACCGAGTATAGGATGGCGTCGCGAGAGGAAAGAGAAAATGATTGAATTTTCGTCGAAGAAGCCGACGAGACCCTTTAGACGGAAATGCAGAGACGATGATGAAAGAATATGCCTCGATGAGGCGCGAAAGACGAAAAGTTCGTGACGATTGGCGAGCGAAGAAGGTTTGTGGATAATGATGAAAAAAAAAAAAGGAAAACAACTCAAGAAACGATGAAAAAAACTAATCGTTATTCTTGATCTCGTTTGTCCGTTCGAGACTTTGCGTCGTTGGCTGACCTTGCGCCGGCTGTTGTTGTTCTTCCTGCGTCATCGTTTGTCCTTCGGGCTGTTGCTGCGATTGTTGCTGTTGCTGCTGGTCTTGCGTCTGTGCCTGAGTCGTTGACGCTATAGCGTTTTGCGTCGACGAGTGCGCACCCGGCAACGCCTTTTGCTTCAACATCGTCCAGTCGAACGTATAGTCGTACTGGTAATTTAGGGTACGGAAGAGAATCTGGAATAGTTGACGGGAATACATGTAGTCCGGTGCCTCATCGAAACGAAGGCCCCTCGTGTATCCCAGGTACATTGCGAATTCGGCTGGAAAGCCCTGAATAACAAAACAATATTTGTTTTTATCAAATTATGATCTTCGAGTCGTATAGTAACGTCTGAAACATCTAAAGGCCTCACTTTTCGAAAGAAACGATAATCTTTCGGTAATTCCATAATTTCCGAGTGAAAGTCATTCGTAAAGCTTTTTTTAATTGTATCGAAATGTATCGAAATGTTATTAATCGCAAGAGGGAAAGAGGGAAATTGTGTTGGAAAAATGAGTAGAAAAAAAAAAAGATTGGCGAAGAAAGCGGATAAAAGAACAATATATATACGTCGGATAGTTATTTGTCCGATTGATATTACGAATGATTTACGTACTTTGCACAACACTTCTATAGGCGTCGACATTTTCTTTTCGCTGATTTTCTCGTATTTCTGTTTCTTGGTGGCGGCCTTGAGACCCTGCCAAGGCAGCGAGCCTCTGTTGAAGTACATGAGGACGTATCCGAGACACTCCATGTCGTCTCGGCGACTCTGCTCGATACCGAGATGAGCGTTTATCGACGCGTACCTCGCGGTGCCCGTTAGATTTTTGTCCTCCCGATATGTTATGTGCTGCCGGTGACGTCCGTCGCGATATTTCTTTGCTAATCCGAAGTCGATGATGAAAAGCTGATGGAAAAACAAAGGAACAATATAACTTTTGTACCGCAACATTACAATTTCCTTTATTCCACGAATCGACATTCGCATCCTTCGAAAAAACGTCTGGAAACGTTTGAAATTTTTTTTTCCGCGATTTCGCGTCTAATTTTTTCCCGAGATTTTCGATCCATTAAAACTTTTGATTATCATCTCAATCGTCGATGGAAGCAAAAAAAATTCTTAACGGAAACGTTTTGTTTGAAATAAAAAATTTGGCGGCAAAAAGTTTTCCATATGCGACAAATTGCGATGAAACACGCAAAACAAAATATATAACGACAAGACGCACATTTTTTTTCGCAGTTCAATAATAAAAAATGTATTTCAAAAAACATGGAAAATAATTTTTTTTTTTTTTTCGATAGAAAAATGGATTTGACGATTTATGAAAAATTCGACGACATACCTTGTTACAGCGACGACCGATACCCATCAAAAAATTGTCCGGCTTAATGTCTCTGTGAATAAAAAGCTTGAAGTGAACGTATTCGATCCTCGATATCATTTGATCGGCGAGCATAAGAACGGTCTTAATGGTGAACCTTCGCGAACAAAAATTAAAAAGATCTTCCAGCGAAGGTCCGAGAAGATCCATCACGAGAACGTTCCAATCGCGTTCCTGTCCATACCTTTGGAAAAATAACAAATATCAACCGTCGCACGACAATGACGGAGCCAACGATTTTATATATTTGTACGATTACCATCTGACGTGAGGTATGCCTGCGGGTCCATGTAATATTTTATACACCTTGGATTCGTACAATAGCTGCGGATGTTTTGCTCTGACGTTTTCCAGCTTCACGCCGACTTCCTAAATTGTTAAAAAAAAACGAAAAAAAAAACATCGAAAAAAGAAAACAAACATTTTTTCATCAAACTTTTATTTTTTCATAAATTTCGGACGATAAACGGTTGACGTTTCGCGTGCGATTCGCGCGTCGCGCAATCGCGAACGTTAATTTCTATGAAAAAACGAGCTCTCCAAGAGAAACGCGCGACGAGCATCGAAAAAATCGCGTAGGCACGAGGAATTTAGGTAAGTCGACACAGTGATTGCGACAGTCCTCGAAATATTGCTCAATTTTCATTAGCAAAGAAAAATGGAAATGCGAACCGTCACAAAAGATCGGCGCGTTTAGAAATTTTCGAATGGAGAAAAAATATATATATGTACATGTATATGCATGTATTTGTATTTATTCAGGGGATCGCTCACCTCGCCGGTCGTTATGTTGATGCCAAGATAAATGTCACCGAAAGAACCGGAACCGATTCTTCTTATTAGTCTGTATTTGCCACCGACGACGAACTCGGCTTTGCCGAGTATCGCGGCCCTCGCCATGCCACCTCCGCCTCGGTCTGCCACTGCGACACTTCACTTTTCCCGATTTTTTATATACGATTATTATGCTGACGCTTTTGTGGCCGCTGTCGAAGCTGCCACAAAGCCCGCACTGGTGCTACCGTACGTTTACAATCGTAACACTGTTACAATTACTCGAGGCCCCCGTAACGGTGATGATGGTGCAGGTAGGTATGCGAGTATCGCCAATGCCAACGAAACTTCCTTCCGCCTGTTGTGTTGCCGTTCCGCTTGCGTTATGCCGTTCGGCTGTTTTCCTTTGAAAACGACGACGACGTCGAACGACGAGGACGAGGACGAGGTGTAATAATGTACGACGCTGAAAAACAGGTGAATAACGGGTCCGCGGAAAAATTCTCTTTCCCCCCCCCCACCCTCGTTAAATTTATTTTGACGAGGGTATTTAAATGGGGGCTATCAATTCGCCGTGCGTATTAACGCATTCGGGAATTTTAATAAAAAAAAATGTGTAATGAAAAAAACAGGGGGGGTACGTGAAAAACGGTGGCGAAAGTCACTACTGGCACCGGACAGACGGACCCCACCAACGCACCGACATTTTACCCTTCGTCGGAAGAGGGGTACGATCGGAGGCCACGAACTAGGAGGAATAGCGGACGGACGGAGCTCCCGAAACGTCTTGGAATACGATTTAGCGAGCGAAACGACACCGATCTTTATACCGCGCCGCGATACACTCTTGCGAACAACGCACGCACTAATTTATCGTATTGTCCTATCTAACTTGCCGACTGCCGGTAATGCCGTTCTCTTTCAAAGTCGATGTAGTGCGATGACGGAGAAGAAAATTGACTTTTTCCGGGGAAACATGAGGGGGGGGGGGGGGGGGGTCGTGAGAATATTTTGGCGCGCGCCCAATTCATCGTTCATTCGTGGGCAGTTGACTTTAAAAATTTTTTTTAATTCTTTGCTTTTCTTAGACTTTTTGAAATCGATATATCGTATATTATAAACCGATGTTTTATCCTCTTAAAAAATGAATACGTTAACGGGGTAATATTGGATAAGACGAGATAATTTAAGATGCAGAATGGATATACGCGGAGAGAAAAAAAAATGGCTACTATGGGTTGTGGAGTGTTACATCGATAAAATTACAGACGGTATATTATTATTGTTTTTATATAATTTTAAACAACACATTGATACATCTATAGCGGCGAACATTAAACAACGAGGGAAATATTTATTTGTTTTGTTTACTTTACCAACTAATGCAAGACGATGGCGGATATGTTTTTGATTACACGGGGAACAGCGACAAAATTCGCCGCGGGTGATGCGCTCCGATCTTAACATCGATTCTATTACTATTACTCTGTTCGATCCATTTTCTCGTTTCTCGTGTCTCTTTTATATAAATACATTTAAAGAAAATTCGTCGAACAATCGTCGGGACTCGTCGGCGTTTTGCTCAATATTTCGAAGCGATGAAAAAAATTGTCTTTTCGTTTTTGCCGAAATATTGATTTTCTTTCGAAATGCGATTCATCGAAATATTTGTTACCCCAATCGGCCGCAAAGATGTTTTCATTCGCCTCCTATGTACTCTCGGAAGTGGACTATTGTCAAAAGGGCGTTAGTGCGATCGTGTAAAACGTATTTCCTTACGACGCCATTTTTTCGGACATTCCGGGCGATACGACGAGCGAAACCGCCGTCATTCGGCGATTACGGCGGCCGGCGAATTAACGAAGGGCTTCCGGTATCCGTACCAAATAATCGCGACGTCATCAATTCGGACGTTTCTTTATCCGGTTTTCAGTTTCGGCGAGTTGTCCACCGTCCGTCGGAGCGTCCAAAACGGGTCTCGAAGTATCGGCGGTTTTGAAGCATCGGCTGCAAGTCAATCGCCAGAATGCGAGTCTGAAGTCCTTCGAGTAGAAGGCATAGATGAAGGGGTTGATCGCCGAATTAATCCATCCTAATTCGATGGAGAAGAATAAAAGACGAAAATTAACAATAATAATAACAGTATATCGACGATAATCGAAGAACATACCAAGCCACGTAAGTGCGATCATGAGATTCGCCGATGGTTGCGTCCGAACGAACGGCGTTGCCAGATAAAGAATGAAAAACGGTAACCAGCAAGCGACGAAACCTCCGACAACAATCGCCAGAGTTCCGGCAGTTTTAGTTTCCCTCATTAATTTCTTCATCGAACTTCGACTGTTGTCGCGTTCCCGATGATTCCGAGGGGTGGGAACCGTTAGCCGATTGCCAACGGTACCGGAAGCAACGATTTTCGGATCGTCGATTATTTCGTTGCAACTACCGGTGACGATATCCGAGACACTCGACGATTCGTCGGATTGTTTACTCGTTTTGTTTAGATTAATAATTACACGGCTCGTCGAAACTTCCGGTTCGCGGAGCTTCGGCATTTCCCGGCCGCGATGCGACGCGCAATCGTTCGGCGCGTTTACCCCGAGAAGACTCTTGTGTCGCCACGCTATTACGCAAGAAATTTTCGCGTACACGTAGAGTATCACCAGCATCGGTAAGAAGAAAGAGCCGACAGCCGAAAACACAACGTACGAGGGATCGATGTTGTAGCCGCACTTTTCGGGATCGCGATTTATCGCTCGCGGAAAATATCCCAAGAGCGGCGGACTCGTGATTATGCCGGCGAGACTCCAAACAGCGATGATCATGAGACCGGCGAGCTTCTTGCTTCTTCGACGCTTTCCGTAGACCAAAGGCTGCGTCACCGCCAGATACCTTTCACAATTTTACCGATTTATTAGTCATTACGACTCGACGAAACAAAAGAACTTCGCGACGCGTTTCTTCGTTCGATAAAACTAATTTCGCCGCTGCGAACCGATCCGCGGAAGAAATCTTGCATCGGAATTCGAAGAACTTCGCGACTCGTTTCTTCGTTCGATAAAACTAATTTCGCCGCGGCGAACCGATCCGCGGAAGAAATCTTGCGACGGAAATCGCGAGTTGCGCTCGTGTTTGCGATAAAATTAAGAGACGAGAGGAAAGGCACGTCGCCGCGGGGTATAGAATACTCCGAAAACGATTTTCCGTCGTTTCGATCGCCGAATATTCGCCGTCCGGGTATCGAAATAATTGCAATCGTCGATTGTAAAAATCGTTTGCCATTCGGTTCTTACGGTGTAATCGCGATAAGGACGAAAAAAAATGGGCAACAGAACGAAATAGAAGAAACAACCGGATACGGCGCTCCGTCGGCGCGGAAATTCGTCGGCGTTCCGCGCCGAATTACGCGAATTACGGAAAACGAGAATGAAACTCGCGAGAGGCATAAGAATCTTAAATTTCTCTCGTTCCGTCTTACCTATCTATAGATATGGCGCAAAGCGAGAGAATACTAGCCGTGCAAAGAAGCACATCGAGGGAAACCCAAGCGTCGCATGGAACTTCGCCGAGTCTCCAGTTTCCATCGTTTATCTGAAGAAGAAACAAGAAAAAACAAAAAAAAAACAAAAATTCATGACTATTTCAATTTTATTCTTCTCATTCGTTTATAATTATTTATCATTGCAAAAATAATCGTTTATTATTGTGAACAATTGCGTTGCCCTCGTCGGATCGCCGTTCTTATCCGACGAAAATTTAACGAACGCGCGTATTTTTTGCTCATCGAGGTAAACGCACAATCGAACGAACGAATTTATCGAAAATCGATGAATGGAGGGTAACGAAAATTCGCGCGCAGTCCCGCGCCTATCCGCGTTTCCCTCGAGCATTATAACGATGGCTCGGTCGGGGGAACGCTTCGTATCTATTTCGTGGTGGAATACACTTTAAAAAATTCAAAAACAAAGCATTCATCGCTCTATCCGGGATAAACGATCGCGAGTATCGACAAATGCGATACTACTATCGGGATTCTCGACAATTCTGGTGAAAAATACAATGCTACGGTTGGGAAAGATATATACGCCGAAAGCGAATAATAGAAAAAAAAAAATGATTTCCGTTGCGCGATTGCTGCGCATACCGTCGAAAACATCGCGTTATCCTTCCCGCCACCATATTTTTTTTGCAACACTCGAAACCCGTGTGACTTCCGGTAAAGAAAATGTAAAAAAAAGTGTAAAAAAAATGTAAAAAAAAATGTAAAAAAAAATGTCGGTAGATATATCTCTTGATATACGAGTTAATCGCGCTTTACAGTCAAATGGAGAATTAGTTGGTATCGTATCTATAGATAGAGGTGAGAATAATACGTACGTAAAGCAATACAGCGGGTGGCATAACCGCAAGACCGACCATTAAATCGGCGGCTGCCAAACTGGACACGAAACAATTAGTGACGGAGCGCAGTCGGTTTGTCGTAATTACCGCTGTAATGACGAGAGTGTTGCCAACCTGAAATTGAATCGAATCTGCAGCCTGTCGTCGCGGAATATTATGCATTCGGTGTAAAACGATACCTAATACTCGGGGGGTAAATTGATTACGCGTTCGGCTCGTCGAAGCCAATTTCCCCCTTCTATCCCACAATTATTCAGAATATTTTCCCGGATTGCGTATTATAGCGATAGATATAGCGGAATCCTTTGCTTTATTACGCGGTGGTAATTTTTCAGGGTGTTTCAACCCGCTGCTGTTTCGTTAAAAAATTTCAAAGATACGACAATGAAATATGGAAAACGTTGAGTTTGGTATAAAAAAAGGGATTTCCTATCTTTTTGGTTATGTATCGAAATTTTATTGCATTCGACGAAATTGCGTCCAAATGAGGTCCCGACCTCGCGACGTGAAAATCTCGAAAACAATTTCTTTTTTTTTTTTTTTTTAAGAAAACAAAGCGTTCTCCGCGCGAAAGCGAGAAGGATTATTTTTAGTAATTAAAAAAAATTAAAATACGCGCTGCTCACGTCGCAGTTGCTTTTCACATCAATAATTATAATAATGACATTATAGAATTTTTTTTTATAAAAAAAAGAACCGAATGAAATATTAATTTGCGACGGATATTCCGAGATCGACCCCTGTAAAGTATTTCGAGAATAAAAAAAAAATGACGAAACATTGCGAAAAATAACGCGTCGAAAGCGAATAAACCGACAATGAGAAATTACAGAAGATTCATATAGCGGGACAACGTGGGATTATAAGTATCGCGTAAAATTACGGAAGTTCAAGTTGACGGGCGCGACGAAGAGTCAAATGGTACTTACGATTGTAACGATAATGAATACGAAGAAGATAACGACGCAGGTGATGTTCGTCCAGTCGGGGAGATATTTGATTGTGGAAGGTACCATCGGCGGAGGGTCGGGTGTTTGGTAATCTCCGAGGCTCGCGCCGCCGAGGCCGCCGATGCTTCCGTTTGTGGTGTATTTGTCGTAAATCCATAACGGATCGTCGATCGATGGATCGGAATATACCACCGTGCAATTCTGCATACCGCGGAATTGACGTACCGAACTGCTTATTCCGATTCTCCCGTTGCTTCATTTTACTTTTTCCGACCGCCCGATGCCTTCTTCGAATAATCTTCTCCCGTTTGACTCATACGCCCTTTTTCCCGCTGCGCTCTCTGTGGCGCTGCGGTCGAATGATTAAACCGATATTACGCCGTTGGGGACTGTATTCCGCGATGTATATTCGAGAAACGCTATTTATTTAATCGTACGAAAGGGCGCTATTTATTTAATCGAAAATTGATATCTTTATTCGAAATTACCGGCGGTCGGTAAACAATGCGCGATCTCGAGCAGATGACTCGCAAACATCGACCTCCGTGCGAAATTTATTCACGGTTTGCTGCGATCGAATGCCACGCGACATCCGGACATTTATTTCGCGGCACGTCCGCTCTTTCAACGTCATTATTCTTTCATTAGTCGTTCATAAGATAATTAACACGAAAATAGAGTACAAGCGGAGAAATATATACCACCGTCGAGATATTTCCATTTGACGAGACGTGCCGCTTGCGCCGCTGCCACGCTATCCGTATAATCCATAAGAGCAATTATGAGATAGAAACCTCGACCCCTCGTTTCGATGCCAGGGGCCGTTCTCGCGTGCAAAGTGCGGCCCTTCGCGCTCCTATTATTTATCTCGAAAAGGTGCACTTCCGGCGAAAAGGGATAATCACCGTGCGAATGGCTGACCTCTTGCATCGTGTTGTCGGATGCAAGAATGCGGTCCCGATGCTCGTTTCCGGCAACAATCGACTACTACTTTTCACCCTAATAACTTCCGCGTCCCTCTGCACCCCCGTTACTCCGGCAGTGTCGAAGGAATGGAATTTGAAGAACAACGCAAAAACGGGTCGTCCGCGATTTATCGTTCAGCGCGCGAAAACAAAGCGGAACCATAACGAAAAAAGGAGAAAAAAACGAAAATGAAAATCGATATAACGGAGGAAACTTCCCAATTGTTATATATGAAAAGAATAATAATAGTATTCATGCGATTTCTGTAATAATTAAAAGCGATTATAAAATCTCCGAATCCGAGCGCTGAGATCGCAACACTGAATTAGAAATAATTATTCGCGTATTAAAGTCGGGAGATTTTCGCGTCGCTAAGCGTTGCGTTCTCTGGACGCAAATACGCGAATAAATATTATATTTTTTATTTTACGCGTTTTTTTTTCTATCGAAAGAATTTCCTTGTTACATTCTTCGAGTAATGTGCATAAAACGCAATATATATGTTGCTTCCTCATTATTTTTATTTATTTTTTTGTTTAATTCCGCGGAAAGCTGCGTTATTCTTGACGATTTGCGAAAGGCGCGTCATAGGATTGTACAGATTTTCGGTTCGATGTAATTATGCGTAAAATTTGCCATGATGCGAGTCCGATGCGAATGCCACGGTGTACCGAGATATCGAACATTGAGCGATAGGTATTAGCGGAATGTCACGCATTGCCCTCGGGATCGCAGTCAATTGTCCGCCGATACACCGCGTAACACGGAGCATCCCAACTGTTCGAACTGTTCGGGT
Source organism: Buathra laborator (assembly GCA_934046635.1). Classification (NCBI taxonomy): domain Eukaryota; kingdom Metazoa; phylum Arthropoda; class Insecta; order Hymenoptera; family Ichneumonidae; genus Buathra; species Buathra laborator. The sequence continues at coordinate 17,000,204 of OW203897.1, forward strand.
TCCGTGCAGCGTGTCGTTTCGTTGTATCATTCGGAAGTATTTCAGTCAAAAGATTCGCAAGATTTCGAAGGAAAATAACAAAAAAAAAAAAAAATCGAAGGAAATCCGATTGCCTTCTTCTGACGATTAAATTTTTCAACGTTTCATCGCGCATGCGCGCCGATATCGCGGATTAGATTTTTATTAAAGCTTTTAAAATAAATTAAAGTACGAACGGGGAGAACGTCGAATACCGGTAATCCGCGTAAAGATCGATCGCCCGTGTGGACGCATCCAAATTCCAGTGAGACGGGATAAACGGAAGAATTATCGACACGCAGAAGGAGCGGCCGTTCATTCCCGTTAAAAACAAAAGAGCTTTCAATTGGAAGCGCACGATGTAAAAAAACATCGAAGATTTCACATATCGCGAATATCATATTGAATTGCCGGTCAGCAATTTACCAAAAATAAAAAAATCTTTCACGAAATAAACAAATGGTTGTCAAAAATTATTTTTTTCTTCCGAACGAAATGATATGCGCCGCGCGTAATAGACGAAAAATATTTTTATGCTTCGCGAAGTATTGTTTTTCGAATGAAAAAAAATGAAAAATCAGTCGTTTGCATTACAAAAAAACATAATTTATTTCGAATATAAAATTTCAAGTTTTTTCAAATTTTTTTCGCCAACTTTGTACCGCTCATCGATTATGCGAGTCTCCCACCGGGTTAATCAAAACGTATGAAAAAAAAAAAAAAAAAAAAAAAAAAAACGTACCGTCGGTAGGTCACCGTACAATCCGAGGTATATACGCAAAATAATACATAGATATATGTATAATTGTTTTCTTATCATCGCCGTATTAATTGGTTCGCGTTTACGACGTATTATTCTATTTATCGAGCGAAATCTATTGTTTTGGGTTTCCCGTGGGAATTAATATAAATATCTCGCGGAAATTGATAAATATCTCTCAATAATCGTTGTTCACCCAATTCTGTGATTATTATCGTTAGGCGAATGATCATTGCGAACCCATTGTGATCGTAACTTTGGTCTTTTATGAGACTCGAAGGAATATTGCGTATTTAAATAAAGAAATTACTGTGACAATTTCTCTTTGCATATTCTCTCGAAATTAAAGACAGCGCACGATGCAAACAAAGCCGTGCGCTCCGAGCAAATATCCCCCTGGTGCACGACGATAGTTCGTGTACTCCGTAATCCCCAATCCCTTCTCTCGGTGTATGTCAATACAGATATGTACTCTATCCGGAAACAGCGCATAAGCCCCGTTGCGTTGTACAACGGAACGGAATCATTGTTTCCGCGTACCTACTACCCGCGCTGCCGCGGCTCAACGTCAGCGAGAAATCGTTTTCTCGATCGCTCGACGTGATCGTCAAAGGCTTTCGCGGATCAAACGCAAACACCCATTCCACGCGCGTCTATATTCCATTTAATGTATTCTGTATATAATATTGTAGGCAAACGAAGAAAAAACGATACGTTACCGGCGTTTACCTTCCGACCATTAAAAACGATAATGATTATGCCTTCGAGATATATAACAATATCACCACGAAAACTATTGGACTTGCGACAGTTTTTACGGAGAAAAATATTTATTTATTATTTATCGTATCGTAACGTTTTTTATTTTTGCTAAAATCCGATTTGGTCCGTAAAATTTAATTTGTTTATGAGAATTTTTTTATTGTCCGCGATGTTTTAGCAAACGGTCGGTAATACCGGTTTTTCCGTCATCGATAAAAACATTTTTTTTTTGCAAAAAAATTTGGCAATCTTCCGGTTTGGCAACTTTGCACTAACCTTTTGAGGTAAAATCTCCATTCATTTACGAATATTTTCGATATTCGCTCGTAGGCGTCGATCGCTATTCTCTCGTAATTTCACTGCAACATTGAGGTTATCGTCGTTGTAAGAATAATTCGATTATTCTAACCTTTGAAAATAGATGCCGAACACGTTGCCATTTGATATCAATGACAGTTCTTTGCTTTTATTTTTCTATCTTATTCCTCAATGTTTTAACAGTTTTGTCAATAACAACGAACGCCTTGAGTGTCGTAATGTTTCGGATGTTTTTTTTTGGTTATTCGTCAGCGCTGCTTTTGTATAGACTCTTCGCGGAGGTACGTCTCGATTCCTTGCGGCAAATAGCGAGTTTTCGAAGATAAGTCACGTAGACTAACGTCTACGAACGCGCGATGTGAAATAATGAGATTTCGAAGATAAAAAACAAAAAGCACAGCAACGGCAACAACGGAAAGGGAATATTGTATTGAGGATAAATCTTTATTCGAGATATTAAAAGTGTCTCGTAGAACAGAACGCGAAAAAAATAACGATACGCGACGCTAATGAAAAATAGTTCGCGCGAAGAGTTTGACGTCGAAACGGTACGCGTACGAGAGGCATATGCCGCTGTCGCGGTGGTCGCGCGCTAACTGAAAATCCCAGGAAGCACCCTTGCGATTCCACCTCCCTCTCCGCTGTCTCGTCCTCCGCGGCCTTCTCCTACGTCGTTCGTTACGCTGCTACGCTGCTTCTTCCCGTGTTTTGCCCACCAGTCGTCTCAGTATCTTGGCGCGCTTGTCGACTGCACCGACACAACAACTATCGCTGGCTACCGCCGGTGCGCGATGTTTTCGGCTTTATGTATAGGTAAACCCCCCGCGAATACATGGTAACACAACGACGCAACGCATACATCGTTTACCGTGTAAAATCGAATAGGCAAAGGTAAGGATATTTTCGTTCGTTACGCAAGGAAATTTGACGGTAGGATGAGGACGAAAAGGTCGTTGAAAAACTTGCGCGTATTTAAAAAAATAAATAACAAATGAAAAATAATATTTATTAATAAAAAATATGATAATAAATTTGAAAATGTCACGAAGACGAAAAGTTTGTACAAAGTTTAAATTTTTATGGCAAACGTAATTTTTCTTCGTGCACCCTGTACATGCCGCATCGCGGACGAGAACAGGCAAAATCGATGGACCAACGGCCATTTCGAACCGCATCTTCGGATCGCAATCTCGCCGACCTCGCCAAAGTTTTTTTTTTTTTCTCGTGTTCCGCGAGGAAACCACCGAAAAACGCCAATTCTTCTCGCATAATTCAAATGAAAATAAAAGTCGATACGAGTAGAATTTTTTGTGAAATTCTATAGCGAAAGGTATATATATTGTATATTGTAAATAAAATGCCATAAATCGGCTACAAAACGAAAAAAAAAAAATAATAATAACATTGTCATCGTAATCGTAATCGTTATAAAAAAATCGTCACCATCCATTCTTCGAGTGACTTATTGATTTATTCGATTTGTTCTCATTGTGTGCAAATTGTTTCGAAAACTCGCGAATGACTCAATCGCGCCGAAAGTCGTTATCTTGCCGGCGCGTCGATATCCGCGTCGTAACGATCGGTAAAGATGCGTGTCGCTCCGGCGAAGGCGACTCGAGGGATCTCTCGAGTTGGAATAACTTGTTTAGATCGCTTCGCATGTCATTCAGATATTCCCAACGACGATTCTTCACCTCTCTCTCGTAGTCGCGACATTTTTCCGAGTCGACGCAACAATCCCCTTGAATACCCCGAGCAAAAAATCCTTCGGATTCTCGTACGACCGCTTCGGATACCCGATTTTCGTCTTTCGTTTTACTCAACTCATCGATGTTTAAACGCTCCGCGAGAATTTGATCCGATGCTCGCGCTTCGTAATTCAAATTCTGCGTCGTAAAAATAAAATGCATTTAAAGAAATTTTAAATACACTTTCCACTACAGTTTTCACGAGAAAACTTGCCGAATATTAAAAATCCGCTCGAACGCGAGCAAAAATCGATTAAACATAAATACGAAGGGGGGAGGGGGGGAGGTCTCCCACCGGATTTGAAACTTTTCGCGTTATATAAAAACTATAAACGATTTCAACAGCAGGGAGATGCAACGGTGGACAATATTTAATAATTCCGACGAGTTTCTGAACAATTTAACGAGGCAGCATTCCCGAAACATTTAACCATCGAAATACCGTACATACTATCGCAGTTCATTAAACTAAACTTCGATAAAGTAAAAAAAAAAAAAAAAAAAATATACGAACACTTCGAATGCGCGGCTATATTTTTCGTTCGAAATCGCGACGAAAAATCATGAAAATGCTTTCGGCGCTCTTATTTTTGTTGATTGCAAAAGGAGAAATCATCTTTTTAGATATTTTCGCATCACCCTGTATAGGTATTATATATCGAAAAGTATGGAGAGTATCGATTATAGTAAAAACGTATATACCGTCGCGTTAAAGGGCCGCCGCCGCAATGTTCCCTGTCCGATCGTGTCGTCGACGCGATTTCTGACGGTCCTCGTCTCGAATTCTGGATCCTTGAGATCGTAAAGAGTCCGATAAGAGTGACGCTTCGATTCCCCGTTCATTTTATCGTCCGTTTCATTTTTGCCGTCTCCCCGCCGTTGCCAATCGTTTGTATTCTTTGCGTCCGCGGATTCGTCTTCGTAAGTTAACGATTCCGGATCCGATCGATCGCGGAAGTTCCGAATTGTTGCGGAAAGCGGCTTAGCAGCTCCATTCGTCTTAACTTCCTTTTTATCTCTCTTCCCTTTGAAACACTCGAGAGCGCGAGTTCCTTTTCTCCGCAGAGACGACTTTCCGCAATCGATTTCTTCTTTTTTCTCCTCGTATTCATCGGCTCGAGGAGCAATTCGATTTTTTTTGCTCAATTTCGTTTCAAATATATGAGATATTTTGTTTAATTGGCGATCGAGCCGACATTTTTGCAACTCCTTCGACGCCGTTAGTTGTCTCGCTTCTTCCTCCGTTTCACTCGCGGCCTCCGCCTCTCCCTCTTCCTTCTCCTTCGCGCCTCCGCAACTCTCGATCTCTATATCAAATAACTCTTTTTCGAAAGTTTTTCCAACTTCCGCAGAAATTCCGATACACGGATCGGTACACGCATCCATCGCGTTCGAGTCGTGACGAGTAGCCGGGGTCTTCGCGCGCTCGTCGCTCTTCGACGTCCGGTCTCTCAACAACTGTACCACACAGACATCGCGATTTATTGGAAAAACTCTACAAATTCGATATAGAGATGTCGCATTCATTCGTATTTTCAGTCTCAACGCATTTTACTCGCCGGGGAAGCTATCGTATATCTATATCATTCTACCGTCGTCCGGCTTCGCGAAATTCGCAAAGATCGCGTCACTGACACACTTTTCGGTTATTTTTTTTTTTTGCGTTAAAAAATTGAACTAACGTCGGGTACCGTGAAAATCATCGATGTATCACGCTATATATTGATGAAAATGTATATTGGATGCATATATTGTGAAAATACATCGCCACCGCTGCTGTGTTAAGAATCCAGGAGGGGGGGTCACGCATAGGGACAGTAAATATGAAATATCAATAATAGGGACGGGAGGTGTCCGCCATTTTGCTTAAATATCGAAGATATCGCGGATTTTCATGGCCCTCGTTTATATCGAAAGAAATTCTCCAAAAAAGATCGCATTATTATCCCTTTCATTGACCCCGCTGAATCGGTACGCGGCGCACAGCTGCGACATTTTTTTTTTTTTTTTTTTTCGTAGTATTTCTCAATTGATTATAACCGGAATTACCTGCTGCATTGAATTTTTTTTTTTCGACTGACGTTCCTCCGGTGAGAAGACCGGAGCAACGCGATTGCCGTTTCTCTGTCGCGATATCGGAAGTTTGCTAACGAGGCGATTGATCCTTTCGAGCGTTTCTCGCGAGTCCTCGCGTCGCTCCGTTTGCTCCCGATGCTGTTTATTCCATCCGACGCTCTCGAGTCTCGCTAATTGCCGTATACCCTCGCATAGGTCCTTCGGCTCTCGTTGATCTCTATCGTATAGCCAATCGTCTCGCGTATCCGTCGATTGGATTTCCATCCGCGCTTCCGTTTCATCCACTCGACAATCATCGCGAACGCTCATCCGTCGCGACGAGTGCCATCGCTTCGATTGTGAATAATCTTGACATCGTTGATCGGGCAAGCGATCAATTTCTCGCTCCCAATGTGGTTCCTGGTGGCGAACCGATCGAATTTTCAAAATAATTACCGAGAGGACCGGGCGGCGTCTCGATGCAGAGTACTCGAAAAAAATTATTTTAAAATTGCGTGACGCCGCCGCATATATCAACGTGCTAATCAACGACCCTGAAATTCCGCCCGCAGTCCCCATTCATTATTGACCGCCTTTCCTCCTTTCTCGTCGTTCCGAACCCCAAAGCCGCGATATATAAAATCGCTTTTTTCATTTAAAAAAAATCACGCGAAGAATTTTACGAAAATTTTATCAATATTTTCGATATTTTTGCAACCCGATTTTTCAACCCTTAAATTAAACTTTTCGCTAATTACATTTCAACGATATACTGTGTATCGGGCGATGCAAGATGACATTAAGGAAGAAAAAAGAAATAAACGATTACACCGGGTGATAAGTGATATCGGAAGTTGGGCTCTTTACGAAATTTTCTACAATCCATTCTTTCGTTGCGAAGCCGAAAATCCGTTTCTGCCATTCCGATCTCCGAATTAACATTTTCACCGAAATGCGAATCGATTCTCGCGCATTCCGGCTCCTCGACACTTTCGTCTTTTCGCGATCGGCGAGGAATCGTTGCGTTTTCAATAGCCAAAGTATCGGGGGGATGATAACGAAGGTGCGTGGTGCGTTCCTCGATATTCCGAGACCTCGGCGACGTAGCGACAACGCGCCCGCGGCTATTCCTCATTGGGAAACTCGCGACTTTCGACATCGAGTAATTCGCGCGCCGGGTTAGCGGCGGTCCGAGTTTCTCGGGATTCCTTTATCGGAAAAAAAATGTCAATCGAGAGCAACAACGATACGCCTTTTCAATCGGAACGTTGCGAAATTGAGTTTCGAATCGTTTCTCATCTCGACGATGTCAAAATATTATCGTGAAAGGGACGTGAAGGGGCGTGAAGGGGCGTGGAGGGGGGGAAAGGGCCTTCCAAAGGGTAGAAAAAAATCTCACGATGGCGGAGGATATATCGTTGCCTACTTGCGTCGCGGAGTATCGTTGAATCGCGAACCCGGCGAATGATCGGTAACCGACTGACAGTCACACGACGGACAATGTTGAGGTTTCGATCGGCGCTTACTTCGGGGATTTTCGTCTTCGGGAATTCGCTCGAGTTCAACGTAACCGTGAAGATCAGCGTGGGATGCGACCTGCCGTCTGCTTTGACGAGGCAACGCCGGTGCATTGGAAATCGAATGGCAAGGATCGCATAATTCTTTCGTGATAAATTTATCTCCGATCATCTCAATCTGCCGAGTAATCGCGGAAAATTCAATGTTCGTCATGAATTACTTTCAGTTCGCGAAGTAGAAAAATAGGTTTCTCGGAGACTACAATATCTGTATTAAAAAAATATCAACGTTTCGCGAAAATCGGTAAAAAGTCCGATAGAATGTAATCGTCAAGTTTTTTTTTATATTACTTTTGTAAGAAAAACAACGAAGAAGAATTCGTAAAGCGTATGGAAGTAGAATTGCGATAGATGTATCCGATTTACAGTCAGAACTGTGGAACTGGAGGCTAAAACCGATCGACGAGGCTAAAACCTTCGATTTCACGCCTTTTTTTCGCTCACTTGTGATCGGATCTTTTGTATTATCGTGTTTAGCGTCGATATTATTGAATTTCTAAAACGCGTGCATCACAACCCCACAATTCTCTACGGTTAATATAGAATACCCTATTTCTGGTTAAATCGCTACGGGATTCGCCTCCCGGGCTCCGGTGCTGTTGAATAGAATGACACTGATGTTTCCGTCGTCGTACATTGTAAAACAAAAGACTACGATTGTACTTTCTCGTATCTCTGCCGCTTGTATCCGCTCGAAAAAAAACGCTCGGCTGAGTTCTCGAGTTCAGTTTTCACTGCATGCGACCACTTTTCTACATCCATGATAACGTCGGATATATGTCAGATAAATCTCCGTGTTCTTTTATCCGCAGCTGCGCAGTGACGAGCGTTTTTTTTTTCCAAACGCAGCACCGTGCTCCATAAATAAAATTACGAATAATATTCAGATCATCAATTAAATTAAATTTTTTATTGAAATAAAAATTTTTAATGCGTTCTTTTATAAAAAAAAATATATCGCCAGCTGCAAACAGCACTGATGAATCTCGAAAAATGCAGATGAACTGAGAATATTCGGCTATAAAAAAAAAACAACCATCCGCAACGCAGCTGCAAATAAAAAAAACGCGCTTTACGGCGGATAGACGAATTTGCTGAATTCGAGAACTCAGCCGTTCGTTTATGTGGAAAGATTTTTGTTGTTGTTTTTATTAGGCGCATTAAAATATAACATCCGCATAGAAGATACATCCGTTTTTCCGTTTCTACTTCGTACCTTTATATCAAATTTCTCATATTTCAAATCGAACGAACGTGTGAAACGACGGTAGATCGCGTGTTCGCCAAGTTCACTATCAACTCATCGAGGCATTCCGCTTTACGAGACTTTCACGCAAATGATTTGTATCGGTGGTTAAATAATTAATTTTAACGAGGCATGCCGCGCGTTGCGATACCGCGCGAGCTTTTTCGCATCTACGAACCAAATTGCTTCTTGTCTTTTACCTGCTTTTTCAACTGGTTGTGTTCGTAACTCACGAGAAACGGCATATCACTGTCAAGTAATTTTGGGAGATACCGACAAAACGGATACTAAGATATTTATTTATTCCTGTTATCTTGTAAACCGCATCTAAAAATCAAGTAAGTTTGCAACAAAAAAATTGACCCAAATTCGTCGTTAATACGTTCAATTGCTGATGGAAAAACTACATTTTACTATATTTTTAAAAGAATTTTTTGAATTTTTTGGAATTCTTCTCGTTCAACGGTGCTGCCAAATTGTTACGAGAAACATCGAGGGAAAGGGTCCACGCGACTGACGGAAAAATTAGTTTAAAGTGTTCGTTACAATACGAGGATTTTCGCATTGTCGCAATTACCAAATTATATTGTTACAGTCGCGAATAAAATGACTTTACCAAAAAAAACGATGATGAAACAATCGGCAAATGCGAGAACACCAACGACGCGCAAGATGAAACGATGGAAAAAAAATTCAAATAAAAATAAAATGTTACCGACACTCGATGTTTTTATGGTGAACGAGTTGTCGGGTGATCGACACATCGCCCGGAAGAAGCCGGAGGTTTGGGTATCGCCTACGCAAATGGGGATGGAGAAAATTCAGGCTTCGAGTAAATTGGCAAAGTATTTCGTCGAATTTGCCAGTTCCTCGACGGTTCACGGCTTCAATCATTTGACGGCGCCGCATCGTCATCCCATCGAGAGGCAAGATATTTTTCGTCGAATAAAATCGGCTTAATTTTGAGGTGTGACGCGAAACACTCTTCCGCGGCCACCGCACCAAATACCTCGCGTCCGGCTGGCAACGAAAACGCCCTTTAATTTTATTTTCTCAAGATTTCGAACATTTTCAAGCAAATAGCCATTTTTAACGTCTTCGTCCGACAATTGGCTGGATGAGAATAATTTTCGTTTTCTCGCAAAAGATCGCGAGGACTATTGAAAAAAATGGATAACAATTTTTGTCAATCGGAACGAAACAGAAAAAATGAATAGAAAAAAATTGCCATCTCGAGACGTTTGTAATTTGGCGAATACAGGGGCTGCGCGAGTGTTTCCACACCCTTTGAACATGTGAACCGGCGGCGGTCAATAATGAAAAACATTGCATCGAAAGATTCCTCGCGATACTGTTCATCGGGGCCGCCTTCGTGAGTTTGATACTTCTCTCGTTGAACTTTTGGAGTCGTTATCAAAACGAGGCAACGATATTCACCGTCGGGCGTGATTACAAGAAGTACGATTTCACACTTCCCGCTCTTGTACTTTGTCCATTGATACGAGTCAACAAAACTATGTTTCCCGAGGTTTTCAAAAGGCAAATTAATTTATTCGACTAATCGTTGGATTTATCGTAATATTAGATAAGATAGAAAAATCAATTTGAAAAATCCAATGCCGCGCAATATCGGTGAGAATTTGTTGTTTTATCGATAAAAAAAACGTTACGAATTGTCCAGATACGGAATCGAAGACACACTCCAGGCGCGAGATTTTTTCACTTTTATCGCGAACGCGACGTATTTAAATATCGGTGAGGCACCGCCGTACACCGCTGTGAAGCCGGAAAAATGGTTGTCGATACTCTGGGACTTGAAGAACAATCCGGGTATCCGTGGTCCCCAAGGGGATCACGAGGGAACTTGGATCGTCACCGAAAGAGGATTATGCAAGATATTTTGCAGCAACGTCGCGGAATACAGTTCTTACACGTAATTACGGCATACGGAATATCAAATAGATAACATTTTTCTTTGAAAAAGTTTTTTTTTTTTCTTTCGTTTACAAGATATTGGAATGAAAACAACTGGACGATCGTGAAACAACCCGCGAAGCTTGCGTCATTCAATTATAAAGAGCGCGAAGTTCATCAATCCTTGCAAGTAGCGGATGATTCGGTACGAGTGAGTACAGTGGAACCCCTCTATTCTTTCTTAACTTCCCTTAACTTAACTTCCCGTTTATTTTAACTCGTTACCATGGCAACGCTTTCGCTTAACTGTATTTCCACTCAACCCGTTCGCTCCACTATGAGCGCAAAATGTACACTGCGCATGCGCAGAGTCACGCCGCGGAGGGGCGCGTATACCCCTCTTTGCCCCTATACTCGCGGCAACTGACCGAGAGTGGGGATTGTACCGGAAATACAAAATAGCGAAAGGGTTCCGGTCGAGTTAAAATAAGAGGGGTTGTCCTGTATAAATGTCGCGTTACGCCATTTTTTTTTCCGCCGCGAATTCGGTAGGCAATACGAAGCGAAAAACTTTTGTTTCAAACAGATCAGTGCGTATCATCCGCAAGAGGTGCCGGTATTCGAATTGGAAGGAATGTTGGCCCCTTTCAGATCGCTCAACAACATGCGATTTTTTCCGCAAGAAATAACTTCCTCGTCGGACGTGAAAAGTCTATCGAGATCGCAAAGGAAGTGCAAAATGTTGTCGGAAGGCGGTCTCACTATGTGGCCGGTTTACTCGTACAACATGTGCATTTTGGAGTGCAGATATCAATTGATACGGAAACACTGCGGTTGTTATCCATTATTTGCCCGACCCATGCGTAAGTTTGCAAATTCGAACGGAACAACATTTATTTTAAATTCTCTCGAATGTCCGCCGCTCTTCATTCATTTTCAGCCGGTATTCCCGTTTGTGGAATTCGTCAGCTAAAATGTATAACCGGACATCGTCAGGAGTTGATGCGGATAAACGCGACCGTCGCTCAACGCTGCCGATGCTATTACAACTGCGATACAACATCCTACAAGCCGAAAGGAAACGCGTACTCGATGGTGTACGCTATCGCCTTAACTTTTTTGCATGCGAACCAATATTATACATATACCTACTATTATAAGAATGTACGCAATAAAAACGACGATTAATGCTTCGAATGAATGAGACCCTTTGAGGAGAACGAATGGAAATGGAAATGGAAATGTTTCGATAAGCGGATGGCGGCTAAATCGTCTGTTTGCAACCCTTACAGCCAAGTCAGTCCGTACTCAACGGTGACGATCGACCTGGAATTTCCCCTGCGGAAAATTCGTCGAACGCTTCTATTCGGTATAAATGACTTTTTAAGTGAGTATAAGCCGTCTTTTTCTTTTTAATCTCCTCGAATAACCGCCGATCATATTTTCATTTTATCGAATTTCTTTCCGGATGCGCTTGACCTCACAGCATCCGTTGGCGGAGCCGCGGGACTCTTTCTCGGCGGTAGCGTCATATCTTTCATCGAATTTATCTACTGGACGACTCTTCGTTTATACCGGTACAGTGTCTCGGCGTCTCAAAAGCGGAAAGCCGATCAATTAAAATTAAGAATGAAATTGCAATATTAAATAAAATTAAATTTGGCAATTGTACGAATTACCTATTTTATATTTTAAGAGATTCGTTGCAAAAATCGAAAATATCTGTTAATTAATTAACATCGAAGTTTTTATCAATTACCAGTGATTTTAAATCAATGACGAAAAATACTGTGTTCTGTGATTTACCGTTGTCGCGGTAGGAAATAAGTCTGCGGTAATTTATCGTAAAAAAATGTACCTATCGTAAAATAAATAAATATTGTAACGAATATGTAGCTGATTATTCGGTGCACACGATATTATAGTTAGGGGTGAGCGATGACGATAGTTGAACGAACGGGCGATCGATACGACATCGATCGTCGCAACAGAACAGTCTCAACTGGACTTTCAAAGCGAACAGAGCAAAAGTTTGTTGTTATTATTATTTTAGGGTGCGGGGGCAGCCATTCTGACAACGCTACGTTCCATCGAAGGGGCGCAGAGTCGAGTGTACAATCGTCGTAATAAATTGAGAGCTCATTTATTACTTCCCTTGGAGAACGAAAAACTGGTCAACCGACTTTCTTATATATATATATATAGAGATTTAATCTATAGACCGAATGCCCGCTTTCGGCGGGCAACTTGTATCACAAGAGTATCGTACAAAATTTTATTTCACGAGTGCGAGAAATGCGTTTTCTCACACGCGCGCAGCGAAGCGAAATGTGCGAGTAAACGGCTTTCTCGCACGACGTTAAATAAAGTACTATAGCACATCCCTTATTTTCTTAACTCGACGGGACCGGATGCATTCGCAATTCTGTATTTCCCCTACAATCCCTACTTCCGGTCAATTGCTGCCGATAGGGGTAACGAGGGGTATACGCGTCTGTAGATACGAAGCGACGGCTTGAGTCTGCGCATGCGCAGCGCTCATAATAGGGCGAGCGGATTCAGGGGAAATACAGTTAAGCGAAATCGTTGCCATGGTAACGAGTTAAAATAAGCGGGCGGTTGAGTTAAGTGAAGTTAAGAAAAGAGGGGTTCCACTGTATTGTACAATTTCCACCTGACGATGAAAGAATCGGTAATAAGCGGGGCGTACCTATAGGTATATATCGGTGCGGTGAACACGAATCGTTCTTCTTCGCTTTCTCTTCTTTCAAAAGGTTTCCATCAAATCCATCGGCTCTAACGCAATTTGGGGATTGATCCCCATTCTATCACGCGAATTCGATTGTATACTTGTCGCTTTCCACGAACTCGTTGGAAAAATCGTTTCCGTCCGAATTACAACGTAACGAAGTGGCGAAGTGACCAAGTAACGAACACGAACGAATGAGGGAGGTTCGTGCTCGTCAAGCTCGCATTATCAGCAATCGTACGTGGCCCTTTACAAAACTCATTATACGGAAATGATTTCCATCGATAATTGCAGTTGTAACGAGGACACGCCACGTGTGGCGGTGTTACGTCGCATTTCTTTTTTTTTTTGTTTTTTTTTTTTCTTTACATCTACAAATAAATCGGCTCCCTCCGTTAGGCTTTTAGGACGAATCGTTGGAACGTATGCCTCAGTCGCGTCCAATCCTTTGGTCAATTACAGATCGCATCGTCGTGGTGTGAAAAAAAATATATAGCGAACGGAAAAAAAAAAAAAAAAAACATGACGCGACAATTGAAGATCGATCGAGAATCGACGGATACGATTCGATGGTGGCGCAAAAAAAGTGGGACAAAAAATAATAAAAAATTTCCGAAAACCGATAATTTTTTTACGAACGAACTGGTGGGTGACGCGCGCATGCGTAAAAATCAACCGAAAGTTTGGGTGTCTCCGACAAAAATGGGGATGGACACGATTAAAGCTTCCACCGCCGTTGGAAAGTACTTCGTCGACTTTGCTCGCTCCTCAACGGTTCACGGCTTTAATCACCTGGTCGCGCCCCATCGTCACCCTGTCGAGAGGCAAGACTAATAAGTCGTTTTGCCTTTCCATATATACCTAATATTATTAGGGTGCTTCGAAACGAATGTTCAAATTTTTTATTCGTCGGCTCATCGAGATTATTGTACTATTTTCGGAATATATAGAAATTTATTTAAATTAAAGAAACAAATATTTTCGCGCAAATCCGAGTTTGCGAATCGGCCGAACGAAAAAATTAAGGATTTTTTTTTCGAACATTTTTTTTTTTTTTAATACCTATACATTTTTTTTGAGTTCCCCAATTTGTGACGTATGAAAAAAAGAAGTTGCGAGTTATCGGAAATTATAACGAGGAGTTCCCGCGGTGGAATCTCTTGTATATACAGTTCTATACAATAATCTTTTTTCCCAAAAAATCAATGTGCGTAATAATAAAAAGAGAATAAAAAATGGTTTCTCGTTTCAAAGATTCGTCGCGGCAGTGTTGATCGGCGTAGCCTTCGCGAGTCTGATACTTCTATCGCTCAATTTTTGGCAACGTTTTCAAAACGAAGCAACGATATTCATCCTCAATCGTGATTTTAGACACTATAAAGTTACCAAACCCGCTGTGGTACTCTGTCCGGTGGTACGAGTCGACGAAGATCGCTTTCCCGAGGTATTCAAAAGGTAAATATGATATTCAATAAATACATCCAAACTGCGAAGCGATAAAATATATATATATATTTTCCGAATAACAAACAATTATCCGTTGACGCTGATGTCTATATATATGCGAAATGCATGATATTTTGCGGCGTTTTGCAACATTCCTTACACGATCGAAAAAAATTTAAAAATGCAGATTTTCGATGTTTTCGATACTTCAGACACGGAATCAAAGACACGTCGGAAGCGAGAGAATTTTTCATTTTCCTCGCCAACGCGACGTATCTGAATATGGATCTAACACCACAATATAACGCGGTAAATGCCGAAAAATGGCTTACAATAATCTGGGAATTGAAAAAGGATCCGAAAATCAATAATCACGGTGACAATGCGCTTGGATCTTGGATCGTTACCGAAAGAGGAATATGCCAGATATTTTACAGCACGGTTGCCGTATACGCTTCTTACACGTACGCGAAGAGAGACTCTTATTTATATATTTATATATAATTTTTTTCGACAAACGTCGAAAGCTTCAGGTTTTTTTTGTTTTTTTTTTCTCTTTCGGCATAAAAAAAGGTATTGGATGGAAAACAACTGGACAGTCGTGCCGCAACCGGACGAGCTTCCGGCATTAACTTGGAAATCACACGAAATTGGACAATCCTTAGGGGTGGCTTATGATTCGGTACACGTGAGTAACGCGAGTATTGTGACGCGAAAAAAAAAAAAAAAAAAAAAAAAAAAAAAAAAACGAAAAATGAAGAAAAGAAAAAGGTATTTGTATGAAACAGGTGAGCGCCTATCATCCGCAAGAGGTGCCGGAATTCGAAAAGGCCGGTATGTATTCCGCTCAGCGACGCATAAATCAGTTGGAATTTATTCCGCAAGAGATAACTTCGTCGGTGGATGTAAAAAAGTTATCGCCGTCGCAGAGAAAGTGCAAAATCTTGTCGGAACGCGGTCTTACTATGTGGCCTGTTTATACGCGGAACATGTGCATTCTGGAATGCAAATATGGAATAATACGAAAACATTGCGGTTGTCATCCATTTTTTTCGAGACCTATTCGTAAGTTTGCAATATTACGCGATAAAAGTAATGAATCCGCACAAAAGTCGCTCGTTTTTTGCCGTTGCCGTGTCGCCTGCAACGCCGAAAGTGGTGCATTCATTCAGTATATATCACTCTACTTATTTTTACCCAGCATGCGCGCTTTTGTCACTTTAACGCGATGCGAAACATATTCTCAGTGTGTCTCTCTCGCTCCGCCGACAGCGCCGATCGCGGTATCTCTCTCGCACTTATACAAGTTTCACATCACCTTAATGTTTCGCCGTAAGCTTTTGGAATAAAATTTCGCGAAAAAATTATGTTTTTCTTTCAGCCGGAATTCCCATCTGCGGATCTAAACAACAACTCTGCATAGCCAAACATCGTTTGGAATTCATAAAGATCAACTCGACTGTCGCGAGCAGCTGTGGCTGTTATCACAACTGCGATACCTCACATTACGAAGACAAGACGAACAAACAGACAAATTTGTATGCTATCGACCGGCGAATATGCCTGCAACCCCATGCATCCCCCAAAACTATCTTTGCGTTCAATGACAACGAATTATCACAATATATAACATTGCTTCATTATCGTTGACATGCCGCGGCCGCCATTTCGCAATCCATAAGAGGGAAAAAAAAAAAATTACCGCTCATTTGTAAAAGTAGACTATAATTTCGCCCCCTTGAAAGAGAGGCTACAATTTCGGAATTGCATTCGTTACTATACCAACCGAGTCTTTTCTACCCCTCAATGACCGAATTCTCGTGCGATATATAACTCTATATATGGGGCTTACCGGCTATCCGCAACGTACACGCCGAACGACCGAAAGTGTGATACACGCGTAATCGCGGTTATTGAAGTACAGTGGAACCCCTCTATTATTAACTTCACTTAACTTCTCACTGATTTTGACTCATTACCCCGGCAACGCTTTCGCTCAACTGTATTTCCCCTGAGTCCGCTCGCCCCACTGTCAGCGCAAAATGTACACTGCGCACGCGCAGAGTCATGGCGCGGAGGGGCGCGTATACTCCTCATTCGCAGCAACTGACCGAGAGTGGGGATTGTAGCGGAAATACAAAATAACGAAAGGGTTCGGTCCCGTCGCGTTAAAATAAGAGGGGTTGTGCTGTATGAAGAAAAAAAAAACGCCGCACCGGTATTAAATATAAATATTATTAACACACATTACAGGAAACTGGGATCTCCGAACGACACGATTTGTAATGTTGACCTGGAATTTCCCAAGCAGAAAGTATGCCGAGAGCTTCTATTCGGTTTCAATGACTTCATGGGTGAGTATCCCGCTGCCTTTCGGCATTAATTCCGTTCGTTTGTTGTCCAGAATCGATTTTCCATGAATGTTCAATTTTCATGGATACGCGATGTCGGCGCGCAGCATCGGTCGGCGGTGCGGCGGGATTGTTTCTCGGCGGTAGCGTCATATCTTTCGCCGAATTTTTTTACTGGGCCACCCTTCGTCTCTATTGGTACAGAGTCAACGTTCGAAGAGAAAGGGATGCTAAAGAAAAACTGAGACGATCATTTTACGATAAAATGGCAAAGCGCTCCGACAACAACGATTCGATTGAAACTCCGCGGAAGGTCCGCGTGCCGTCCGTATTCAAGAATCGGCGCGGACTTGAAAACAAAAGCAAACGCCCCAACGCTGTAACGTTCATTGACTAAAAGCCCCCGAGCGCTAATATTCAGCGCTCGCGAGATACTCCCGCGACAATCGCCGAAAATTCTTTTTTTCTTCCCTCTTTCATCCCTTCTGATTAATTGATTCTACGGATGTTACCGATCGCCTTAAAATATATAAAGTTGCAGAGGTTCATTTTCTTATCCAAGTTCATGTAAAAAAAAAAAAAAACAAGATAATTCTCGTAAAAAAAGAGCAACAGCCCTGCAAACATTTAATCGCAAGGGATTTTTTGACAAGATTTTTCTTTATTAGAAAAACACGTTTGTTCCGTCAGTCCTGCAGGAAAAAGCACAACGAATTATCACTGAAATTTATCAATTTTTATCGTTATCGTCGCGAATTAAAAAAAAAAAAAAAACACCAAAAAACCACAAGTAACACGGGGACGCGAGATTGAAAAAATACTCAACGATATTAGTCGGAAAATACTTTTTATTATTGAGTTTTCGCACCGTATCGGCCGTTTTGCCCAACCGAATTCAACAGCAATAGAAATGAATCAATAACATTACATACATACATACAAATTATACACATTAGCGGGCAAGTGGGACGAACGGTGCGTTGGTCTAAATTTTCCCCTCCGACTCTACGTCGTTGGCGTCCGCGAGAATTAGGGAATCTATAATCTTATTTGTTTTTTGTATTTGGCTAAAAGCCAAAAGGAGGAGAGCGGAGAAGAGCGTATCTTCTAGAAAGATGCGAGGATATCGCCGAAGGGGGTTCCGAGTTCCTTTGCCGCAGTTTCGAAACTATCGACGAATGCCGTTTTCTGAATCGTATCGGACAACTGTCGAAACATAAATGTAAAATTAGTATCGATACGTTAATAATAATAATAATAATAATAATAATAATAATAATAATAATCGTCCATAAATATCGGCGGTATCGATGAATATTCTATTGCTATTCCTATTCCTACAGTCCACGCTCCGTATTCTTAACTCGACGGGACCGGATCCGTTCCCTTTTCTGTATTTCCCGTATCGTTCCTACAGTAGGCAATCAGATAAGTTGAAGATTCGGGAACCCAGTCGATTAGACACCATCAGATAAGTTGAATATCCTAATACCTGCTGGAGTACCTGCCGACTGTCCCTTCCGCCGGAAAAACTTCCCTTTCCGGCGCGTTCCCTCTCTGTCACACAAATTGCAGCAACGATTCTATTGGTCGGTATGAAAAGGGAAGGAGCGCGACGTTGCCTCGCCGAACAGGTAGACGGACCCGGCGAAGGGTCGGAATTCAACTTACTTGATGGTATTTTCTTCAACTTACCTGATGGTTGGAATTATTTGAGTTGGAAATACGTGATCGTCTACTGTACTCCCGGTCAGTTGCTGCGAATAGGGGTAACGAGGGGTATACGCGTCCGTAGGTACGAAGTCACCTTATACCTGCTGCGCGTGCGCAGTTTACATTTTACGAAATAGGCTCCCCTTGGATTGGGGTAAACGGACTCAGGGGAAATACAGTTAAGAGAACTCGTTGTCATGGTAACGAGTTAAAATAAAGGATCGGTTAAGTTGCGGGGAGTTAAGAATACGGAGCTTGGACTGTATTCCTATATGCTTTCGACATCATTACCCTGTGATAAAAATCAGAAGCGGCGATGCACAGTATCTTCTTGTCCTCGTATTCGTATTTTCCAATCCTCGACTGAACGTGCGGAAATCTTTGTTAACGAAAGAGTGAAGGAAAATAGTTTGTGACTTGCAGAATCGGAGAAAAAATCAGATGGCAATTTGGTTGAATTTCAAAGGATACAAAGCCCGAAGCCAGGGATTGGTCGAGGCACTGATGAAGAAACAAGAGAGACACCAAGTTGACATTGTCAACGGTAAACTCTGAATGAAATTCGGCAGACTGAAGACTATCCAGTCCTGCAACAGATTCAATTGCGTACCGTTGCAAGCTACGCGTTCGCAGACCTGAAATTATTATTTTTTCTTTATTATTCTTTGATAATTCTTGACTGAGAATTTAGGTGGAGAAAGAGAAAGAAGTCGTACCTTGAAAACGACTGCGGACAAGAGACGCTGATGCGGTTGTTGCGGAGAAAGAAATTCCCCGATTACTTTGGTCAGTATATCCGACGGTGGAAAAAAATCGGCGAGAACTTCGGAAAGGACGGCGCACAGTACTCGAACTTCGGTGGGATATCCTCGTTTTATTCGATCGAATATCGCGGACGTTCTTTCGATCGAACGAACGAGCGCCTCGGGTTCGATGTCCGGAAGCGGTTCCTCGGCGTCCGGACGATTGAAACGGTCCGCCGACTCGGTGTACATACAAGTAAGAAGAAGCTGCAGCGCCGGCATCGCGACGAGAGGACTCGGTTGCCGCAACCGTTCAACGGCTACTTTTACGATTTGATCGGCGACTCTGCCGACGACGCTTCGCGTCGCTATTAACCTTTCTAGTCCCTGCGATTCAACAAGTTCGTCGTCATACGAAAGTCGACTCAAAGGCGAAATCGGAGGTCTGCGGGTAAAAACGAACCTGCAGAAGAGTCGCGTGAAGATCCGTCGAAATATTTGGTACGGTGACTAGCGTGAGAACTAATTCGAGAACAGCGGGAGCTTCGGCATCGGGCGGTGTGTCTTCGGCGTGTTCCAGAAGGAAAAACACGAGAGCCCACATAATTCTTTGGTGTTCTTCGCTTTGTCCCAAAACCCTAAATGCGTTATTTAAATGCGCGACAATTAAATTTTCAGCCTGTAACACCCGATGGAATAATGACGATAGAAATTCAGTTAAACTTGCGTGTTCTCCTCGTGAAGTTCGATGTGTTTCTGGATGTACTTTATCGCTAAAGGATGCACGACGTTCATAGTTTCTTCGCAATTCGCCAAAACTGCACTTTGCAAGAGATACAAAATTCCGTGAAGCGCCGTAATTCTCGCGGGCAAAAAGCTCGATTTTAGGCTCCCGTCGACCGAACGTTTCACCTTTTCCAACGTTTCGACGTCCTGGAAAAAAAACAGCAAATATCTTGTTGTATATTTCGTAAAACGGAATATCCCGACACCCTCCGGCCTTTCGCCGTCAGTTTCGAACGCTTTGGCGCTCGTAGGACTTTAGGGACAAAGATATTCGCGCAGTCCCCGACGGCGAAAGGTTCGATTAATATAGCAATACGGATTCGTCTACCAGAGGCGCAAGAACCGCTGCCGCTTTGCAAACGGCAACGACAAGATAGTGATGCAAAATTTCGTTGTCGACCGTATGAATTCTCGAAATTTCCAGACACGCGTCGAGCATCCATTGGAACTGTGAGCGTTCGACGAATAGTTCGGATATCGATAATAGCGACACGACGATCTCGTTGAGCAATCTCGGCGGTGTATTGGCTTTCGGTGCCATCCATCTCGCGTATAATTCGATGAGAAACCGGAGACACGATGCCAGATCGAGTCTCGCCGCTTCAAGGGCGCGATCTCTTCTCTCCTTGAGTTGTACGACCGACGAACTGAATTTATCTTCGTGAAGAGAGGATACCGACCACAGATAGGCTATCGATAGTTGTCCGTAGGAAAAGTTGCGGGCATCGGAATTGGGATATCTTTCGATATTTCCGCGATCGAAGAGATGTTCGAACTTCGGGCCGTTGTTCGTTCGTTTTCCGGGATTGAGGGCGTCTTCGTATTTGGAGGACAGTACGTTCTGAACGAAAAACAAGCGCTGGGAGCTCCTCTTGTGTAACGCCAGTTGCGGATCTCGCGGATGACGAATAGGCGCGCTGTTGGCCGGATTACCAGGACAGGGCAACAGCAGCGCGAGGCTGAGCAGTCGGGTTATCGCTTGTACCGCGAGGCTTGTCGATCGGCACTGCAGAGCATCGACGGGAAGATTGTCGTTTGGCGAGGCGCTCAAGACGCTCAACAGCGCCATCCACATCTCTTCGAATTGCAGACGCGTTGTCCATCCGAGAAGCGTAATTCGATAGATGAACTGTTCGAGTATCTCGACCTCCTGGAGTAGACACGATTCCGCGGAAAGCAATGGAAAGTTGCACCTCGTCGGACCCGAGGCGACGGGGCGCCAGCCGTGTTTCCACGCAAGCGGTGGCGTCAGAACGAACGTATTGACCGGACTCCGCCGAGCCACCGCGACGATCAAATTCTTCAATGTCCTCAGCATAAATTCCGGAACGCTGTTTCGTCTCGTCGTTAGCCGAGAATCTTCCAACCAGCAAACCAGAGCACTCATCTCGAGACAGGCGTTCGCGTAGTATTTCGTTTCTTCGTTTTCGAGCGCTTCGCTTAAGCCACTGTTGTCGCGCGCTATCGTCAACGGATTGCCGCTTCTCTTCGAACAATCGTCGACTAGTCTCGCGAGACACTTGGACGCCGAGCAGATCCACGCGTAATGATTCTCCCTGCCGAATACGTTCGATATATCGGCGTTATTGAGCAATTCCTCGGCGCAATTGAGCGTCAATTGTAACTCGTGAGGTCTCAACCTTCTCGCGCCTCTCTCGTCACGATCGATCATCCAGTGAGACGTTTCCATGCATAAAAGAGCGAATTTCGCTAAATCCTCCTCGTATTTCTCGTCCCACGCGTTGATGGAGAATCTTTCGAGATCTCCGATACTCCCGACGTAACTCGTCACCGCCGGTACAACGGTTAACAAAGTTTCCCGGCATGTGGAATCCTCCAAAAATTGTCCGAATCTCGAAGCGTATTTGACGATTTTCGGATTTTTCTCGGATGTCGAGGGATCGTAGATCCGACGGGGCTTCGGCACGAGTTCGTTGATGTTTCGAACCTTCTGCAGTATGCAACGCCGAGCCGATACGTAAAGAGCGCAAGGCTCCGTCGGCTTTTCCGCGGCGTTGAATTCGCATTCGTGAAATTTCTCGCCGGTCATGCGTACCCCGTGTTTCACGCACTCGACGAGAATCCTGAGATCGAATTCCCGCGAGTCGAATATCTCGTCGCAATCGTCGAGCTCCAGTTTGCCGAGCAATTGAGCGGATTCCGGAAAATTCGCGTCAACGCCCGCGCGACAACAGCGAAGCTTCACCTGCGAGAAGAACCATCGACGATCGAGCTGTATATTCTTCACGGTGGACGGATTAAACGGACGACTGTGCTCGAGCGCGAGCGGCGAGAGATCGTAATGCGCCGCGGCTAATTTGTTCATCAGACTTACGAGAGTCGCGTGCTTTCGCGCCAATCTCGTTGCTCCGAGATTCTCCATTAGCCGCGCGAGATCCTCGCGCGGCAATTGCTCGAGCGCCTCGTCAGGCCTCGAGGCGAGAAGGATTTCTGCTCGACGACTCGCGATCTTCGAGGCCATTCGCGATAGCGCGAGATGCTTCGATTCGAGAAATCGCGGAACGAGAGCCATCATCACCGCGCCGCTCTGCGACTGATGCGCCGCTTCCATACACGTCAACAATCGCTTTACGAAACTCGGTCGCGCGAGATCGAGACAACGGGCCGCGATTGCTTGAACGAGAAGACCGCTCGCCGCGGGATTTCTGTGAACCGCCGTCGTCACGAGATCTCTGACCGGCGGCTCGCCGGACAAATTTATCGTCTCCTCTATGCGTTTCACCAGAAGCCAAGTAAGCGCTTCGGCGTCATTCAAATTTTCGCAGACGTGATCGCAGAAGAGTATCGTTCCGGCTTCGCGAACTATTCTCGCATTTATACCGATTTCCCGCTCGACGCTCGTCTCGTTATCGGAATCGGAATTTTCACGAAAAACAGTATTCCAACCGGTTTCCCGAATTCCCATTATGTTCGACCAAAATGGCACTTGACTGTAGTCGAGAAGCGTCATTAGATAGGACCATTGGCAGGTGATGAGCGGACACGCGCTTGAGACGTCGAGCATCAGCGCGTTCAGCTCGCCGATCGGTATGTTGGAGTTGTCTTTGTCGCGAATCATTTGCATCGTCGCATTCGCGACTTTGCAGTGACTTCCCGACTCGAACATATGAATGCACAATTGAAGAAAGAACGCCAACTGCCGAATCGGATGAGCATTCTCGTCGCGTTCGTCATCCTCGTTACCCTCGTCACCATCTTCGCGCTGTTCCGCGTGTCTTTCGTTGCGATCTTTGGCGAAATTTTGGGAAAATTCGACGCTCTCGAGAATCGCACGTACTCGCCGAGCGGCGAGAGCGATAACTCGGAACACGAATATCGACATAATATTTTCGGGCGCTACGGCGCTCGGAGGATCGGCTGTGATGTAAATTGCGTCCGGAAGTGCGAGCGGATGCATCAAATCGGACATGTAAACGACGAGATCGGAGAGACGAGCGAGCATCGCTTCCTCCTTCGCGTAAGCGATCAGCGACAGAAGAACGACGTTGACCATTCCTAGCCAACGTTTCAACTTGACGTTCGAATCCTCCGCCGTCGGCGGCAGAACGAAGAGAACTTTTAAAAGTGGATCCACAGGTCTGAAGACTGTTGGCGAAACGGCGGAGAAGAGTTTCATCAATGCGACGTCGGCATCACGGATTTCCGTACGAATTCTTCCGGACGCGAGAAGCGGCAGTATCGCGTCGGTGGCGAGCCGCGACCATCGACGCCACTTCTCCTCGCCGTTACCGTCGCCGTCGTAACGCGACTCGGCGACGCATCTCGCGACGAGTTCGATTACCCGCGGATATTCAATCAATCGCAGCAACGTCGTCATCAAAACTTCCCGCGTTGTCTCAAGTTCTCGCTGATCGATGGGATTTTTCGTCGTTGACGAGGAACGCGATAGAAATACATCCTCGACGATTGGAATGAGTGCGGGAATGCAGTGAGTGGACGGCGGTTGTCCGGATGCCATCAATCCGTCGCAAAGATGAATTATCTTCGGTACGTCGATTATGTTCTTCGAGTGATATTTTTTGTACGACAAATGTACGAAGAAATTGAATATCTTCGGTAACAATATTTCCGTCTTTTTTATCTGCGCCTCGTCGATAAATGCGAATTGATCGAGAATGAAGCCGATGAATATCTTGTCGGTGTCGAGGAGACAGTAGTTTACGTGTAATTGAACCAATTGTATCAGCAATGTCAGTACTTGACACTGAAATTCCACGGAACCGGTCGTTGTGTACTGTTTCAGCGATTTTATCACCATCGGTTCGAAGATCTTTATGAAGGAGGCTACCGAGCTTTTCTGGCCTGTCGTGCGCGCCAAATTCTTCAGGACGCTCGACATCTGCCTACGATCTTCCCGCTTTCGCATCCACCCGATCCACCTGTAAAAAAAGACGTTCGCGTTCGTGTAAATTTTAGTAATTTTCCCTCGGAAATTGGATAACACAACGAAAAAAAAGGTCTCTTACCCGGCATCGGCTTCGTTTCCGTCGCGGCAATTGTTCCCCATCGCTTTTATCATCTCCGCCATGTGTCTCGCAGGCCTCTGAAAGCAGCGAGCGTACAATCCTCTTCTACCGTCGTCTTTATAATTTTCACCAAATTTCTCCGGTTTTCCGATCGCTTCGAATTCGGTCCATCGAGCGTTGACGTTGGTGCCGAATAGACATCGGAGCAATTGCCGGACGCACTGCACCGTGGCGGTGGGCGAGAGGGTCAGAGTAGTCTGAAGATATTGCAAAATTTCATCGGCAAATTTGCTCGCCTCGAGAGTACCGGCGATTTCCAATATTTGGGACAATGCGCGAAGGCACGCGTGCAAAAGTCCGAGATACATTTTGCTCGCTTCGCGATCGAGCGTACAGTTGTAATTGGCGTGTGCGGCTTTCAGAATCTCGTATAGTCGCATGTAATGCGGAATCGGAACGAAATGTCCCGTGAGCTCCTTGCCGATCTTTATAGGACCGATTCCTCGTTCGCCGCGTTCCCGAGATTTTTGTTCGTTTCCCACGAATTTTCTTCGCGGCGATAGCAACTGAGCGGACGGCAGCGACGACAGCGAGGATTTAACGCTCGGCGGTACGAGTTGAACTCCATCGATCACGTGTACATAGATATTCAAGAGCTTCGCGATATGCGCGAACAACAATTCGACGTGACGATCGATCGTCGGGTCGTCGAAGAGTTTCCACATCTTCGCGGTATTAGCCGTCTCGCCGGTGGGTTTCAAGCCGTAAATCGCGAGACCGGATACAATGTTACCGGCGAGTAGAATAAAGTGACGATGAGTCGCGAGATCGAGACTCACGGGCGACGAGGATAGCATCGAAGTCGTCAGCGACAAGAGACCGTTACCGATCGGCGTCAGAACTTGATTCGTCAAGCCGACTTCGTTGATCTCGTTTCCGCGACCCGCCGATCGCGGTTTCGTGTCTCTCTTGACCGGCAACTTGCCGACGAAACAGTCCCACGCCCGGGGATACAACGTAGTCGCGTAAATTTCGCTCAATCGGCCGAGCGTCTCGCAACATCCGTACGCGAAAAATTTCGACGTGTGAACGAGTAATTTTTCCGTCAGAAGACCGATTATTATCGAGAGCGCGTCCTCGCATTTGTCACGGCAGCGGCCGGTCTCTGCTTCGACGTAGAAACACCGAAATGGCTCGATGAGGCTGTCGACGAGGCGTCTGTACTCTATCCGGTTACTCGTCGTCAGCAGAGGATCCGAAATGATCGTCGACAAGTATCGCTCAGTCAAGTGAGAAGCTTTGCGCGTTACTTCGCTCTCGTTTGGATGCCGATAGTACAGCGACGGTACTATTCTGAAAAAAAACCGAGTCAAAAACGAAGAAAGAAAGGCGAAGCATCGGCATTTTTTTTGTTCCGCATACCTAATGATCGCTTCACCGGTGGCGCTCCGTATCCTCGGATCCTGATCGGCGAGTAAAGCGAGCAGAGAGTTTACAACGTTCTCTTGAAAATCGAAGCGACCCGTGACGTATTTTACCGCGATATACGGCAAATCGCTCAGTACCCGAGCCAATTGAACTTTAACGAGGAAATACGGATTGTCGACCAGTCGGAGAAGTTTGCCGGTCACCACGATTCCCAGCCTACCGTCTTCGGATTGGAGTAGAACGCTTAGACAGCTCCCAAGAGCCACCAACGTTTGGCGACAAGCCGTCGTCGAGTCGTCTTCCAAACCCTGATGGACATTCGTTCGTTGCAACGATTATTTTCGCTAACATTATAATTACAGCACAGCCCCTCTTGTCTTAACTCGACGGGATCGGATAGCTTCACTACTCTGTATTTCTCCTGCAGTCCCCTCTCCGGACAATTGCTGCCGGTAGGGGTAACGAGGGGTATACGCCAGGTATACGAGTGGCCCGCGCAGCGGTCGTAGTGGGGCGAGCGGACTCAGGGGAAATACAGGCAACCGAAATCGTTGCCATGGTAACGGGTTAAGGCAAGCGAGCAGTTGATTCAAGTGAAGTTAAGACAAGAGGGGCTCCACTGTATATCGTTATCGCTTATTGTCAAATTCAAACAAATAGATTACCCGAACTAATAAATCAACGAGATTTTCCAGCGGCACCATTTTTCCTCCTTGATATCCCGAGATTTCTCGCTCCATGTTCGCGTAACTTCCTTTGCATCGGGCGTAAACCGCCGTCAAGTATTGTCCAATGAGAATCGCAACGTTGCCTCTTATCTGCGGATCCGAGTGTTGCGCGAATAGCAATATATCGGCTATCATTTGTCGACTACCGTCGGGGAGCGGATCCTTGGCGACTGTAGCCGACAAAATACTCGGGTAGAGTCTCAGAATATTTCCTATGCAAGTCAATGCCAAGGATTTAACGCTGACGCGAAACAACTTGTCGGGCACTAGATGACCCGGTTTTCCCGTTAGCAGAAAGGAAGATGCCAAGTAGCGACAAGCGTATTTGAGAGGCACATCGGCGTCGGTGAACGATCCGATGTTCACGGAGTCCTGAGGAACGTTCGACGTCGTTAATAGCGACGAGTCGTCGGAAAAGTGCGATTCTTCTGGCGCTATTCCATCTTCGAATGATTTTTCACTCGTCAAACCGCTACTCTGCTGTTCCGTACAATTCGTCAAAGGTATCGCATCGTTTTCCCGTTCGATCGATTCACCTGTAGAGAGGGAGAGAGAGAAAAAAATCGATCGGAATTCCGATGTCGCACTGTACGACGGGGATTTTGTATCGAATTTTTTTAGATATTTTTTTTATAATAAAAGGGACAATTTAAAGGATATTATGTTTGTACCTACTGTCTATCGAGCGATTGACCTGCAAACTTGAACTCTCATCGTGATTGTCGGGTATTTCCGAAGCATCGATACTGCCGATCGGCGGTACATCGGTTTGCGATCGATGAACGTTACCGAACGTTTCAACGGACTCGGAGATCCATTGTTCGACGTTGGGACCCACTTCCGGTACGTCGGGGTCGAGGAGCGTCAGGCGGGATTCCGAGTGTTCCCCGGAAACCGTCGTTGTCGACGCACTCATGCGTCCCAACGATACGCGAGTTGTATTTTCCGACGTTGTCGGAAACACGCTGCTCGGTATACCCCTCTCGGATGTTAATATCTTGACGAAATCGTCGTCGGAAGATTGCAGAAGCTGACCGAGAGTTTCCAGTGCTGCATTCACCATATTGTGATCGGAGTGCCATTGAGCGTAGCGAAGAGACAAACTGTAGATCTGCAGCAGACAATCGAGACGATGCGCGTCCGAGTCGACTTCCGGCTCGCCGGATGCCTTTATATGCGGCAGAATTGTTCTCAGACATCCGAGAACTCCGATCACCAGTGACGCGTTCTCTTCCGTCTCGGAGACCGGAACTAACGAATCTGTTCAATTCGATCGTACAAATTCGTCATTTAAATGTTATTTTCGACACGACGAAGTCGCGAAACCCGAAAATTAAGTGAAATTAATATCTTTGCGTACATTTTAATAAAGAAGAAAAAACGGATACCTATCAAGTTTCTCAGTACGTAAGCCAAGAAGATTCGCGGCTTTCGACAGTAGAGACACGTATTTAATATCATACTGGCGGCGTGTCTTCTGAATACCGCGCGAGGAGAGGACAAATTTGGATAGAATGCTTTCAGCAGCGTCTGCAAACATATATTTCGTTTAAGTTCTTTGCCGCGCGAATGTACGAATGGTTATAGACGAGAATTTTCTTGTTTTCGAGTTTGCCGTACCTTGACATCTTTGTCGGTCATAAATACTCCCAAAGTATCGAGGATCAACGGCAAAGATTGCGCGAGCGTCTCGATTACTGATTCCTCGCTTCTTTCGCTGATCGCTACTATACACGGCACCAAATTCGACACGTAAGCCTTGCCCTTCATCGGCCTTATAGCGTCGCTGAGAATTCCAAAGCGCCAAAGGGCCGCGCGCAAAGGCCGCGCCGAGCCGTTTTTACTTATCATCGTGTAGAGCGCGAATTGTACTTTTATGATGTTGCTGTCCGACATCGCCTGTAAAATTTCACAAAAATTTATTTTTTTCCGCTCGCTCTTTAAATAAATTAATAAAATAAACAAATAAATAAAAATAATAAAATAATAAATAAATTTTAAAAAATAAATTAGTGATCATTGGAAAAGTTATGTTTTTCTTTTCTCGACTATGCAAATCCGACTAATCCAAGCGTAATGTAAGACGCAACGTAGCCAATTAATATGCCTCTTATTATTTTTCCAAATGAATTTCCATTTGCAAAAATAAATAAATAAATAAATAAATAAATAGATAGGAATGAAGAAATTTGTTCACTCTTATGATTCTGTTGAGACATTCGTCGGCCAACATTCTAATGTCCGATTCTGGATCATCGCACATGAGAAGAAGACGCTTTACAGAACAGCTCAGCGCTTGCGAAAAGTGCGTCGTTGTTTTGATACCCGGCAAACACATGTTGTCGGCTATCGTGGAGCAACACGCGATTTTTTCCGCTTTCCTGTACAAATAAAATATTATTATATGGAGAGATTGCGGCAAAGATTTTTTGCAGGAAGCAACAAAAAAAAACCAAAAAAATATTTATTGACAAAAGTTTATAATTTACCTAGCGGCATCGTCCGGCACACCGTTGGCATTCTGTTCTTGAAAAATTCTCAACGTATCCACGGCCTTTAGGGCACTCATCAGTGCTTGTGCCATTATCGCGGCGTCCATCGACCCGACACCGCTAAACAATTTTCACGACGGCACTTCCGATAGTCAATTTGAACGCCATATTTTTTTTTTTTTTTCAATGTTGCGGCAATTTTGTCGGGAATGTCGTTTCGTATACACGGCGAGGATAAATATCGCGATGTACAGTGACACTTGTGACGGAACACATTTCCTCAAGCGAGTCCACTAGGATGTCGCGATAGTTCGAACTGTCGCTTTTGTCAGTATGATCTCAATACCGGACTGGAAAGTGGGAAAATCACGGTGATTTCGTGGACTTTCTCCCGACGAGAATACTCCTTTATTCATAGATTTTGTTTTGCCGCGAGCCGAAATTGATAGAACGAGTTACTTGGCGCCCCTGGGATTATTTACCATCGTACACCCCGAGACCATCGTTTTCCGTCCTCTCGTTTTCTCTCCATCTGTTTTTGACAGAGAAAAATCATTCTAGAACACAACTTTCGCCGACATTACGATTCCGGACCACTTTGCGCGCTCCGGACAAATAGTCCGTCCGCGAGATGTCGTACAAATAAAATTCTCGTACGGCTTGAAAAATGGCGTACTCGCGAGAGGAAATTGTCGTGAAATTTTAGCGGATCGTTGTTCGCGTCGGTGTTATTTATCCATTGCCAAGTTAATTGTTTCAAATCGTTCTTTCCCAAGGAGAAACTCGGAAGAAAAGCAGCATTGTTCTCGAGAAAAAATTTCGCGAGTGTCCAGCGAGGATTAAAAAATAAATTCGCGCGGTTGGTAAATTTTTTTTTTTTTTTTTTAGGTTCACTGCGCTCGTTTGTATTTTCAGGCTGTAGAACCGATGTTTCAATTTGTTTTTTTCAGTCGCGGGACGTGACAATTTTTGTCGCGAGCGCGGTGCACTCGCGAGAGGAATAAAGACGAGAAAGTTGGCCCGGTGCGAGCCAAAGATTTTTTCGGTTGATGAGATGCGTCGAGAGGCGCAGCATTTTTGGAGTACCCTGAGGTAAACGCGAAAAATTCTGGAGGTTATTTTGTATTTTCTGGTATGTAAATGAATTTTGTGGAACGACGCTTTTAATTTATCGTCAAATAAAACGGCGTCGATATTAAGACGAAACGAGTAAATTTTTGTCATCGGAGAATTTCCAACACCCAAAAGCTTAGGAAACTTTGAAAAAGTGTTATCGTCATCTTTTAACGATCGCTCTCTCGGCTATTTTCAGTGTCCATCGTTTCGACGCTCCGATATTCATCGATGAAGAAAGATGCCAGGCTGTGCGGCGATCGGCTGCAACAATCGCAGCGAGAAGGGCTACACGATGAAATGTTTTCCTCGCAATCCTAATTTGCGTAGAATTTGGAAAGAACGAGTGTCGCGAGCCGATTGGGAGCCTTCAAACAATTCGTTTCTTTGTCACGTTCACTTTGATTCCGATCAGTGGATACCGTCGCAGAGCCGCAGATTGAAGTTAAAGAAGAATGCAATACCGTCGATATTCACGATAACGTCGACCCGTAAATCCCCGAGAAAACGACGAAAGTCAATAAACGGACAGCGGGAAGATTTCTATTATCTCGACGAATCGTTGGATCCGTTGCCGACGGTGCGTAACACGATTCGCAATAGTTTCTCGTCGCGGTACATCGCCACGACGATTGCAGCGAAAAAATCGTCGGAGCCGTCGAACGGTATGCGCGTTGCGAACGGTCAAACGATCGTTCGCGCAGTCGACGATGCAATGACGAACTCCGAAGCGATGGTAAAACCAGAAATGAAGTCGCAACTCGAATCCGATAGGGATCTCGACGATATCGAGAGGAAGTTGCGACTTATATGCGACGGTGAAACGGTAACCGGCGACAAGATTGAGTACGCGAACGGTCGTGCGAACGATGAGAAATATTGTCTCGAATACTCGAGAGAAAAGGGTGAATCGACGAGCGACAAGGATGTGAAAGACATTCGCGAGGCGATAGATCGCAAGAGAAAATCGCGATACGAGATAATGAGAGACATCGAAAAAAGCGTTGGGTTCGCGGAGGCGGGCGCCGGGACGAGCTTCTCGAGCGACACGTCGAGAAGATCAACGTTCACGATAAAAGTAACGGGACTCGAGGAGGACGTGGAGGACATAGTTCAGGGTTTGACGACCGAGAGATACGAATACAGATCGAGCAACGAGTCGTCGAGAAAGAGTCGAGGAATCGTTACCTCGATTATTTCAGTGATGGACGATTCGTCGATGAAAATGCCGATTCTGAAAAAGCCGAAGCTTGAAATCGAGGAATCGCCGCCTGACGACAAAAAGATCGATTGGAATTGGCAAGGAAATGGAAATCCGTCGAAGCTATCGATGGAATCGCCGGATGAGGACGAATTTTCTTACAAACGATTGCGCGAAAAGGTCAAATATCAAGAAGAATTGATTCGCAAATTAAGCGAACGGACGACGACGACCACGAAGATGACGAATGTCGGGTCGAAGCCTTGCGCTTCGAACGGTTTGGCTCTTGGAAGTCACGATGGAGAATCCACCGGTAAAAGAAGAATCGAGGATAATGCGGGTAACGAACCTCGGGATAGCGGCGGCGATAGTTTGCCGAACGGTCTCGCGTTGAGGCTTAACAATGCCGAGGAAACGAACAAGAGATTGAACAAGAAATTGACGGAAAACGAAAAGGAACGCAAGAGATTGGAACTCCAAATTCGTCAGCGCGACAATCGCATCAAGGAGTTGAACTGGAAGCTCGACAAGGCTTCCAAGTACGTCGAGAGAGCGGAAAAGAACGCGATAACGTACAGGAAAAAAATGATCAACATGCAGAGTCTGATGGCGAGAAGAAAGATTTTTCAAGAAACTCCGCGAACCGACCAAGTCGCTCGTCCCGTGCGACAAAATCGCCAAAATCGAGAAAATCGAGAAAATCGAAAGAGCCGAATCGCCCGAACGGCAGAACCCGAAGAAAGTATTCTCGATCCCGAAGAGAGAACCGTCGCGGAGGATCGAAACACGATAGCGGACGCCGGACATTACAGAACCGTTCAGGACATCTTCGACGAGAGCAACGACTGCGACGACGATCCGTACGTTATAGATACACGAGAAGACTTTATTCGACGATTCAAGGACGCTTTTGAGCCGCGAGTTTCAACTTCGATCGAACTATCGAAAACGATTAGCGATTAAATTTTATTCAATATTCATTTTTCATAACTCCGTCATCGTTTTAATTTGTTTTTTTTATTTTTTTTATTTTTTTTTTAATATTCTTAAAAACAAAAGAATGTTTCGAAACGCAAAGATTCTTCGATGTACATAGTTTTTGTTTTATCGTCCATTTATTCGTTGAATATCCGAGAAGAAAAAAAAAAATCATGTCAAACGGCGAAAAGTTTTTTAATGTTTTCGAGAAAAAACGCTCAAATGATGTAAATAATTTGTAATTAGCTTCGTACTTTCGATGTAACACGTCAATGAAATATTTTCACGCTCCTCGCCTGCGTTCGACTCATTGTTAACCAGCGGCAGGACTAAGATATTTATTCCCGGCAGAGCTTCGCGGATTTTAAGAAGAGTCGGTAATCCGTTGCCTTCGCGTATCAAATTAGCTTCTTCCTTGTAAACCTGTGAAACGAGACGATTTAAGGATTGTCGTCGTTTTTAACGGCAATCATTGCGATAGACGAAGACTGGGTAATTACCTGCTTCGTCGCGATCTTTGCAGCCTCGTAATTCCAATGCGAATGATCCTCGAGCCATGGATTCAGTTTGTCATTTTCTATCGCTTTCACTGTAACATTGTTCGGTGTGCATCTCTCGCGTAGTGCCTTATCAACGTATCGATACAGCAACTCGCAGATCCGCTCGGGATTTTGATGTGGAACCAAACTATTTCCATTGTTTTTGCGTATAGATTAGATTCTCGCCATCGATACGATTTTGCGCCGTAAAAAAATGTTTTTTCCCCGACTACGCTAAAATGACCACATTACATGCCTGCAATAGGGGTGGAAAGTAGCTGATTCTTGACCAGCGGGAAGAAAAGTAAATTTGCGGGACGAAAAGTAAAATTTGCGGGACGAAAAGTAAATTTGCGGGACGAAAAGTAAAATTTGCGGGACGAAAAATAAATTTGCGGGACGAAAAGTGAAATTTGCGGAATGAAAAGTGAAATTTGCGGAATGAAAAGTAAATTTG
Organism: Buathra laborator; assembly: GCA_934046635.1. Taxonomy (NCBI): domain Eukaryota; kingdom Metazoa; phylum Arthropoda; class Insecta; order Hymenoptera; family Ichneumonidae; genus Buathra; species Buathra laborator. Next base: position 17,033,813 of record OW203897.1, read on the forward strand.
CAGGACGAAAAGTAAACTTGCGAGACGAAAAATAAAATTTGCGGAATGAAAAGTAAATTTGCAGTACGAAAAAAATTATTTAGTGGAAGGAAAAAAGTTGCAGGCATAAAAATGCGTGATTTTTAGCGTAGTCGTGAAAAAAATAGCGTATACCACTCGGAAAGAAGTGCCTTTTCACCCTCGTAGTATAATATACTATTAAATGTACCGTAGCGAAAATCTCGCGGTGACCATCTTCGGAATCGTAAGTTTCGCGTCGCAATCGCAACTCGAATGATTGTGAATGAAATGCAGATTGAAGGAAGGATATCGCCAAAGGTCCATCAGAGTTTCTTTGACTCTTCCGTCGCCTCTGAGCTTTTTAAGAGCGGCGCATCTTCTATAATCTTCCATGTCGACTTTCAGCGTGCGGTAGACATCCTCCTCGTCGGGAGAGACTCGTTCGACATCCTCGTAGAATCCGGGAATTTTTATGCGACCGGAATTATCGACGAGAATATTGAAGAGGTGAAGAGCGTCTTGAATCGGTTCGTACATTATACCACCGTATTCGCCGCTGTGCAAATCCATTTCTGGACCCTCGACGCTTACGTCGAAGTAACAAATCCCTCGAGATGCGTGAATTATGCACGGAATGTCTTTGCCGATCCACGATCCGTCGTTTATCAGAATGCAATCGATTTCCGTTAAAAATCCGCTTTTTATGTCTTCCAGAGTGCTATCGAGGCAGACGTTCCCTGTCTCGTGCGTCGATTCTGTTTTCGTGTTTTTATTTTCATTTATTTTTTACCCTTTTATCCGCGAATACAGGAGAATAAGCGGTTTTATAAAAATTACCGCAAAGTATCTTCACGTTGACCGGCATCGGCAGTCCGAGATTTTTGAAACATTCGATCGCATGGATGAAGCAAAGCAGAGGTCCCTTCATCCTCGCGGTTCCGCGTCCGTATAATTTTCCATCGCGTTCCAGCATCTCGAATGGATCTCGAGAGTCGTTCTTCGCATCGGCAACAACGTCCAAGTGGCAGTAATACAAAAGCGTTTTCTTTCCACCGCTCTGTCCCAATGTCGCTAATATCATTAGTGGCATTTCCACCTGAAGCGCGTTATATTTGTCGTTAAGAATTGTTGCGTTTTTTTTTTTATTTTTTTAACGCATCGCTAAGGAAAATTGATCGCTGACGACGATTTCTCGAAACTCGTGAAATGCGTACTAATCGCGAAAATAAAGAAAAGATAACGGTATGCCGGTGTGCGTCCGGTAAAAAAAAATGTCGAAAAAAAAAGTAACTTTTTGTAAAATTCGAAGGACGATGAAGAAATTGGAAATCGATAAAAATCGTAATTGATACCGTTGAATCCGTTTCTTCCGATGTACAAGTTGTCATTTCTCGGAGTTGCACCTCGAATCCAAGATCTTTCAAGCGATTTGCAAACCACTCGATCAACAGGGACAATTTATCGCGCGATTTTGGATCGCTAGCGGCACCAGCGATCGCCACGATTTCTCTCAATTCGTCGATATATCGTTTTCGTTGTGTGTCCGCGTATTTGAAGCATTTTACAAGATGCGGAGGAATAGGCATTTTTTCTTCTCTTCTCTTGCGATTGAAAGTAAACGTCACGCGTAAATTACTTTCATTTGTTCCAAAAGTTGGAATGCTCTTCTCTTGTTACAAAATGGATAATAATTTCCTCGCGCGCGACTTCACGTTAATCTTGTATTACTTTTTACTGGTAATTGGCGTCGAGACGCGGTAGCGAACGGAGCGAAAGAAAGACGAAACGATATTAAGTAAATAATGATATAACAAGGATGATAAATTAGCGAAAAGTTGTTCGCATCGATAGAATTAAAACGGCGCTTTTGCGATATATTTATAAATTTGATACTATTATACGAATAGCGAGCGATTGCTAAAGCTTATTGAGGACAACTTTCGAATTTGCGGATTTCTTCTTGTCGTTGTTTGTTTTTTCTTTGATCGCCAGCTGCTCGAGTTTGTTGCACTCGCACCAGGGAGTTATAGTTTTATCACAATTCAACGAAATATTCAGAATGGTCAATGGAGCGTCTGCGATCGTAACGTTTATCGGTTCCGACATGGAGTACGATACGTTCGCCAGACCCGTTTGCCGATCGCGCTTTCGCGTTATCTCTCGTTGATTGTAACACTTTGCCGTGTCTCGTTTACGATGATTTTTCTCGTGAAGGTGTCTGCAATTACATCGAAAAATCAATACTTTCCTTTTATCCTACAATTATTTAAGGTAGTTGAAGCGCGTGGTGTTCATTTCGCCTAAATTCGACGAAATTGCAAACAATTCTCGATACTATAAAAATCTGAAAAAATTCATGCATATTAAAGGTACGGAAAAAATTAATTTTGCATAATAATAATTGCAAAATTTTATTCACAAATGCATGAAAAAAAAAAAATATTGTTGAACAAATTTACGGCAACTCAACTTTTTTTTTTTATGAAAATGATTCGTTCATTTGTCTGAATACCTATGAATTTTTTCAGATTTTTATCTTTGGTTTGAATTTTTTTTTATATGGAAAAAAGATATAGAATAAGAAAAAATTCAAACCAAAGATAAAAATCTGAAAAAATTGATACGTGTTTAGAAAAAAGAACGAATCATTTTCATAAAAAAAAAAGTTGAGTTACCGTAAATTTGTTGAACAATTTCTTTTTTCATCAATTTGTTAATAACATTTTGTAATTATTATTATGCAAAATTAATCTTTTCAGTACCTTTAATATGCATGAATTTCTTCAGATTTTTATACTATCGAAAAGTGTTTGCAATTCCCTCTCCATTTCGTAGAATTTCGGCGAAACGAACAGCAAGCGCTCCAACCTCCATAAATCCGTCGATACTCACTCGAAGGTGTTGCGCGTTCCCGTTGATATATTTTCCGGCCGATACACCGAGAGCGACGCTTCCTTTAATCTCACGTAAAATTCATCATCTTCGAGACCCCATCCCCAATATTTATTCGACATTCCGTTAACTAATTCAAAATGATCCCTGCAAACGAACAACATTATCACCCAATTAAATACTATAAATCGAATCCTATAAAAAATTCCGCATATATGTATATATATCGATGCGTATTATCTCGATTTTCCTCCATACTTTCAACTTTCGAAATGCACCGGATTTTTACCTTCTGATCAACAGAATACCGCCGATAAAAGTCGAGTAATGATATCTCGGATGCAAATCGGGCGATGAGACGTGGAAGGGACCCTCCTCGGGATATCCGTAAGACAATTCATCGTTAACGGGCAACAAATCAACGTCGTGCATCGCTATATAATCGAAATCGTTCTTAACTCGAAGAAAACCAACGTTTATCAACGACGCTCTGTTGAATCTAAATCTATCGACCTAAAAAAATATTTAATTGCATTCGTTCATTTATAGCGAAAATTCAATTAATTTTTTTATGTTAAATCATTTTTCGTTCCCTCCCCCCGTTTTCTTACTTGATTTAACACGTATATATGGTAATCTATGCGTTGCTTATCCAAAAAATGTTTCATGTGAGGCGCAAAGGACAATAATTCGTCAAAACGATCTCTGAACGGCACTAAAACGGCCAATCGATGACCCGACGAGCCTAACTTCTTTATCAACCGACTCGAAGCTCTCCTTCGGTCGTACTTGTCGCCGGTGGCGCCATCTTTGCATTTGCAATCGTCTGTACGAAGAAAAAAAAAATATTAAAAAAACGATAAATTCATTTTTATTTCGGGAATGTGACATTTTTCAAAATTTTTTATCGAAGCAAAACATCGTCGATTACATACCGATCGCAAATGGAACGACGCTGAGTAAAAAAGAAACCACGAAAGTGATGAAAATGCAGATGAGAAGATGCTTCGCTCGGATATTCTTGAAGCCCGCTTCCATGCCTGACGCGTTTTATCAGAGACATGGAAAACTTTTTTCACAGCTAAACATAATCCTAAACGGTTTGGATTCTCCTCCGAAATATCCTAATTTTTTATTTTCGAAACATTTTTCACTGTCGCGCGAAAAATCGCTTCGAAGGGTGGAGTTCGATTGAACATTTTGTCGTTTGACAATATACTTCGTTATTGCTACTGTGCGAACTTTGTTGTCCGGTACGAGACTACCGCCGAATCGGTCTTTGCTATTTAACAATCGAAAGCGGTTATACGAAATTTTTCCCGTTTCACGCGAAACTCCGTTCGAATACGCGATTTTACGGTAAGCAACAACACTGCGGTATTTATCGAAGGTGCAACGTAACCTCCTTAACTCACTCTCGACGAGAACTCTTCGTTATCCTAAGAATAATGGAGTCGCATAACACTTTCGTAATATCGTATAGGTTGCGCCGCGCGTTAGTTCCTCGGATAATTATGAAAATGATAACTTTGGTCGTTATTTGTTGTTGTTTTCTCAACAAGTTTCAAAAATTATGAAAGAATATGTCAGAACGGACGGTACTTCCAGTACATGCGCACTTCAAGTACGAACGATACGCGAGGTACTGCACGTACTTCGCTTCAAGTGCCGGACTACTTGAAGTATCGTACTTCAAATATAGAGTACAAGTTTGCGAGAAACGGATGCACTTCGCGCTTATTGCAGCAATTCCACAATATACTTAGTAATCGAAAATATATATCTATTAAAAAAAAAAAACAAATATTTCGTACTTAAAGACTTGTTAAGCATCGAGTACACGATACTTCAAGTACCTTTCCCAGTTTTGGAATATATACGCGCGGGAAATTAAAACACAGAGGCAATTTTCATATTTTTGGGGTTTATTAAAAATCACTCATACTTTCTATATACATGTAGTTATAATTCTCTTTCTAATTCTTCGATTGACGAATAATTCTATCGTATTTAAGGAAGAAAAAAACCGGTATATCGGAAAATAATAATAAACTCCTCCCGTTCGGTGGGTTTCGATTGGTCGACGCAGTTTATTTTTTTTACGATTATCGCGAGTCTAATCTCTCGAGGAGTGCGAATTCGTAAAATAAAGTTCACGAAGGTGAAGATGCGCGCGAATAACGACGGATCCACTGTTTTTTTTTTTTGCTCGTATCGTATTATTTTGGGCGGAGCTTTGGGTACGATATAGATAAAATTATATTCATAAAGGCGAATACAATATATAAGTGTCGCTGAGGAAATAAAAATAACGAATACAAAGTTGGCAATTACGATCCAAATCGGCAGAGAAAAATTGGCGAAGTTCATTGAACGTCATGGATATGTTGGCAAATTTTCGTTCCAACTATTTGAGAAATAAAAAATTCTCGACAATGCAAGGCAAGGAACGAACTCCGGGCTTTTCGCTAATCTACGGAATACATTTCGAACGTAAATAATGATAACCTAATGTAAAAAAAAAAAAAAAAAAAAATTAAAGAAAAAGGCTTTACGGTAACGTATAAAGATTATAAATTTTTTATGGTTACTTCGCGATTGTACTTTAATCATTGATAGCCGCTACTCAAAATTTTCACCAATGAGATTCGGTGCTTCGAGGTTTAATCATTTATTGTCACCGCACGTCCCCTCGACGAAACGGCGATTAAAAAAATTGCGGACACGACGGCGACGGAACAACAGTTTTGAAAGTCACGAAAATCGGATGATAAGAATTTGAAGAAAAAAAATCGTGAGACGTAAATGCGACTATCCGACGAACATGCGACAAGGTTCGGGAAGGTTTCGCGACGGTTTCGGATGCTTCCATTTCCCCGTATCCACGACAGAAGCCCACAAAATACGCTCATCATTATTTTACGAATATTCGATAAAAATCTCAAAATTTACGGTAGAAATTTGGAGGGCAGATAGATATTGTCATTTGTAAAATCAAATGGAAGACGAAAATATCATATTTTGTTACTTTTTTTTTTTTTTTTTTTTTTTTCAAATAGTATTATTCGTTTTTGAAATATTTATATAAAATTAAATATATCGGAGAGTAATGTAAAAAAAAAGCGACAATTTTACCGTAAATATTGAGATTTTTGAGAAATGGTAATATATTTTTTTACGGAAGGGAAAGGATAGGATAGGAACGGTATAATTATTAATGCGCGTCTACCGTCAACTAGACGCGAAGTAATGTTTGAAGAGATAAAATGAGAGTTTGGGATGAAATATCGTCGTTATCGTTATGCATACAAAAGGAAAGAGAAAAAAATAAAAGAATGGAATTTCTTTCTTTTTCTTTTTTTTTTCCCTTTCTTTTTCGTTTACATAACGACACACCACGCTTTGGGCTCTGCGTCGGCGTTAATAATCATTTTATCGTCACCGAAAGTCTTGGAGTTGTATCGATCGGAGTGGAAGCTGTAGCCTTTGGCAATCGGTGTCGAGACGCGGACGGGTCTTCGGATACTCTTAAGCATTTCGAGAGATGCGTCGAGAAGACCTCCGCGTTCCGTAGTCTCCGTTTTCAATTTTTTCGTCGTCTCGACGGCGTCACCGAGAATTTTGCGTTTTCTATCGGCGGGACTGCCATTGTTGAGAATTATATCCGAAAGATCAGTCGGATAACGCGTCGGCGGACAGCCGGTAACAAATTCCGGATCCGTCGAAGCTCTCGATGTGTTGACGAATAGCGAGCTGTTTGGTGAAAATCTTTGCTCTCGCAGGGTAACGTGTCTCAAACGATTTATCGTACTGCGTCCCGATATGCTTCTCAAGGTCTTTCCGAACGACATATCGTGACGATTCGACTCGTTAGCGTTTACGTTATCGTCCGCATTGCTCACGTCGAAAAGCTTGGAATTGTCCTTCAGACAGTCGTTGAGTTTTATCTGCACGTCTTTCAGCATTATGGAGGAATCGTAAGAGACGAACGAGGCATCGTTATCGATACTTTCTTTTTCACGATCGTTCGTCTCTCGATGATCCTCCGTTAAATTGCCAGAATCCAAGGCTTCCGAAGTCGTCGATTCGACGACATCGACCGAACAGCTTTCCGAAATTTTCTTTCGTTCGGAAGTTTCGTCGCTCTCGCGGTTCTCTTCCTTTGGCCCGTTTTTCGTGGACTCGTCGGTATCGCCGTTTTGTTCCGCGATCGTCGACGCTTCTCCCTCGTCTTCCAATTTCAACGGGCCGTCGTCGCTCTCCAAACTGGGATTGTCCGCTTCGGCGTCGGGTATCGTCGTCACGCCGGATTCGTCGGTTTTATCGACTTTGTCAACTTTCTCGACTTTGTCCACTTTGTCCCGCGGATCGGTCAGATTTTCCTCCGACGCTTCCTTGTCGATCGATGCTTCCGTTTTTTCATCCTCGTCTCTGGGCGTTGCGTTCTCCGTTTCCGTAAGTTCGATCGGAACTTTTCCATTGACGTTCGATTGACTCGTTTCCGTTCGAACGTCTTTAATCGCGGTGGCCGCGTCGCTCGTCGCGCCTTCGATCGGCACGGCTTCCCTCGTGTCTCTCTTCGTTATCGATACTTTAAGCTGTACCGCCGCTTCTTCCGAATCGAGTTGCATTGTCGGCGCGATATCGCTGCTATGTTGATCGTTCGATGTCGCCGCAGCGAGCGCCTTCTCGTCCTTGCGAACCGCGCCGGTCTGAAAGCGAGTCGGATTTTTCAATGTTCGATGCGACTTTCCCGTTCCCGCTGCCGGACTGCGCAATTTACTCTGCAACAGAGAAGCGACGGCTTCGTCCCAAATTTTCCGGAATAATCTATAGCGTTATACCATTGAAAAACTAATCGACATAAGGCGCTTCAAAATTTTTCAACCATTCCGATTTAAACAAAACGCGGTAAAAAAAAAAAAAATACCGATCTTTGTTCGATTATTGTACATCCGTTATTATGGTATATTAATAACTCATTTTTGTTCTCTTCACAGTGTACAGTAACAATGAGATGCAGAAATGAAATATTATAATGCGTATAATAGTATTATTAATTAATAATAAGACAATTAAGAGAAATAAGACAATTAAATAATAAAATAAAAGGATATTTACCTTGAAAACTTTTGTCGTCGGTCCGGCCGGACGCTTCTGTACGCCGATGGGCTTTTCTCTGCAAAATAAAATGGTAAAAATGCGTGGCGCCAAGCGTAATTGCGAAACTGATCTGTTTTGGCGCATATATATATATATATACGATACTAAAGTCTAAATGATGATACGCCGGAGGTGATGAGAGGCGGCGTATCGAATACAAAATTTTTTGGGAGCAAATTGGAAGAAAAATCGGAGAAACGTTTCTCCGATTACGATAAAACGTTCGCATCGAAAAGAGCGGATAAAAATGTCGCAGCGGGAAAGGAAAGAACGACCATAGTACGAATTTCGTTCTGTCCGTAGCTAATTCCACTTCGATCGATAAAAAATACTCGACAATTTTTCATCGAACGACCGACCGAACGATTAAAAAAATTTTACTCTCAAAAACGTGTACATCATTCGTTTTTTTTGTTTTTTTTTTTCAGACACTAATTTGCTTTACGAACCTGTTGAGATTGTCCGACTCGCGCTGTTTCGTATCGCAAAGTTTGGACGACACGCTCGTCGTAGCTTTGAGCCTGCGAACGTACAAATTCCTCTCATCGCCCCCAGGGGCCGCCTTCTTTGGCGTTTTACCCATTCTTTTTTTTTGTTTGTCTTTTTTTTTCACTGTTTTACGTTATCCCTAAAGTTTTTTCTTTCTTTTAAATGTTTTATTTTTTATTCAATTCCTCGATCTTGTTTCGTCTTGCCGATTCTCTTTTTCACGATTTTTCTTTTTACTTGTCTCCGTTCTAATTTCTCCTTTGTACGAAAATAAACAAAAAAAAATTAACGAAATACGAAGAATAAAAAGAAAGAAACAAGAACGTACGAAATTTATCTTCGTTACGAGAATGTCGAGGAGAAAGAAAAAAAAAACAGCGATACGAGAAATTAAAGCCGATTACGCGGCGTCGCAAACATCGAGATAACAAACGTGCCGTTACGATCTGCTGATGTAACGTTTTGCGTGTAACAAAAGAAGAAGGGTTGTTTACCGAAGCGAAACGGAGCTTATGCTTGCGTGAAGTACACTCCCTTTACTCGTTACAAAAGCACCGCAATTAGCGCGATAGCTCAAGCTTCGACGCCATGTATAACGCCGCCCTACACAGTTCGTACGAATCCCTCGAGTTACGTGCACTTCCGTTATTTTCACCGATTATACCCGTTCACACTTTCGACTTTTCAACGGAATTTTTACGAAGAGTCAATAATTTTTCACAACGTTAGACATTTTTTTCCTTTTTTCGTTTATATTTTGTCTCAAAGCGCTTTCAATTACCCGGCAAAAAAAAAGTTTGTCAACGACGCTGCATCTCGTCGTCGATGTATGCTCGTTTTATAGTCGCGTACCATTGGTGCGCATTTCATCCGCTACCGGCGAATACGCGTCAATCGTTTTCCAAAAACAAGCGGGTCAATTCAAACAACGACAATATTATTGCGAATTGAATTAAATACTTGACATGCGTTCGCGCGTACACACTTCGGATATTCTTTATTTTATTTTAATCTTGTATTTTTCTACAAACATTTTTATGCCCCAAGTTCGGTAAAGTCTCCTATTCGTTGCTTCGTAAACTACAAAAGCGAGTTATTGGAATAAAAATTCTTCCGCAATAATCGATGCCCTGCAAAGTGCATTGTGAAATTAATATTTTCCGTATCATTGAAACGTTGCGCGTCAATATTGCAATGCCGTTATTCTCATTTCTAGGAACACAGTTCAAATCTTTCGCCGTCTCCCGGTCCTCGAAGACAACTCTTTCGATTTGTTCAACGGCCAACGAATCAGCCTTCGCGATACAGAGGAAGGAAGAAGAAAGAACGGGCCTTCGGCCAATCGGTCGGCCGCTCACCCCCAAAGCCCCCGCGACGCGAAACCGTCGGATGGTTTTACGAACGCCCGAGAGATCTCGTGAAAGCCCTTCGGCGTCGTCGACACTCCGTAAAGGTATTTCGCACTGTACACGGGCTTTGGGTGTAATGGCTTTAGCCGGGCGTTCGCGAGATCGCCGTCAGCGCTGAAACTTCGTTATTTAGCCGCAAAAATCTCCTCGTCTATCGCCCTGACGGCGCGCGGCGCGGTAGCCATCTTGAAAATATCCAAGTGTGTAATGTCTGCATGTGGTAATAGGTGGGGGACGTTTGTTAATGTGGTGCATTTCGTTCGTGAAATCTGTCACAAATGGGTAAATATTCTTTCGTATTAATTAAAGGATGTTACAATTAAAACACACAGTGAACCCATCGTCGCACGTTTGATAACAAGTAAGTGGTTTGGTGCGCGTGGCCCAGTGTTAGACGAGGCGCGGTAGGGAATCGTTCGATCGCGAGTGAAGTAGCTTTCTTGTGTCAATCGTAGCGGATTCCTCTTGCGTTTTCGCGGTGCAATTAATTCCGTTACTCCTTCTCGGCTGTTGCAATATCGTACTGTAGTATTATTTTTTCTTCTTTTCGACGTGTCAAGATGTCGAATGTAACTGAGTAATATCGGCAAAGTTGGAGATTTTACGAAACAAAAAAAAAAAAAAAAAAAAAAAAAACGACAAAAAAAAAAAATGTGATGCGATATTGTTCTTTACTAATAAGTGTTGCGGGCGAACAGAGAGCTGGCTGAGAAACCGTGAGTAAAGGGTGGCCCCCTCGATTGGCCGACACACCTATAAGAACGCATCGTGGAACACAGTGGCCGCGGGTTACAGTAACATAGAGAGAAACGAGTGGGCGAAAAATCATCCATTGCTCCCGAACATCCAAAAATCGTGTTAATATTAATAAACATCGAAATATCTATAGCCCTCCCCACCACTCCCGCTCAACATTTGACATAAATTTTGCGCGACGAAAAAGAGAGTCCCGTAATCTTTGCCGAATGGCCGACTGCTTTCTAGGTTACTGACGGACCAACCGTGTATACGCGATACCCGCCGCGACTCTCTCGTCCTTTTGACTCGCTTGGCGATTATTATCTTCGTCGTTGCTTGCATAAAAAAAAAACAGGATCTACCGTCGTTGGCAATTATAGAAATATCTCTCCCGGTCTCTCGCCCTCGGCATTCTCGCGATTCAATTTCTCCTCTCTTAATAATCGCTCTACCAAGCGAGTTTCTCGGGATGCATGTGTCAGGCTTGAGAGCTCGTAAGTCAAGCGGAGAATACCGACGATACGTAGTTCGACGACGAACTTATTTTATTTTTTTTCGACGTTAGATAAGCATGCGCGGCGGTAGTTGACGTGTTAATGAAAATATTAAATATGCTTCTATCGAAGTTTTCGTTTTCGATGTAATATTCGAATGTTTCGCGTGTCAACGATGTTTCCAATTCTTAACTTGTAACACGAACGGCGCGGCAAGGGGTAATGGTGGGGGGAGGGGGGGAGATAACGGTACACGATAAATTTACTCGGGTTGCGGCGAGTATCGAAAAACGTGCGCGGTAGAGGGGGTAAAAGTTTGGCTTACTCTCGTCGTCAGAGACCGTGGTTTACTTCTCACGCTGTATTTGGTACCGAGACGTTATCCCCGTTCGCCTCGAATTATATACCCGGGGGATCTCTCTTTAGTAGATACTTGAATTACCGTTCTACAACGCCTCTATCTATCGCTCGCATTCAGGTTTCGACGGCTGCGAAATAATTTTTCGTAAAGTCCGCGACTGGTTGTCGCGCAGAGGGCAAAACGGTTGAGGCGGTCTCTGCGTTCGCGAGAACGGTCTCCGAAAAATCAGTACGACCTCGAGAAAACGGCGCAAGATATATAACTTCGAGGTCGGATCAATGCTGAACTATACATCGCCAATCCCTTCACTTTCAACGGATTATATATTTTCTGGCCCGAGACAAACTAACTCGCGAAGCCGAGAAATTGCGTTAGAAGCCCTGGCATCGTCATTCTACTCTTCGTTCCTCGGGACCCGTCGTTCGGGGCTTTTTTTTTTAATCTTATTTTTCTTTTATTTTGTCGACCGAAACCAATGATCGCGATGTATTTGGCAATGAATTGTCGAGGTCCCTTTTTTTCGCCGAAAAAACTAGAAAAACGGTGCCATTTTTTTTTACGTTCGAGTTGTCGAACATTTTTTTCCGAGACCAAGGATCGCGATGTATTTGGCAATTAATCGCCGAGGTCCCTTTTTTCGCCGAAAAAACTAGAAAAACGACGCCATTTTTGTTTTTTTTTACGTTCGATCTGTCGAACGTTTTTTTTTTTCTCTTTTTTCTCGAAGTATTCAGCCTCCGCGACAGTTTCCCGTTGTTTTATCTCATCTTACCACCGACCAAGCGCGTGTCACCTAACCTTACATTCTTGAACTCGTTTTAACCCAACAACGAACGAGTGATATGATTCAATTGTTTCGTATACTCTTTAATTACCGTAACGAAGAGTGACGGATCACGAGGTTTCCAGTATAGAGAACCGCCGCGTACTCAACGTCGTTTAAAAACCGTTTCTTTCAATCCCTTTTTATCGCGTCTTGCGACGCGATTTTTCTTCATTCGCGATATACACATACAAACATATTCGTGTGCATATATTGTCGCGGGTGATTATTAAATATCGTATTTGCATCGATCTTTGTTGCCGTGCAATTGCCAGGTAACCGTCGATGTCGTAGTTTGCGCGCAACTACGTACATTAGTAGACATAGTAGACGACGAAGCGCTCGAGCCTCCGGCAGCTGTAAACTGACTGCCCGTGCGACAGTCGTCGTCGGCGCGCCGGTTGTCGCGGCGGCGGACGGGAAACCCCCCTCACGATCGAACCGCGCTTTTTCTCATTTTATATATACCCCCATTTTTGCCGCCGATCGATTATCGCTATCGCCTCCCCTCCGCGGCCGCGTCTTTTTTATATATATATATATATATATATATATATACGCTATACTCGGCGCCTAGGTCAGCGCCGTGTTACTGACCTCATCCCTAAATCCGGATTCGCGGTTACCCTTGAAGAGTTTCGACTACATATATAAATCGCACTCACAATTTTCGTTCGTCGCTCGTACTTCAACAGTTCACACCCGGCATTCGCAACCGAATTGTGATTAATTTATACGGAACTCGAATATATATCGAATGAATAAAAATTCCTCACATTTTTATAATAATACGCAAAAATATTTATTTTACGTCAATAATTTTATATTTTACAATGTTAAAAATAGTACATGACGATAAAACTTGTTACGACGCGAAAACGAGTTTCGTAAGAGTATCGCGCAAAATTTTACATTACAAGGTGCGAAATGGGAGTTTTACGCACAGAGTGAAATAAATATCTTTATAGTTTCATCGGAGATCGAATTTTTTTTTTTTTTTTTTTTTTTTTCACCGAAAGCATGTAAATTAAAGAAATCGTTATACCGCTTTTGTTAACTATTTTTTTTTTTAATATTCATTCGGAAATACGCGATAGCCGAGCGAATTTGGGAGAGTTAAGGAAAGATCGATGTCTGCGGCGGATATATGTTCGGATCGGTCCGCGTAAATTTCAAAGGTCAAACCGTCTCGGTTGAGTTTCCGTTTCTCCGTGGAGATTGACGTGCGCGCACCTGATGCACATTTGCGGCTCGAATCTCGCGTAACTGGTAGACTCGCGCGCGCGCGTGCGCGCAGACGAGAAATTAAATTTCCAAATTAAACTTTAGGCACACAGTTTTAAACGGCGAATACGAGGATCGCGAAATTTTCGATTGTCGCGTATCCTTATTTAATTTTTTTTCGATATATACGCGTCGTTGCGAACGGCGACTAATCAGCGAACGCACGCGCCGCGATGATTCATTCGTCACTGGTTTTGTATTCCCCCGATGTGAATATATCGCGAATCTCGTTGGATAATGACGAAAAACGATGAGATAAAAAAAAAAAAAAAAAAAAATTAACGCCGCGCACACGCCTCCCGCGTGTTCGCGGCTCCGGCGTTAACGTTGACGATAATCGTCGACATTTTCCGCGTCAGATTTCGCGCGAACGTAAAATATTGCTCCGTTCTCGTTAAATCGACATTGCCGTTGAAAATCGTTCGATCGATGAGTGAAATGTAAGATTTGGCTATTTTGCGTGTACGCGTACTTCGCGTACAATATTCGCACGACGATTCGCGATCATTCCGTTCGCATGGATCCGTCCCTTCGCGTTGCGCGTATACTTACGGCGTAAATTATCGAAAAACGGAGCGAACTGTCGGGAACATCGACGGCGTTGAATCCGAAGCCCTGTGGCCCTCGTGAGCGTTTGAGAGACAATCGAGAGGCCATTTTCGCTCGCTACTCTATCATGAGATACAATAGTCGCCCACAAAATAAATTTCCCCTTAACGCGGAGCCGCCGATCTTGTCGCTTCAAGATCGTTGATATCCTTCGACCGCCACAAGCGCGCGTCCCAATTTCCGTAATTTCCTCATAATTCGCGCTGAAATCGTTTTTTTTTTTCCCGAAAGACAAATAAAAAAAAATAAAAATAAAAAAAAATCGAAATAAAAATAGAAAAGTTTATGTTTATATCCGCGAATAAACGGTTTTTACTCGATTACTTCGTCGAATAAATGTAAAAAAGTTTAAAAAGGTCAAAAATCGATTTTTACTTCGAGGCTCGCGATAGTTTCGGCAAAATCCCCCGAGGGAAGCGTTGACCGGCAAAGAGTCGAATAAGAATCGTGTCGAAACATCCTCGGCGCCTGTATCCTTTGTATTTCGTTTCGACGAGCGGTAAAACCTTTTTTTTACTCTTTTTTTTTTATTATTATTTTTTTTTTCCACACGGTCTCCGTAAAACGAGAGATCGAAGAGAACTCGGGCGGGCATTCGGTCGGCGGTGCTGCGCGACCGTAGCGAGCGGCGGCAGATATGGAATGAGTCACGCACGCCTACCTGAAAGTAGGACTCTCTCGATTCTCCGCTCCGAGAGAGAGCTCCGCGCGCTCGCTTGCGGCATCGAAGCGGCAACGTCGTCGGTGTGTCGGGACCGTCGGCCGGGGACAGTGGCGAATATAATATACGCCTTCTTCCTCGTTCTTCAAACCGGAAGAACCGATTTCCTTCCGTATATAATCGTTAATTTCGCCCGAAAAAATTTTTTTATCGATGGCCGATAATCGAAAAATCGGCGAGAGCCTTAAAAACGCCACAGAGCCTTAAAAACGCCGCTGACATCGATTTTTGGAGTAACATATTAGCGAGTAATAGAAAAAAATAGAATAAAATAGAATAATAAATATCGTTGGCGATTATTGCTTTTCGACTTATCAGCTTTTGCGCGGCGTGTGTTTTCTACCTTACAGGCGTAGGGGTAGAGGGTGCAACATCGAAGCGCTGGAGGGTCTGAGGGAGTGAACCTGGCTGGCCTAGAATGTTCGGTAACATGCGGAGCACCCTGCAAACCGTTCCGGAGTCCGTACCCACCGACCGCGTAACAAACTCAAAAGTAAGTTTTCAACCGCCCCTCGCATTTACCAACTTTTTTTTTTTTTTTCTTCCTCTTTTTCCTGACCGGTTGTGCGCGGTAAACGCGCAGCTTGTCGTCACGCCGCGCAACACCGGGAAATATTGTGGGTTCTTATTTTTTTCGTTGCATTTTTCGCTTTCATTTTTGTCGTATGTACGTTACTCAGCGAATCAATCGATGGAAGAGACAAATCTTTCACATCGGTACTCCAATTTTCCATTTTTTTTTTTTTTTTTTTTTTTTTTTTTTTCGTGAAAAATTGGGCAAACAATTGCCTATTTTCTCGCGTTCGTAATTGCGCGGCGAAGACCACGTTGGCTTTTACAGTAGAAACTCCGTATTCTTAAGTCGACGGAACCGGAAATGCTCCCGTTTTTATGCATTTCCCCTATCGTCCCTACTTCCGGTTCGTTGCTGCGAGTAGAGGTAATGAGGGGTTTACGCGTCCGTAGATAGCGCTTGGAGTGGGGGGAACGGATTCGGGGGAAATACAGTTAACGGAAGTCGTTGCCATGGTAACGAGTTGAAATAAGGGAGCGGTTGAGTTAAGAGGAGTTAAGAATACGGAGATTCGACTGTATATTACATTGTCGTTTACGAATATTCAATGTTGCGGTCTCTGTTTTTATTTCGCGGTGAAGCGTATATATATATATACGCGTAATCGCTGCGAATATGTTTTCGTCGCGTTCCGGTGGGACGATTAGGCGGATATTCCGTTAATCGTAAAAAAAAAAAAAAAAAAAAAAAAACACAAAAAACATAAAAGAAAACGTAATAAATAAAAGCTGCAGCTTCGTGACGTCTTTCGGCATAATGGTAAAAGGTAGAAAATCACTCAGTCGTTATTTCATCAAATTCATTCGCATATCGGCATTTTTTATAAATTTCACCAACGGAAATCGAATAATTATTATCCACGCGAAGTTTCGAGTCGATGGAATTTTTTTCCTCGCAACTCGATCTTTCGCGAAAAATTGGCCGACAATTCGCGACAATTTCGTCGGTCGGTCACGCGCCGCTCGTCGAGAGGCGATAGGGCATCGCGCGAGATCGCCAAGCGCCGAACTTGTACGGCGGCTCTCCTCGGTACGCGCGTTATCGCTGCGAAATCTTTCGGGAAAACGAGTCTCTCGAGAAGCAGAGTTTTCTCGCTCTGCTACACGCGAGTTTCCCGCGACGCCCGACGCGAGACTGTCCGGCCAATCGAACGCTTTCCACGTCCTCCTTTCTTTCTCTTGTGTTTTCTTATCGGAAATCTTCATCCTCTCGCGAGTAACCAACGATCGAAACCACTAAGATGGGCTTTTACTCCCGCGAATGCGTTTTACGCGCGCAACGCTTTCGCGATACGAAACAGATACGAATTTCGATGCGAGAGCTTTGGTCGCGGAACGGCGGAGATACGAACGGAAAAAGGTGGGAAACCCCCTTTCCCGCCGTATTTACCGTACGATTTTTAAAAATTGCGCGCTGAAATTCTTCGTTTCGAATGATTTTGATTCGTGACGCCGGAAAAACTCCCGATCGGCGGGGGATACCGATTAAACGCCGAAAGGAAAGCGATATGCCGACGATGCGTATTCCAATTGTTATTGTTGTTATTCGAAGTATTAATAATTTCATCGGTCGCGCCGGGGGCCTGGAAACGTCGAGTGGAAAGTCCTCGGCGATCGCGCTTGTCTCTCGCGATGTCCGATAGATGGCGAATGATGACCGCGCGAGAAGGCGGCCTCCGTTCACAAACGTTACGGGATAAAGCGGAGAGTCGCGAGACTGGTAGCCGGTGTAGTGGCCGTTGGCTCTTTGGAGCAAATTACTTTTTCGAACGGCTTGGAAACGTGTCGCTCGCGAAGCTCCTCGGCATCCGGTGGTCGCTAAACTTGGCAATCCGAAAAAAAAATCAACGGGCATTTTCCGTTGAGTTTCACGGAGAGAAAGAGAGAGAGAGAGAGATTTACGCGCGTATTTTCGCACTCGGCATCTCTGGCGTCTCGATTTTCCTTCACCGTAATCGCATATTATGCAAATTAGGGAGGAGGGGGGGGAGCAGACATTCGTCATTGTCCCGAAAGATAAATATATGTCGTAATGGTTACGTACATAACGTTCCGCGTCCGTTCGACCATCCGTAGCTTTTTAAGAAAAATACGTTTCGCTGATAATGGCTTTCTTTTTCTTACTCCATTTACTCCAAAAAGTTTATTCGCATTGTCGGATACTCCGATACGAGGAAATTTTGAAAATCATTTTGAATGCGAGATATTTAATAATTTTTCTTTTGATGGACAATTTTTTTTCATTAAAATCCTTGAAAACACTTATTTTTCAAAGAATCGAGAAATGAGAAATTTTTGAAAAATGAAAAGTTAACGAGAGTCGAGAAATTTGAAAAATGAAAAGTTAACGAGAAACGAGAAATTTGAAAAATGAAAAGTTTACGAGAAACGAGAAATTTGAAAAATGAAAAGTTTACGAGAAACGAGAAATTTGAAAAATGAAAAGTTTACGAGAATCGAGAAATTTGAAAAATTAAAAGTTTACGTGGCATCGAATGATTGAAAATAAAATGGCTATTCAGGCTTAACGTACGTTCGATCGGGACAGCGGGAAAAAAATTGGTGCGTTTGATAAGCCGAAAAAAAAGGTCCGCTTTCTTCGGGTTTCGTATCCGCGGAGCTATACGAAAGTCGCGGGCGAACCGCTTGAACGGCGTGTAACTCGTTCGAGGACATGGCGCGGAGGGGCCCGGGCTTACGGCGTGGTATACATACGGTTCGACGAAGAAGCCGGTAGGCCCATAAATGGTTGCGGCCAGAGACACCGGACGGGAAATATAATCACGAGTAAAACTATACGGGGAACCCCGCGCGCATCGGTGCGACCGAGTCGTCGAGGCTCCGAGGAGTAACTCCGGGACGAGTTACTTTCATGCGATAAAACCCGATGCCGGAGGACCACACCCGACAATATCGACTCAGAACTAATGGTGAGGGAAAAAAATCGATATTGTGATTTTTTTTTTAAAGTGATTTTTTTCGAAATTTTTTTTTCAAAGTCGTGGGTATGACGATTAGCCAAAAAATGTTGGTACCGAAAAATTGCTCTGAAAAGGTTTGTTAGGGGTATTTTTAGTTCGGAAATATACGACTTAAAACTAATGGCGAGAGAAAGAATTCGATATCTTGATTTTTTCCAAAAAAAGTGGTCCTTTTCGGGATTTTTTGCTCAAAGTCGTGCGTATGACGATTAGCCAAAAAATGTTGGTACCGAAAAATTGCTCCAAAAAGGTTTGTTAGGGGTACTTTTAGTTCGGAAATATACGACTTAAAACTAATGGCGAGGGAAAGAATTCGATATCTTGATTTTTTCCAAAAAAAGTGGTCCTTTTCGGGATTTTTTTCTCAAAGTCGTGAGTATGACGATTAGTAAAAAATGTTGATACCGAAAAATTGATTTAAAAAGGTTTGTTGGGGGTACCGTCAGTGCGGAAATATATTGAAGAAACACGTAAAAAGTACATAAATCTGATGTGAGTTAATTAAATAATAACGTGAATATGAATAGAGGCTTTGCTCACTTAATGTGAAGCTAGCAGAGCACTTTTCGCATCGACTTTTTAGCTAATCGAAAGGTGTATAAAAATTTCGCTTTCGGCATATAATTAGCACATAAAGCACTCAATTTTGGTACATCCAAAACTAATTTCTGAGACTTTCTGAGACTTTCCGAGATTTTCTGAGACTTTGGATTCTCAAACGTTTCGCCGATCGTATTTTTCGAAGTCAGTGGAACGAACGGTGAAAGACGATCGAGAGGTTTTCCGTATCGCGCTAAAGCTCGGAATATCCTTTACGTTTTCGGTTAGCGCGGCGGATATACGACGAACCACTTTCTCACCACCCGCATCGCGGATCGATTGAAACCCAGGCGAGCGAAGAGCCCCTCCTCGCGCGTCTCTCTCTTAACCCGGTAACCCGTTCGACCTCCAGGATCGACGAGTGACGCGCTTCGATTACGCTGATGATTTCTATGCGCACCGAAAATTATGTTCGGCGATCGAATATTCCGCTCCATCTTTTTCTCGCTCTCGGCAATCCTCGACTGTAGGCGTTTGCCTTATCGACACGGTCTTCCGGATGAGTTATTTATTCTTATCGCAATTAGCGCCGATGCGCGGTCTTAAAAACTAAACAGTATTTTCTTTTTTTTTTAAATCATTGTATCGTTTATAGAGAAATGTAGATAACCATTGCGTTGCAACATTTTTTACGTAATTACAATAGCGTCATCGACGATAGCGGTGGAACGAGAGACGACGATAGAATGAGTGTCTCGCGTGGCGTTTAGCTAAATCGTGCCGAACACATTTCTTCGAATATTTGTCAGATTTGAAAAACCGATCGATTCGAAATCGTCAATTTTCGAATATTTCGAAAAATACAAAAATAAAATATACACTTTAATTTCATAAAATTTTTCCCTTTTTCGAAGTAAAAATCAATGCGAAAACGTCTAATTTTCAGATTTTTCAAAAAATATCGTTTGGAAAATTTTATAAAGCGAACAAGAAAATAAGAATTTATTTTTTCGAACTTTCGATCGAAAAAATGTCTACGCGTCTTTATTTTCCGGATAAAAAAAATGAAAGTTTTTTTTTTTTTTTTTTTTTTTTAACGCGGCATCGGTGTCCTCTGGAAAAATCGTAGGATTGTCGTTACGTTGATTTCGCGTCAACGTAATGTCAAATTGAAAACCTGAATCTGTCGGCAACTACTCCGCGTCAACATTTGCGTATCACCTGTTATACATTTTTAACGAGATTTTGATTTATCCGCGAGAATAGAGACGACGTCTCGTCGTAGTTTGTCGGCGTCGGGACATTCGGGCGAATTTCTTATCGTACGTGAAACCGCGCGTGATGTTCCTCAAGCTAACGAATCGACGAGAATCGCGTTAAGTTATATTTGCGAAGCCTCCGCGCGTCAAGGCTGCCGCTGCCGCTGCCGCTACCACTGCCGTTACCACTGTTGGTGATACTCACCGAAGCTACACGATCGAACACGGGCCCATCGTGTAGGCAGTGTTATATCTGCGCTCTCGAGACGTACAACGCCGCTGCGTATTATCAAGAATTCCGATAAGACGCGAGAAAAAAAAAAAAAAAAAAAAAAAAGATCGCGCGGTTCGTATGCGTTAACATTCGTTCGGTTTTATTGAGAAACGATATACATATATATAAATCGATCCTGAATCGACTTCATTATCGCGTAGGTACCCACGAACGAGAAACGCTCACTGTAATTTACCCGCGATGACGGCGTTTCTCTCAGTTGTGTTTTAATTGCGTAATTTACGAAGGTCACGTGTATAACAACGAACACAGCTGGTCGTGGAATACGTTGTCGAGAGGTTCGACATCGCTGCGAGTGTGGAATGCTCGGTATTTTAGCACCATAAATAGAAACGCAGTTTCTCATTCGCGTCGAATCATAACGAAAAACGGGAACAACGTAAAACACTTTTCAACCATTCGAAATGTAACGTCGTTGTTTTGCCTCAAAACAATGATTACCTTCGTTCTCTGAAAGAGCGAAGGTACGCGCAATGATGTTTTTTATGAGAAAAAAAAAATACACATGGAAACGTGAAGTTGATTTTTTTTTTTTCGCTTTTAATCGTTTGGAGAGCAGTGAAATACGGAAACGCGGATAGATCGCGCGCAATTTACGAGACGCGAGATTCCGCGTCGATGGCGATAAATTTTTTTTTTTTTTCTCGTGCGACAAATATTTTCAAGAAATCGAAAAGATTTCACGAAGCATCGATCATTGCGAAGGAAATAAAAAAAAAATCAAAAAAATACATCGCGTCCCCATGGAAATGCGAGCGTCTGTACCGTTTAATCGTTTATTCGAATGCGCATTCGCTCGACTTTGCGGAATCTTGAAGCATCCGCGATATTCCCATATTGGTACGATGGCGAAGTGGCATCCTAGTGATAATCAATTAGGGATCAATCAAATTTCACCGGCTTATTGGTAATCTCCTGGCTATGGTTTGCTGCACGACGGAGGCCGTTACGATCGGCTCGCGTTGCCGCGCGGCGCAACATCGATCGACGAATGGCACGCGCGCAATGCCCGCCTCGCTTCGGCCCGCTTCTCCGCTGATTGCCAATTTACTTCGAAACTCTCGAACCGCGCGTATATATCCGACATGACGCGAGTTCTCGAACGGCTGGTAAACCGCACAAATGAACGAAAAAAAAAAAAAAAAAAAAAAAAAAAAAAAAAAAAAAAAAAAAAACATCCTCACGGACGCAAAAGATACGTAGCATCAAGGTTATCAGTTATTCGGAAAATTTTACCGTCTTCGTCAATTTAAAGAGCCAACGGCTCGACCGACGTTCCGCTTCTAATTATAACATTTTTTAAAATTACGTCATCGTACGAAATTCCGAATTAATCGACGGCTGTTATCTTGCGCAGTATTTTTTTTACAAAAATTTGGAAAACTTCCAACTGACGAAAAAAAAAAAAGTGTAAAGAAGAAATTTTATAAAAAAAAAAAAGAGTGAATTAATCGGACATTTTTTTTCGTCATAAAATCACTGTGTCTAATCGTATTGAGTAATTTTCGATCGTTTGGAAACTCACCGGGCAAATAGATCGCTCATCTTCGCGATACGCTTGACTCCGGCGTTTTTATTGCCCTGGCGAGCGGTCGCGGGAATTGATAAAATAAACAGAGAGGAAATTCTTCGAATAAAGAGTTATTATTTTATAGGGAACAAAGCGGCCGATAAGGCGGCAGAAAAGAAAGCGCGTAATATCGCGGTCGCGATGACTGTTGACCGGAATATATATATATATATTTATTTTCTAATGCACTATAACGCGTCGAATATTTCGATTCTACGAGATATTTCATTCGGAGTGCGTAAACGCGTTCGTAACGATGCGGTTGTATTTGTTATTGTCGCGCGAAGGAAATATATCGCGTAAAGCAATTCAATCCGCGCGATATCGTCGACGATACGCCGAGGTAAATGGGAAGTGGAATTCTACAGACTGAAATCGTTCGCAAAGGAAATATTGTTACTACGATACGCGTTCGAGTATTCCGTCACAGCTACGAAGATACGCATCGACGAGGACGGCTCGCGATAGTATGCGAATATTGAATCATTTCTCGAAAACATCCGCGAGCCTCTCGTCGTAGTCGTCGTAGTCATCGTAGTCGTCGTGTCGGGACAACACTCTCGGCTTTCATAGTTCGTATATTCCTTTCGCGACTAGTCGTAAATATGTGCGGCGATAGGTAGAGCCGTACGGGGGCTCCGTATCGACGATACAAAGCATTTATTTGTATTTAATCCGCACTATGTCACGCGCTTACCAACTTTAACAACGACCAATGCCAATGGGTTCTATCTTTGGATCCTTCTCCGGTGTAAACTTCTCCGTTGTCCGCTCCGGCGGAAACTTTTTTGTTGTTTTTTTTTTTTTTCTTTATACAAATAGCCGCGACACAGGTATCCGTTGGCTCTTTAAAGTTTTAACATCCACCGAGTAATCTATCGATTAATCCAGTTGAAGCAAAAAAAAAATCACGTAAACAAATTACATTTCTTTTTGTTTGCGTATTAAAGCGCATTATCGCGACTCCGAGAAAATCGTTTGCGGCCATTGCGGCGGTCGGGGAGTTTCCTCCTCCGGTAGCGCCAAAGTTACGAGTGCCTCGTCTCGAGGGGACATTCGTCTTGCGTAATATACACCCGATAAACCCGCTCTTCCGTCCCTTTCTCGTTTTTTTTTTACAAAGATTACAAAGAAAACGACGGATAACCGATAACGATATTTCCGAAAGACCCGTTTCCCGCGTTTGCGGCTTACGATACTTTAGGTTCGACGATTCTCGGTATCGCCAATGATCGACGCGAAGTTTTCATCATTCGGCAATCGAACGAAAGTGAAAAATATATTTTCCCGTCTCTTATTAACCGATTTGGGAGGAAAAACTATCGACGACGGAGCGCGAAACGCGAGAAAGATACGGCAAACAAAACAATCGATCGATCGACTCATCGATCGCGGAAACTTCGGCGCGAACTCTTGTTTCCCCCGCAATTCCGCGCTATAGTCACAAACGTCATCGGTTGCTGCTGCGAGGTGTGCATCAGCGCTGACGCGATTTTTACACGCGACGACGAGCCCCTCTCCCGAATAATTATGAGTCATTTTATTTGTTCATCGACGCTCTTTGCCAACTAATTCGTATCTCTTTTTTTATTTTTTTTTTTTTTTTTATTCCGCGGGCCAATTTTTCCGCTGCCATAGACAACATTCGTTCGAACCTTTCGATCTCTCGCGACGCAATGAAAAATCTTAAATTGATTATTTATACTTTTGCGGGGCATTGTCCACGTCGATCGTCGTAGAAGTTTCATTGTTGCTACGATTTCCATTCATCGTTGCCGTCATCCGCTTTTTTTTTTTCTCGTTAAATCCGAAACGCTAAAGGATTTCTAGACATGGAAACGAGCAAAAGTCGTCGATGACTCGTCGATGGTGTAAGTTTTTGTTTTCGCTTTTCTCAGCCTTATTGATATATAAATAGCCACCGTCCCTCCTTCTCCGAGTTCGCGTACTTCATATAGACGTTATATATTGTACGCCTTTCTCGCTTCTCGGATCTCCGAGAGGTCTGATCGTAATATTCCACGACCTCGTATCCTCGTTGTTCGTTCGGCCGATTCTAAGCGCCACCGACGAGATCGCGGAGGCGATTCTCTTCTCAGCCGTCTATTTTCGTTGAGAAGAAACGTTCGGAATCGTCGCATCGGATAAATCGATCGCGTACGGGAAGATCGATTTTATTTCATACGAAAGTACATACGAGACTCGGATAAGCGTTACAAAGTTGAAAATGTAATCGGAGTACGCGGCGGGAAGGGGAAAGGTTAACGTTAATCGGCCGGCGACGGCCGGCGTCGGCGGATTTCAACGATCTTCTTTGCTCCGTTGAGAGATTCCGAAACTCGAAAGTACACCCGCAGTTACCGATATATCGTTGATGCTCCGTTAATACTTCCGCGGTATCAACATCGTTCGGTGTCTTTCGCGTGATAGTCCACGAAGCCCGGTCTCGTCATCGGCTCTCGTCACCGGGTTTCCGGGCGGTTTACATCACAGTGGCAAAAGTATATAGATATACGAAGAGAAAAGAGAGCATCGGAGAGGAAGGCTTCGCCACGGTATGGTTTAGCGTTGCGCAACGAGTGTGCATCTCTATCCAGGCGCTGTTGGTGTACAGCACTTTAATTTTCTATTCGGCGCTCCGCAGTCAGCGCGGCATTCGTCTACTTGCGCATCGCGCGAACGTATACATCGCTGACTCTTATATATACGTCTGCGCGCCACGTTGGCGCGTAACGTATATTTTCCATATGGTTCGAGAGTCCGAGATATACATATGTATATATGTATTTATATTATACGCGTATACCTACACAAAGCACGTTCACTCGAGCGTCCGGCCTCGGCGCATCGACGCGCCCATAAGTCCCTTAACGTACCGCGAAGCGTTTGCGTACGCAAGAGAAACAAGGAGACCGTTCCACTATCGACGATAGAGAGACGGAGAGACGCAGAGACGCGGCTTAACCGAGTCAAGTGTATGCATCCCAATACACATAGGTAACGACAAACTTGACGAGCGGAAGGCTTGTCCGTTCGAGACAAGGCGCGGAGATCGAGTTTCGCGAGTTCGAGAGCGACGAGCGATAATGTCGCGGAGTCTCGACGCTGGATATCAATTATCGATAAACTACATCTGTTTTTTTTTTTTTTTTTTTTTAGATCGTAGAAATGTGATAAATAAAATACAATTATCTCGATTACGAAATTATTCCGTAACTAATGAAAAATGAAATTGGAAAATATGGTCTCCGATCGATGTTTTGCGAACTTTTTTTTTTTTTTTTTTTTTTTTTTTAGATCGTAGTAATGTGATAAATAAAATACAATTATCTCTATTACGAAATTATTCCGTAACTAATGAAAAATGAAATTGGAAAATATGGTCTCCGATCGATGTTTTGCGAACTTTTTTTTTTTTTTTTTTTTTTTTTTTTTTTTTTTTTTTTTTTTAAGACGAGAATTGTGACCTTTAAAAACGATCTTTCAAGGTGATAACAAAGAGCCCGAGATAAGACTCGATTGGTTCTTGACGAAAAAAAAAGTCTTTTGTAATCCCTCGACGACCCTCATTGTACCGCGAATTTATTATCGTATCTCTTTTCTTTGGAGTATAATGGCGGTTATTGACTATATCGAAAGCGTTCTTCTGCACGAGAAAACCCGGTGGGTGCATCGTACAAAGGAAGGCTCGAGTGGAGTTGAGAGTGCGAGGCCGCGAGGTTCGCCACTGTCTCTGCACGTAAATGAAACACATCGAGTCTCCCGTCGAACATGGACACGGTTCGCTTGTATCGGGGGGAAAAAAAAAGAAAAAAAAGAGAGAGAGAGAGAGAGAAGCCACACCGAAGCTCCGGAAGGCCGGTATGCACCTCTCGTTCGCGTCGTTGTATATAAATTCGCAGCTATAATACACACGTATCGGCGAAGATGCCGGGAACAAAGCTAGGAATGCCTCGCGTGTCGCCTCGTTTTCTCCGCAACCATAGAGAGTTTTACAGCGGCATAGGCACACGAGCCAAGTCACCGAGGCAGCGGCGGCATCAAGAGAGTAGAGTAGAGTAGAGTAGAGGCAAAGCGAGAGAGTAACAAGCCGCGCCGAGGCGCTCCGCGGCTCAGTTAGCACGAGGCCCGCGATCGAGTAGCACGCACGACGAGGCGGGCGGACCCCGTGTTATATTCCACTCTTTCGTTCGTTCTTAACGTTCGCGCGAGAGTCCATCGAGAGACAAGCGACGAGCAGCGAGCCGAGTGTGGAACTCGTCAACTACGATTCGTATCGTACGAAAAACTTGCTCCGTGGATTCTTTCGTTCGGTATTGCGAACAACGGACCTTGTCGATCGACTCTCCTACCGTATATCGCGCTTACGACTCTCGTCATTCGACGAGTCATTCCAAATTCTGTGATTGTGATTGTTAAACGTGCGTTTACGCGTATGTGCGCCTATGCGTGTGTTTTTCTTTTACGCGCCAATCGAGTGTCAACATTTGGATCGTTCACGTTTGGAATACGCGATAATGTCGAGTGAAATTCGAAGTTCTTCCGCGAGGTATTAATAGCCGCGGAGTAGCGACGAGGAGGAGGAGGAGGGACGCGGACGCCGGAAGGAATTGGAACGGTGGGAAGAGCGGTGTTCGTAGTACGGAGAGGAGAGAGCACGTGGTATCGACACAGTCCGGTTATTATCACGGAAACCCGCGACCGAAGTCCGAAACAAATTTCTATCGAAAAATCGCCTAAAATCCCTTTATGAAAATTCCTATTTGCGATTTATTTCAATTCCGCTTTTTTTTTTTCGAAGATACGAAATCGTATATTATGCATCAAGGGAGGGAGGGGGTGCGTATTTTCATTGAGTATGAAGTTTGAAGCGAATTCACTGTATAGGAATTCACACGAAGTAAAAATCCACTTCCTCCCGAGTCGCATACGCTATTTTTTTTCCGATTGTCCTAAAATTTTTCATATTTTTATGCCCGCAAAGGGCCACCGATTTCTCAGCTATTTTTCTTCCCCAAGAAGGAAAAGTACCACTTTTCCTCCCGCTGGTCACGAATAGCTAACTTTCAACCCGCGAATCAGGCATGAAATATGGTCTTTGAAAAAAAAAAAAAATTGAAACTGAGAAATAATTGAACTTTAACGATTTATCGTATTTTTGGAGTCGGCGATTTTTTTCCGCGATCGGAAGACTGCTATTTTTTTTGTAGAATAAAAAATAAAGGTTTTTCCTCCCGCTGGTCACGAATAGCTAACTTTCAACCCGCGATGCAGGCATGAAATATGGTCTTTTGAAAAAAAAAAAAAATTGAAACTAAGAAATAATTGAACTTTAACGATTTATCGTATTTTTGGAGTCGGCGATATTTTTCCGCGATCGGAAGGCTATTTTTTTTTT
The DNA here is from genome assembly GCA_934046635.1 of Buathra laborator. NCBI lineage: Eukaryota > Metazoa > Arthropoda > Insecta > Hymenoptera > Ichneumonidae > Buathra > Buathra laborator. The sequence continues at coordinate 17,061,412 of OW203897.1, forward strand.
GTAGAATAAAAAAAAAAGTTTTTGGGACTTTCGTAAGATCGTAGGATTTCGGGAAATGCAAAGAAAATGAAATTTACTTGTATCAAGTAGATCGAGTCAATCGGAAGGGTTTGGAGCGCGGAAGCGATTTAGCTTTACGGTTTGGTTACAATAACGTTGTCGAAAGGCTCGATATCGCCGATGTTACCGATCTTTGCACTATATCTGTATAATTTTACACTAATATCGCGGCTTATACATATCCGGGATTCCTTTTAACGCGACGCGTGCCGAACTACGGTTACGTGCCTCGCTGACGGTGTTTCTCCGCTATATTCGACTCACCCGTGTCAATGTGGAACGGCGAAATACGCAAACTCGATTACGCTAACGACATTAGGAAGTCCGCGACGAGAGCCGGTCAAGGCGCGCAGCGTTCCGCTCGGGTCCGTCCGTCCGTTGGACAACGGAGCGCGGAGCGGTGTGCAGTCGCAACTGGAGCTCGTTACCGTCTTTTTTCTTTGACACTATTGCTGCTGCTACTGCTCCTCTCGTTACCGTGAGGTTACCGCGCGCGACATTTCGTCATTTGTTCGCGAACGCGGCAATGGCAAAGTATTCATTCGAGAAATCGGTGGAAAACCAAACGAAACGTTGCGTATCACCATCCCTCGTCTTTTCATTCTCCGATGACGAACGTTAAACGCAATTTAATCGAATCATCCAGTTGTCCCGAGTGTTTAATCGAACGACTCCATCGTACGAGGATTAATAACAGAGTCGATGCGAATTAACTGGCAATTAGAGTCGCGGGGCAAGTTCGGGAATGCGTATAGTCGCACGGTCGCACGGCACGCGGGAGAGAGACGGCTCTCGGAATACTACAATCGGACTATCAACGGCGATCGAAGGAAAACCACCGTGCCTCGCGCACCCGTTGCGCATCAATGAAGTTCGTTCATCTTAACGATAGTAACTCGCGACCGTTTTATCGCGGATATCGTCTTTCGCGAGGCGATACGATACCACGAACGCGTTACGGGGAATGAACTTTGACAAAAAAAAAAATTCGGTTCGCACCGCTGAATCGGCATTTGCCAATGGTGAAAGAATTTTTTTTTTTTTTCAGTATAACGAAATTTCTGATGAAAAAAAAACTAAAAAACGATACCCAACCGACTGTTGGTCGCTATGAAAATTATTTATTTCGATCGATCGAATATCTTTTTCGTTACCCGCGACGCCGATTCGGTGAATTCAACCGATTTTTTTTCTTCTCCGCGCGCAAACCGAACTGTAGAAATCGATGATATACGAGTAAATGATGAATGAAAACATTTTTAAAAATTTTTTTATGTTATTGAAAACAAAATAAAAAATTCAAAATGTGAGGAAAAAAGAAGTTGAAAATTTCGTTTAATTCGGATTGATGGACAAATTTAATTTCACGTACCGGAAGGATTATTGCATCCGGTTGTCGACGATTTATCGCCATAACGCGGATAGTCACAAGTAGATTACGTTGGGCGCACGGAAGCTGTATGGTTTCGGGGGGCAGAGTATCGCAACAGTAGCGACCGGAGAATCGTTAACAGCATCGTCGCATTACAGCAATGATCGGAGTTATTATAGACCGCGGGAGGGAACGCGCGCTACTTTTGCGTTGGGAAGCGAGTCCTGCTTTTGCATACGTTGTCCCCTCCACCCTTCTCCCTCTTTCGTTCTCGACGGGTACGCGCGTAACCCTGGCATCGTCATCGTCATCGTCATCGTCCGTGCGCGCGAGTCGAACGCAAGTGCGCGCCGTGCGCTATCGTTCCCGAGAGCTACCGGCTGCTACCGGCGCGGTGTTTCCGCCGTTTCGCGAGTTTTTTCACCGCTTCGATACCCCGAGAGATCTCCCAAAAATTTACTTGGCGCATTCTTACCGTCGTTCGTAAATCAAGAAATAAAAAAAAAAAACGAGAAAAAACCAATTACCGATTTCGTAAGTGCAAAAGGATATAAAAAAAAGGAAAACCGAGTAATTTTTTTTATTCGTGAATAAAATTTGATATTTCGACGATGCAACACGCCGACGACCTCGTTGCGCGGATGGAGTGTCGGAAAAAAAAAAAAAAAAACACGAGTTGAACGCGGAGTATAGAATATAAAAACGGAACATAGAAACAGAGGCGTAATTACGATTGTCGTTGTTAATAAATGACGATGGACCGACGTCAACCGTCCGGCCGATAGTCACACGTGGATGCGGAGAGCGTTAACGATCATAATAGAAGAACTCCCAGTTTATTAGCTTTTTTTTTTAACGCAAATAACAAAAAAAAAACGGAGCTTCTCCATTCGTCAATGGCAAAGTTAGAATTTCGCGAGAGAGCCGCGATTCTCCACTCCGACCAGGAAAATTGACCTTTTGAAATGGCAATGACGATAAGCGAAAAAGATAGCGCTTGCGGCGGATCCGCCGAAACTCTTTCGTATTTTACGCGCACATTACTGTTTCATTGATTTTTTTTACACACCCGCGATCTCCGCTCAATAAATAATATTTTTAATAACGCCGCCAAAAATCGCGCCGAAATATTTCGCTGTTTTTTTGCACAATTTTATTCGACCATTCGACAATTTTTTTTTTTTTTTTTTTTTTTTTCTTCGTTATTGATCGACAAATACGCTATTAATCGCGTTGACGTCGGCGTTTAAAGAGCCAATTTTGAGAATAATTCGCGTCTCCGATGCCCATCGCGTATTTCGTCGATAGTTCGAAGTGGAAAAGTTGCGTACGGAGTGCACAAACGAATTATGCACCGAACGAAGTTCCGGGTGAGCCGTGGTGCCCCCCGAATGGCCGCACCACCACCGCTCGGACTCCTACTCGGAGCTAATTGAGATCAGGGCTCGCTTCCGCATCGGTCTCTCTGCACGCTCGTCGCGTCGTCGCGTCTCCTCGTCGTTCTCTCTATCCGTGACCCGCTTCGCACTGTTCAAACCCGACACGACTATTCACGGAACCGAGAGGCAAAAGCCTCCCCGCTCTTCCCTTCATTGCCATTTGCTATTTATACGTCTATATATATATACATATATATATATTTATATACGTATAAAAATAATATATATATCTATATATACACGAATTATTATATCGCAGAGTATAACAGAGTCGCGAAGCAGTGAAAAAAAAGTGACAAACAGTTCGGCCCGTCGTGATACATCGATTTATCGAACATTCGTTGATTCTCGTCTCGCGACGAAAGTAATGAATGAAATTCCACGAACTCGTCGATCAACGCAATTTCGTTCTCCGTGAAAAAAAAAAAACGCCCCATCGCCGATCAACGGCGACATCTTTGAAATCTTCTCTGGAAATCATGAAAAATTGAATAACATAAAAAAAAAATAAAAAAATAAAAAATAAGGAAGAAAAATCTGTTGCGCAATCTGACGGATTGCTTATTCCGGGAATCGAGTGAAACTTGAGTCGCACTACCGCGAGGATATATATGCAACGAGGGAAAAACGAGTCGGAAAAAAAGGAAAAGGGAAAGAGAAAAAAGCGGCAGCTGCTGCGCCCTTTTGGTATATCGCTCGCTGATAAATCGCATCAGACGTGACCTTTACCCGCAAGTAGGACTTTTATGATAGTATACCAACGATATATATAGATACTGTGTATCGTCGCTGATTTCGGAAAAAACACATTATCTTCCCGGCAACTCGTGGCACTTATTCGGTTAAAAGAACGCGCGATATATTGGCGCTGCGATCGATGGTGCTGAATCATTGTCGGGCGAATTTTGGTTACCGGGTGAACGAATCTCCGGAGAAAATCGTCGAAACTTTTGCCAATGCCGCCGCGTCGTTTATCGCGACTTTGGAAAAAATTGGTCGTCGCGACGCGGCATTCTTCGGTCGAATAATTCGATCGTAGATTCGTTGTCGATAATAAAGAAGAGAAAAAATTTAAAAAAAAAACGCGAAGTATTGAGAAAATAAAATATAAGCGTACGACGATGTACGCGATGGAGTCGGGAGGCCACAGAGTGGCACCCGCGCCGACGAGACTGAAAAAAGTCGTTGAATACAAAACGGGAAACGAGAGCGTCGGCGGTGTCGGTGGCGTCGAAACGCGCGGCGGTACCCACTTAGCGACGACCGTGAAGAATACGGTTCGCCGCTTGTTGAGACGAACGAAGAGTCACAGAGACGCACCCTCGACGCCGCCGATCGGTATGAACGTTAACGGAAATTCGGCGATCAGCCCGACGAGCGATCATCGCTCTCCGGCCAATAAGAACATTACTCCGCGAATAATGCCGGCAATCGATGCCTCGCGCCCTCGAAGAAACGAACAGATGCAGCAGCAGCCTCCGCCGGCCGCGCCGTCCCAACAGCAAAGCGTCAGACGCAGCGCGAGCAGCGCGAGAAGATATTCCAGACCCCGTGTCAGATTGCAGGTAAGATGCAACGACGCGAAACAAACAAACTATATATTAAAAACACGAAAATGAAAAATACATGAAAAACATGAAAAATTCGATCGAATTCATTTTTCGTAAAAATTCATAATTGTTCTAATTATTATTATTATTTATAATAGATTTTATATGCAAATAAATAAAAAGTGTATTTATCAATCGATAAATTTTATAAATGACAGTAAAATTTTTTTTAAATCCTCCAAAAGCCTTTGCGTATGCAAAATGTATCGCGTGCATCGCAAAACTTGAATCGGTATATCAATTCATTTTCTCTCTCTTTTTTTTTTCAACGATCGGCAATTGTCACATTTTTTTATCGAAAAAAAAAAAAAAAAAAACGAAAAAAATAGTTCGAAGCGTTGTGCGATTCGATACCGTAGTCGAAGTAATCCTAGTTGTCGAAGAGGTCACGCGTCCCTCCGACCGATTGAGCAGAATCGCGACAGATTGGGACGGTGTGACGCAGTTTAAGAATGAGATCGCGCCGCGTCGAGTTTATTTGCTTGTTACTCCTCCGTCGAGCCGCAACTCGTTACGGTCACTTGTGACGGTTATTGGAAGAGTGCAGAGCCCCCCTCCCCCCTCCCCTCCCCGACAAACTATAAAGAATCTTTGTATCTCTTGCTCTCGGTAACCGTGACGAGGCGCAATGAGTTTAACGATCGTCATTCGAATAATAACCAATTTGCGAATTATTTTGCGAAAGCCGGGAGCCCAGTCGCGTCTCGAGAGACGAGTAACGGACGATTCGAGTAATGATCGTTCAAACGATAATACATTAATGCCACTCGAACGTTCGGTCTCTTTAACGTTAACTTAATGAAACAGCCGGCAAATTGATGTTTTACTCTTCGATGAGTCGCGAATATACTCCGTGGAAACGGAAAATCATCGTTTGGATCGTCTGCAACAGTTTTACCGTTGATACCGACGAACAATGTGAATAAATATCTTTGAAATCGGTAAAAAGAGATGAAAAAATTGCACTCGTTGCCGTTAAATGTTTCTTTGATCTGTTTTTTTTTTTTTTTTTTTTTTTTTTTCATACGTAAAATCGTATATTATCGGTATACACTATAAAGGACCCTTTAGTTCTTTATTTTCTCTAATCTTTTGCCAAATTCGTTGGCTATATCGACACCAACGAATCCGGCAAAAGAGACTCCTCTCGCGTGTCGAGATTCCGAAAGCGAGCGGAGAGAGAAGCCGTTTCTCAAGAAATTCCATTCGACAGTATCCCGAGGATCGAGGCGTCTCTCTTCGTTACGAGACTCGCCTCGAGGTCGTCGGGTACCGCTGCGTTCCCCGACTCTCGAACGGCCCGAAGAACAACCGCTCTCTCTCTCTCTCGGACCCACAAGTATCTTGCGATAAAACGCACTCCAAAGAATTCCCTATTATTTCACGTGAAATCGGCGACTGACGGAATAAGACGGAAAAAAACGAGTCTCAAGATATTCCGCAGCGTTGTAGCCATTTTTTTTTATCGTTCTTACGCTCGCGAAATTTCGGAGTAAAGTTGCAAAAGAAATGGAAAATTGCCGTTTCAGTGACGAGCGGAAGCGAGAGTTCCTTTGTTTCGCGAACGATGATATACGCATATCCTCTTTCGGAAAATAAAAAATTTCTTCCGTGTTTTCACTTTTTCCGCAACTACTTTATCTACTTTTGTCGTTTTATCGAATTTTTATTTTTCTATTTAATATTTTTCGTTTTTATTATCCCTTTCGACGTTCGTTTATTTCTCGTCGTTGAATCGTGCTAACTATTCGTGATATAATACGGCAGAATAATGGTAGGTTTTCACCGCGTCCGTTTCCTTTCACTATTCCAACGCGCTAACAGCGGTTACAAACGCGTTTTGTATATCGACGGCAAGGTGTTTCGAGTTACCTATAGCTTTGCCTCGTGCCACGCAAAATATTGCGTATGCAACGCTTGCCACGGCAACGAGGCAACTCTACGACCCACTCGAAGCTTCTGTATCTCTTTAATTTGCGTTCGACACCTACACGATGCTTGCAACTTTTGCCGCACCGCCTGCGCGCGCGACACTCGACTGTTTCGCATCGCATCGACGGAGGTGCTCTCGGAGTTTGCGAGTTTATCCGTCTACGGCGTTTTCAACTGCATCGACGACCAATCAATCCATTTGAAGGGAAGTTTCTCAAGGTCCACGATAACTCGATCGTTCGATTCCCCTCACGTCTTTCCGAATAATTATCTCCCGCGAAAGATTCTCGAGATACCTATTTGGATTCCCTTTTTCGCGGCAGTTTCAGATTCGCGGTTCCGCAACCAAAATTCATCGTTAATTCAATCATTTCCGCGAAACAAGAGAAAACAACACTTTCCTCGATGTTATCAATTTTTCGTTTTACTCTTCGATACAAATTTTCATCCAATTATCGCTCAATGCGATACAATATATACAGAAATACAATATATAAAAACAAAAAAATGTTACAAATATTTTTAAAGCTCCCGAATGAAAAAAAGGAGTGTAATAAACAAATTGGATTCATAAAAAAAAAAGTGAAATATCAATTACTTTATTCAGAAATTATAGTCGATGATTCGTTAGCCATTGCATGAATGTGGGAAATCTCACGACTACGATGCGCGAACTATTTGTCGTTTTACTATTTTCGTTAATTCAAGTTTTTTGTTAAACTGTTTTTTTCGTCGGGAATTTTGACTTTGCAAAATGATTTTTATTAAAATTAATTCTCGAGGTCTTTTCTCTCTTTCGTTCGAGTTGTTTGATAATAATTACCGAAAAAAAAAAAAAAAAAAAAATTCTTTCGCTCGGAATCGGTTAGAATGGAAATTAAAGAAACTCGACGATTCCGAGATGAGAATGAATCGAATAACGAGCGTGACATTGAAAGGCTTAATGTTGAGCGGTGCACTGGACTCAAGTAGGGGGGGGGGGGGGGAGGGGGAGAAGACTCGGAAGAAGTCAGCCAAGAGGTCAACGCCAAGTGGTTCTTTATTTCTCGCGACTAACTCCGAGTCTGTAGCCTCATTATCCCCTCGAGTTTTCTTTACCTATCCTTCGCTATCTCGTTCTCCGTCTCTTGTTTCTCATTCGCGAGAAATGCATTCGGCGCATACCGGTGTGCTCTCGTCACGGTTCGCGAGCGGAGTGGTGTACTCGTTGAAGAACCGTTAGAGGCGCATCCGTTGCCGCCGCCGCGAGGGATCTACACGTTTTGCCAGATTAACCGTTGACTCGCGGGACTCGTCTTCGACTTCTATATACCCATCGGAGGGTTGGAACACGCGAATTTTTTCATCTACAAATTTGACAACATCCGTTTTATAGACGAACTATCGAATTTCACAAATGAGAATCTGTAATTTTGCCTCTGGAGATCGATCGAGAAATTTCCAAAGCAGAATCGATATTGGAACAAAAACAATATTCATTCATTCGACGAGAATTCGCGGTAAATGTGATCAATGATCAATGCCATATTTTGGAGTAATCCAATTTTTTTTCGCACAATTACACAACGAACGATGCACGATGAATGGCTAAGCTTCCGCGCGTCGACGATCCGAATGCTCGTGAACGTCGCCTTTTTTTTTTTTTTCTTTTTTTTTCCGGATTGAAAAATAATCCGATAATCGTATCTGCGCGAATCAAGTCACGCGAGAAACTCGTTCTCGTAATAACACGATGAGATATCGTTTATTAGCTCTTACAGTTATAGTCGATTTCCTTTCCTTTCAACTTCGCAAGTCGTTGCGAGATCGTACGCCCATGCGTTTGTCCAATCGCCTATTCTCGCTTTTTCGATTAACGTCATCGTGGACCGACGGGGATACCTTTAATTCTTGCCAAGTCGGAGAGAAAGAGGGGAGCGACAGAGAGTGACGAGGCAAGCGTTTTTTCTTCTTTATTTGTTAAACTAATACGCTATTTACACTAATATATCTCCGATTTATCGCTCGTAAATTAAAACTTCAACGATTTAACGCGCTCCCTCGGGCGTCACGATACTTTGCATTCCAACGTTTTGTCGCGATAGTTTTTAACTGCCGCAGAAACTCGAAAAAACAGTTCTTGTATTTTATTCTTTCGATACTTTGGTCGCGCGGTAAATATTAAACGGTGACGAGTCTCAAAGATTAATTAAAAAAACACGAGTGAAAAACACGTTCGGAGATTTTATTTTTTTTTTTCGCGAGTTTCCGTAGAGTGGTAAATATCAAATGTCGACCAATACAAATGCGTAGTTAAAGCGTACTTTGCGCTTTTTTTTAATTAAATTTTTTTTTTAAATTAAATTTTGATGAAATCGATAAAAACAATTGTCGAATAAATTTTTGTGACAAATTGAATTTTTTTGTTAATTCCGAAAATAAACCGAGATAGGAAAATTCGGCGATAACGCAATAATCGAACGATATTTATTTGGACGATTGGTCGTTTTGAATTTTTTTCGTATCGAAATATAAAGCGATTCGGAAGATTCGATAAAAACGATGATTCTCGAACGATATTCGCGTGATAAATAGTTTTTCGTTAAACGAAAAGAAAAAAAAGAGATGGAAAATTCGTTGATAACATCGAACGATATTTCTTCGGATGAACATTTTACGGACGAAAATGCGTATTTTTGGTACGTGAAGTGAGAAAAAAAAAATGAATCGGTATTTAAAAAAATCGGTGGACGCACCGTCGTTGAACGGGATACGATTCGTTTGATAATTTTTTTGCGGCTAGCGAGTGTCCGTCCGGCTGACGAACGCCGACGAGAGGTGGGTGGGCAGACGATGATATAGTAACGAGGTATCGTATAGCGAATGCCGGTTCTAGAACAGCTGGTGTTGCTACACGTGTATATATATATACATATAAAGTCTGGCAAAGGTCACGAGTTGCAACAGAGACAGAGAGAATATCGCACGGTGATGCATACTGAAAAGCGTTGAGGGGGGAGGGGGGGGCGGGGGTTCGCACTATATCCGTCTCTCGTATCTGCGTTATACCAATTTTGCACTGTGAACTATATGCCGAGAGGCGATTTCCCAGGGAGAGCTTGGAGTATAGAGGAGGAGAGGAGCCGGAGAGTAGGTATATCATTAGTCGCGAGGCCGCGCCGCAATCGGTCTCTCGATGTACGCGTTTTTCATTCTACGCATCTTCTCTGTGTGTAACGCGCGTAGTCACGCGAGAGCGATAAATCGATGCCGAAGTGAAGGAGTGGCCAGAGGACTCGCAATCGCATAATTGCCGCGATCCCTCGAGAGCATCGACTATTCCATTGTCTATATCTTTGCATCTCAAAGAAACAACAATTTAAACTGCTCACTCGCGTTCTCTGCGTCGTTGACAACGAAAATCATCTCTCTCTCGTCTTCTTCTTTTTTTTTTTTCGCTCAAATACGATTGAACGTCGCGAAAAAAATCGATAAATTTTAACAGCGGTTTTAGTGCAATGATTCGAAGATATCATTGCGAGATAAAAAGATCGAGAAATCATTTGAAAATTTTTAAATATTTTTAAATGGTACAGTATTTTGACATCGCTGAGTTTCTCTCTCGATTGTTCGGCTCGAGTGGTTGTTAATCGGTAAATTATTAGTACTCGCCGGCAGCGAGGTAACCCTCCGCGAGTGGCTAGCGGCCTCTCTCTCTCTCGAGTGCCAACGTCATCGACGCGCACCTGTTGTCTAACCGCCGATACGCGGACGTAACCGCCACGCCACGGAGAACAAACTTTATTTAAGGCTAAACGCTTGTCTCGACTTCGAACGGTGCTTCACGATTGAAAAATACCTGTGCAGCTGGTACCCAATTTATTACCGATCACCGCTTTCCGGTTAACTTCTCGACTTCATTTCTGTGCGACGGCTATTATCCACCGTGAAACTTTTAAAGCCGCGAACGGAAAAAAATTAAAAAATAAATCGCAGCTGTGGCGGTTCGTGAACTCGAAGAGGATCTTTCGTCCCGAACGAACGCGATCGTTAAAAAAAAAAAGAAAAAAATGCTCACTCCGTGAGTTTTCGCGTGAAACCAAAGATTACTTAAACGAAATCTTTGAAGGAAATCCTTTTCTTTTGAAAAAAAAGTCTTTCGCCGAGTTACACATTCATTTTCTCGAATCGTTGGAAGATAAATAAAATTAATAAAAATACATATAATAATTCTCATCGGTTTTTGGAGCGACAATTTTTTTTTTTTTTTCCATTTTTCCGCTCAATGGATAAATTAAAAAATATTCACTTTCAAAATTGCCTTCAATTACGGCGATGTCACGTTCGAAAAATTACTCGAAAAAGGTTTGACGAAGGTACGGTTACTCCGAAAATATACTTTGAATGGCGAAAAGAAAAAATCGATATCTCATTTAAAAAAAAAAAAAAAAACGGGTAGTTTCCTCGATTTTTAATCGCGGTGAATCAATGTGTTATCTCGGCTCGAAAAATGTGTAAATAATTATTTCGTTACGAAACTAAGTAACATCATTTCTCTATTATTATTCATTGATAAAATTAAATTGAAATAAATGAAAAATATTATAAAATAATTCGTTTTTTTTTTTTTTTTTTTTTTTTTTCGTAAAACTCGGAAAATTTCAAAAAAACAAAGTATTTGCTCTCTACGACGAATCGGAAAGCGATTATGGCCCGAAATCGAGTCAAGGTACATAAAATAAAACGTAATCTCTCTAAATCTCGGAGGCGTTGAGTCACAGTCGGTTACGCGAGTATAACACCGCAAACGTCACCGCAAACGTCACCGCACACGACTCGGCGGGCTTCCTTCTTGTATTTTTGTTCGTTTTTTTTTTTCTTTTTTTTCTTCGTTCCACTACAGGGCTCCGGGGGGAGGGGGGGGGGGGGGGGTGTAAGGCACACATTCGTACGTCGTACGTCGAAACTCGCCTCGCGGCGCTCGAGAGTCCCTCCGCGGGAGACTCGCTCCTCGGGTGTGCGTTCACCAACTTTCATTTTTATTCAAAGCCCAAAGAGATACACAAGTATATATCGTGGGCGCTCCGGAGAGCGGAGTTTCGTGAAGCGAAAATATAAACGTCGGAGTCGGTGCTGCGCGAGAGAAAGAGAAACAACGCCGCGTGCGTGTACGCGTGCGAGCAGCTCGGTCGCTTACAAACGCGGTGTACAACAGTTTAGAGTACTTTCTAAGCCACCGAGTTGCTCTCTCGCGAGAGCGGATAACTCTCTCGTCGTCTCGCAGCACTCTCGAGGCGTTTGTAAAACTATACGCACAGTCTGTGCGCCGCGCGGCCGCGGTATACTCCGCGTTCGTTTCTCCTTCGGCGAGTCATATTGCAGCCTCGTGCCACCGATAAGCGCCGGGCAATCCGTAATTCTCTGTATACGATCGTTGGACATCGCTTTGTCGCTAGCAATGGAATAGTTTCGCGGGCAGTGCAACCGGATGTCGTTCCGCGAATCTCCGTAACGAAACGGTCCCTCGAGCAAACCGCATCGATACGCGGAATAATAGTAATCGAGAAGAAACCAATCGAAAAATGCACTCGTCGATCGATTCCGATGCATTGCCGAACGCGCATCGCTGTTTCACGGATACATCGATAAATTTCATCGCAATCTCGCAACGCGCGTAATCTCATCGATTCACCGCGCCGGTACGGTGAAAATTTTATCCGCGACGCGAGACAACGTATTCAACGAGAAACCGCGATGACGAGACTCGAGTTTGATTACTCATTCCCGACGAATATTACGCGCGTCGTTCCAAACTTTTGTTTTTTTTTTTTTTTTTCATTTTGGATAATCTTGATAAGAATGATAATGATCGTTCCGTATGTAAAATTGGAATAAATTCTCCGGCAGTTCGCGGAATTTCTATTGGGAAATAATATTGTTTTTGTTTTTTTTTTTTCGTTTCGCTCGACGCGCAAATTACGCGAAACAACAATTTATCGAGATACGAAATTGATAGGAATATTTCATCGTCGTATACACAACATAGTTAAGCTTCGACGGTAAAGATCGTCGTCATTCTCATTGAACGATACATATCTATACATTAATCTATCGTATTAATTGTACATTATCTATAGACGAACGAAGACTCGTCGATAATTATTTAAGAGGATTTTTAACGTTTCCATCGATCCGTTCGTTCGTAATTGTTATTTTTCGCTCCATTCGCCATATAAATCTTTAGCCCATCAATTGTCCACCCGATTTTCTCGTCCGCGAGGGCGTGGGTGGCGCACAAAATCCGCAATCGTCAAATCCGCAGGGAAATCGGAAGTAAAAAAGCGCGCGTCTCGCGCGTATGCCGAGGATATGTTTCGAGTAATTTTCCGCGTGACACAACGAGGCCTCTCGCGTTCTCTCGATCGTACATCGGACGCTCCGGCGGAATCCCGTCGAAGCGATTATGATTATCTTTTAAAACTCCTACGATACCGAAGCTTTGTTTTTACGTCGCGCGGTTATTATTATCTCTTTGCTTACGCGGATCTTGTATTGCTTGCGTCTCGCAAATACACCATTTTTTTTTTTTATCGTTGGCATACAGATCCTCTCAATACGGAAACCATTTGAACATTTTTATCGTTAATAATTTCATTAATTTTTCACGAATGCTCCGTTCGTCAGTGTTAACAGTCGATTAATCGTCGTCGACGTTAATAACAGAATTATATCCCTAAAGGCATTTTCAGTTGATAAAATCAGAAGAAATATAAAATATATAAAGTCAAATAAATGTAAATATATTTTATTTTTTTAAAACACGAATTCAAATATATTGGAATTATTGGCGGAAATACAATAATCGAATATCGAATGATCGCGAAGTTTTTCTCGAACGATTATCGTATTTGACTCGACGAAGATTTATCATTATCCTCCGATTGAAAAGGAATATTTTCAAAAGTAAGATGTTTTCCGCTCGTTTTGGCTCTTTCGAGTTTTTTCATCCATTTCGATAGCACTCGACAGGTATAAACGTGGGCGGCGCGTAAGATATCGCGCGTTGAAACTATTTGGCGATTATACGTCGTTTTGGTTCCCCCCCCCCCTTCCCCCCTCCGGACCCTCTCTCTTCGATCGTTAAAGAGACGCACCGTTAGCGGTGAACGCGCCAGTGAAAAGACAGGCCGCGTTCGGGTTCGCCTCCGGTGCGCTCGGGGGGCCAGCGGGCGAACACACCGCCGAGAGAACCTCTCCTCGTGACTCAGACGCACACTGTGCTCTCCAAAGAAAACCGGGGGCCCCGACCGACGCTGTCTCTTCCTCCTTTGCTCTCCTCTCCTCGCCCTCTCGTTTTCATAGCGGTGTACAGTTTCGCTTCCTTGCCTTCTATCGTGTACCAGCTTTCGCTTGTTGGCTCTCTCGCGGGCGCGTGCTGCTCCCGCCGCCGCTGCTGCTGCTGCCGCCCGCTACTCGTGTTGCCTCTCCGCTCGGCCGCATCGTCGTCATCGTGTTATTCGGTTCGCACTTTCGCGTTTACTCGTCTAATATATTCGTCGGTCCGTTTGTAAAAAAAAAAAAAAAAAAAAAAAAAAAATGAAAGGAATTTTGAAAAATTGGAATTATACGGTACAGAAAGCGATTAAAGTGATGTTAATTATATAAATTCGGGATTTTTTTTTTTTTTTTTTTTTCGACAATTATTTTTCGATCGATTTAAAATTTAAAGAGACCGGTTTTTGAATAGTGCTCTACCGGAAGTAAATATTTTTTAATTATTTTCAACAAGTTTTACGTGTCGCGTGTGCAACGAATTTTTCAGTGCGTTAAAGATCATTTTTTTTTTTTTGTTTTTTTTTTTTTTTTGGTGTTTAATAGCTCTATCGCTTTCTTTCTCGTGTCCCAACTCAACCTCCGCTGCACACCCACGGATAGTGATTTTTATTTTTTCGCCGACTCTACCGGATGCGAGGCGACTCGGCAACCGGAGCGTAGAGCGGAGAGGGATCGTACGCAGGGGCCGAGAGTCTGAAGCGAGGAAGTCGTTCGAGGACTGCGCCCGTGCGCAGGGCCACGCCGTGACGTGGCGAACGCTCGGAACCGGCGTGAACCATCGCTCGCTTGGCTCTTCCCTTTTCTTTTCTATATTCTTTTACTATATTCGTTCTCATGATTCTTGACCCGAAGAGGGGGGAGAAAAAGAGAATATCTTCTTCACGCACCACGGATATCTTCTCTCGTCGCTCCGTTGCGCACGGCGCGTACCCTCCACCGCAACTTTTCACTCGGCTACGAACTCGAATGATTCTTAGTTTCTTCTCGTATTTTATTTTCTTTCTTTTTGCTATTGTATAGCAACGTGTCGTAACCCGACGTAGCTGTTGCCTACATTAACCGCACCTGCGCCCATCGTCTCGTCCGCTTCGTATCGCCGAGTCTCGAGCTTTGCTAGCCGAGCAAAGTCTCGGAAATGAGTTTTGAAAATACCAAAATTAAGTGCTTTATAAGTGCTAATTATATGCCGAAACCAACATTTTTCGGCTCTTTTCGTTTAGCTGAAAATTCCATGCGAAAAGTGCTCTGCTAGCATGACATCAAGTAAGCTGACCCTCTCTTCATATTTGCGTTGTAATTTAATTAACTTATATCAGATTTATGTGCATTTTACGCGATTCTCGCGTATATAGATTTGAACCGCGATTTTTTTTATTTTTTTTATGGTTATCTAAATGAAATTTCAAAGGTGTCGAAACTCTTAAAACGGTGGCGGATATGTTCGGTTTTTATCGCGAGATATTTACGAATTCGATAATCGTAATTGGGGCATTCATAGCAAAGCACATAAAAAGCACTTTGATTTTTTGTAATACAAATTATATTGACGAAAAAGTTAAATTCCTGGTCCTTCCTTCCATTTTGGGTCCATTTCGAATTTTTTTCTCAAAGTCGTAGGTATCGATATATCGATACGGGACGTCCTTTGGCTTCGAATAAACTGTTCACATCGAATGAAAGAAAAATAATAAAGAAAGAACGAGGCGCGTGTCGATTTTGTAGACGATGAAAATTCGATAACTCGAAGCGATGTCGCGCGCCACCGCGTAATTTGGATTAAACTCGAGCGGCCGAACCACCTGTTCGAATACTATTTTTAATCGGTAGAAAGTCCATTCGTAAATTAAACTCATTAATGCGATCGCTATATTATCTGACGCTGTATTCGGGATTCTCGGGCGAAAGGGTAATAATATAGCCGATCAACGATCTCCAACGATCGTGAAATTTTGGAAAAAGCTGCCGATCTCGTGGAATTTCGACAAATCCCGCAAACGTAGCGTACCGATGATTTTTTGCCGATTTTCGTTCGGATATAATCTTTAAATTTGATATCATCAATTATCGTTGGACGCCGCGATTCGATTAAAAATAATTCCGAAATGATAATAAAGTCGTCAATTTTCATAACCGATCCGTCATTAGGAAAACTATTCGAGTTTAACTGCGTTAAAAAAATCTTTTCTTACCGCTAGTCGCGTTGTCGATGTCCAAAAGTTCTAATGGCAACTCTCCGCGCGTCCTCTTCTTCTCTATCTTGGATGCTATATCGCTCGGCAGCGAGCGGCGATTTAACGTCCGCGAGCCTCCCTTCCCCTCGGTCGTTGGTGCAGCGAGGGGCGGCGGTAGGTGGGCTATCGCTTATCGGCATCTAGCCGCGGAGAGGCCCGATAACGGTAACAAACCCGAGAGTCTGACTGTTCGTCGTCGACTGGCGCGGTCTTGTGTAGTCGTTGCGACCCGTTTCTCATCGTCTTGTACGGAAAATCTTTTTTTCTCCAAGGTTTCGTCGACCATCGAGCCTTCGGTTATTATCTTCTTCTTTTTTTTCTTCGTATCATCGTCACCGTCCATTCGCCGTCTTCAATTTCGTATTTTTTTCATTTTTCGTACGATGTATTTTTTTTTCTCACTCACGTAAACGCGAATTGTCGTGATTCATTTTTTTCGTCGTTACAACGATACAGTTGTATCCGCGACGCGTACACGCCGAACGGAACGCCTCGTCGTACGATCTCGCCGCGCGTGAGAGAGTCTACTTGTGTGAAACGACGTCGAGCACTCGAGTGTATTGTAAAATCTACAACTGTTAAGCGTGTCGCGATGCGGCTTTGGCTTCGCCGTGTTCTTTCGACCGACCCGCCCCGTTCCCGTTCCCATCTCGCCGAAACTGTTGACTCCAGTTCGATAAGAGCGTTCGATCGACGAACGATGGAAAACTCTGCGGGCCCGACGCTCGTGCGCCAATATCGATAAGCTTGCGCCCCCCGCGCCCCCGCGGCCTCGTGACACGTGACAACTTTATACGATCGAACATTCCAAGACGCACAACTACGGAATATCCTTTCGTCGAAGAGTAGCCATTTTTTTTTTTTTTTTTTAATTTATTTATCGTTTGTGTGTATTAAAAAAAAAAAGAGTGAAACAACGAGAAATCGTATATAAGTAAATTTAACGAAAATTAAATAAACTGCTTGTCCCGCTTGCTTCTGTCGTGTTTAAGCGTTTGTCAGAGATAAGTAATCTCGATCACCGATCGTTTTTTTTTTTTTTTTTTTTTTTTTTTTTTTACTAAAAAAGTCGATACATAGCCGTGTGCGCGTGTGTGTCAAGGTCGAGGTATTTTGTCATCCGTGCTACAATATCGTCGGGGATACGTAAAAAGTTTTATTTTTCTTTATTTTTCTCTCATCATCGTCATCGTCATCGTCCTCGAGAAGCTATAACGTCGCTACAACAATTACCATTATTATTCGCTATTATCATTGTATCGTTGATTGTCGATGTCTCGCGAAGCGAAATCAACTTGCCGTCAGGACAACCGGATAACGAGGGCGTGTCTCTTTTTTTTTTTTTTGTTTTTTCTCGGCTTCCGACAGAGAATAAGAGAATCCGAGGACGTCGAGTGAGCGATTGGGAATAAAAAAAATTGAATCGTCGATCCAATCGTCGAACTGAGAAACTATCCGCGTCCGGGAAGCGACGACAAACAAAAAAAAAATCGAAGACGAAGCTGAGGGAAAGGAGAAGCATAAACGCCGATCCGAGGAGATCGAAGGAGAGAATCTTTGAACGGCAAAAGATCGGCCGGTAATGGCCGACCGGGAGAGACGAGTTATCGGTGGATTCACGAGAAGTCAAACGGGCCGAAACTCCATTGGTCCGTCGAGCGGAAGTTCGCGAACAAATTTTACGAATCGCGGAAACAGCTCGAGTCCCGAGAGCAGCGCTGTCGATGCTTCGCAAAGTCCCGCAACCGCGAGACGTTGTCACGGTACGGGATTGGAAAATCTTAAACAGTGGGAACTCGTTCAGGGGGATCGGGGACTTCGGGTTGTCGAGAAGAGAATCGGCGCCCCGTATTCGCCGAAAATCGGGAGAAACAACGAAACGGCGCGCACGGTGATGCGCGACGATTATCGCACCATTGAAGAAGAACTCGTTGAGAAATTTAAAGCCTTCGAAAAATCTAGCATAGTGCAAGCGGTTCCCCTCAACGCCGTTGCGATATCGAACGCGATGAACGCCACTAATTCGACGGAAGCCGAACGCAAATCGCCCAACGCGATTATCGCCGATGAAAATTCCTCCGATCGGAAAGTACCACCGATCAGCTTGAACGCCATACTGAAGCACAGAGCCGCCGATTTCGACGCCGTTGACGCGGCCGATACCCTCACCGGCGTCGACGACGCCGGCAGCGGCGATACGCTCGATCGACTCGAGAGACAAGTCAAAGCGATCGAACTTGGAACGATCGAAGCGGCGAAAATGAAAAAATTGCGGGAGAGCTGCGACTTTGAACCGGAGATACAACTTCGTTACAGAGAACACGAGGATCTCTTGAGGAACGTTACCGATGACGAGGCCGAGGGGTAATTTCTCAATTAATTTTTACCTTACATTTTTTTTTCCCTGTTTTCTTCTTTTTTTTTTGTTTTTTACACGCAAATCGCAAAGAATTATCGAAATCATGGAGTTTCATTGATAAACGATGAGTAACCGGAAGAACATATTTTCTATGCATATAATGCATATAGTAAATATATTTTCACGAATCTGTTTTCGTTTTTCTACAGAAAAAAAATATTTGCAAAAAATTAAAAATAGAGAAATTTGATATTTTACGGCGTGACGAAATATTACGAAAAATCTAAAACAGATTAAAAAAATATATATTTTTTATGCGTTATGCGAAAAAAAAAATACGATCTTCCGGATTTGGTTAAATTTTGCATAAAACGATAAATATATTTTGTTCATGAAGTTGATACGCGTAGTAAAAAAATTAACAGAACGGGTTACACCGGTGAAATTTTTCGATGCGTTGGATAACTTCGCCCCCTTAATAAAAAGTAAACAAACAAAAAAAAATATATAAAATGAAAAGGCCGCCCCTGCAACGCGGTGAAACGACGAGGAACTCTACCGGAAATGCGGGAATAACGACGAGAAGGCACGCAGTTCAATTGGCGAGAACGGCATCGGACACGAGACGAGGCGCGCAACAACATCGGGATGGTGAAATGCCGACGAAGGTGCAGACGAGGGCACAGCCGTCGCAACGGGCCGGATTACCCGTGAGGCCTGTCGTAACGAAAAAAGAACGTCATCATCAGGAATCGCGCGGTCCTCTGAGACCCTTGACCGACATCGTGCAGAAGGCTATTATGAGCGCTTCTCATCATAAGGTACAAAAAACAAAAAACAAAAAACAAAAAACAAAAATAGTAAAAAAAAAAAAAACATCGTAAAAACATCGAAATCGTAATCAAACTTTTCATCTAATCCATCGTTGGCTTATCGATCGTCAGAAAGTTAATTTCAATTTTTTTTTTTTTTTTTTTTTTTTTTTTTTTTTCACCTTTTTTTCATTAATAAATCGCTACAAGTTTCTCGACAAGATAGACGAGGGGTTTGTAGCAAAATATCCCTCGTTATCTCTATACGCTATTTATACTCAATGGCCGATTGTTCCATTGGAGCGTCCGGAGTACAGCATTTCTGTCGCGTGTTATACATCGTAACTTCCAGAGGTAAATCGATGATAATACAATACGCGTTAACCCGGTCGCCGGTAATTACCCTCATCGGGGCGATGTGTCGTTCGACGCGTGCGAGAGTTGCCTTAACGCTAAAGCGCGCGACGCCGAGTCGCAGCGTATCCGTCGCCGAGAACAACTCGTCGATCCCATCGAATACTCCGTACGGTTCTGTTATCGCGCCGAAAGGCAGCAAAATCAATTGCAAAATGATCGATTGAAAGCAAAAAGTAATTAACACCCCTTTGCCGATGTTATTAACAATCCCATTATATTTTACGAGAATATTTATCTCCCTTTTACCTCGACAGCGAAAAAAACTTCACCGAAAGTTTATTATCGAAATATTAATGAATTTTATCAAGAATTTTTAAACATTATTTCATTATCACTTCGGCGGTTCGATCGACGAAACGATTATTTACTACAATATTTTCTTCATTATCGTACGAAATTGTGGAACAAAACATTGACGAGTAGAGAGAAGCAGTTGGCGTACAATGGAAGCCGACAATTGCCGAACATTTTTTTTTTTTTTTTTTTTTCACCCGAATTTTTGGTGAATTAATACGAATCGCCGTATATTTTTTCGTTAACATTCGTCGAAAGAAAACATTATGCCGAAGCGTCGTTATCGGGACTATTAACTACGCGGAATATTGGAGAACGCAATGTCTGCAAGGATTTTCGCGATTCTCGGGGGATAATTGTTATATTAAAGATGTAACAATTGAACGTCCGCTCGTCGATGGGAGGGTGAAAATTGAGGATTTAGAGCGGTAGATAGATGCAAGAAGGTCATTGGTTGTCACGGTATGACAAGCGGACAGCGGAGCGGCCGTTGAGGGGGTAAACTGTCGTAGAAGGTCGTCGTTGGTCGACGTTGCGGACTGTGCGAGATGAGAGCTTTTGCGTAGCTGCCGCACGGCGAAACACCTCTCGAAGCGCGTACATCCGCTAAATCGGAGTGGCGTTCGCTGAAGGCTATCGCTAATACCTGTTAGGGTACTCCCTGTGGGTTAACCGTGAAACTGGAGGATCGGAGAAGCGCCACCGCGTGGCAGGGTGACGTTTCCTCGACCGCAGTTTCCAGTTTCCAGTTTCCTCCTAATACCCATAACGCGTACTTCGAGGTCAACGAGGGTAGCGGATCGGAGGAGATCGGTAATTACATATACCGATCGCCACTTCGAATTTCCGTGATTTCATCGGCTTTAAACGTCCCGCGATCATTCGCCCCATTCGAACGGAGCTTACGATTCGCTGCTATACGATCGATAGGCCCTTCCGAACGATCGATGATTTTTCATTCGTTCGAAAAATCTATTTGCACGCTGCAGAATAGATTTTTTTTAAATTTTACCCTTAATTTACCAAAGCGATAAACTTACCCTTCAATTTTTTTCCGCATTGTTATTACGAGCGAAAGACACGAGCGTCGCGAGTAGCCGGCGAAAAGTCTGAAAGGGTTAACCGTGATAGGGATGCGTTTGGTCGCCGAATCAGCGACAAATGTATATAGAAAATGGGGTTTCGCAAAAAAGTAATATCCACGAAAGTGGAATGAAAGATTAAACGGAAGAAATGACGAAAAGTTGGACTGTATTACACAGGGGTCGGTCAAGGCAGCGCGGAGCGTCCAAGCGACGAGCTCCGCGTATACCGTCGATAGACCGGTCTCTCTGTATGCCGCGTCGGATCAGCTGACCTCGCCAAAGTTTGTATTTTGGCGTCACGAGCCGCGGTGGGGTTGAAATACTAAAGGACTCGACTATATACTATATTTGGATCGTTTATCTCTTTGCCTACTCCGTGCACTCCCACCGCGTTAGCTATAGCGTGGACGTTCCTTCTATATCACCCATCTATTCGTACAGTCGCATCTCTCATAACTCGATTCCGAAGGCTAAAAAAAAAAAAAAAAAAAAATCTGTAAAACAAAAAAAAAACGCCTTTTACGAACGGCAATCGCACGAATTCGAATGAATTTTCTAGTTTCTTCGTCATCGAGGAAACTGCGCTTCATCATTTTTCCACAGATCGTTCGAACTGATTTTTTCACGATTTCTTAATTAATTTAACTTAATTTTTTAATTATCGTAAAAAAAAATAAAAAAAATTGTTGGAACGTTTCTTTTCGGGTTTTGTCGGTTTCACATATGTTTTTGAATTGATGAAAAATTGGAGTATAACGGTGAAGCGTATCGCCAAGGGGACAGGCAATAGCCGAAAGGTCTCCTTCTCGTTTGGAGGGATCCGACGAACGCATGCGTCGAATATCTTCTCGTTTCGCCACCCCCTCGTCGTCGGACGGGTCGGAGCCTCGAACGACGGTAGCGAGAGTCTCTTTCTCGGCGGGGCAGGCGCGCGCAACCACCCTCGCCCCGGTACTCGCAAAGAGGAGGTATATATTCTCGCTTGCAACCGTTCGTTCGCGCAGAGTTTGCCCATGCCGACGGGGTGAGAGTCGGGCGTCGTCGCGTATTGATTCACCCTATCGTCCCCTTGGCGGGTACCGCGCGCGCTACAACCGGAGCAACCAGCGAGAGAGCAAAGCGAAGCGGATTCTTTCCTCTACCCAAAGACGAGAAGACGAGAGAACGAACAGTCGTTTCGGGGTTGTTACGTTGCGGAGTCGCGCGACGCCGCCCCGATCGCTCTTTTTAATCTCCAAAATCATCGACGAGATTCCTCGTAACGCGATACTCGTCGACGCTTTTCCATCGGTTCTCGCATCGATATATTCGGCTAATTTACGATACGAAAAAAAAAGGAAAAAAAAAAAAAAAAAAACAAAACAGCGATTGAAAATAAAATGAAAAATATCGGGAGTCGATTATTTCGACGAATGAGACAGAAAAAAATGGGAAACAATCTGTGCGCAAAATTATTTCGCGTTTCCAACTGGACTATCGTGATTCCTCGAAAGTTCAACGATATCGATACGAGTCGAGGCTGTTAATTTGGCATCGCATCGTCGCAGTGATTTTCGCTCGACGGTGAGCCGCGTGAAAAAAAAAAATAAAATAAAATATAGGAATCAAAGTCTCGTCTTGAATTTTCACGGAAGTTTTCATCTTCGCGCGACCGAGAAATAAGTTTTTCTCGGGTTACGTTATTCCTCGGGACAAAAATATTTGTCGTACGAATCGATTGATACCTTTGACGCGGAGTCGCGCATCGCGCAATTGCAACTGCGTTATTTTTCGCGAATAATCGGACTATCGAAAGAATCGCAACTCGACGGATATCCCGTTTTCATCGGGAAACGAAAAAAATTATCGTTTGCGACTCTCGAAATTTTTGTTCTTTCGTTTCACAGTGCATCGCTCCGAATATTTCATTGAGGATGAAAGCGCGCAGTGGTCAAAGCCCTCGCGCGCCGTATCCTTTGTGCGCGTATCGAATGTGAACTCTCCGAACCGTGTCTGTGCATCGCTCGCTCGTTATCGACGCCACTTCGTCCCGTAAAATATCTCGATTTTTTCAAAGTAAAAAAAAAAAAAAAAAAAAAAAAAAAAGATCGGAATAATTTGAAGAGTCGTTGCGAGAAATTCGGTGAGAGCGGAGCCGTTGTTGTCAGGCGGCGGCGTCTCCGGAGTTCCTAATTGGGGCATTCGCTCGACACAACCCTCTCGCACGCACGCTCCGCAAAGTCAAAACTGCGCTCCGAACGATATAAATTTTTTTTTTTTCTTTCGTTTTTTCTCATTTCTCCGTTTCTAAACGACAACTCACCCCCCGGATAATTAGGGTACGCGTCGCCTCTGCGTTTGGCAAACATCCCTTCGATCCTCAGTTTCCAACGTGAACGTCCGATCGCCGAGAGGCCGCGAAGATTAGCGATATTGTCCCTTATTTTCGGATAGTAACGATAGTCGTCGATCGGTGGAACGGTCTCCGCTTTTCCATCGATGCGAAGTCGACGAATCCGCGAAACGTTAATTATGCGCTTCGAGAGGACAACAGCACCGTTCGACGACGAATTCACTGTAATTTAATAATGTTTCTCTCGCGCTATGACGATAAAAGAGAAATAAGTTTGCGGGGATAGGCGGTACGCGGCGCGCGGCGCGTGTGTTCGTTTGTCGCGCGTGAGGGTTCTACACTAATTCATTAAAGTGGATTGCTACGCTCGTGAGTTTGTCATTGTTTATTATAAAGTGTATCGGAGGGTGCGTCAGAGATTTGGCAAACTGGCGGCTTCCAAGGTTGCAGCGGTGACCTCGTGCAAGATGGTCACGCGCGGCCTTCTACGGGTAATAAAAATACAAATTCATAACGAGCCGTTTCCCTTCGAGTGTCGTACCGTGTCGATTTTTTTTTTCATTATTTCGTATGTATAGGAAATTTCTTAATCAAGTTGCAAAAGAGTCGATCGACGAAAAGTGTTTTTTTTTTTTTTTTTTTTCACGCGAAGGGATGAATTCGGCGATTGATCCGGAACGGCCGCTTGTCGAATGAAAGTTAATCGAAACTTTAATTTCTTAATTATCCGAATTCCTCGTTTTTGCGAGTTGCAAATCGCTCGATATTCCTCGATGTATTCGTCGTGCTATTTTTTCTTTACGATGTTGAAATATATTTCTGAAAATATATAAGAAATTTCCATGTGAATCTTACGATCGCGATACTCGATGATGGGAAATATCGGATCTTCGGGACGCGCGTATTCGTCGTACGCGCCGATTATATTTACGGAATGACGGAAGATATTTCGATGCTTGTTAAACATCGCCGGATAACATCTCTCGTAACTCGGCGTACAATTACAATTCGCCTTATCGCAATATCGTTGTTGTCGATCGCTCGCGGATCTTGGAAGAGAGCGTTGAAATTTTGATAAGCGACTCGCGGAGAGATTTTTCTTTTTTTAACTTTCAGATAATTTTAGTTGAATTTTTTCGGAGGTCAAGAAGTTTCAATGGATATCGATGTAATGGTTGCCTTCGTCTTTTTTTTCTGTTTCTCTTTGACGTTTAGACCGGTGATGGGGTCGGAGTGTCGAGTAGCGGCGGTCGACTATCGTCGAGAAGTCGCACCTCCGAGGAGCCGCACATCGGCAAATACAAATTGCTGAAAACAATTGGCAAAGGAAACTTTGCCAAGGTAAAGCTCGCTAAGCATGTACCAACGGGCAAAGAAGTGGCTATCAAGATCATTGACAAGACCCAGCTGAATCCTGGAAGTCTTCAAAAGGTATGATTTTTACATAAATACCAATAATTTCAAAGATTCAATCGATGAAATCGACACAAATGCCGATTTGTCTTCCTTATTGCGTCGAAAAAAAAAAAACGATCGAGAATCGTTCGATCTTTTTAATTGGCAAACTAAAGCCCAACAATGCAATAATGAACGTTAGGGTACAGGTACCGTTTTTGGCCATTTTAAGTCCGATTGTGGCCATCACATTCGCAGCAATAAAACAAAATATAATCGAATTAAAAAAAAGATACGAGTAGATAAT
This sequence comes from Buathra laborator, assembly GCA_934046635.1. NCBI lineage: Eukaryota > Metazoa > Arthropoda > Insecta > Hymenoptera > Ichneumonidae > Buathra > Buathra laborator. The sequence goes on from OW203897.1 coordinate 17,086,371, forward strand.
TTGGTGAATTTATATGAGAACTTTCAAAGAATCAAAATGCGATTTTGAAAAAAAAAAAAAAAATTATTCGAAGAGTGTAATAATAAAAATGTCCATAAATGGCACAGTGGTAATCGAAATTAAAAAAAAAGATTCGAGTAGAAAATTCGGTGAATTTATATGAAAACTTTCGAAGAATCAATATGCGACTTTGAAAAAAAAAAAATTATTCTAAGAGTATAATAATAAAAATGGCCATAAATGGCACAGTGGTAATCAAAATAAAAAAAAAAGAGTCGAGTAGATAATTCGGTGAATTTATATGAGAACTTTCGAAGAATCAATATGCGATTTTGAAAAAAAAAAAAAAATTATTCGAAGAGTGTAATAATAAAAATGGCCATAAATGACACAGTGGTAATCGAAATAAAAAAAACAAGATTCGAGTAGAAAATTCGGTGAATTTATATGACAACTTTCGAAGAATCAATATGCGATTTTGAAAAAAAAAAAAAAAATTATTCGAAGAGTATAATAATAAAAATGGCCATAAATGGTGGCCACTGACGGCCACTGACGGTACGTCTAACGCTCCCCTTTTGCTCGTCGTCTGTTTCTCTCGTTTATTAAATTGTTTATCTTATTTCTTTTTCACGCGCAGCTGTTTCGCGAAGTGAGGATAATGAAGATGCTCGACCATCCGAATATAGTTAAATTGTTCCAAGTGATCGAAACCGAAAAGACATTGTACCTGGTGATGGAGTACGCCAGCGGCGGAGAAGTATTCGACTATCTTGTGTTGCACGGTAGAATGAAGGAGAAAGAGGCGAGAGCTAAATTCAGGCAAATCGTATCGGCTGTGCAATACTGTCACCAAAAGAAAATAATACACAGGGATTTGAAGGCGGAAAACTTGTTGTTGGACAGCGAAATGAATATTAAGATTGCTGACTTTGGATTCAGCAATGAATTCACGCCAGGCAACAAACTCGATACATTTTGCGGCTCTCCTCCGTACGCCGCTCCCGAATTGTTTCAAGGTAAATCCTCCTATTTTCCTTATTCAACGAATTTTATTTGTTTACACATATTATATCTTTTTTTCTTTCTTTTCTCTTCAAAATAGGAAAGAAATACGACGGTCCCGAGGTCGATGTCTGGTCGTTGGGTGTAATCCTCTATACCTTGGTATCGGGTTCACTGCCATTCGACGGTTCGACTCTCAGAGAACTGAGGGAAAGAGTTCTCAGAGGGAAATATCGTATCCCATTTTACATGTCGACCGACTGTGAAAATCTATTGAAAAAGTTTTTGGTGCTCAATCCGACGAAGCGGGCCTCATTAGAGGTACGTGGTGATAAGGTTCGGATTAACACCTTTGTCTCGGCACTTGCCACTTTCATTAGGATATTTCACCGGCTATCGTTGAGTCTGTCGAAAAAAAAAAAAAAAAATCTTCTTCCTTTTGCTCGCAAAGATTTGTTTTCGTCACGAGTTACTTTAATTATTCCTCGTCAATGACAATATCTTGATAATGAACATTTCTTAAACATCATTTTGTTTACGATAAAAAAAAAAGATAATTGTACAGACGATACGGAAGTAGCATTATCGCGAAAGATAGTCCACTCGCCTGTGTCGCGGAGAGTCGCGGAGAGTCCGGTATCGAGTTACAAAGGATCTCACGTCGAGCCGAAATTTATATCGTTGCTAATTTATTAATTGTTGCAGAATATAATGAAGGACAAGTGGATGAACATGGGCTACGAGGATGACGAATTAAAACCGTACTTAGAACCCGAACCCGATTACAAAGATCACAAGAGGATAGGTGAGTCTGCCAGTATGTACATAACAATTCGTTACCTTACCTAATTGTTAATTAAAATTATTCGATTGATTGATCAATCGATTTATTGGACACTCTAGCTTATCGACGTTCCCCTCCGATGTTTATTCGTTTCTTTTGTCTTTTTTTTTTCCATAATAACTAAAAGGGATCGCCCGATTTATTTCTACACATAGAAGATTCGTCTCAAGTAAGAGTGTTCAAGCTGTCGTTCACTTTATTTCGTATTCTCGAAAATTTGAACACGGCGAACGTTTGAATTAGGCATTGCGCGGGGTTCGAGTTGATCGTTTCGCGATAAATTCAATTTTCGCGCGTCTGAAAAAAAAAAGAAAAAAAAAAAACAAAACTTATCCTCGATCAACTCCGACCCACGCGTTGCTATAGTTTATAGTACATGTGTATATTCGCATGAGTATCTGAATGTGGTACGCAAAACTTTTAGTATTCAAAGATTAATCCTTCTATTATAAATAATATAAATATCGACGAATTCACGAGTACATTCGTCGGAAGCCAAAAGTCGCGCGCACGGGAGCGAAAGGGAGAAGAGAGGAGAGAAAAAACGATAAAAAAAAAAAAGAAAAAGGAAAAAGATAAAATAAAAACGACATTATTTCGATTGGATGTGACTATGCCTCCGGCCCGCTGTGTGTTACAGAGGCGTTAGCTAGCATGGGATACACGCGAAGCGAAATCGAAGATTCCTTGGGACAGGCAAAGTACGACGATGTCTTTGCCACGTATCTGCTGCTCGGCAGGAAGACTACGGATGTGAGTATAAAATCGATTTGTTGCCGAGGAGGATGAGACAAAAAGTAAAATTGCACGGTGTTTCGCGTTGTAAAACTTTAATAATTAATTGGATTTATCGTTAAACAGCCTGAAAGCGATGGCTCGCGGTCGGGAAGCTCGCTGTCGCTGCGCAACATTCCGCCGCAGGTTGGCTCCGGCGGTGGCGGTGGTAGCGGCGGCGGTACCGGAGGAGCCGTTCAAAGTCCATCGCACAGAGGTGTTCATCGGAGTATTTCCGCAAGCAATCCCAAACCCAATAGACGAGCTTCCTCTGGTGGTGAAACACTTCGTAAGTCCCCGCAACCGACTAAAAATATCAATAACGCAACCGGATTGCCGCTAATTATTGTAAATAAACCGACAAATGCGAAAGCAGCAAAGAAAAAAAAGAAAAAAAAAGCGACGATACAAATTGCACCGTCCATCCGACAGAGAAAAACATGACGATGCTGAGAAAGCGATTCGTACCGGAAGCGTTTTTCCCTTCTCGATCGAACAATCGTATCATCATCATTCTTTTTTTTTTCTTTTCTTTTTTTTTTTAAAGTCTCCCCTGCAAAAAAAAAAATCGTAAGAGTGAAAAACGACGATCGCAGAATTTGCCATTGATAACAAAAATGTGTTTTTACTAATCCAACTGTCCCACGCTTGGTTCTGTCGCGGGGATTCTCCGAACGATAGGTGGAGCACCGAGTCCAGGTAATGCAACGAACCACAATCATGCGGCGGCGGTTACCGGAGGCACGGTCACCGGAAGCGGCGGTAGTAATTTCAAAAGGCAAAACACCGTGGACGCCGCTACGATTAAAGAAAATAGCGCCCGTGTCTCGGCGACAAGACCATCAGCACCGAAAAATAGCCCGGGGCAACTCGATACCAGTGAGTTTTCTTTCCTTTCAGCTTGTCTTCGGATAAGAGGTCAATATACCATCGGCAACGATGAACTCGGTGTTTATTTACAAACTAAATATTCACGCTATTGGAATACAAGATTCCGGTTTGTACCGATAAAACAAGTATCTTCGAGCGCAGGACCGGGCGCTCGTCGATCCACCGCTCCGAAATCTCATTAATTTCATCCACTTTTCGTCATTGAGTCAACGACTCTTTTCGTCATATATCGCGATTCGCTTGATTCGTTATACGTTTTTCGTCCATCCTTTCGTCTTATTCCTGTTTCGTTATTCTAATCGATAAGTTTCCCGGCTTTTTTTCTGCCTCCTGGCGAATATCCGTCGTTTGCTTTGTCTCGGTAACGTTTCGTCGCTGAGTTTTTGTTTATTTATGGAAAAAAAGAAAAAAAAAATCCCCGTACCGTTGCATTGTTTTGTGTTGAACCACATCTAATGAGGCTTGCAGTGACAATGTTCATTCTAGGCGTGGGTACGAGTCCCGGAGGAAAAGGAAGAGTCGGAAAAAGCAACACTATTAACGCGGGGGTTGGCGGCGTAAGAACGCTAACGTCACCGGCCCCCGGATCCGTCGGTCGTCGCAGTACGATATCCTACGAGGGAACGGCAAAGACAGCCTCATCGTCCACGGAAAGAACAAACGACGTACCCAGGTACGAAAATTCAACAATCGTAACAATCGTCGAATTAACCGAATAAACCAAATATTAACCGACAGAGATATCTCGAAAAATGAGATCGCGAATAATCGTGTCTATCGAACGATAACCGCTAACCCGACGGATAGACTTTTTGTTCCACGAGTACCGAACGACGTTTTTTTTTTTTTCCGCTATTGAAAAGTTATCCACTAACATTGGGAAATGTCTCGCGATTCACGTCTTTTTGTTTCTTTTTTGTTTAAAAAAAAAAATAAATAGAATCCAAAGCACATCGAGTGGAATATAGAGACTGAAAGTATACGAAATTTTCGAATAATCAAAATAGCGAGAAAAAAAAAGTTAAAACATAGGAGAGATTATTTATTTGTTGCATCGCTCTAGCATGCTGGCTGCTGCCTGCGAATCATACTTCATCATAGATCTATATATACATATCTATCGATACATCGATTATCGAAACATTCACAAATATTGATGCGAACAAGTCTTTATATATATATATATATATATATATACAAATAATAATAACTCTGTAAAACATGTACAGATGCTTGCCGTATTCACAAGTAATCACCAGTCGCATCGATACAACTTGCCGTCTTCGTTTCTATTTTTTTTTTTTTTTTCTCATTCGTGCACTCGTGTTTATAGGTCATATTTTCGCTATTTCATCGACGTCATCGTACATTCATCGTTCCATCGTCGTTGCGATGCGATTTACATACGCGAATAAGTCGAATAGCTTAGAATTTCTCGACAAAGTTAACGCAATTTTTGAATAATTTTTTTTACGGAGCGTCCATCTCCGTGAGAACCAATAATGAACCGATCGGTCATCGGGAATGTCGGCTTTCGTTTTACGAAAAATAGGAAATATCGGCTATCGGGAGGGGGGAGAGAGAAAAAAAAAGAGGAAAAGCTAAAGGAAAAGGAAAAGAAAAAGGAATTGTTTCTGAAGTAGTTCTGTGCGCAGCCTGGGCGAGGGCACTAGGCCGACACGGGGTCATACCAAGTCTGCGAGCATCAGCGCGGGTCACCGCTCCTCGAGTGGCGTACCTTCCAGCGACCACTCGCTACTGGACACTCAACCACGCAACGTTCACAACTCCCTACTCGCCACGGCTGACCCTCTTAGACAGAGGTACGGGTCCCCGTTATCCTCATCAATTTTAACCTTTTTTTCTTCTTTTTTTTTTTTTTTTTTAATTTATTTATTTTTTTTTAATTCACTCTTAAGCAATCGATTATTATCCGCGATATGTTTCTCCTTTCGTTGATATCATCTCTCTGATCCCTTTATACCGCTCGGCCACTAACTTTCTTGGGGTACTTTCGGTTGTTATTTCGTCGCCCACTCGTCCGCGTCGAACAGCGACGATTCTCCGTTGGATTGCGGCTTCAAAGGCTTTTCATTTCGATAAAACTTTACGCACTCGGATATATATATTTTTCGCTCGCTTCTCTATCGACGCTCGATTAATCCTTCGATTACCGTCATCGAAGCTATTAAGAGATCTGTAGGATAGTATTTCCGGTAATAATCGTAGTTTCGGTTTTTTATTTCTCATTTTTTGCATGCGATCGTTTATTCGTATTTTTTTTTTTCTTCCCTTCGTCGCTCGTTTATCTCGACCGCGCAATTGTCGAGTAAATAACATATATTTCATACATAGTTACGATTATATTTTTCATCACTATCGCAAGCTTTATAGATATACAATTAAATATATACACTACTCGCAGGGACGCAATTTTACACGAATTACATTATCCGCGGCATTTAGTTTTTCAAACAAATCACCGACGGAACAATATTCATTGAATCATCAATTTCATCATTCCGATTCCGTCGTTCATTCGCATGTTCGCTCGCGTATCTCATCGGCTTCGGTAGCTTTGCATTCTTTGTAGTTGTTATATATATATATTTTTTTTTTGTTGAATTTCGTTAACAAAATATATATATATAAAAATAAGGAAAAATAAATAAGCGAATCAATTAATCACAACTAACTCTCGCTTCGAATAATACGATATAATGCTACAAATGAGTTTCGATTAACGCAACGTTCGTCGAGCACGCGTAGCATAGATATATATATATATACATATATATTTCTTTTTCTAGGCGATAATTTGTATCGTAGATCGATCAAAGTACAAGTAATCGGTGTGATATTAATTAATGGTATATACGACGTTTTATCGAAGGGCATTTTTTTTTTTTTTTTTTTTTTTTTTTTTTTTTTCGGCGCATTGCTCCTTATCGCAGTGCCATTTGGATTCGCCACTTCTCCTTCGATCGATCGATTTATTAATTGAATTTTTCATTTTTCTCATCAGCTTGGGCGTATCGCCGAGCAATAGATTGGCCACTCCGACGACACCGGCGTTTCCCAGGAATGTTCCGAGCCGTAGTACGTTCCACTCCGGGCAAAACAGGGCACAGCGAAATCATACTCAGGTTCGTCAAACGATGTTCCTCGCGTTCTCGATCTCGCGCGAGCATAACAGGAGCAAGTGATTTTTTTTTCATTTTTCTTTCTGTTTTTTTCTTTTTTTTTTTTTTTTTGTTTCACTTTTCGTTTCGTTTTGCTATACGACTCGTCGGATTCTTTGAAATGAAATGTCTGTTATCACTATCGTCGCTTCAGCTTTACTTTCTTTGTCGAAGAAACGTCAGCCGCGACTGTCCTGACGTTTCGTCATTTCTCCTCTTATTCTCTCGAATTCGTTGTTCCGATACCGTTTTCTGGTCGAACTGAACCGTGTGAAAAATTACAGGGTCACACACACACGCAGGACACGAACGCGATAAGCCCCTTAGCCAGGCCATCGTTTTTCTCCAAACTTTCATCGAGGTTCTCCAAACGGTGAGTCATCGACGATTCATTTGAAAAAAAAAAAAAACAAAAAAGAAAAATTAAAAAAATTAAAACAATATTAATGTTAACGCAAACGATAAACGTACATATTCGGCATGCCGCTAAATGTTAACGTCCCTAGAAAAGTTGTCGTAATCGTTTTTTATTCACCGTAAAAATTAATATTCCTCGTCCAACCCGTGGATCCTCAATATCGGCCTAATTTTTGCTTTCGATTACGAGAACGTTTTTCGTCGCCGTCTTTCGAAATCTATGAGATAATAAAAAATTACTTTTTGGCTTCGAGCTTCGAAACGCTCCGCATCCGCGCGTTTGCATTTTCCTAATTGAACCGTTAATCCGGCTTAATAAATATCGCTAATCTGCCCGCGTGAAAAATCTTACCGATCCGAAATCATTCGCTCGACTTTCTCGAGTGACGGACCTGCGAAAGCGAAAAAGTTAAAAAAATTTGTTACTTCTAACGATCAATTAAATTGGGAGTGACAGATCGAGTTGCGCGGTGGCAAAAGCCAAGTTTTCCCCTTTTCCATGTAAAAATGTTCGGTGAAGAGAAAAATTTTTCGGAAAAAGAGGAAAAAATTAAAAAAAAAAAAAAAAACAACAACGAGCTATCGGGATGCTTTCCGCGGGCATGGTAATGCGATTTGTTGCATGGGATAAGGGTGTCGAATAACCATTTTTTGTTTTTGTTTTGATTTTTTTTTTTTTTTTTTTTTTTTTTTTTCTTATAACGCACTTACATTAATGTTAACGTTACTCGTTATTGTATCCGATGAATTATCGTTGTCCATCGTTGTTTTGCATGCCGTACGATGTTTCTGTTTTTTTTTTTTTTTTTTTTTTTTTTTTCCAAGGATGCACAATGACTATGTAATTCTGGAAGTCCTTATACCGATACGATGCCTAAATTAAGAGAAAATATAAAAAAAAAAGAACAGTGTTTTACTATATTCGCTGTTGAAACCCGATGAGCTAGCAGCGACCATTATCAGTGAAAGCCATATGATATATATATGTAGCTTGTTGTTATGAAATCTTTGCAATGTCATAGATTTATTTTTCTCAATTTTAATAACAAAAGAACGAACGAGAAAAAAGAAAAAAAAAAAATTATATATATATACATCTAGAAAAAACTGCTGAAAAACGTATCGCGCACGTCTATATATTTGTCCATCTTCTCTGTTTGTCCCAATAAGTTTACCTGCTTGAAGGCGTTTATCGTTACTCTCTCCCTCAGCCCTTTTTTATATCGAAAATTATAGTTGAAAGCATCTTTTAGGCTGTATAATTTCGTAATCGATGGTAATCGTTAACGATAACGCGAGCGGTGAAATTTTTTTCCATAAATTTAATCGCTTCTTTCATACGATTAACGATTATCACATCGAAAAAAGAAAGATAAAAAAAGTAAAAAAAAGCTCAGTCCACCTCGCATACTCATTGTGCATCCCTTGTTTAAACTTGATTATATAGCGAGGCGTTTATTCTTGAATTTGTGATTTGTATGGGACCGTAGCCTATTGTTGCATACCGAAAATATGTGGCGATGGCATGCGCTATGCCGCCCACACGTTCGGTACACTCGAATCGATGTTGCCGAGGCCACAGAATAACGAGAGTCGTCGGTTCGCGGGGGCTGCGGGGGCGTATTTGTCTTTCACGAAATGGTCACTGTACTCTCATCAGTCGATAGAGCAAAAAGAATTTCGAAAAAAGTTAAATATAAAACAAAAAAAACAAAAAAAAACAAAAAAAAACAATTAAGCACCAGTACGGAATCAGTGTCTATCGGTCAGACTGCCTACGGCATAGCCATTGATGCATCGCTCAATTTTGTTTTCGTTTCATTTTTTTTTTTTTTTTTTTTTGTTAATCGAATTGAACGTGTTTTTTTGAGTAACTTAAAACGGTACCATTTACTATGCTGCAGGACTTGAACCAAGTAGATTGGCTTCGTCTCAAGTTCCACGATGGCCAATGGCCATAGAGACGCGAGACGCGAGTCGCAAGTCGCAAGTCGCGGTAAACAACTACACGATGCGCGCTGGCTAGTGGGAGCGCCCCGACACACATCTAGAAACACTTGAAATGAGAGAGAAAAAAAAATAAACAAAAAACATTTGAAAAAAAAAAAAAAAAAAAAAAAAAAAAAAAAAAAAAAAAACGTAACACGACAAAGACTCCGAGAATTAAACGATTACTGTGTGTTACAGCCGACGCTCAATGGACAATGTGATGCATAGAAAGAGAAAAAAAAAAAAAAAAAAAACACGCAATTTTTTGGCTCCGTTATTCTGTGGTGCGAGTGGTCGAGAGTAGAGACTTCTTATTTCTTCTTCTTTCAATATTTTTTTTTTTGTCTTTTTTTTTTTTAACTACTTTTGTATGTTGAGTTATGAGAGTTACGAGGCATATATGTATTATACATATGCGGTTTAACTGATATATATATATATATAATTGTAACTATTAAAATTAATGTCTTCCTGATAATGATGTACAGGAGGGTTCGCCTTACGCACTTAGATAATAGCACACTGAATTCCGTGCCTTCCCCCCGTCTCTTCCCCTCCCCCACCCCCCCAACCCCAACCCCTCAATTATGCCTGCGATATTTCCAACTTTGCGCTTCGAATTTATCTCACGCCTATCCACGAGAAAAACGATAAAAACCGACTAAAAGAAAAATGTATCCTTCCCCGTTATATTTTTGTATCCTCCCTTTCATCGTCGAGCGATCGGATAAATAAGGAGAAAAAAAAAAGGTATAATATCCGGCGTATAGACGATCGGAGGCACTCGATAATATTGGATATGCAATCCCCATTCGCTCCATCGTTCGGTTCGCAAATCCTTTGCGAAGCCTCATCTTCCGCGCGCCCGCTTGTCTCTTTCTCCCACGCGATCTTAGCCCGCGCCCACCCCCGTCGATAATATTTCCGAGGCGCGGGCTATAAAAAAAAAAAAAAAAAAAAACGAAAAACGCTTAAAGTGTCACGCAAAATACAAACGCGAAACGCACCGCTCGTGTATCAGGCTAGAAAAATCGACATTTTCACGTAAACGTAGGAGGATTATCACCAAAATTTAAGCCGATATTTTTTTAGATAAATAAATAAATTAAAAAAAAAAAAAAAAAACAAAAGAGATAACTGTTCTTCGTAAGGATAAAGAAGCATCGAAGCGCCGAAAAGAAATATAAAAGAGATTATTTTTACAATGCGCTTCTCTCGAGTCTATTGTATCGAAAGAAAATTTAATTTTGTTGATTAAATTCGTTGCTTTTTTATTTTCTCGGTGAGGCATCGCGAAGCCCCATTTGTCTCGGTCGATTAGCGCGCATTGAATTAAAATTAAAAACAATATATATATATATACAAAGCTATTAGATAAAGAAAAAAAAAAAAAACACAAATATGAGAGAACAGTTGAATAAAACATAATAATCCCCGTGCATTGACAGGTTTTCTAAGTGAAAGGTGACGCGTCGCCTTGTCTTTATCCATCACGAAATGAGACCGATCGACAAACTGGATTTCTCACGCAACGGCAAACTTGCCAAAGTGGCTGCATGTAAAATCAGATATAAGCCAACCGTCGGACACACATTTATAAATGAGAATATCATTTTTTTTCTTTTTTTTCCTTTTTTTTTTCCTCTCTCTCTGTCTCTTCGCAATCGTATAGAATTTAACATAAAAAAAAACATGAACTTCGCGCGCACTCGACTGGTCGTCGAGTAACGTGTGATAGTTGGGAAAAAAAAAAGAGAGAGAAACGGCAATGTCGATGTACGTCTATAAATGATGCCGTAGCGCTCATTAACGTTTAACGAGCGTCTCTACACAAATTAATTATGCATTTTTCATGTCCGCTCCCTCGCGATCGGTATACGAAAACGCGATTCAATTTTCTCCACTGTCTTTCTTTCTTTTTTTTTTTTTTTTTGTTTTTTTTTCTTCGCAATTTGCGCGCAAAATTGCGATCTGACTTTTCGAAATTTTACCGTCATCTCGATACCATTTTTTGTTTTCCTCGCTATTCCGTTTTGTATACGCATTCGGCATTCTTCCAACGAAAAATATAATTTACAAAAAAATCGTTTGCGCTCAATCGCCTTTTTTTTTTTTTGTTTTTTTTTTTTTTTCTTGTTTTAGTATTAATATATTTTCGATACAGAAGCTCTCGACAATATTCGACTCTGCTGCGTCCAATTGTAATGTCCGTGTTGCCTGATTCCAATCTTCGATACTTCTAATGTAAAGAACCGAAAAAAAAAAAAAAAAAAAAAAAAAAAATACCTACTGTTACGGCGATGTTTAATGATCTGCGTGTAGCTTATTTTTTAAAAGGACATTCGCGCTGTTTGCATTTCGTTTCTTAAAATTTTATTTTCGTTTTTTTTTTTTCTTTTTTTTTTTTTTTTTGCTAAAACGAAATGTCGCAACGCAAGAAGCGAGAGATGCGTTTCAACGCTTTAATAAACGTCCGTATAAGATCACTCGGGATGCCAACAAATATCTTCTCTATTGCGCTACAACTGTGTTTTCATTATTTTTTATTATATCCATAAGAGATTGTATAGGTCTACGATTAGGGAGACTTTGAGATTGAGATACATGATGGAGTTTCGCTGTTTCATTGCGCAATCCACAATTTTTTACGCTCTTCACGCTCGATAACGCGCCGCACTCTTTTTAGCTTCGAATAAAACAGAAAAAAAAAATTTGAGATCGTATAACGAATTGCCCCGATGACTGATATACACGGCATATCAATAATTAAAAATATCTCTCACATTGATAGGTTGCGCAGAATTTTTCAACTATTTATTTACATTCTAATTCTCTTTTTTTTTTTCGTAATTTATGAATAAACGAAAATTAAATTGGCAAAGTGCGCGTTGGGCGGAAAGAGGAAACCGCGAGTGTCGGAAGGATTGAATGATTTGAGATAATGAAACGGCGAATAAATCTCACTGTGCATCGTTTCCATATCCTTGTTTACGAAATAGAAAGCAAAGATGAAAGGTAAAGAACAACGAAAAAAAAAAAAAAACGAACGATGGTCGGTAACTCGTTTGTGGATTAACTAAAAAAAATAAGGGGGCGGGGGAGGGGAGGGGGCATATCACGAAAAAAAAAAATAAAAAAAAATACAACGTCCGTCACGATTACTCGAGTACCGGACGATTAGTTATCGAGAATGTAGGCTTTGTTTCGCTAGGAGCTTTTTCTTTTTTTTTTTTTTTCACTAAAACCGATCGTTATTACTTCAACATCCGTAACTTTTTTTCATTATTGTTTTGAAAAAAAAAAAAAAAAAAAAAAAACAACGGTACAGCATGGATCCATCGAATCGCTGGTCATGTTAACTGTAATCAAATGCATGAATGATTGTAGAAAGAAAAATGAAAATAAGAAAAGGACGAAAAAACAACAAAAAAAAAAAAAAACAAAAACAAAAATACACCCAAATTTGTAAACCGATGATAGAGAAGTCTAAGGCCATCCGGTAGATCGATGTGCGCAACAGATAGATGTGAGATACGGAGAGAAAGAGATATTGAATAATTAGAACAATATATAGATATATTACAAATAATGAATAGAACACATTTATATTAATGATATATAAATATGAACATTAATATTCCTGTATCGAGTGTGTTAACGTTTGCTGCGCTCCAGTCTGTGGCCCGTCCAAGCTTTCGGAAAGATAAACGAATAAAAAAAAAAAAAAAAAAACAAAAGAAGTCAAATTAATTCCTTAAAAATTAATTTCAAGACCAAACCACGTTGCCGTTGTTCGGAAAAACGAAATTTCAACTTCGATGAACTATTTATCGTTTGCGAACAAAAAAACATATATATACGACAGCCTAAAAAATAATTAACTTGTGTCTCATCGTATGGAGGGCAGTAAATAGCTAACAGTACTGCAGGATAGAATTATTATTTAATACTTTTAAGAAGCAATAATAGTAATAATTTCATATTAATAAATATTTTAAAACTGTCTTGTACATGTTGTACCGATTTATTTCCGGAAACCTATATTCGGGAGAGCAATGCGCGTGAAAGGGGGAGGGGGGGGACGTTTTTCACGATTTATTCGACAAATATTTGCCATTATCATGATTGTTGATGCATGTATCTTTGTATTTTTTTTTTCTTTTTTTTTTTCTTTTCTTTTTGTTATGGCGATGTCTAAGACAGCTTTTATTTTCCACAACAGGTTCTTAAAAAAAAAAAAAAAAAAAAAAAAATGTATTTCGTAAACGAAAAAAAAAATTAGGAAACGATATCTCCGAATGTTGCGAAGTATAACAATCGCAAACGGATAACTAAAATGAAAAGTTAGAGATCCGCGATAGAGATAGAAATTTAATCGCTTTCGGTGCACATCTCGCGAGTGACGATAAAAAAAACATTGTAACCGTTGTAACTGCGTTAATTATCGATTAATTTATTAAATAACTATATAACGCCAAGCTGTACGTTTAATCTTCGCATCGACGAGATATATAATCAGTGTTCTCTAACATACGACTAAATCTCACTATTCATACGCAATGGTAATGACGTCGATAAAAAAAAATATATACAACGACAAAAAAAAAAAATCGAAAATTATCGAAAAAAAAAACAAAAAAAAAAGAAGGAAAAAAAAAATTCTGTTTTAGCTGAACTCTCATTAATTTATCGAGTTTAGCTGTTTGTTAGCAATTGCCTTTGTTTTGTTATTTCAGCCCCATGGACCCCTCCGTACCTCCCAAGCACCCAGTAGTGAGGTACGTTGCTTCATAACCATTATACCGCCAATCCATTGTTCTTTTTTATTATTATAAAAAAATAATTGAGATAATGTAATTCGCCGATTGGAAATACTAGCGTTCCGTTCGTTCAGTTCGTTCGATCGTCGCGTTATTCGTCGTGCGACTTTCTTTATTATTATTATATATTTTTTTAATTATTCAACTTAACGACACAATCGCTACGAGAAAATAATTCGCATGTTGGATGCCGAAGTTCGCAAAGGGTGTGATTTTTCGTCTCTATCCTTAATCGATCGAATCCATAAAATCCGTATATATATATATTCGTATAGAAAACCAACAATTCGAAGACTTGGATGAGCGACAATTCACTTTGCGACGTATTTTCGGCCAATCGAACGATTGACAAATATATTATTTCTCGATGTTCTCATAAGGCACGTTTCCGGAATGCGATATATGACGCACAATGATGATATCGTCAATCGAATAACATTGTAACTCTTTTGCATTAGGATTATTCGCTCATTGTTGATAAATGTCTCATTATGCTCGTGACTTCGACACTTCGATTATTCGTAAATGAAGAAGGAAAAAAAAAAAAAAAAAAAAAAAATGCAAAAGAAAAATAATAATAACGAAATCCACGAGTCGATTAGTTTTGCATGCGAAGCATGTATACTTTCCGATAAATTGCGCATTAACTCGAATATACATATTTTTTTGTTCCGCTCGGAAAATAATTTTGCAAGCGCCGAGTGCGCGATTACAAGTTTATCCGGAGATTATTTCTCGATGAATTAACGAAGAGCGGACTTAAGATATTTTTTTGTTACAGTGGTGCAACCACTAACGACGAACAGGTAAAGCCCCGTAGCTTGCGCTTTACTTGGAGTATGAGGACTACGAGCAGTCGAGACCCCAACGAGATAATGTCCGAAATTCGTAAGGTACGGATGATTTTCTACTTTTTAATTGAATTTTCGGAGTTCGTGAAAAATCATTTTGCGTAAAAAAAAAAAAATTTTGAAAAAAATGATTAATTCGGATCGATCGAAGTAGCGACGAATTTTCGGAGAACCTATAAAAAAAAAAGATATTAATAATTTCAGGTTCTCGATGCCAACAAATGTCAATACGAACAGCGCGAGCGATTTCTCCTGCTTTGCGCTCACGGCGACGCGGCAACCGACAGCCAAGTACAATGGGAAATAGAGGTTTGCAAACTGCCACGTCTGTCGTTGAACGGTGTCCGCTTCAAACGAATTTTGGGAACATCGATAGGCTTCAAGAATATTGCGAGCAAAATCGCTAATGAGCTCAAGCTGTGACTGCCGGCTGCCGGCACCCTGGCCACTCGCGTAAACCCATAACCCCCTCGTGACCTGTGCCACTTAGCGGCGAACTCTGAGGAATTCTACTCATGCCTGGTCTGGGACTCGGACTCCGAATCCGACACGCGTGAAATATTCGTATGAAAAGAAAAAACAAACGGAAAAGTAATAAAAAAAAAAATAAAATAAACACTCGATACTTCTTGTCCCCCGAATTAAAACGGTGCTTTCGAATTTACCGGCTTCAATATATTCGAAAGATATCCCCGAAGCGGCTGTTGTAACTATTAATGAGAGAGAAGAAAAAAAAAAAAAACAAAAAAAAAATAATGGAGAGAACAAACGTTTTAAAAAACGGCACCGGAAAGAATATCGACGATCCGCGATTTTCGCGATTGTCGCCTCGCGTACCGGATCCGTATGGGATATCGACGAGATTTCAGATATTCCGAGATCCGTTTCAGAGATCCGCAGAGACTCAACGTTACCTCGGTGAGTGAGAAAAAAAAAAAGAACGATCCGGTACTCGGCGGAAGCGATCGATCCGAGGAAAGGAAAAAGTGAAGAAACAACAAAAAAAACAGCAATTCGAAGAATATCGGAGAAGGGATAACCGATTGAGATGCGATATTCGCAGATTTCGAAATCGCTGGAACGACGCGTCTCCGTCTCCGGAAACGAAGCTCTCGTCACCGACCCGAGTCCGACAAAATGAAAGGAAAAGGAAAATCCACACGCAAAAGTTAAACGCGACGCGGCGACGACTACGCGAATATATTCGGCGATGGAAGTGATTTTAATGAAACAAAATGATGGGAATAATAAAAGAATGTTGGCGCGCAACAAGTACATCGTGAGCCTCGAACGTCAATGTCGTTGTACCTGGAAAGGTGCTTCGGATCTCCAGCGTTTACGAAAAGTTAAAAAGCGTATAAAAAAAATTTTTTAAAATTAAAAAAAAAAAACGAAAGACAATATGACGAACAATCGTGCGCTGGAAAGTATCGAATAACGTGGTCAGGATTGAGTTTCGTAGCAGTATTATTCGCTTGGGCGTTATAAAACTTGACAAACAGTTTCGGAATGGCAAGTGACCGGTATCGCGCGCACCGGGTGTTCTCCTTTTTTTTCTTATTTCATTTTCTCATTCAAAAAAACTCATTTTTCATCCGTCAATTGAAAAAATCACGCATTACAATAACTCGTAAGATGCATGAAAACAAAAAAAAAGAAAAAGTTTCACAATGTAAGGATATCCGTCGGCCAACTTATTTTCTCATTTTGTCTCGAAACGCCTTTTTTTCAAAGAATATTTACTAAATTGGTTTTTCGCGAATTGTACGCATTGCAATTGTGTCATTTTATACTTAATTCGAAAATTTTTTGGCCCCTTTAATTTTCAAGTGGTTCTCCGGAATGAACGACTGTAACGAACTCTTTGATGCGATTTTTTTTCTAATATGACAAGTTGTCGTTGTACTCGCGGAGAGTAGGCGACAAATATCCTTAATCGTAAAAGTTTACTTCGCGTTTGTTTTTTTTTTTTTTTTGCTTTTCTCTTTACCGCGAACACTTGTCAAGTTCGCCAGAGTCGGCAGAGACTCATCTACCGAATTTTAATTCAATGAATGATAATTGTGAATTAACGAAGAAGAATACGCGGCGATATAGAACGCGAAAAGTTAGGAATTGAGAGAGAGATATCGATTGATACGACGATTGTTCGGTGAATTAAGAAAGTCTAAAAAAGTGCATTGCAACGGCAAGATTTGGTATTTCTACGGAGGATATATAATGATATACAGAAAAAAAAAAAAAAAAAATTACAATCGGTTATATATTGTACTCCTTACCCTTTTATCGGCAGGTGCATTCGCGGTCGACTCGAATTAAAAAAATAAAAGAAAAAAGAGTAAAAAAAGCAAAACAGGCGCGAGAGAGAGATAGAGAGAGAGAGAGAGAGATATATGTAATAGTGAACGCAGAGATGACGATTGCAGAGTCACGCTGTATATAATAATAATTAAAGGTACTAAATTAAAAAACGGAAAGAGCCTCAACATT
The DNA here is from genome assembly GCA_934046635.1 of Buathra laborator. Classification (NCBI taxonomy): domain Eukaryota; kingdom Metazoa; phylum Arthropoda; class Insecta; order Hymenoptera; family Ichneumonidae; genus Buathra; species Buathra laborator. The sequence goes on from OW203897.1 coordinate 17,103,634, forward strand.
ACAGTCGCACGTGCACCACAAAACGATACATCATAAAGACCTTTTATATTTGCCTAAGATTAAAAATCACGAGAAGACAAGAAAAAAAATAAATAAATAAAAATAAAAAAAAATAAAAAAAAAACAAAGTAACAAACTATGTTTAAAAAATACATTAGGCAATGACTAATTTATTTACATACTACAGACGCGTTGATTTTTTCACATTTCTAATCTTGCTACGATCAATGCCGAGCAATCTTTCGCGTACCGACCACGTCGTTATTATACGAGTGGAAAAAGAATAAATAAAAAATAATCGTCGTACACAGCGCTGGAAATCGATAAACGACTGATAGAAACTAAGTATCGACGATAGAAGTCTCTAATTTGTGTCATTCGATCGGAAATTTCTGACAAACACGAGGGGGTAGAAAAAAAAAAAAAAAAAAATGAAGAAAAAAACGCACGAAAAAGGTAGAGAAATAGACCCGCGGGAGTTAATAACAAAAGCGATACAGCAACGAGAAACAACAACAACAACAACAAAATAAACATAAACAAAACGAGTATATATGAGCAGTGGCATCGGGACTTACTTTCCTTGTGTGTAACAATGTGTATAGTTCCATCTCTTCGAATAATCCTACGAAAAAAAAAAAAAAAAAAAAACAAAAAAAAAAAACAATCTCACCGGAGAAAAGCTGTAAAATACGATACGTTTATCGACGCATCATGTTCGACGCCATGTTGATAATACGATTAATAGTTTACGCCCATTGAACGAGAGAAAAGAAAAGAAAAGAAAAAAAAAAGAAAAAAAAGTAAAACAAACGAATCATCATCATTAGGATATTTCAATGATAAGCGTCATTAATGAATAAAACAGAAGAAGAAAAAAACAAAAAAAGAAACAATACCAATTGATTTCCGTTGATTCGCTATTGACAGTAAAACGTCGAAGTAAATGAATATTCGAATGTTTATCGACAACTGTTTATAACGTCAATGTCGAATGCGGTCGTGTTTAATGAAAGGACGACCTTTAGATATACATATATATGTATACCGAAGAAAGAAAAAAAAAATAATCGTAATTATTATGATTATCATTACAATTATTATTAGTGTTATGAAGATAAGGACCCCTTGTAGCATTAACGATGGATCCCTTGTACACGTAAAAAAGAAAAAAAAAAAAATGAAAAAGAAAAAAAAAAAAAACAAACACAAACTACACTAGATAAATGATAATATCTGATAATCTATACATACACCCAAACCCTGCGATCGCTTGCTTCGACAAATTAATGTATAAAACAACTATTAATACTTTGAAGAAAGAAGAAGAAAAAAAAAAAAAAAGAAAGAAAAGCGTATGGAAGTTAAGGACACTCGTTATGTTAACGTAATTAAATGAATTGTCAAGTTCCCGACGGCTGAATGGACAGCGAACTATCGCGAGCTCAGAGTTCGCTGGGCTCGGATCGAGCTTCAAGCATTGTAAGTAGATTTATGCGAAAATTATAAAAAAGAAACAAAAAAAAAAGAAAAAAAAACGAAAAGACGCAGCTTCGAATAAAAGCGCTGTCCATACAGCCGCGCTTCGATGTCGCCAAGGGGGCGCAAGCGCGCACACATACCAAGACAAAAAGCCGTACACAATCACACATTACATACGTACATACGCACGTCAGTCTGTAGATAAGTAAATACAGCTTTGCTAAGTGTTTTCTGGTGATCGGTATCTAGCCAAATGTAGCAAAAAACAACAAAAAAAAAAGAACGTTTATAATAAAATGGTAACACGTATTGTTTTTTAATTGGGACTCCTGTCAGCGTAACGGAATCTATGGAGTTTTCAGGTTACTATCGTACGTTACATTCTCCAACGACGATGAATCGGAGGCGCGCAGGTAAGACAATTAATTATGTATTATACGTTATTTGCACTTACCACGCGATTCTTCTATTGCTGTGAAAAAAACAAATACTTTTCATGAAAATAAGTCGCTCCTTGCGGCGCATCGAAAATCGATCGAATATCTTGTCGGCGCGAATTTTACGTCGACGCGAAAATTAACAAAAATTCTAACGAAAACGATACTCCGGCGATAATCGCGAAAATTTAGACAGCTCGATCCGTTAAAAATATTTTTTATAAGACTCTTCCGTCGCACTCGTGCGAAAATGTATATTTTTTCGCACTCGTGCGCTTAGATGTCGTAAAATTTGTCCCTCTCGCACTTGTATGTAGCCCCGCGCTCGCCTTCGGCGCGTGCGTCGCTTCACACTCGTCAATGGCGACCTCTTTTCTCTCCTCGCCGTGGTATCGACAATAACTATTTATTATATATATTTTATTATCGATCAAATCGCGACAGTGACTCTCGCACACTTCACGGCCGTTGATAAAATAAACAGCAAAATTCCATTAATCTCGATGTTGCAAAGATCGAAAAAAAAAAATGAACGAATAACGTTCGAACGAACGGTAACGTCGAATTATTGATCTTCCGTCAGCAAAAGAGAAATTACAAATGAGAAGTCAGGATCAAAGTTTGTTAATATAATTTATTGTATATCGAGGTTTCAACATGGAAAAGTACAAATATTGCAATATAGGGCCCGCGAGCTCTCCTCGGGAGGGAGGGAGGGAGGGATGTTGCGTTACGATTGCACAGGAAGGTGAGGGTCGACGCACTTACGAAGGATCGAGATACACACGGTGTGAATAGAATACCGGGGCGAACGGTCGATCGCAGTCGTTGCACCAGCAGCAAAAGGGGGTGGGGGGAGAGGGGGCGGGAGGATTTTGATAGTAAGAATGTCACATTCTCGGACGAGTTTTCTGTGGTTAAAGGAAGGTTCCCTCCTCTCCACGGCCCCCGCATATATTTAATACTCGTTTTTTTTTTGTCACCTTGCGCGCAACGTATGCCGATCTTCTTTCTATTCACAAGCGAATCGGATCACGAGCAGCGTTGAACGCGCAAGGATGACAATATACTTTTAACTACGATGCTCCGACAGTCGCAGTTTGTTCTCTCGCGCCTTCTTCAATCATAGTAATTGCGTGTTTTTTTTTTTTTTTTTTTTTTTTTTTTTTTAGTTACAGCGCCATTAACATTTGGCTTTCATTATTTTTCCTATTCGTACATTATTCGAGCCGTTAACCCTTTACCGATCAACGAATATCGTTTATAACCCTCGAACTTTTTGCACGCTTAATATTATCTTTTTTTTTTTTTTTTTTCGTTTTTCTTTCAGTACGAATTTATAACTGTTGGATCGGTAAACGGTTAATAAAAATGCAATTACTATGAATTAATGATAACTCGATCGACGTACTACGCCTTCGGAGGTGGAGTATTTTTCTCTCTCTCTCTCTCTCTCTTTCTCTCTCTCTCTCTCTCTCTCTCTCTCTCTCTTTCGCTCGCTCGCTTTCGCTACCTTTTCGTTCCTTTCTCTCACGAACGCGCGCAGCTTGTTTATCGCGCATTTTTTTCTTTTTTCTCTCATCATTCAATTTATCTCTCTCGTTCTTGTTCGTTACGTTCTTTTGTTTGTTATTTTTTTTTTTTGTTTTTTTTTTTTTTTTCATCTCTGTCTCTCTTGTCTAGCGCTCGAAATTTTCTTGATAGTTTTTTTTTTTTTTTTTTTTTTATGCAACACATAATGCGACTAGGTAGTACAGGTTAATAATTAATAAGTAATATCGTTAGTTATACAATAATAACGTATGACTAGACAATGCAAGATAATAATTATATTCGTAAATAGTAATAATCGTGGATTGCAATTTATATCAACAATGTGATGGCGCATTTCGTGTAAAATGTAAATATACGTGTCTTTGTTTGCTTTTGTTGTTCTTTACTCGATTAGGTTCTTTGTTTTTTTGTTTTTTTTTTTCTCGTTTAATAATTCTGTTTAGTTGCCGCGCGGGGGGTGGGGGAGTATCAATCTCGTTATGCGTGTCTCTCGTGTTAATACAAAGTCAAAACGTCTGTCCGATCCATGTGAGCTTTGTGCGTGTAGTCTGTCCGCGGTGTGTATAATAATAATATACCCTTTACTTTATTATTATTATTATTATTATTTTTTTTATTTTTTTTTCATATGTTTAAGTCAGAAATCTCGATAACGCGAAAAAATTCGCGGCACTCTAAACGTAATGCCTCTGTACGATTAACTCTTTTTTTCGCGATGTATATGTGTGTATGTGTCTGTGTGTTTTTTTTTTTTTTTTTTTTGCGGAAGCCTGACTGCTAGTGCTTTTTTCGACTTTTCCGTCAACTTTTGTGATTTATTAATTTTGTAAATGACTTTTTTGTTGTTGTTGTTGTTATTGGCTTTTTTCCCAAATAGTTATTATCGGCTTACGCGGATCAGTCTCGACACTGTGGAGGGGTTGTGGGCCAAGGGTCCTCGGGTGCGACCCTTTCGTTATTAAATCCTTTCACACCAATTTAAATACAGCCGCTGTAGTTTCTTCGATCAATGGTTATCGCCGACAAACAATTCGCCAAAATCAAGCGGTATCATGGGCGCGAGGCTTTTTTTTTTTTTTTTTTTCAGTGCAATCTCATTTAATGTTCATTCTCGTAGGTCGTGCCCGTCACACTAAAGTGGAATAGTCGTTTAAATGCCTGATAATTCTTCTTTGTCGTTTTTTTTTTCCAATTTTTTTTTTTTTTTTTTTTTTTTTTTTTTTTCGACGACCAATTGGATTTACCATAATGTAAATTGTGCAACTCGTCAATCGCCGGAAGAACTTTAGTCACGTATATGATCGCGTGGAATTGCATTAAAACTGGAAGCATACGAACATACTAGGCGCGATAAATACGAGTTTTTTTTTTTTTTTTTTTTTTTTTTTTTTTTTTTTTTTACATCAGCGCGCTTCGCTCTAATATCCTCTTTTAAAATTCGTCGACATTGTTTTGTCTCGTTTTTTTTTTGTTTACCGTAACGCTTTTCCACGCATCATCGCATCGCCACTCTCGATAAGATTCAATATCTTTTTTTTTTTTTCAACGCCCTCTCGTCGGATCTTAACGATCCCTTCGAGTTTATCTTTTTTATACCGTTTGTTACATCAAAGCCAAGTTCGTCCAGCGAAGATTCTCACACGTTGGCATTTGTAACCCAACGTTATCGGTTTCTCTCGTGCCGAATATCAATCTATTCGCAATCGATTTCTTTCTTTTGTTTTTTTTTTTTTTTTTTTTTTTTTTACTCTACTTAGCGTAGTTATTACCACAGTACGGTCATTATCGTAATACAATAATATCGTTACTCTTACTTATAAACCCGTCATAAAATACATTACTTTGTAATATCCACATATGTCTTCTTTGTCGCAGAGTATCTTTAATTTTCTTTGGTTTCATTTGTCATTTTTTTTTTTTTTTTTTTTTTTTTCAATTTTTTTTTTTGTTACTTTTCGCCTCTCGATCTCGCTAATGTTCGATCGATATAACACTCGAGTCTCTCATTTAAACTCGCATTCATTCAGTTCACCGCGATTCAGGAGTGATAATGTGGTTTTCATTTTTTTTTATTTTTTTTTTTTCCTCAATTATGTAATTCATCCTTATTTCTTCGGTGTATTAGCCCCCCACCCCTCCGCCAAGGATTACAATAGAAAAAATGCCCCTTCGACGGATCCCTCGTACCTCTCAAATTTTCGATTCGATTAAAAAGTTTCACGTTCCCCACAATACTGTCTTTCCTCTGCAACCTTAAGTACAACTACCGGGTGTCATCGATTGCGAGTGTTGATGATTCTCGTGTTCGTTTTTTTTTTTTTTTTACTCGACAGTTTACAAAAAAAGTGAATCAAAAAAGATTCGTAGCTTCAATATTCATATACGCGTCTCGAAAATGTTCTTTCTTTTGGTTGATTCATTTTTTAATCGTTTCTCACGGATTTATCCGATTTTTTTTTTCTTCAAGTGTATTATTACGATGTTTCAACGCAACAAAATTGTTTTCGCGTGAATTGCAAAGATCGCGCGCTGGAGATTGGGAGTGTTGAGTATCGCAAGCGACAACTCGTCTCGGCGCGCGTTCGTACGAAGAAATTAATTAACTTCATCGATTGTGTGCGTGTGTGTTAAAAAAAAAAGAAAAAAAAAAAAGAAAAATCGATCAAACGGAGATCGCGACCACGTCCGCGGGCGACGGGGCTTCGTATATTACAATCTTAGGTACGTTGCGTACGAGGAATGTGCGGATGGATTCGGAATGTTTTCAAATTACGCGCGGTCGCGATAGATAAATTTCCGCATGTATATTCATTGGCCGATGTGATCGCGTAACAAATGAAAAAAAAAAAAACAAAAAAGAAATTAAAAACTTCGCCCCGAGAACCTCGCGTTCCCGCCCCTCCCGACACGTGTCGACTATTAGAATACATGGTATTTATATATTTTTACACCCATTGACAGACTAACTACCACGTTTTTTTTTTCGTTTAAATATATAGTTTTTTTTTTTTCATAGATATTCAATTAATTAATTCGTTAATTAATTAATAGTTTCATTACAAGTATGATAATTCATAATTATAGAATAATTAAAACATGTACAGAAGATTATAGATTATCTCTCACGTTCTCTTTAATCGTAGTTCTTCATTCTTCATCGCTGTCGACTCCTCGTCTCGTCGTATTTTTTTTTCGTTTTTTTTTTTTTTTTTTTTCGTTTTTCTTGTTTCTGTTTCTCTTTTTTTTTTCTCTCTCTCTCATCGTTTTCATTGGAGAGTCAATGAAAGTAGTATTTTCCGAGTAATTTTGTTTGTTTGCGTTGATCGTTGTGACTCATGTGGGAATATTATCTCGATTAATTTCATTACGTATGTCTCAATCTCTCACTTTGTCTCTCGCTCTTCGCAATACCCTTCTAATTAATTCTTTTTGCTTTTTTTTTTGTATCTCGCGCTCGCTCAAGCATACTCGCACGCACCCACATTGCGCTCTCGTTCACACACATTCGCGCCTTCATAGGTTATGCGTCATACGTCATTCGTCATATGTCATACGTCATACGTCAATCGGTAAGTTTAGATAGTACATATGTATAGTGTTTTTTTGTTTTTTTTTCTTGTTTAATTAGGCCTACAGTGAGCTAGAGCTGTCATGCCGTTGTCCCCGTATTGTATTGTATTGTTGTTATCTCAGCCGAAAGTTTCGCGCTCGAAATCGCGCGTCTCGTGAATATATTACGCGCGCCATTTTGTTTTTTTTTTTCGCTTTGTCAATGTGCCGCATAAATGTCGATGAACAATTTTTTAATTAAATATATTTCAAGCTCGGGCACTTGTCGTATTATTCCCTGTATTTCCCCATCGATCTATTGCAATTTGACGCCAAATTCCAGCGCAATATCCTACGTACGGACGGTTTCGGCGTTCCACCTATCCGCGATCGACGCGCAAAATCTATTTTTCGTTTTTCCCCTCGAATCGCAACACCGCGATATTGCGATGTATTCTTTGCAGTGGTAAAAAAAAACAACGAAAAGAAAACAAAAAATAGACTATGCTCGCAGCTGGACTACTCGTCGAGACGGAAACAAAAGAAAACAACGATTCACGATTTTTCTACGATACGAGGGACATTTAAAATTATCGAAGACACGCACACTCTTTCCCCTTTCTCCTCTTTCAATTCAATTTTTTTTTTCTTCGTCACTCTTTTCCGTCTACAGCACCACTTGAAATCCCTCGTAAAAAATTTCACAATTTAATACGACGAATCGAACGTTAATTGTGTTTTTTGTTTTGTTTTTATGTCGCTCCTCGCTCACCCTTAATCCCCCGTGAGTGAAAATCTCTACCGCCTCGGAACCCCGTCCGTGTTTGTTCCGTTGTTCATTTTTTTTTTTTTTTCCCCTCGGTACACATTCGTAAGATTCTTCGTGACCAATTCGCGAGACTGATACCGCGTTCCACGCGTCCAATGTACTATTTTTCTCAGTTTTCTCGTTTTTTTATTTTTCTTTTTTTTTTTCCTCAGTGTCTTTTTCATCTATTTGTTCCTCCGTTGCATTCGCAATCCGCGCGCGTCTCGTTCACTCGTTCGTTATGTATACGCAATCGGTAGCACGAGTACTAATTAATTATCAGTATCAATAATACAATGAGTCTAATGATTAATACAATAATCAATAAATGTAATATCATATTTCTTACACAAATAAGCTAAAACTCGTTTTTTCTCGTGTATAATGTGTCTTTTTCGTTATTTGTTTTTCTATTCTTTTTTTTTTTCCATTACCGTGTCGATGGTGTGTCTGTCGATAATCGTAGCGTGTTTTTTCCGTATCCGTGAGTGATTTTGGGTGTTGATTGTATTTTTTTGTTGTTGTTGTTGTTTTTTTTTTTTTTTTCATCGAAAAAACGATATTATATTTTTGCATAATTGCCGCCGGCGCATTTCAATATTTTCCTCGTCTCGCGGAGCGCGTTCTTTTTTTTTTTTTTTTCGCGTCAACTTCACCGTCGTCGAATTTCTCTCCCTCCGTCTGCCCGCCGAGTCCATCGTATATAATCGCGTCTTTCTTTTATTCATTATCGCCAAACTCATCGGAACGATATTAATCGCATATACGAAACGGCGCCCCTCGCGTAATCGTCGCCATCGGTTCATAGCGATATAACTAACAACGATTATTGAGACATAAATACAATACACATAATGTATATCTAACGTAATAATCGGATTGTAATATTATAGTTAATTAAGTAGATTAGCGTGGCTTCTTCTTTATCTTCTTCTTCTTCATCTTCGTATCTTCTTCCATTTTATTTATCATGATTTCTTTCTTCATTTGTAGTCGTTTTTTGCTTTTGGTTTTTCGTACGCTTTTGTTTTTAATTTTTCGTTATATTTCAAACGTTAAAACTTTGGTAAATTTACGCGGTGAGATCGTTTGTAGCTGCGAGCGCGAGTGCGTGTTTTGCGCGTAGGGGGCCTGGGGGGCTCTCTCTCCGGGGGTCCGGGCTCGCGCGTCAATTACTAATTAAGGAGCCGCAGTCTCGACCGGCCTTTATTTTATTTTATTTTATATTATTTTATTTTTACTTTATTTTATTTCATTTTTTTTTCCCCTCACTGTTTTTCTCCTCGTCATCTTTGTCTTTTCATTATTTATAATCCTACGAATACCTAAAATCCTTATCGCGTTCGTTTCACTTCGTCGAACATTCTCGTGTCGCACGAGAGAAATATGCGCGTGAAAGATACAAACTACTCTCATTTTTTTTTTCTTCTTTTTTTCTTCCCATTTTAACGATTAGAAATTACGAAAAATGAGATATCAGAAAGACTACGGATTTCTGTACGCGGACCGATGCACACCCGAGGTTGACCGGAACGAGAACGGAAGAGCGCGGTGTCTGTTTTTCATTTTTTTTTTTTACAATTCATTTTTTTTTTTTTTTTCACGAACAATCAACGAAACTATTAAAATCGATAATTATTCGTCAAAGATCGTCCGTGAAACGCGACAATTTTGTGCGCTTGCGCTCCTCGACAAGAGCTCGATATACATTAACATGATTTTTTTTTTTTGTTGTTTTGTTTTTTTCTTAACAAATATTTCATCATCGGTTTGTTTTTTATCACATATATTATCGCATGTTATGCCTGTGTGCGGTTTTTCCGTGTGTGCGCGTTTATTATTTATTTATTTTTTTTTTCTTGTGTCTTGCGTCGTGGATTTCCGGTCGGGGGTTCTCGTAGGCTCGACATTCGCGGCCCTTCTACCCTTCGTCGCTTATAATACGATATTTTAAACTTTTATTCCCAATTTATTTACCGTCTGCTCGCAAATCCCCGAGAGATATTCTCGTGGGATCCACCGGGTCGCTTCGTTCGATCTTTCGCGCATTTCGCTCTTTTTCTTTTTTTTAAGTAAACGAGAATAGGGTATACATACTAATTATTACGTTGTACGAATCCAAGTTCCATTTGGATTACGTTCCCCATTCGACTGTCCGAACATCCGAACGTCCCGTATGCCGCAACTCCAAGACTCCGTTCTATCCTTCCGACAATTCGTACGAACGATTTTTCGCGTAAAAAAAAAAAAAAAAACGAAAAAACGGAAAAAAAAGTTAACACGATCGCCAATCGTCGATAAAAGTCATCGGACAGATAGAAATGGAGCCGATTTTTGTTTTTATCGATGAGTCGATGGGATTTCGGGAAATATGGAACAATGGAACGGAGTGTAATTAATTACTCGGGATATCGTATGAGAGGGCGTGAGGATAGCAACTGAAAACACGTAAAGTAAAAAATAAAACGAACGACCTTTTGTTGTTTTTTTTTGTTGTTGTTTTTTTGAACCAAACACAAATCAGTTTAATCCTCAAATAAAACATAATTTCCGTTATGCTATAATAATTAAATAAATAAATAAATAATCGGTGATGGTGGTAGTAGTAGCGTTATTAGTGGTAGTAGTAGTAGTAGTAAAGTAGTAGCAGTGACGGTAGAGTAGTAAGTAGTAGTGGATGTTAATGTAGAGTGAATTTTTTTCATTTTTCTTTTTTTTTTTTTTTTTTTTGTTTTTTTTTTTTTTCTTTTTTTTTTTTTTTCGTAGCGACTATGGTAAGTAATAAGGTTGCTTTTTTATAAGTGTTATGAACTAAATTACGACGAGAGACACAAAAAATATATAGTGATTGCGACAATAATAATAATAATAATAATAATAATAATAATAATAATAATAATGACACTAAGAAGAAGAATAGATGACGCTAGATAGATGATGGCAATCATAGTAATAATAATAACCAGAGTAGTTCTAGGAGTAGAAATAAGTAATAGCGCGAGAAAGAATCAATTCGTATTTCAATATCCGAAAAGCGCGATATCCTTATCGGGACTCGACGAGAGAAATTCCGAGTTTTTGGAACAATATATATATTTTTTTTTTTAAATCTTTGCCAAGAAACTCGAGAATCTTTTCTCGACGATCGAACCAAACGACGAAAAACATTCGTCTCGTCGTCGGGATCGATCGCGTATTCGCGTTTATTGACGATTATAAATTGTTCTCTCGACGCGCTAATCGCGCAACAACACTTGAGATACGTGGGGTTAGTGTCTACCAGTTGCGAAAGTTAAATAAATAAAATTATTAGAAAAGTCGACGGCCTTAGTTGAGTGGGAGACACGGCGTTTGCGGATGGGCCGTTTTTTTTTTTTTTTTTTTGCGGTTCTCGATGTTTTTTTTTTCTTTTTTTTTTCGCGTTTTCTTTTCGATAACTCGAATAGTTTTAATCGCCGTTCTCCCGGACTAGACACACGAAGGTACACATAAATAGGACACGATACGCTATATCTCACGTTATTTAAATATATATGTCGTAAAAAAAAAAAAAAAAAAAAAAAAAAAAAAAAAAAAAAAAGGTTGACGACTCGAGGCGTCTGCTTACCGATCGGGCCGCTTAAATTCGCAAACTTTTTTGTTTTTTTTTTTTTTTTTTTTCGCGACCTCAACTACCGCGACACCCTTTTTTTTTTTTTACCAACTTTGTATACCCGTCGTACACGTTCTCTCTTTTTCATCCTCACATCCTATATATGCCCTATTACATCAATGATATATATAATATATATAATATATATATATATATACTATATTCTCAACTACGTTTTCCATCGACGAATCTTCCCTTTGAATCTAAAAGCTACGTAACTCGCGGCTTCGTGTCCTACGGTGGACTAGACGGTTATACGCGCTTTCTTTGACGCTCGCCACGCGGAGATCGAAATTACTGGATTCGGTAAAGAAAGAAACAAACAAACAAACAAAAAAAACGCGCGAATAACCGTTCAAAGAGACTGCGATCGAGTCAACTCGGCATTTTCAAAGATTCCGTTAATATCTTTTTTTTATCATTTTTCTTTCTTTTTTTTTTTCTTTTATTTTCGTTGCTTCGTCGTTGCGAGGATATTTGTTTTCACAGCTACTACTACCACCATCATAATCATCATTATTACAAGCCACGAACCGCAGGGTACGTAAAAAGAATACCCCGTTCTTGTGGAGCAATGGCTCGGAGAGAGTTTTTTTTTTTTTCTATTTTTTTCATTTTCAACAAGTCGATCGGCAGAGTGAAAGTTGATTAAAGTTGATCGGTCGATATTTCAGATCGACGGTAAATTTTTTGTTTTTGTTTTTTTTTTTTTTTCAATATTTCATTATACTTTTCTCTCGTTTGGTCGTCGTTCAAAAAGTTGTTCTATGTATATATGTATATATATGTGTCTATATATATATATATATATATATATAAATATATAAATCGAATCGAAATGTTACCTTATAGCGTCACTCGACAAATCTTATCGCGGATATTGTGAAAAAAAAAAATTGATTGCAATATATTTGTTTTGTATCAATTGGTCTGTTTGGTCAACGCGTAATCGGGATCGATGCGGAAGACGGGGTGACTCGATCGAAGCCGTTCTCTCAGCGGCAAATCTCGCCTCCGGAAAACTCGCGTTACGACTACTACCCCCTTTTTTTTTCGTACACTCGTCGATTTCTATTCGAAATTCTCGATCGGCCGACGAGGGTCGCTTTTTTTTCTATAAAATCCGATACAAAAGTATCACCGAGGAGTTTCACGAACGACAGTTTGTTTTTTTCTGTTTTTTTTTTTTTTTTTTTTTTTTACACGCGCCCGTAGAAAAACACGAGGGCGCGGATCAGAGAAACGATCGTTCGAGACTCGCGAGGATTTATCGAATACCGAATTCCGCCGGCGATCGTTAATTCGAAAAGCTTCGTTCATTTATTTATTCATTTGCTTCTCGATGGCCGCGACACGGCGGTCCATTATCTAGACCACTATTAATAATTACATTACAAACGCACTCGGTGCGCTCGCGTTTCTTTTCCACTTATCCATTATTTTCTAATACGCGGCGTTACGAAAAAAAAAAAAAAAAAAAAAAAAAAAAAAAAAAAAAAAACAACACGCGTCTTTATGGTTTTTCTTTTTTCCTTTTACTTTGACTAGCGCGAGACAACGTTTAATTATTTTCTTTCCTTCAGCTTTCCATATTTTATTCTATTAATATGCGGCGTGATTTTCATCCCTCGGGTTTTTGCTTCGCAGGTTTTCTTTTCCCTTTCTTTCCTTTTTTTTTCGCTTCAGGCATTGATTATAGGCAACGAAAGTGCACTCGGCCGCGCGTATCGTAATCGTCATTGCGTAAATATTGCATTAAAAAAAAAAAAAAAAGAACAGTCGCGTAATATCAACTAAGATTAAGTACGCCTCAGCCGCGGGCCGCGTCTCGTTCTACTTAATCGTCGCAGTGTTCCTTTTTTTTTTCCTCGTTTCGTATTTTATTAAACTTTAAATCTCCGTCTATCGCACGATATTTTTTTTTCGGAGATCAAACCAGTCCCGTGTGCGAGCCCCGTCCCCCCCAACCCCCGTGCGAGTTGCGCCACATGCCTCGTACACTTGTCTCGTCATTTTCCGTTCTTCCTTCCCGTTTATTTTATTTTTTTTCTTTATTTTCTCGGAAATTTCATTAATCGTTCGCTTAATTAATAATACCTGGCGAATTAATACCCACAGCCCCGGGTGAGAACCGTTCTCGTTCACGTCATTCCCCGGTTTGCCCTTTCGATTCTCCATTACGTTTTCTTTTTTTTTTTTTTTTTTTCATCTCGCCTCCTTCCTCCCTTATCGTTAAATTACAATATTCTAAAACTTATACATAAACGAGTATGTATAACTGTTGTATTACGGTTTTTCTTTTGTTTTTGTTATTTTTTGTTTTGTTTTCTTTTGTCGAAACGAATGCGACGAGGCTGCCGGCCGAGCAACGCCGCGAACGGCCGATCGTCTCTTCCGGTTTAAACTCTCGAATTTACGAATCGATCGCGAGAAAAAAAAAAAAAAAAAAAACAAATGTTAGGTATTTTATTTTATTTTTTACCTCTGCTCCGCTGTTATCGCGTGGAAGGAAATTCGCGGAAGAAGCAAAATCGCAATCGACGAACGACCGTTGTATCTCGGGGCCCCCGACAGGAACGTCGTATCGCTTCGCTCGCGATAATACTAGTATGTTACAGAAGAGCGCGGTTTACATTGTTCTCGTTGCTCCGAACGCTCTTTCTCGATTCAAACTCTCCACCGAACCCCTTAACTTTTTTTTTTTACGGCGGCGCGCCGGTAGGTACATATACATAAATCATAATATGTATGTACAGAATACGCAGGCGATAAGTTACCACAGAGTTTGCAGTCACTCTATCCTATCACTCGTTTATTTTCTTTTTTTTTTTTTGCTTTAATTTCCTCCCTCTCTCCCTTCCCTCCTCATCGTCTCGTCTCCTTTTTACCTTCTCTCCGGTCGATGTTTTTCTTTCTCTCCGCGTTCGCGAAGGCGCGCGAAGAGAAAGAAAAACTCAAAGCAACAGCTACGTTTGTTTAAATTTTTGTGTTTTTTTTTTTTTTTTGTAATAACGACCACGGCCACGACGGCATTATTTGGGGCTCACAGTCACAGAGTCACAGCACGCGTTCCTACCCTCGTCCCGGTTTCGCGGATCTCGATTATAATAATTATTCTCTCTTTTTTTTTTTTTTTTCGTCATCTCATTTTTTTAATTATTCCTCTTGGTCGTTTATGTTTTCTTGTTGTTGTTGTTGTTTTTCTGTTTTTTTTTTTTTTTTTTTTTTTTTCAAGATTTACGAATATTTAGTATAGCCATTTTTCGCAAGAATATCGCCGATTATTCTCCGAGACTCGTGGGGAGAGCTCCGGCGAGGACGCAAGATCGCGAAGATTACGCGTAGTTTTTTTTTTTTGTCGTTTTTTGCTGTTTGTATTATTTATTTATTGAATAATTTGTCGTTCGTTTGGTTGTCGTAAATGCCATCGGCCCCTCTCTCGTGCGGTTATCCCGAGGATAGACGATACGCGGAATATCTATGCGCAAGGGTAGGATCGTTCCTCCTCGCGTCGCTCAGTTGCCGCAGGAGTTTGTCGAGTGACGCTCCGAGTAATGTCGGTGGTCCCTCGTCCTACGCCGCCTTGCTTTTGTTCGTCTTGAAGCTAACTTGCAACACCCTGTTGCCGAGTGTATAACCGTTTAGGCTCTGTATCGCGACTACCGCTTCCTCGTAGTTCGTCATCGTCACGAAACCGAAGCCCTTGCACTTGTTGGTCTGCAGGTCGCGGATCACCTTTACGGATTGAACGGCACCGAAGGGGCCGAACAATTGCCACAGGACGTTCTCCTCCGTCTCGGGCGCGAGATTGTAAACGAAGATGCACCATCCGGAACCGTTCATCGCGTTTCCCGGGAGCATCGAGTTTGCCAGCAGATCACCCGCGAGTGGACTGTACCTGAAACATCGTCGGTATACGAAAATAAGCTTTTTTCATTCTCCTCCCCGTTTCACGGCCTCCTCTCCCCGCGCCGTAGCAATTTCCGGTGAGTTTTCTCCTTGCCGAGGCGAGCCGTAGGTTTTTCCTTCAAATTTTGTCGATATATCGATACATCGAGGCGATGGAAGCAACAAAATCCATACGATCGGTTTACCTCGGCAGAGACGAACGCTCACGCGGAAGCTATTATTTATAGTGACAAACGTCATTTTCTCTCTACTATTTCGAAATTCTGGCTTACGCACCGCTCCGATATACGAAATTTTATTGCAACAACGAGAGGCGCCTGTTTCGCTACTCGATGTAACATCAAACGGCGAACAACGGGCGCGCATATGTATTATAGAAAATTTTGAAAGTGGAAAAAATTACGAAGAAAATCGTCAATTACGGAGCGATCGTTCATCGCGATGATAGATATTTTATAAAATTGTGTTACGTACCTACTTGACGTCACAAGCCGCGTTAAAATAAGGCACATCTCGGTGAATACTCGGTTTTTAAAAAGGAATAACAAAACGGGAACGATAAATAATTAATTATAATTCATTTATCAACAATGCAACAAATGGCCTTTGATCGATGAGAGAACTCGTGAAAATTTCAAAGATACGAGATACTCGTGGTATCCGCATGTATTTCGCGGACAATTTGTATTCACAATTACCGTGTGTGTGTCTGTGTCTCTGTGTGTGTATGCGTGTGCGAGTGGAAGGCGAAAAAAAACTAGAAAATGCTGTACGACGAACGATATCATCGCGAATTGGCAATGTGTGACTATTACGATAAATCGAAGCGACAAATAAGCGAAATAAATTTTTTTCATTTTTTTTTTTTTTTTTTTTCAAACATAACAAATCAGAGCCATCGCATTGTATTCTACAAGTGCCGTGAAGACTTTCCATCGAGTTTTCTAGCTATAAATCAAAGATAAAGGAATTGGGATAACTGCAGGAAAAACGATTGAAAAAACAAAAGGTTTCGAGGTCTTTGAAATAAATAAAATAAAATAAAAATAAAAAAAAAATAAAAAAAAGATAATAAAGAAAAAGGTCGGCAAGCACCGTCTAGAAATTGATATGGTAAAAGATAATAAAAAAAGCCACACAAAAACCGAATAAGCCGAATGAATAAATTTATATCGATTTAATAATAAATAACGGAAAAAAGAAAAATACTGACCTCTGTAAGCCTTTGTTAATGGCAAGCATGGCCTTGCCAGTGCTAAAACAAAACACAAAAAGAACAACGTAAGATGAAAAATATATCACGGGGCAAGAAGCTAGCTAAGGAAGGTGTAAAAGCTATTTGTTCATTATTATTTTAATAAATCGTCTACGACGCCTCTTTTAAACTCGCTACCGAAATCGGGAAGAAATGAGATAACATTTAAAAGCGTAAAGAAACACGACGGGGATAGATCTGCGCGCGATAGATCAATGGTGCGGTGTACGTATCGTATTTTCGCAATATTTGTGTACCGCTCAGAGTTGTGTTTGCAAAAACTTTCTCATGTTTGGCGTGTGTGGAAAAAAAAAGAAAGAAAGAAAAAAAAAAAAAAGAAACGAAAGAAAAAGAAATGAAATTCGAACGAAAACGAAGCCGAAGTTGTTGGCTTTTCTTGTTTACATTCGGAAATGGATACTCTTTCGTCTCTTCTCCAAATTTATCGTCGCTCTCTTTTCGGCCGCTCGGAGATCGACAATATTTTGGAGGACCGACGGGAATCCTCCGTTCCATTGTGTTCCCCTTGCAAAAACTAAAAATATGCGTTGTACGATAGAATGTGTTTGCGCGCGTGTGTACACAATGTAAATTGTATATAGAGAAATTTCAGACGGATCGATGCGACGACGAGTCTCTCCATCGTGACACGGGCTCTCGATAGTTGTCGTTAAAGTTACGAACTCGTAGATTCGTTTGCCTCTTGCCGCGATCCCTTTTTCTTTCAACTTCTTCGCTACAATTGAAACGCTTCCGACTTTCGTTAAAAAACGACAAAAACAAAAATATACCACGCGTCTGCGGCAAGTAAATACTTTCAACCGAAAGTCAATCGCGAGACTCCGATATCTTCGAGATATCGATACATTTTCTTTTCTTTTTTACAAGAGAAGAGAGAGAGAAGAATTTAAAGAATATCGAAAAAGAATAAACTGCAAATTCCGATTTACGAAATGCGAAAATATGAATATCGGGTCTTTTCTATGCGTTAAAAAATTGCACAACAATGTCTCGTCGAAGGTGAGAAACGAAAGAAAGAAGACACGTCGATTGGTTCGATGGCAAGGAGCAACGAATGCAAACGAGAGTTTTCGTCGATAAAAATCGACACGAGGAAAAATGATAATCGATCGATCGATCCGAAGGGCGCGAGATCTTTTTTTTTTTTTTTTTTTTTTTTTTTTTTTTCGGGTAGAGCGAGTAGAGGCGAGTAGGTACCTGGATAGTGGCGACAGTGGAATGTACCTGAAGCGGCCGGTCGGGTGATGGATAGGGCCGCCGAAGCGTCGGCTGGCCTGTGGCGCCAGATAAGCCGCAATCGGTGGTATCGCCTTGTTGTTGTTGCTCGGGTTGTTGGCGAACTTGACGGTTATCGGCTCCGTTGAACCCTTCGGTATTGTTCCATTGAGCTCCTGGATCGCTCGTTCAGCCTCCACGCGTTGATCGAACCTTATGAATCCGACACCTTTCGACAGGCCTGCCAAGGTCACGCATAGAGCCGAGCGTAACGAGAAATAACATAGAAGAGAGAGCGGCATAAGCGAGGCGAGGTTTTTTTTTTACTTTACTCGTTGAAAAAATGCCGAAATAACAATAAGAGCAGCTAATGGTTTTCTTTCTTTTTTTTTTTCTCTTTCTTTTTTTCTTTTTTCTTTATTTTCCATTCAGGAGGTATTTTCCGCGAAAACTGCCGAAACTCGAGAGACTCTCGCGCATCCGTCGTACAATTTATCAGACGCGCAACACCAAGTAAAGAAATAAAGAAAAAAAAAACAACGTAAAGAAAGAAAAAAATTGACCATTTTTATAACTGCAATTATTTGGCGCTTTTGTTTTAATGAACCAAAGGCAATCCAATGTGCCAACGAACCGATTCGCAACAATAATCGGTCACTTTTTTTTCGATGTACCATCGCCTCGCTACGAAAAATTGGACGGCTTGCGCGAGAATCATGAGCTCGTCAGCTTTCCGGCCTCAAATGAAAACTAAAAGGAGTGCTCAACACGCGTGTGACGCACGCAACGCAACAATTGTAGGTTTTCATTTTCTCAATTTACGATCGAACAAAATTTGAAACAAATTGAAAAAAAAAAAAAAAAAAAAAAAACAAAAAAGTAAAAATAAAAACACGCAGCAATTTTTTTTAAGATCCGAAGCGAGTGGCTCGGTGCGCGCAAATGTGTTTCGCTTCTTCGAGCGGATTACGAGATTGAGATTCATGTGTTTTTTTTTTTTTTTTTTTTTAATTCTTAACTTTATCACAGACGAACAATCTGTTTATCAATCGATCGCTTCCGAAGGGGATGAAAAAAAAAATTACAATTGTAAAATCAAAGGATATGGGAAATTTGTAACGATAAATAACGGAAGTATCGATAAAATAGTTTGTTAACGGAAATACGGTGCAAAATAGCGTAAGGATATTGTCGAGTGAGGGATCAGTGTTATTTTAAAAGTCAATGCGAATCGTTGAAAAAAGTAATTGTCTTTTTTCAATCGATATATAACGAATAATAAAATGTTCGTAGAGAAAGCGAGGAATAACGTTGCGGGGAAAGGCGGAGCCGAAGGGGCTAAAAACGCGTTCACGCGTATTTGTATTGTACGGGACACACGCGTGCGGCGCTCGCGCTTCAAGCAATTCGAACAAAACGCAAACGACGTTCAAACTATAGAGGTGAAATAGAGAAGGAAGTTTCTCGTTGCTTCGCTTTATTTGTTTTTTTCTTTTTTTTTTCTTTTTTTTTTCTTCTTCTTTTTCGTGAAGAGAGGTGAGAGAAATGAAAAAATTATGATTTACGTACCGGGCAAATTGTCTCCGCCGCCAGTCACAAATTGTCGTACTAAACAGAAACGAAACAAATCATATCACGTTACAATCACAGCGAAATCAGCTCGATCCGTTCGCCCCTGATTCGCCATTCGTAAAAAATAAATAAATAATAAATAATCTATCCGTTACAATCGAAAATCGAGTGTTGTATTGAAAAAAAAATAATAATAAAAATAATTAAAAAAAAAAAATTAAAAAACGAAAAAAAAATGTTAAAAAAAGAAAAGCCGAATCAGAGGCGAGCAGTTTTACGAATAAATTATACTATAGGTTTTGTACTTAAGCATAGGTTGCGTATCGTTTGTTTTTATTTTCTTTCATTCTCGAGTCTAGTCGTCTCGAGAGATAAATCCTTTTTTTTTTTTTCTTTTTTTTTTTTCGTTCGATTTAATAAGTTCCTACCGCCCGAAGCTTAATCTCGATATTGGCAAGAATTATAGACACCGTTAATTGTAAGCAACGAAACGCAATTGGCGATGAATATAGAAAAGAAATGAAAGAAAGCTATAGAGAGAAATACGAAGTACGCGTGGCGTTTAATAAATGAGCAAAAATCCAACTCGATCTCGAGGTGGAAGGCCATGAGGCTGTGTGTAGTTTACAGACCGAGTACCGGGGATACGGAAAAAAAAAAAAATAAAAAAAAAATAAACACATTAACGAAAAGAAATATCGTAGAGGGAAGACCAACGTAAATTGGTGGAGGAGAGTCTCTCGTGTAACTGAAAAATGATAAATATAAATAAATACACGTGTGCGGAGACCGTGCGGTTAATTTCCGAAATTTTCGTACCCCGGTCCCTGCGACACTGCGGGACGGGAATTTAATTTTAAAAACCAAAACGCGAAAAAAAAAAATGGGAAAAAAATGAAAACATCAAAGATACATAGAAGAAACTCAAGACAACGAGATGGTATCGACGAGGAATGAGATGCAAGGTCAGCGTTTCTTTTAGTTCTTTTCTTCGTGAAAAAAACAAAAATCTTGTTATCGCATTATTTTCTTTTTTTTTTTTCCACGAGCGATAAATGTTCGAATTTGATTTTCCGTTTTTTCTTTTTTTTTTCCAAGAGAGGCGCACCGATCCACCCTTTTCTCTCGTCGGTCGCCCAAAAACCCACCCCATGGCCCATCCCCTCCCGCATTGACCCACAACCTCTCGGCTGTGACTTACCGGTTATGTTGTCGCAGAGAATTCGCGACGTTATTATCCTCCCGTAAGGACTGAAGAGATTCTCGAGATCGTGTTGCGTCATGTTCTTCGGTAGACCGCTGACGTAAAGATTCGCACCCTTGATCGCTTCGCTGCTCGGTCTCGCGTACGAAACCTGTCGTGGAAAAGAGAGAAAATCATTTTTCAAAAATCCTTCGAAAGGCTCGTCTAACGAAAAAAGCCGTACGGATTTTTTCGCGTTGCGGCGAAGAGGGAAAATTAAAAAAAAAAAAATAACAACTAGAAAACAATAATTTAAAAAATGGAGGAAAAAAATAATCTTTAACAATGGAGCGCTGCCATCAAAGCTCAACGGCGACAGAAATTGGGATTCCAACATTTGGTAAAAATGGAGTATTTTGCCATTTCTCGTTGTGGCAAATAGAAAAAAAAAAAACAAATTTCAATAATAATTTTGAGAGTAAATTATGAAAAAAATCGTCATCAACAGTATCGGAGTTACGATTGGCAAACATGAAAAAAAAAAAAAAAAAATTCATAAAAAATCGCAGTTTAGTTGAAAAAAAAGAAAATGCTGCGCGCAAAGTTTTTTTTTCTCGTCGTTGCCTCGTCCGGTAACTCACCTTGATAGTTTTGTTCTGCAGTCGAAGACCATTCAATGTGTTGATGGCTTTCTCGGCGTCCTCAGGCCGATGATAGTTGACGAAGCCATAGCCCAAGCTTTGCCCTGCGATCACGAAGTCAACGGAGTCTAATTGAATTCCACACAAAAACAATAATGTAAAACTCAAGACTTTTGGAACGAACAAAGGTTAAAACCGCGCGCGCTAAACGTTATTTCAACATTTTAATCGATATTCGATATATATATATCGAATCGATGTTGCGTTATCCATTGAAGTGTCTCCGTCGCATTTCTTTCGCGTGTTAAACAATGAAACGATTAAATAATACGATTGTAAACCGTTACGGCTATTTTCGATTACTTATGCGAAGTTTACGGCGATTCGTCAACCGAATTTTCCTCGTTATAGGGACCCGAGCGTCCCAAACGAATCCGCGCTCCGAGCGTACAAAGCCCGCGATGCTTTCGATCCAAACACACGCCCCCGCGTCTCCAAACTCGAAATAGAGTCTCTCCACTTTTACACGCGTCGCCCCGCGCACGTTATTTGGAAAACCCACTCTCTCTCTCTCTCTTTCTCTCTTTCTCTCTCGCGCGCGCGCGCGAATCTTATGAATTTCCCTCGGCGCTGCATATTCGCGCGCCGCTCGAAGCCGTAGAGAAAACGGATAACGAGTAACATAATTTTTTTTTTATTTTTTTATTTTTTTTTTTTAGCTTTTATTTTATGGCGCATCAATAACGATGTTTTTAGAGACCGAACGTAATTTTTTTTTTTTTTTTTACGACGAGTCAAAAATATTTGTAAATAAAGTGGGAATCGATAATCGATAGTTGTTTACGTACGCAATTGGGAAAATATTGGTTAAAAAAATTGTTTTTTTTTACGGCGTGTTTTTTTTTTTTTTTTTTTTAATTGACGACCCGGCGAAGTTAAAATTAAAAAAGAAAATAAAAAAACGACAATGCGGAACTTACCGGTGACTTTGTCACGTATAAGTTTGCAGCTCTCGACTTCGCCGATACTCGAGAACAACGCGCGAATCTCCTCCTGTGCCATCGTCTGAGGCAAATAGTTGACGATTAGGTTCGTCTTCGATTCCTCTTGCGAGGTCTGCCCGAGGGTCGAACCCCCATTTTGTTGCACCACCGTGTCCATTCCGTTTGCCATCATTTCAATCCGTTCGAAAACTCTCGTCACCTAACTACGTACGAAATCTGTAAGCATGAAAAATAAAAGGCGTAACATTTTTGCAAGGAAATAACAAAAAAATACACGAAAAATCGTATTAAAAGTTTCTCCGATAGTGATATTTCGTAATAGTGTTCCGATAATGTAAAATTTTTTTTTTGTTTTTTTTAATATCATATTTTTCATTATTTTCTATAAAACGAAAAAAACATTTTTACGATTTTTTACATCGGAAACGGGCATTTTTTTTCACCCTTTTTTTTTTTTTTTTTTACCACGAAGTATCCAATGATTTTTTTTTTTTTGCCCGAAATCGAAGAATTTCTCGCAATGATTTCGTGCGATCGATCGAATCCATACGACGAATTTTCGATCATCGATCGATAATACATCGATACTTCGAGACGAAAATATTCCGATCGATCTTCGAATCGCAAAGAAACGACACGAAAACCGGAGGCTTCGGCGTTCGGAAGACCGATCCTATATCCGGAGCTATCGTCGCCGATGCCGAACGTAAATAATATATAACGAATGACGAGCGCGCGTGAGACTCGCTTTCCTGCGATATTGTATTGCGTGTTTTTGTCGCGGTCGAGCTAAACGAACGCGAGAGAATTTCAAGGATCGCAAAAAGGAGGAAAAAGACAACAGAGCCGAAGAGTGGTATTCGGTGTGATACACAATGGCTTCGTTTTTGTACGGCATCGGTGGTTAATCTCGCCTCGTTCGACCATTGTAAACAAAATATCGACGATTCCGATAATTCTAATAATAGAAAAATTAATACAAGTTGAATATTTTCGTTTTCTCTACGAGGAATCACGAAGCATCGTCGTGTTCGTCAGTTGAAAACCGTCCTTCGATATGTCGGATCGAAGTTCGCTCGATATTCGATAGTAGAATTATACACGAGACGAAGTACGTCGCGTGTACCGGAAATTGAGATTTTTTTTCATTTTGAAAAAAAAAAAATTATCGCGGAAATCGAAATAATAATTTTTTTCGAAAAAAATAGTTTGGGATTTTTCACATCGCGAAAAACATACGTACGATTTTTTACTCGTATATATATATATATATATATATAGTTCGACACGGCGAATTGCAGTAGATGCGGCAACGGCACGAGAGCGTAGCGAAGCGGCTTTCTAAAAAAGGCGGGCAAACCACCCTACGCGATCGAAGCTACTCGGCTTGGGGTTGCCGCTTCTAGCGGTGGAAAAGGCAAACTCCCCACCGAGAGTGTCCGCTCAGTGACTCCCAATCGTTATATTCTCGCAGAGTTCAACGCTATTCTCGAAAATAATTTTTCATTACTTTCAAAAGTTTTTCGTCTTTTTTTTATTTTTAGAACAGAAATGTTGTTACTACAGCATAATTTTCTTTTAACTTCGCTTCCATAACGGGAATAATTTGAAAATTACGATACTACGAAAATAAATCGAACGTCTGTTCGAAAAAACTTTATGCTCCGAAAATAAAATATCTCGCGCGATCGGAGTTTCGTCGTAAAAGTCACAAAGTCCGTGTTAATTTTACGAAATCCTAATGAAACGAAAATATCGGAGCAACTTTTGAATTCCAATCCGCAGTGTTGTAAAAAGGCAGTGGTGCGCGAGAGAGAATCGCGTGAAACTCTCAAATGTTTATTTTCGCGTATTCTCCGATCGATTAAAATTAATTCGGTATTTCGTAGTGATACAATAGATCGCGGAGTCTCGCGATTTTTTTAATCGATAAAAAAAAAAAAAAAAAAAATGGAGTATCGTCGCCTATCGGCGACGAAATGGAAAAAAGTAAAAAGCGACGAAAGATCGTCGGAAATGATGACTGTAAAGTAAAAGGAAAGACCTAGGGCAACGTGCGATTGAGATCCACTGAACGACGGTGGGGGAGGGGGAGGGGGCTTACGATGATGAGGGTAAGTACACGGTGAGGAGCAAAGGGATGGTTTAAAGGGGCGACGAACCCCCGTACACGAGCGTGCAGTGGTAGAGTTTAAAAGGCTCCCATGGTACCGCCGTGGCTCTCCCCCTCCCCCTCGTCGCCCGAAACTTGCGACCCCCCCGCTATCTTCGTTTCTTTCGAACGCTGCATATGCGTGCGATGCGTGCGGTGCGTTGAAGGGGGGATCCGTGGAGAGAGATAGAGAGAGAGAGAAAAAAAAAAAAAAAAATGCCGAATTTGAGGGGAGATCGGTGCGTAGGGTGCGTACGGAGGCTCGTGTCCCCGGTAGAGGTTTCCCGATGGGACGTGCCGTATACACGCACAGCTGCCCTCTGCGCGGCACGGGACATATATCAGCCGGCACGAGCCACCCAGCGTTATATTTTAATATCCCTTTCTTCGTCGAGTTCCGAACTCCGAAACTATCTCCCTGTTTGCTCTCCGCGTTAATTCTTTTCCCCCGTCTATGCCTCGAAGTCGACATACGTCGGCATCAGCTGTCCCTGGACACCTTTGCACCCCTCGGAAACCGGTGTCCCCGCGACGACACGCCGTGCCAACGCGAAGTCAATGCATTATCCTCGATACATTCATTTTATCTGTATCCCTTTTTTTTTTTTTTTTTTTTTTTTTCGTCGTTTATTTTAATGGAGGAAAAATTCTTCGGGTGTATTTAGCGAACGCGGAAAAAATTTCGGATTTTAACGCGGCAGCGGCCTATCGGAGTCCCGCATCTTCGCTCGGGTTCTTATCGATCCGCAACTGGCAACCCGCTCATTGCGCGAAGTACGCACGGGCGTTTTAGGAGAACTACTCTACGGCAGACCTACGCGCGCGGACCATTTTATTGTTATTTTTACCATTTTTTTTTTTCATTTATATAAGAAACAAAATATTTTAATAAAAATTATGTACGCGAAACACCGATAACGCAAGCATTTTGCTCGTTGGACAATCGAACGATTATTATCGAACGTTCGATTATCGATCGTCGTTAAAAAAATTACGATAAAAATAAATATTCGGAACTTTACCGGCCAAAGGGTCGATGTATTTCTGTGTTTTCGTATCTCCTTTACACGCGCAATTTATCGCCTCTCCTTATAATTCTTATAATGACGCGATAGATTCGGAAGAAAACAAAGCCGCGACGCTTGTGAGTGATACGATTTTTTTTTTTTTTTTTTTTTTTCAATAAACAGATGGGTTACGAACGATAATAGGGTATAAAGGTAAAAGAAACATCTGGATGTAAAGTATACCGGGAAAGTAACGCCGATGCGTCGTTATGGGTGAAGTGACTTTGAGTTTTTCCTATCCAAGTTGGAAAATATAATACACCGATAGGATCTTCGACGTCGGCCAGGTGGTCATGGCGACGGGGATCATGAAAATCGCGTGGCCACGAGAGCGATCAATACGCGCGCGCCCCTCGGTCTCTCTGGGTTGCTGCTGCTCGGCTGGCTGGGATAGCGGTGGCGGCGGCAGCAGCACCAGCAGCAGCAGCAGCAGCAGCGGCGGCGGCAGCAGCAGCAGCAGCAGCAGCAGCAGCGGCTCTCCACCGGGAACTCTGTCCTTCTCTTTCTGTCTCTTTCCACGCCCCGTACGGACTAACTGATTTACAAGGGAAACCTCGCGACGCGTACGTCCCTTCGGCCCCTCACGCACGGTCCTACTATACTATGACGTACGCACCGCCGCTGCCTGCCCTCCTGCCATCTCGCTCGCCTGCTATCCTCGCAAACGCAAGCATCCACCCACTCTACGCGAGTGCCGCATCAACGCCGGAACCCCGGGCAACGGAGACCCACGAATGTCGGCAACCGTAAATTTAAGTCATGTTTCGTTCGATTTTTTTTTCACTGCGCTCGTTGTTACGACGCGTTGAATTTCATTGAGAAATACATCGAGCGCGACGATGAAGTGAAATTTACATTTTTCGATCTTTCGTACGTAATTTTGAAAATTCGATTTAAAAAAGGAACGTTTTTTGTTAGATTTTATTAGAAATGCATGCGAAAGAAATTTTTCGTACAATATCGCGTATTATTTCGCGATATAGGGATATTTTTTATGACGATTTTTGGCAGCTTTTGAATTTTCATTAAATGGAAATTCGAACGATACTTGTTTTTTTTTTGTTTTAAATCTTTCGAAAAATATTTTTTTTCCGTTATTCAGCGTCTCTGGAGAATCGACTATCGCGCGAATACGCGAGAGCGCAGCAGTAGCGTTCTCGCATTATTACCCTCGGGGAACGAACGCCATACCGGCGTTTTAGCAGAGTAGAGTAACACGTGCTCCGAAAAAATAAAGGAGAGTCAACCGACGCCCGAGACGCGATCGCCTCTCTCTTGTTTCTCGAACGAACGCCGTTCCATGTACTGTTTATGTTACGATATATCTGTATATATATATATGCGCCCTTTCAGCCCTCTTACCTCGAAATCAGCCGTCGGAACTGTATTGTTCCTCCACGTTTCACGTTTTACAATTAAATAATTTACTATCACGGCGCGGATTGTTAACCGACGGGGAAACGGGGGAGGGATAAAGAAGATTTACAGCTGATTGTTGTTCGAACACTCACCACCGCCCGAAACGAAAGGGTAAACGAATAATAAAAAATGAACTAAGGTCGACGCGAAAAATGCGCAGCATTTATCGGATTCGACGAATCGACCGACCGACGCGAAATAAGGATTGGATTCGCGATATTTCGTTTTTAGCGCTTCGATATGCGTGTAAACTCTTTTTCTATCTTGATCACCGAACGGCGTGGTGTGCCATGCCTCGTTCGTTCGCACAGCGCGACGAGAACGCAACGCGTAACTCGAATTTCGCCGATGACGTTTTTTTTTTTTTTTTTTTATTCTCGGCGATCACAGCACGATCACGGTGCACGCCTATTGTGCGTCTCGTTCGAACGACCGACGTGAAGACGCGCGCGGTTGAAGAAAACGGCGGATAACGCGTTTGTGACAGACCACACAATTGAAATAAAGGCGGTTAACTATACTAAGGAAACAAAGAAACAACGTTACGGGCGGAGGCTGCCTAGAGACTGAGCGCGAGCGAGTAACATCACCGGGGCTCTCCGCCGATGCCTCGTCGTTGTTGTCGGTGTTGCCGCTGTCGGCGCTTCGGTACCGACACGGCGAAACTTCGGTCGAGTTCGGCTACTCTCGCGGAAATTCGTGGAAGCTCTCTTAATTCGTTCCTCTCCGCCCGCCGTCCCGCTGGCGGACGACGCGAACGCGAGAGCTCCGCGTTAGTTTCTTTTGTTTTCTTCGGCATGTGCGAACGACCCGTTTTCCACTACCAAATCCTACGGCCCTGATGCGCGTAAAACGCAACGTACAAAAAAATCCAACAATATCAAATTTTTCAATGAAAAAATACATTTTCACTCAACATATCGACTTTTATTTCGAAATTTAACTTTCCGAAATTTAGTAAAGCGGAATAATTTTTTTTTTTTCAATAATAATATTTTTCCCCGTGATACCCTCAAGCAGACTACCGTAGATGTATTTTTGGCTGTAACGACGAGCATTCGGACTTTGTCACAATTTGCGTCATAGCGGCACATCGATAATTAACATAATGAAAAGATTGTTTGTCTCGAGGTACAGAGACACCCCTTGAAAATGTTTGTCGTTGCGAAAGATCCCAAAGCCCCTCTCTCCGTTGGCTACCGAGCTACAAGCGTGTATCCTGCTCGCGGGTTCTTTTCATTCGGTCCTATTATAATTTTGCGGTTACTATATCCGGTGAACTATTTAAACTTTGTTATTATAGAAGCTACCGATATATACGGCTCTCAAGCTTGACCCTTTTGCGTTATCTCTTATTCCGTCATTTGTCGAACATATGTTTCCGAGACCACGACCTATTCCTTTTGTTCGTTTTTTTTTTTTTTCCTCGTCTTTTTTTTTTCATTATTTTTGTCCTTTGCTTGTACGACGAGAGGCGCTAGCGGCGCTTTTCCCACGTTGCGGGCTTCGAGTCGTTATACTCCAATAGAATGTACAGTGTGGATAAATTGAAGAGCTTTTATAGCGGTCGAGTTTACATTAAGTACAACGTAGTGGCAGCGAGGAGATTGAAGAAAATCGTGTGCTCGCCTGGCGAAAGGTCATAAGCGAACGGAGGAAGCGACCCGCGTTGACTGTTAGTCTCGTCGCTACTAATATCGATCGCGGATGCACTTCTCGCGGCTTTTCTTTTTTTTATTCCCTTCTATTTTACTTTTTTTCCTCGACTTTGCTGTTTTTCTTATTCGTATCCAAAGATATATAGAGTCTGCGCGCGGTTCAGCCCTGACCTTACGTCGGTGCGCGAGTACTTTCGATTGTACCTCTCGTATGAGAAGCTCGGGGTATCGAGCGCGGGTAGGTAGGAGAGAGTCAACGGTCGTTCGAAACGATGACAACCCAAAATTATGTGACTCTGACGAAACGATCCGAGTAAAATTTGGCCGTGGAGCCAATAAACTTCGCAACTACGAAATGCGTTCGCGTTACGAATTATTCTCGTCGCGATTTAACGACGATATGAAAAAATAAAAATTAATCGATCGAAATTTTTTTTTTTTTAATTTTACATTTTTCGGACAAAATTTTCTCGTCGATTGAGATAATGGAATCGACCGATCGATAACTCGAACGATTCGGTGCGAATGAATATTTCGACGAGACG
Organism: Buathra laborator; assembly: GCA_934046635.1. Lineage (NCBI taxonomy): Eukaryota > Metazoa > Arthropoda > Insecta > Hymenoptera > Ichneumonidae > Buathra > Buathra laborator. Next base: position 17,132,757 of record OW203897.1, read on the forward strand.
AGGAGATAATATCCATTCGTCCGGGTTGAAGCTCACTTATGACGCGAATCCAACGGTCGAGACTCCGCTGCAAACTTACTATCCACCGGAGAGCAACGAAATTATAAATACGTCTCGGTGTATAAACACTATAAATATACGGCGTTCTCTAGCCGGGGGAGGGGTACACGATTATATAGGAAGAACCTCTGTACATCGCGTAACCAAAATCGAACGTTTATCATTACGATGAATTGGTTGATCGATGTATCTGTTGTATTGAGGTTATGTTAAATATATATTACGAAATTCGACGCCTCGGAGTTTAATCCTTTTGTCATAAAAGAGAGAGAGAGAGAGAGAGAGAGAGAGAGAGAGAGAGAGAGAGAGAAATTCATTATGTTTCGTTCAAGAAAATAGAGATTTCTCATTTTTACGCGGAAAAATCAGTTTTTCGAACGCGACGCGCGAGAGTATTCCTCAAAGGCGTAACAGCGACGCGAAGGCCGCCGATGCCGAGGGATGACGAGCCCGATGAGAGGAGACGACCGGCCGAACAACGCCGGGGACAAAGTCGCACGAAAGCTTCCCCATCCTCGATCGATTGGCTCGTTTCCCAATTACGATCGGACGCCAAGCATCGGCGCATCCCTCGCATCCCTCGCATCCTCGTTTCCCAATACATATACATCTATATATATATATATACATACATCCCATGAATCCATTAATCGTTTGAGAACATCGGAATGGCTATTTCCATGGATAATTCGCGCCTACGAAACGACCATAGCGTTGGCTACGTTCCGTTTCTATGCTAACGTACACAAGCGTTATAACTATAGGAGTCCCGCAACTCGCGCGATGTATTGGCCACAAAATGCGAGAATACGAGTCATATGCTCGTTTCCACGATCCGCCCACAATAGGATACCTCGACTGTACGTCTGCCTCTCGCCACCCCTAAAACTGCTTGCCAGACGGTTCATCCCTAATTCCCTTATACTCCGAACATATTTTATTTTCATTCCTTTTCCCTTTTCATTGTGTTTGCCGTGCGCCATGGTTGGTCACGTGACGAGCTTATACGGATCTACCGAAGGCTCGATTCGATCGAAAATACACCGAAACTTTTTAAATTCAATTTTTTCTCTTCGAAACAGAGAAACCGCATTGCGATTTTAAAAAAAAATTGAAAAATACGACGATGCGGTATTAAAAATCGTCTTACGGAGTTCGGATTTCGGGATAATCGATTGGTGTACTATATCGTCAAAATCGTTTATAATTCGTATAAATCGAATGAGGATAAAAAAAAAACGAAGAAAACGATAACGCCGCGATATGTTCGAGCGTCGATTTGCGCATAGAACGATCGCAGCTTTATCGTGCGGGGGAAAAAAAAGCCCTCCGGCGCGAACAATGTGTATCGTATCTATGGGTCGGGAATATTTTCCGCAGCAAAATTCGTTCGTGCGACAAGGAGAGAGAAACGAAGAATGGTGCGTCCGAGGGGCTCCATTGATTCGTTCGCCGGTGGTAGGAACCGAGTAGCCTGGCTGGCTGGAAGAACGTTGGCTCGGCGTTGCAGCGAAGCGAGGCGAGAGAGGGATAGAGACCGGCAGCAGCGGCAGCGGCTTACCCCGGGGTATATGAACCCCAGCGTACCAGGGGGTGGCGGCAGGGGAGGAGGAGGGGGGAGGGGCGCTTTCCCGTTCTACCCTTCTCGACTTCTATATATCCGTGTCTCTTTTCATTCCTCGCTACGCCTGGCTCGCCCTCACCGCAGGTTCGCCCCATAGTACAAACGCGCGCGCGCACGCGAACGAGCGCGACACATGGACCTAAAAAGCGATCAATACGCGGCGGCAACCACGACGACGACGACGACGACGACGGCGACGACGATGTCGGTGCTGGAAGCGAGCGAGCTTCGTGCCGCTCCCCAACGAACCTCTCCCACGATCGAAACTACCCTATTTCGCTATCGTTCTTTCAGACTCGCGATACCAAATTTTCTATAACTCCGAAAATATCTTCAAATTCAGCGATGATTATTTTTTATTTTTTTTTTTGGAGCAAAAATTTAAAAGTCAAAATTCCCATCGGCATATCGATGCAACATTATTTCATCCCCTATATTTTTTTTCAAGAATATTTAGACGCGGATGAATCTTATTTTTTATTCGTGTTTGACGCTTTTCACGATCACGTCATCCCCCCTCCTGACCAACCGATTATTCAATTATTATTATCATTATTTTTTTTTTTTTTGGTTTTTTTTTTTTTCATTCTTTCAACTTACTGAAGTGGAAGCTTTCTTTTTCGCGATGTTCTTTCGTTTTTTCGTTCCCCGTAGGTATTGGCATACATCGACGCGTATCTCACGCATCGTCACACTCCACGGATGAATGACGCCGGGTAAAATAATACGGGATACGCCGAGGGTAGCGGTGAGAGCTCGCGGATTACGAAAAATCATTATTCCCTTCGCGTACTCGCGTTTCTCGTTGAATATCGCGTTTTGTAAACGCGGATCGAAACTTTGCCGGGACGCTCCGCTCGAGACTTTATTATTTTATTTATGTATATATATATATATTTTTTTTTTTCCTTCCAAGTTGCGAGGGTGGCGCTGCCCCTGGGCACGTACACTGTACTTCCGGTTTCACGGGACTACCGAGTGCACGAACCCCTCGAGCCGCGCACCGTCCTCTCGCTGCTGTATTTCCGGCGCCTCTCCGCTTGAATCTATATTGCCGAGCGTACCGACGAGATGAGTACGCATACACGGAATATAATATGAGAACGAAGGGGAACTTGCATAATATCGAATAAGAGATCGTTAAAGCGAACTCCCTTCTGCGCTACCTTCGGCGTTTGTGTTACTTTTTACGCGTGTGTATTGTCTGTGTATATATGTAGTATACACGGCGTGTTCTCCCGAAGCCACACCCAGTCGAGAAGCTGACGCGGACAGTTCGCTCCGATATACGGAGGATTATCGGGCTGCGTGTGAACGCTTTTTTCTTTTACCTCGATTTTATTATTTCGCTACTTCGTATAATTAAAATGAAAAAAAAAAAAAAAAAAAAAAAAAATTACGAAAGAAAAAAGAACATCGACTGCCCCCGGAATGAATTTGAAATTAATTCGTACGACATATTGCAAGCGCAAAATGTTTCGAATGAATATATTCAAACACCTGGATAGCCCCCGCGTTCGTAGAGTTTAAAAGTTAACCAAGTGTGGAGAACACGCCGGTGTGAGATACAAAGGGAAGGGGAGAGGGTGGGGGAGATGGACGAGCGATAGGCGAAAAGCCGGGTCCTTCGTCTATCGTAGGCGCCGGTGAAAAAATAGGTTATTGTTTCGTTACATTAAAATTCAATTCAATTATAGATATAAAGAACGATATTTAAGATAAATATAATTGCACAGAACACAAAGTAAATAAAAAAATGAACATACCGATTAACGATGAGAAATCAGTGGTTGTGTGGAGCAGGATGCTGAACTAGGCGGCAGAACGGAACGCGCAGTACCGGGTGTATACCGAATCGTTATCTTATTTTTTTTTTTTTTTTTTTTTTACGATATCTTTACGCGTAGCGCGACAATCGGGGGGTAGAGAAATATTTTTCGCAACGGACTCAAATTTTCGTACGAATTCGACGGACGGTGATTTTTTTTTTTTTCTCGTATTAATTTCAGCGATTCTACGGCCGATCGACGCGAATGACGAAACGAAAAGAATTGCAAAAATTACCGTCGTTTTTCACCCCCTTTGCGATGCCCGACGTAATCGGGATCGAGAATCCTTTCTCCTCCGCGAAATATCTTCCAGGTTGAGGCGCGTACGAGGAGTAACGTCGAAACAACAGGTTTCTCTCACCTCTTCGAAGTTACAAAGCGTACCGAGGGAAGACCGAGGGTCCGACGTACATTTGTACCCACGTTTTCTTTTAATTCGATGTTTCTTCTATTTAATTGAAATTTTGAAATTTTTTTTTCCGCGTTACCCGGTAATCGCGAGGAAATTGTCCGAAGGGAATGTACAAAAAGTGTTACCACAAGGAATTTTTGTCGAAGCGGAAATAACCGAACGAGCAGTTTTTTTTTTTTTTTTTTTTTTTTTTTTTTTATCTCACGAACAAGAGTGAGTATAGCGAAGGTACACACACACAGGGGATGTTCGGATATAGATACGGTGGACAACGGGGGGTTATTTCTTCTTGTTTTCGGGGGAATCGGGAACGGGGGATGGGAGGGGAAAAAAGAGGAACTTTAAACGAGGTGACGAACTTAACGGAATTATATGATTGGCAAACTTGGCGATTGTTTAATTATTAAAAAACGTATTAATAATTCAACGGGGACAATTAATTAACGAACGTACGAACGAATTTAATTCAATTAATGTGGAATTAATATATGTATAGTATATTAATTCAATGAATAATACAAGTAAGGTATAATAATATTGCGGGTAACGGTGTCTACGTAACGCAATGCCTTATGTGGTGCGGTAACTAAACTGACGGGGTTGCCAGTACGACCGGGCGGCTGCACCCTCGATCTATTCCTTCGCGGATCGAGGGGAAGCTTACATCCCCTCCCACCCCCGGTACGCTGTATTACTTCGCGACATCCCCCACTTTCTTCTTTCGCTCCCTCCTCTTTGCCAACCCTCCGGTACTCTCGATGGAAACTCTACGAGGGTGTAACGGCAACGAAATTCAGGCCAAAATATACTCATTTTTCCCTTTGCGGATTCATCCATTCTGCTTTCTACCCTAAATCATTATTTACTTCGCAAATGCGACATTATTAAAAAAATCTATCGCATCTATTTTTTTCTTCATTTCAAATTACAACTGCTTTTGGCTATTTTTATTTTTCTCCTATCAAAAAAAGTTCTGTACGCGTATTGCAGAGGGGTAGGAGATGGATGTATAGCGAGTAAAGATAGCGTCGAAAATCGAAAGCAATGCCGCTCGCTGCTTCGGCTACGAAGGGGTTGAAACTACCCCCCGGCGCTCGAGCGCCGGCGCGGTGGATGCTAGAAGCCGGGGTGTCGGTGGGCAAAGTATATAGATATATATATAGGTATATACGTACCTATATATACGGGTGCGATATTGCGCGAAGCTCGAACGACGATAAAGAGAGCAAAACAAAATGCACCAATACCATTGTCTCCGCGGGATGCTTTGAGCGGCGGATAGTTCGAAGCTTTCTTTCGAAGAGCTCGCGAAAATAATCATGGACGACGCGACTCAAATAAAGGGGGAGGCTTAGAAGAGAGAGAGAGAGAGAGAGAGAGAGAGAAAGAGAGAACGAGAGAAAGCGTCGGAGAGCGCGGGCGCGGGAGAGAGAACCGAACGAGGAACGCGAAAGGCCGGGTAGGGGGTTACAGCGTTTATTGTATACCGCTGAGGGACATTGCGCAGACGCGGTTTTACCTATATTCCCCGAGCGAGAAGACGGGGAGGCTGGAAAAGCGACTCGGAGAGGGTGGTATACGTATATCGAAACCACCACTATGATATACGAAATATGGCAAGTTAACGTACAAAAATTCATCCCCCGAGTCTCGAACTATAAATTCTTTTACGTTTCAAAATTTGGGGTTTTTTTTTTTCTTCTATTTAATTTTTATCGCGATCTTTTGGAAAAAAAAAAAAATGATTGGACTAATTGGCGATTGGCGTGTTTGCTCTGCAACGTCGCGATCGTAATCTTTGTCATCGACGCGTATTTATTATTCGTGAGATGTGTATTTTGAGAAGTTAAAAAAAAGGGGAGGGGGGTTGGGAAATCGATATTCCGAGTATACCGAGAATAATAATTCTGTATATGCAACGACCCGGCATGGCTCGTTGTAACTATAGGGTGGCGCGCGTACAACCCCTATTAGCGGATACGTAGGGATAGATAATGTTAATAGGCAAACGGCTCAAAGTATGCCTTCGCAATGCTGTATAGACTTAGTTTTTGTTTTGCGTGGTAAAAGTGTCGGAAGGGTGCGGATCCCCGTTTCCCTACGCCAATGCGTACCGCGGCCGACGACGGGAAGTTGACGATAGCCGCGCCGGGCCAAGGGACGGCGGGGAGGGCTTCGATTATCGATCGTTCCCCTCGTACCCTTCGGCACTTTCTCTCTTTATCTCTCGCTACTCGTCTCTCCCCTCTCTCTCTCTCTCGAGTTTATATTCTTTCCGGGGTCTGTTGAGCTCGTCGAGTTCTCCCCGATTCGATTGTCGAAAACGAATTTTCGCGGTCGTTATAAGCATCGCGAAAAAAAAAAAAAAAAAAAATTTCCGGATTCCAAGATATTCGATATCAAATTCTGCGGAAAACCGGGCGAAACGACTTCGAACCGAAAGTTTCGACGCTCGAGGTCGCATCGACCTTGTTGGGGTGAAGATCGCGATACCGCAAGTCCGCAACGAGCGCTTTGGATTATTTTTTTTTTTCGGTACTTTTCAAATAGTCGAAAAAATATTGTTTGGCCCAAAGGAAATATCGTAACGATAATTGAACATTTATATCGCCAAATTCAACTATAAATTTCGTAACTATAAATAAATTATTTTCTCAGTGTAAACGAGACGATTAACGGAATACTATAATTGCACGTCGATTTGACAAATTTACTTATATCGATTGGATAGTTCGGCTATTTCACCGTGGATCGCTGACGATTTTTCGCGCGGATTTTGGTGGTTCACGAAGATCGCAAAAGAATCCCAAAAATCGGAGACTATGGGGTAAAATCTAATTGAATATTTTTGGTATTTTGTTAACGGCGACATTGTCGAATAACTTTCTTTTCAATCTCAACTCTTCTCGCCTCCCAAGCGATTCGTGGTCTCGCGCGAGAGTCTACGAAAAATCCCCTCGGTCCCCTTTTTTTCATCCCTTCCCCCCCTTTGCCAACATAGCTGGCAGCATTCGGAACCGCGCAGCGTCTCACCCCCTGGGAGAGAGTTTGGAGCGTTCGCCGCTCTCGGCAATCCTTCTTCCAGCACGCGTGTACATTTATACGCACACAGGCGCACGCAAACAGAGAGAGACATACACGAGGGGGTTGTTTCCCCGGCAGCCGGCGACTGGGACTCAGCAGCGGGGGCGCGGAACGCCTGCGCTCCGCGGTTGTTGCGTGGCTTTGAGAAGTTGGAGCATCGGCCCGCAGAGCCGGGGAGAAGCGGATAAAGCCGGGAGAGGTCATAGGGCATCGAAAATATATAAGCATCGCTATATAGTATCTATATATATATATGTTATATATGTATATATAGTATATATACAAACGATATGCAACGTAGAATATCCAATGCGGACATGAGATCGACGCGCTTCCCACACCACGGGGGACTGCCGGTAAAGGAGGCACCACCCGAAACTACCCCTCGAGCGTAATATCGAAGAAGGAATCGTCCTGCAGCGATTCCTGCGAAGCCAACAGTTGAGAACTACGGTTATCACATTGGAACCATCCATTTGACTGTCCGTTGTAAAGTTACGTTTGACGTGATACACGTATGCGATTCACGTATAAACGTAAAAAAAAATAAAAAAAAAATAAATAGGGATGGATATTCATTTCTCCCCCTTTTCAATGTAATTTTTAAAATATTGTCTAAAAAAAAAAAATTGCGAAATTTTTTTTTTTACCGCAGTGTGCTGTATTTTGTATATCCGGTTGTGGCGATAAATTTGAAAATAAATCATTAAAACATTGAATATAATGTTATATTTTATTAATAATTAAATATTGATCATCGTATCGTTTCGTATCGTCTTTTCATCTTGAATCAAATTAATTGAATTCAATTACTCTTCGATAAATTCGATTTTATAATTTGCAGTGAAAGATAAAAAAAAACAATTTGACACGTTTATATGCCGAAAATGGTTCGAAATCCCTTAATTGGTGAAATTTTATTGCGGCTTTATTCGGGATGTGGCGAACTACGCATGAGAACGGCGATGAAGCGCAGAATTTCGGAGCTATTCGAGTAAATAGAGGAGAGAACGCAGATACGAAAAGATAGGCCCGCGAGCGCTTGCGCCCTCGGAAACGTCGCGCGGAGTAGAGACGAGCCGCAGCGACGTCATCCCCTTATCCTCGATGGTTTAACCAAATCAAAACCTATACGTACTTGAGGAGTACACCGGGTGACCCCAACGTTCATAGATACTGCGCTCTCGCGTATCTATCGCGCGTAGGCGAAGCCAGAAATCGGAGCCGCCGAATTCTCGCGGCGTATCGCGTTGATATCAATGCGACGACGACCCGAAAGGGTTGGAACGCGACAGTCGCAACGAAACTCGTTGGACCGATCGCAAAAAAAAAAAAAAAAAAAAAATGTCCATTATATTTCGAAAAATTTGTAACTAAAAAAAAAATGTTCGTAACCCAATTGTTGACTCTATTATAATTCTTTTTATTTCACGCCGTGTATCAAATTTTGTATGATACTCGCGCGATAAACTTTTTCTCAACTCGTCTCGTAATGTACTATTTTTTTGTTCTTATTTAATTTTTATTATATATATATATATTAATTATTTTCGAAAGATACATCGAACACCGTAAAACCACAATAAAAAAAAAAATCGTCGATAAATTCTAACGCGTATCTCGTGACGCTTGTTCGCCACCCTTGAAGAACGAATAATCCGTCGACGATATCATGCAATATCGACGTCAATCATTTCGGCTCATCTGTAGCTCGCCGGTGAGCTTTATCGTCCTTTTATTTATTTTCTTCTTTACCGACAAACTCATAACCCTTTGCATCCACGACAATACGATAATCGTTAGTCGCGATCTATCGCGATTTCTTTGACGAACGGGAAGACGAAATGTAAAGGGGGAATAAAAAAAATCGATTGCGAGATAAATGATCGTTTCGTCGATACTCTAGATAAGGTTATGTCGCGCCAAAAGTTTCGCGCACATTTTTTCGACTTTCTTATACATATTTGTCACTTTTAGCCCCCCGTTAGCCCCCTCGTGGCATTAACTCCTTTCGACACACCCACAAAAAAACTGCATACCCATTACTCGTAATATTGGTATATATATATATATATATCGTATATATAGTATAGAACAACAGTCGACATACTTATATCGATTCAACAAACCAAGGAAACCGTGCGGCGAACTGGCCAAGTGTCGCCAAGTTTAACGTTTTCCCGCTCCGCCCTCGAGTTAGACGGCCAGTATGTTGGCCTCGTCTCCTACCTGCCGTTGTCTTCGATATGTCCGACGCCTCCTCGGGTAAGCAAGCAAAAGCTCATTTTCCCGTTCCCGCGTTGTTAAATCTCGTGTTACTACCAAATTTCCGTATGCAAAATCCGACACGTTCGCGTCCTCCCGCGAGGCTTTAATATCGTCGGATGAACCGATTTAACCCGTCCGTGAACCCATCTCGGCTCACTTTTCGTTGTTTCGTGTGTGACGCCTCCGCTGTCCAAACACGACACGGATATTCGAGGGATACGATCACGACGGGCGATCACGTCGTTCTCACGTTGGATCCGCTTATACCCAACGGGCGAGAAACTGTTTTTCGTCTATCCGTGTCGTGTTTGTTACCTCGCGATAGAGCGAGACGGAGAAATTTCTCGACGTGTTCCTATTCGCAGAGTCACGAAAGCTTTCCTACGTTCACGCTATTTCACGTGTGTACGCTCGATACTCGCATAATATATAGCCGCATATATTCTCCATTGCCCCGTGGGCCCGATATACCTATATGTAGATTGCGGCGGTATAATTTATAGGGCTTTGCTTTATATACGCGCGCATGGATCATCATCGCCAAAGTCCGGAGATCTCGAGGTCACGCGAGACTCCGCGGCTTCGACGATAGACGATTTTTCCGAGCCGAAGCCTTTTGCCGTTCGTTTGTAGATCGATGAGGAGGGGGAGGGGGTGATTTCTACTCTCACGAGTGCGCTATGCGCTCATGTGTATTATCCGATTTTATATATCAAACGTCGAAAACAGATAAGAGACTCGAAAAGTTTTGAGTTTTCGTTGGGCGCGCCGCCCCCCTCCCCCTCCCCTCCTCCCGAGGCCTTTGACCTACGGAGGCCTCGTAATAATGCCGAACTAACCTGCAAACGATGCATAAATAGATTCTACACCTGTGTTACCAATGTGAGGGGAAAGAGAGTATTTCGCATCGAGAAAACACCTCGAAAGTTCTACGTTCCGGAAATGCCTCGGGACTTGTTCCCGCGCGAAATTACTCCGCGATCTTTCCGTGTTACGTCAAAAGTTCCTTAAGTGAATCGAGTATTAGTCGGGGAAATGAGTTCCGTGTTTTCTTTCCACTACGGCCTCTTTCGACGAGGCGACTCGGCGAAAGGGCGAAAGATAATCTCGACGGTTTTCGGAGCGGGAGTAACTCCAAATTGTTTTTGCATATAGAGTGTCGTAAAATTATCGTCCGGATTTAAAAAAAATATATAAGTAACGCGGCATTGAGAAATATTAATAATATATCGCGTATTATTGAAATTTCATTTTTTCAAAATTATTTTCGCGGATTTTTTTTTGACATTGTGAAATTGAGAAAAAAAAATTTATTTATCATCGATATATCGATATATGCCGAGCGTATTCGATAAATATATCGACGGACTCGGCGGTACTCGGTCGCCGCAACGATCCGTTGTTATACGCGCGCGAGAAATAGCGGCGGATAGGGGTTGAAATTGCTAATCGCATGTTTTACACCCTGTATAGCGGAGAAGTGGAATATATATAGCGGAAGTTAAGTGGCTCTCGTTAAAAGAATCTTTCTCGTATATCAAGGAGCGAAGAGTCGAAGCGTTAGGTGGGCGGGTGCGCGAGAACGGGAGAGGGGTCACCGGCTACGATTTCTCGCGCTGATGGTGTGGCCTCGTTTCGATCGAGTACCCTCTCGTCACGAAAACGACTCTTTCTCACTCTCGCTTCCCTTCCGCGCTCTTTCTCCCTCGATCTTCGACCGGTATATTACCCTCTATATTACGACTCGTTGCGGCGCGGAAACCCGTCGAGAACCGGAGTGCCGCTACGACGAAGAAGGCGCGCAATCCTCCCTATCGTCACTCTGCTCGCGCTACCGAGGATCGTCGTCGTTTCTTGAAGCGCGAAAGGATCTCTTCGTCAACTCGCGCGAGTTTGGAGTTCGAAAAATAACAGCGACAAAAAATCTCTCGACTCTCGAAAAAAAAAAACAAATATGAATACGAGACGAGATCCGAAACCCGAAAAAAAAAACATAAGTTATTCGTAAGTTATATTCGGCGTATAGATTTTTTTTTTTTAATACTTTTACAGTAAAATCGAAGTAAGTTGTTGGATTTAAAGTACTTTTATGGGATTATTAATATTTCATCGTAATTGTACATTAAATGAATTTTATCAGTTTGCGCATAAAACGCTTCACTACCGGTTCGTTACATTTTCAGCAAATTTTTTTTTACAATGCGCAAAAGTATTTTAATCTTTGCGCGACACAAAGGCTAATTTTTTTTTTTTTTTCGGTTTTATTTTTATTTTTACTCGGAATACCGCATATATTTTATTCCAAATGGATATTATTCTTCGCGAGACGTTTTTTTTGTATCCCTCGAGTAATCTGTCGCGAGAGCCCTTCGGGAAGAAAGATTGTCGCGGGAAACCGATTTGTTTTCGCGATCTGCCGCGTGGCACGATGTAACGCGATTCCTCGGTCGGTGGCGCTTGGAAGATCTAAGATTCGGGGGCGGGGGACACCGTCTCACACGTGAGACACCGTTCGTGCAAAAGCGATCGAGGGATCATCGTCGGGAAAGACATTCTTCGCCGACCCGCGGCTTTCGGAGCGCACGGAAGATATACGCGCGAGAGACGTTCGACGAACGGTCGAGCGTCACGCGTTCGAAATCGCGTGTAGAAATACATAGGTGAATAGGCGGATAGCTCGACTCGAAGTGTGCCTCAAACGTTTTCGCCTCTCTCGTGCACTATAAACGAACGTACATAAACCAACCGAAACGCGTTTAACGGAGGAAGCGCGGGAGTTGAGACTTTGCGAGACCCGTAGTCGGTTTAGCGGCGCGATAACTCGCGAACCTTCGCGCCTCTGTGCGCCTCAGTCTTGCTCGGTATCTCTCGCGAAGTGGACCCATCGCGAGTTACGGACATAGTATTTTTTTCTTCTTTTTTGTACCAAAAAACTAATTGATTGCAAAGACTTTCGAATGTCACGTCCGGGAGAGGGTCGCGACCCATTGGAACACACGAGTCTCTATCAGAGAGCCGGTTAGATTCGTCTTTTTTTTTTTTATTCAAAGACATTTTACCTCATCACAGACGATGTTTCATTTTCGTGAAAAAACGTTTTTCGGCAATCGAACGCTCCGAAACATTCCACAATCGTATTAGACAAAAATTCTCGATGTATGCGCGTGCGCGTGCGTGCGCGCGTGTATATAAAAAACAAAAAAAAATTTAAACGATGATTTTTTTTTTTCGAGGGTAAAATTGTCGCGAAAAAATGGTCCCTTCGCTCGCCCGGGAAGACCGACGGCCGATTAATCCCTTCGGTCAAATCGATTTATTCGGAACGCGAACGCCTTTGATCCGCTTAATCCGAGCGAAACTGCTCGTTCGAATTTTTAACAAGATCGCCGGAATAAATATCTCGTTCGGAGAAAATATCGAGGCTCTCTTCGGCGCACCTTTGCCCCTCTTGACGCCCCTCGATTTTTCCCCTTCGCGAAAACGATTTATCATGTTTGCCACCCGGCGCATTATCCCGCGCGTAACGAATTGTCCGAAGTGAATAATGCAAAGCATCTGCCTTTTTGATCCGATTGTTACCGCATTCTTAGCGCATTCTTACCGCGTGTAAAAAAAAAAAAAAAAAAAAAAAAAAAAGAGGAAAAATCTGCGAAAAGTAAATGCGTTTGATTTCGAAACAGAGAGCGAAGACAGCGACGCGGAGGGTGGTTTGGGGAACGTGAGCAGATTGATAATACGTCCGCCGGGTCACAGTGGCAAAGCGAAAAAGGGTCATCTGTGCTTCGACGCCGCATTCGAAACCGGAAATCTCGGTCGCGTTGATTTGATATCCGAATTCGAATACGATTTGTTCATAAGACCGGACACGTGCAGTCCGCGTTTGCGGCTTTGGTTCAACTTTACGGTGGACAACGTGCGCGCCGATCAGCGCGTCATATTCAACGTCGTCAACATATCGAGAAGCAGAAATTTGTTTCGCGACGGTATGACTCCGCTGGTTAAAAGTACCGGAAAACCAAGATGGCAGAGAATTCCGCGAGGACAGGTCTTTTACTATAAATCGGCGCAACACCAGAATCATCACGTTCTAAGCTTTGCCTTTAATTTCGATCGCGAAGAGGAGACTTATCAGTTCGCCCTGAATTATCCGTATTCCTACACGAGATATTTGGCGCATTTGGATAATTTGTGCGCGAAGTGTACCTCGGTAAAGCGAGAAACACTCGCGTCTTCGATACAAAAGAGAAAAGTCGAATTGGTTACGATAGCCGCAAGTCCGGCGGAGAACGACGAAAGACAGAGAAGAGTCGTCGCGGTATTGACGAGGGTACATCCCGGGGAATCCCCTTCGTCGTTCGTTTGTCAAGGATTGATGGACTTTCTCGTTAGCGGACATCCCATCGCGAGGGTTCTTCGGGATTACGTAGTTTTCAAAATTGTACCAATGCTCAATCCCGACGGGGTGTTTCTCGGTAACTACAGGTGCGTATTTCCTTACCGATTTTTCGCCGATTTTTCGAAACGATTTTTTCGTCGCGTAGATCGACGCTAATGGGAATGGATCTGAATCGCGCATGGAATCGGATATCCGAATGGATACATCCGACTCTCGCGGCGACGAAAAATCTTCTCGAATCTCTCGATAAAAATCAAAAGGAACCACTCGACTGCGTTCTCGATCTTCACGCGCACGCGAACGCAACCGGATTGTTCGTCTATGGGAATACCTACGACGACGTTTACAGGTAATTCACCTGTTACGCTTATCGCGTACGATTTTTCGCGTCGCGAGTATCTGTATTCGTTTGACGCGACTAATTATAGCTTTTCAGGTACGAGAGACACATAGTTTTGCCGAAATTATTGTCTCAACACGCCGAAGACTACGAAGCAGGAAACACGATGTATAATCAGGATCCGCATAAAGTCGGCACCGCCCGACGTTACCTGTGTTCGATACTCGGCGAACACGTTAATTGCTATACGATACAAGTCTCGATGTACGGATATTGCAAAAAAGGAAATCCCGCGATGTTACCGTACACCGAGGAAAGTTGTATCCTTTGATAAAACAAAAAATGGAATCGATAAAAATGTCTCTCAGCGCGCGAAATGCGAACGAAATAATTACTTTTTTTGAAACCTTAACGATTAACGTTCGATGCCCCTTCGCTACGCTCGGACGCCTATAGATTACAGAGTCGGCAGAAATTTGGCTCGCGTACTGTTGGAATACTACAAACTGACGGGTCTCATTCCCTCGGGACTTCCGGATCAGCCGTCGAACAAGAGGGACCGCCAGTCGCGACAGAGACATCGACTACCCCGGGATCCGCGACCCCGGACAGCGCGGACCCCTGCGCCCCTTCATCTCGCCAGCATACACGAGTAATCAATTTTTTTTTTTTTTCAAAATTACGCAAAACCGATTTTATACCGATTTTTCGAGTTCCTTGAATAATGGAAAAAAATTACTTTCTGTTATTCAACGAACGAAATAATAATCTTTTGAACGGATGTTGGGGTGAAAAAAACAAAAATACGAGAAAAAAAAATGGTGCGAATAGTTACTACTTATTCGTCAAATTCGGATAATCGTTCATTATTTTTCAGTACTAAATGCCCTATTTTTACCTTCGTGAAAAACGAATCAATTTCTGATTAAAAAAAAAAGTCCGATGCCCGCGTGATTCATTAACAATTTCTATTTTTCCTAATTTGTTAATAATTTTTCGGCATTATTATTATTATTCAAAAGTAATGTTTTTAGCGCCGTTTTCGATGTTTAGTAAAACTTGAATCTTATCGGAAAGTATTTGAAATTTTCTCTGAACGTCACTTTTGGTTGGGAAATCGCGCGATAAAGCCGCTCGAACCCTCTCGCGGTGAGTCGAATTTTCGGGAGCGACGAGAAGCGCCGATAAATGAAATTTGAATTGTTCAGATACTTCCGGGAGGACGCGCCCGCGGTAGCGTCGACGAGGCATCGCTACCGATCGATGAGCGGCACGAGAATGGACGGGTCCGTTGCAACACCGGGAATCGGGAGCGGTAACGTAGGTGGAGTTTGTCCGGGCGTTAGCGGCGGTGGTAGTGGCAAGAACGCCGCGACGAGCCACAGGTACCGAAGTCCCGGGGCGCCGATAGACGCGAAAGTAGCGACGTCGAGATGTAACGTCGTCGTTGGTTGCGTAGTTGAGCCCAGACTCGCCATTATCGATTTCAATCAGCTGACGAGGGGTGGCTTGGACCTCGCCACGGGAAAGAACAGAGCAAAGGTCGAACGTCGCTCGCCACAGCGACAATTCAACCATCCGGCGCGTCGATGATATTACCATAACCTCACATACATATACATCGCTAATTCTACAATAATAATTCCAAGTGTTTTCCCATGCGTTCGTCAAGCAAAAAATTTGATTCTTCCGAAAATAAAAATATCTTCTTATCTATCGTACTGATAACCCTTTTATTCGATCATTTTTATTCTCGCGACAAAAAATGTATTCGTATCGACGCAAAAATGAATTTTTCATCGATTTTTCGCTCTTTCGAGCGATTTCGATACTTTCGATAATTCATTCGAACACTTCGCTAAAGTGCCACATTTCATGCACCAATATATCGTGTATATATCGATACTGTGTTTTAATAAAAATTATACATTTTTTCTCCGGCCAAAGGCTAAAAATATGTCTTTTTCTTTTAATCCCTCCTGCTAAGTCTACGCGTCATATATTTTTTCTTCGTGATGTGCAGCATGAAAAATTCGATTTTTATTTCACACGTATCGTTCGCACGCGACAAAGTTGAAGCACCGATGTGACCTTCGAGAATTTATTTTTACCGCCCGTTATAGTTCGCAATCGTATCGAGCGTCGAGTATCGATGACACCGGAATGAACGCCGCGTCGAGAACAAGGGCGTAACGCAACCCCGCTTCGCGCGGACGTGCCCCCGTCCGGCGAGTACCTCGCCTTTCGTTCGGACGCAACGACGCAACGGGGATTAATCTTAAGCGCGGCGCAGCGGCAACGAAATAAATGAGAAACGAGGATTCATCACCTACCTGGACGAACACGAGTTTCGGATCAATTCAACAGCGTCCACCGCGAGAACGGAAAGACGGATGTTGGCCAAAAACCGGAAGACGAGGAGATACCAGAGACGAGCGTTGCGACGTTGGCGATAACCGGCAGCGGCGTAGTTATTACTTTTCACACCTGTTCCAGCGTTGAAATATTGCACAATCCTTCGCGACGCTTTTCGTATATTACTCGAAATTGTAAACAGAGCACTTTCGTGCACGGTGAGCCGCGCACACCGGCGACAGTGTTCGTTGGAAGAAAAAAAAAGGTTTTTTCTTTTTTTCGTTTTGAATTATTCTTTCGTTCTTTCGTTCTTTTTTTTTTTTTTTTTTTTCGTTTTTTTTAGTTCTTCGTTCTTTATTTCCTTCTTCTTCCTTCCTATGTACTATTTTTTTATACACACATGTGTAAACATGTATATCCCTCTTTCCTTTTACTTTTTATTCTTGTTGTTTTTTTTTTTTTTTTATATTTATTTTTGTTTCGTAACAAACACGGAATACATACGAATGTTAACGAATCAATGGAATCAAAACGGAACTAAAACGAAAGAAATGAAACTAGCGAAAGAAGGGAGCAGACAAGCGGCCAGTAGCTTCTACCCCTGGACTCGACGGAACTGGCCGGTCGCGGTACGAGACTTTCGATATGGCGATTATAGTACTACGGGTGACGCGATTGCAGCGACCTCTGCGCTACCCCGGGGATGTGTATAGGTCGCGCGATAATGACAAACCGGGGTAATACGAGTCGCGTAAGCAAATATCCGCGTATCATTGTCGAGAATTCTAAAACATTCAACTAAACTTGTCTTTTCTACGATACTTCTTATTTTTATTGAAAATTAAATTCTTTTTGCTTTATTGAAAATTAAGAAACGTTCCTTTCCGCCGGTACTCGCGACGACGCTTTTCCGTATTCAATCGAAATCCTCGTTATAATGGTCTGTCAATCAATGATAACATTTTATTGAAAGTTCGTAGAACGCAAAGATTTACTTTATTCAAGGTTATGGCATGAAAAAAAATAATTGCAAACGTTCAAATTTCGCGTAAAAATTGGCGCGTTAATTAATAACTCTGTACCTGCATAAATTTATCGTCGCTGATAAATATAAATTGAGATATTCGAGTGGTTCAACTTTTACATTTTAACTTCTTTCCAATATGTTAAATAAAATTACGTTCGGAAACATTTGCGACAAGAGCCGACCCTCGTAACCACCCGACTCGAGTAACCTTCGTTTTCTTTACCGGGGGATGCCGGAAAAGAGGGGAGGCGGGAGAAATGGATGCATTCGGCGGCTCCGCGATAGCCGTGGGGAGTCTGTGCGCTGCTGCAACGACACGGGGTTGGTCGAGAACAGGGCGGTGGTCGTTGAACTTCGTACGCGGCGCAAAGCCGCGGGTGCCCGAGAGCCTGCGAGATATCTGCGTGAACGAGAGTGCGCGAATACACGCGCGGGACACTCTCACACGGAGCTCCTCTCAACCCTGGCAAAAGTGCCCCCCTCCCCCGATTCCCTGGAATTCCCCGCGCGCTGTGTTATCAGCGGCTCGTTCACCGCCGCTGGGCTAAGCTCGTTTTTGTTGCACCCTGGCTAGCCAGCCGAGCGCGTACACACGTAGACTACTATAGCGAGGGGAGTGGCTGTAATTCTATGGCTCTTACACCGCCACCCCCTCTCTTTCATCTCGAATTGGATGCATTCGGACGAATTGATGAAAATTTTCTATAGCCTATTTTGCCAATCAATTGCGCTTCGAATATCAAATATTCGCATCAATACGATACTGATACAATAATGTCTCCGTAATGAATGTAGAGTTGCTGAATTATCAGCAGCGAGGATACGGAGCGATGGACATCGCGTCGCTCGCTGTTTCGTTGGAAGGGATATATTGTACTCGTAAATTGTCTAGCCTTCAATTTAATGCATCGTATGCAGACAGATTTATGTCGTATACATGCATATTTTCGATATTTTCGAGTTTATCTTATTAATTCTCGATACTTCGCATACGCGGGTAGTCTTTTATTAACCGACATAAGAAAAGTACAAATAAAAAATAGCTAACATCATGATGAAATAAATGCTAAAAATAATGCTTCATCTCGAATCTTCGAAGAAATTGCTAAATTTTCCGTTGGAAACATCGGGATTGTACGAAGAATCGAGATTCAACGCGTTGGAACAAGATGCGTAAAAGTTAGCGAGAACGATTCTCGATAATAATCTTTCGGCTCAAACGAGTCTACGAAATTGTTTATCCCCGATAACTGTGCGCGGCATAAACGCGTGAACGATATGATACGAAGAATCCAGAACATTGTAAACGCAAACACACCACGCGCTCGCTCGCTCATGCGCGCCAGTGGCGCGCTAAGGTTCCGCTATTGTGCACGCGTTATCGCACTTGGAAATAATATATCGTGCGATCTCCCAGCTCGGGAATAGAGAATGGCATTTCGTTCGACGCACATGAAAATCATCACTAGCTGGTAGGTAGGTGATCCTTTTTATTCGTTTGTACAATGAAATTACAACGCGACATTCGCTCGTACATTTTTTTTTACTTTGCCAATATTTTCACGTGATCCTAACCTCAAATTTTTTTTCTTCTTTTTTATACATAAAACCCTTGAAGATTCGTCGATCGTAACGATTGTGAGACGCTTTTGTTTTTTGTAACAGGATTATAATTAGTGCTATCGGAATCGGCTCTTTTGCGCTATCCAAACGATCTATCGACGCTCACCGTTACGAGGCGATGCAATCGAGGAAACGCATGAGAAGTTCCAACGACGGCGACTACCAACCGGGAAGAAAATTTGTTTTGGATTAAAATAAAGGAGTTTCGTTGCTTAAGGAAGGAGAAAAAACGAAGAAAAAAGAAAAAAAAGAAAAAAAATAAAAATGAGCGCAATGGCGGAATTAGACGCGTCAAAGCTGAAGCTGATGCAAGATTTGGAAATCGAAATGATGTCCGATATGTTTAATCGCATGACGTCAGCTTGCCACAAAAAGTGCATAATTCCAAAGTACGCAGAACCGGATCTCGGAAAAGGCGAGTCGGTCTGTTTGGATCGCTGCATCGCCAAATATCTCGAGATTCACGAGCGGATCGGCAAGAAATTAACGGAGATATCGATGCAGTCGGGAGCCATTGGCGAGCCGGCAAAACCGGCCGGCTAATCGACCGAAAAAACTTTATCCAACTTGAAAAAGCTATAAAAACTTTGGAACGTTGCATTTACAAATCGTTTATATTATTTACTCGTCGTCCGCTCGTAGATATTTCACCCGCGTTTATCGAGAAATTACCGGATTAATATTCTGTATGTAGAAATGTGAATAAAACGAGATATATGGCATCCGCATAGAATTTACGTAATCAACGTATATCCCGGGATAGAAAAACTGTAATAAAAAAAATTGCCAATTTTCACGATGTTCGTCATCGATTTTTTGTAAAAATTAATCGCGAAGCTTCTACCGCGAGAAAAAACGTTGTATGATTTTTCGGAGTGAAAAAGAAAGATTAATGAAATTTATAATTTTCAAGGGTTTTTATTTTGTTCGCACAAATTCGCTATCGAATAAACGAGAAAATTAGACAATAGACGAATTTTATTTGCAATCGTACATAACATATTTATTTACACAAAAAACTTTAAAAAAATGTAGTAAGGGGAAAAATTGAATAAGAAATGTTGATCGTAATAGTATCATCATTCGTAGGAAAGTTTTTACCGATTTTTATTATCATCGTTGTTTAAACATCTCGGCCGTCCGGATTGAGGATCGAAGAAGATTTTAAACGAGTTACGAATTTTTAACTGTTTTTTTTTTTTTTTTTCGTTTTTTTTTTTGTTTTATTACGAATTGTTTGATACCTATGTACAATCGACAGGCGCGTCCACTCGAGCGATTCGTTTAATCGTTATTTTACGAATACCGTCCGCCGATCCAATTGCGTCCAATTCGATTGATCGACGAGTCATTGTTTTTCGATCGGTGTTAATCGGATTTTGTTGTCTTGATCGGCGAGTTCGTCGTTAAAATAAGTGTATGCTGTCCACCGCCGACGACCCTCGCGGCCATTCTTCCCATTTCGCGCCATCGTTTCGATGCTATAACTACGGGGGTGTGTACGTCGTCCTCCTCGCCGGTACCCAATTGACCATTGCTACCCATCCCCCATGCGTACAATGTTCCCGCATCGGTAACCGCGAAAGATTGGGCACTTCCGGTCGCCACGTCGATGCATTTGACGTCATTGAACGTCGGTACCGGCGTCAGCTCTTTGGCGTCCTCGCAATTTTCTCCGAGACCGAGACGACCGTATTCCTTGCGCCCGAGAACAAACACTTTGCCCGTCTCGTCGAGCGCCAATGTGTGATGCTGACCGCTACTGATGTGCTTCCAATTTCTACCGGCAAAGGTCTTTGACTTTTTCGGAAACGGATATGTTCCCGTGCGTTCCATTCCTGTAATCGTTAAATAAACGATAAAATCCAATTTTTTTTTTTTTTTTTTTTCGATAACGATGGAGAAATTAATTAAAACCAATTGAAATAATTTGAACGAAACGGATGAAAGGTTTTTTCATCGATATTAGCAGTCGGGAAAGGCGATTATTCGATTTTAACATAGTTTTTCGTTTTACGTTGATGCAACCCGTTTTTCTCGTAACATGCAAAATAAAGTTGTAAAGTTGTAAATTGTTATGTAAATAAAGTTGTTATCCCCGATTTAGGATTATCCGCGGTTTTTAATTACCCGATAACAGCGTCTTACCGCGACGAGAATTCTCGATTTTAATCGATGAGAGGATTAAACTGACCTAATTGATGATAATTGTTCAATCCGAATACGTGGATTTCGCCGTTTTCGTGGGTCTTCGCGAAAGTACAGTAGGATCCCGCCCAGATATCGTCGATTTTGGTGTTCTTCGAACGGCTGAAATAGACGAGACTCGGAAGGAGGAGTTGTTCAACGCCGCGGCGACTGTGGCGATCGGCGCTTCTCGGAGAAATTCTTCCCAATTGCCCTTGTTCGGCACAACCGCACGTGTACACGCGACCATTTTCCGTCAGGAATATCAAGTGATCCGATCCCGATGCTATTTTCACGACTTTGTGATCGGGTAACATCTGTACGGGTGTCCGTTCGTTTCCTCTCGACGTTAGTCCCATATTTCCGTGCGAATCCTGGAGAGAAAAAATACGAAAAAAAAAATACATTTCAACGGCCGTAAAAAAAAAATCGGTAAAATTTGTCGAAACGTTGATTACCCTGAAGGAACCCCAAGCAAAGACTCGCCCATCGTCCAGAAGTGCCGCGCTGTGCGAATCTCCAGCGGTAACTTGTATCGCTTTGCCGTCCAACGTCACGGAAGTCGGTTTAGTTTCGGAATCCTCCACAGAGGTATCTCGTCCCAACGCTCCCTCGTCGTTACATCCAAAAGTGAGAATGCCTCCCGCTTTGGTTAAACAAACGCTGTGCATGCCCCCCGCGGCGATGCATACTATGTCCCGACATTCGGGGATCGGAGTCGGTCTCATCTTTTCCATGTACTGCGTTCCGAGACCCAATTGGCCGACGTCACCCTGACCCACCGATAGTACGTCGCCTCCATCTTTGACGGTTCGGAGATCGGGGCTCAGCGAAAATTCTGCGATCGATGGAATAGAAAGCAACGTTGTTTTTTTTTTAGCACGAGGTGCGAAGCGAAACGATTTCGGAACGGAGCGACGAACGAAAAGACGAATTTCTATAAAAAACGAATCGTCGCGTAACGCGAGTTTTGAATTTTCGGGGATACGAGAAACGCAAAATAAGAAGAGTTTCGAAAACTATGAAATGGAGATACGAAGAGAAAAAAATCTAACCTCGACGGAGAAACGCGACTCGGGAAAATTGAGGTAAACGAGTTGCGGCTGAATGAAACTTTTGTTGAAATTTTTGTCGCTCCGTTGTAAAATTGACGCGAATGAACTTACCGTCTTTCTTTTTGGTGATTTTCGCCGGTGGGACGTCTTTCGCTTGCGTAGCCGCGGCTCGTTTAGCTCCTTTTCTCGCCGGCACTGAAAGCACGAGTATGGAAATCGACGATAAAACACACTTTGTTGCGATGTTAAAAACACTAACGAGAACGCCAAACGAAACGAATTAATCATTATATTTGCTGCTTGTAACGGCAATAATCGATACTCACTTATTTCATGAACGCGTCGAACAGTTCCCAATAACAAATAAAACGGACAACGTGCGACAAGGCTCTTTGGCGCCAAAAGTTGTGATCGTTCTAAACACGCTTGACGGTTGCGAATTATTTCGGAGGGCGGTAAAATCATTCGCCTAGCGGTGAAAATTCGCAACTCACCTGGGGTCGGACTGTGAAACGGATGAATTACCGAGTGTAAAAGATACTTTTGAATAAAATTGTATTGAAGCTTTTACAGAGAAATAGCGAAGAATTTTATTGTCCGGATTCTCGCGCAATAATAAATATATATGACTGTTAATGAGCCACGGCGAGGCTCGAATTTTTCAACGGTGTTCATTCGGCGCATGCGCCCTTCGACTTACGAGTGTCGATCACGTCGTCATTTCCGGATTTTACAACGGAGTTCCGGTGGAACTCTCGGGATGTCACTGCCGTCGGGATTCGCAGTTCACAACGGTACGCGGAGCACGATGTAGGGGAAGGTCGCGGATACACCAGTTGGGGATGGTCAGGGTCGGTTGTGTTAACAGCGTCGTGCAGACGCTACTACTCGAAGGACTCGGAAGATCCGTTCGATCGAAGTGACGGTAAAAAAAATGCTTAAATTCGAATGTAAACGCGAAGTTTCGTTGATTTTCATATTACTCGTATTTTTCTTTAATATTATTACTATTATATTTCGTAAAAAAATGTCGTCATAATTCGAAATCGATTTGCCTACTGTCGGTCGTTAATCGATAAAAATGTTCGACAACCCGTTTCGATGTCTTCGGCGAAAGTTAAACTCGACACCTATTCATTACGATAAACTCTCTTCGGTACTTCCTACCAAATTTTTCTGTCCGATAAAGCTAAAGACAACGCGCGATATACGAAATTTGAGGGAATGAATAAAGTACAACGATGTTTTACTTTCACTTTGATTGAATGCCATTTTATTTTCTAAGCGTATCAATATAAAATAGATAACAAAATGATCAATGATTCAAACTCGGCTTGAACGTGGTATATTGCGGTGGCTTGTCCTTTCTGCTATGGGGCTTCAATGTTGCGAGACGCTCGGGTTTGAGAAACAGCTGCTCCCCCTGCACAACATCGTTTTACCGGGAACTCAGAGTAAACATTAGAATTAACGATAAATCGGAAAAAAATAATGATTAATATACGAAATCATTGTTCTACGGAAAAAAAAAAACGAACAATCCAAGATTCCAAGGGGATCGTCATGGCAATGCACATTCGGGAACAAGCCAATTAATCAATATCCATCGAACGAATCCAACGGCTTGAAATGTTTTTATACGCGTAATCGGTTGGAGCCGATGCGCGATACGCCCGGTCGGTAACAAAAACTGTAACGCATGCTATTTCAAAATTATAACATTTTGACGAAAAAGAAAATTGTCTTTCTCCGCGTCGATCTATTCGTCGGGAAACACACACTTTTCTTTTTCTTCCGATGTCAATGATTTCAAAATGGCGTCCATCAGAGTTCTGATTATCCGAATATTTTCGCATCGCCTCAACTCGGCGAAAGAAAATTCTTCGATTAGCCGCGCATATCGATCGTCGACCGTCGCGTCGTTCCTTATACATCATTTTGCAGCAGTCGAAAACATTCGTGAACACCGAACGATCGAGGATCCGTTTACCGCTCGATTAGTTCCGAGTCGTCGAAACTTTGGTAATCGGTAGTCATTATTTTAAGGTGACGGTGCAAAGGCTCGGATACGTTTTTCACAAGGGATATATATATCTCAATTTTCACGTTAACTCGTCCAATAATCCAGAATTTTGTTTTTATTGAAATCATTCACTCGATATGTAACACGAAATTTTGATACATATAGAAATTTTGATCCATAGATCCGTTGTTGTTGAATAAACAATTTATAACGAGACTCGCGCGTGACCGCGATTCAAATATATATATATATGTATATTACCGATAAAAAATCTATATGCCGACTTAACGATAAACCAGCCGTCGATCGGCCACGGCGTTCGTACATTGTATATTAATTATATTCTCAATGATTTAAATTTAACGCAAGAAAACAAAAAAATAAGGTATAACTTTGATAATTCCGATGTTTTTTTTTTTTTTTTTTTTTTTTTTTTCACTCTATAACATGTATATAATAAATACTATTAATACTTTGAATAGTATCGGACACTGAACGGAGCAAAAGTGTTCCCATATCCAGCAATCGTCTCGTCGATCTCTACAATATATACTATACTCGTTAACGCGACACTGAGATCTGTATTTTCACATAATATAGTATCGTTACTGTTTATTTATTTTTTTCTTTTTCCATTTTGGTTTTTTTCCGTATTATTTTCACACAATTCGGTTAGCGAACTTTTCCCGTCGTTTTTTTTTTTTTTTTTTTTTTTTCTTTGCTCTTCCGTTTTGATCGTAAGGCGCGTCGAAAACAGCGTCCCGGCGTACCTTTGGCGAATTTAGTACAGGTGCGGGGGTAGGGGGAGGGGGTTGGGTTCGTACGCGGGTGGATTTTGCAAGAATAACATGCTTCGGGAATAGATGGTATATGTATATCTACTTGGCGTGACGTCCGCATCTATCATTCGATTCTAGAGGGTCATATTTATCGTTGCGTTCCGCCCTCCCGCGACAAGACCGCCCCCATTGCCCCTTTTGCAACGGAAGTGCAAACGGGTGATGATAAACGCGCGTGACATCCACATTCGGGATATACACGGAGGTGAGGGCTTTATCGGCAGGGCGAAACGGACCGAGAATGCAAATGTCTATATGTACACAGCGGAGGAGGTGCGAATACGGACCGTCAAATTTTCATATTTCGAAAAGATATAATACGCGAAAAGCAGCGAATACCGGACCCGCGCGGCTTCGCGAAACCATTTTTATCGCCGATATCGAAACGGCATGGGGATTTTTTTTAAAAATCGATAAGAGAGGCGCTACGATTGCTTTGGCAGCCGATATAACACGTAATTTTATGATTTATACATTTTTTTTTTTTCAAACTCTCGGAAAAGCTGCGATCCTTTGCGAGGAAACTAAATAGTTTAAATAACGTAGCGTAGTTAGCGTAGTTAGTTAATAGTTAAATGGAGGAGAATATACATTTTTCTTCGTAATTTTTTCCGGAAGGATTACGTTTTACTATAATTTACTTTCTACTCTCCGAAGGAAAGAAAATGTATTATGGATTTTTGAATGTTCCGTGTTTGTCACCTTCTCCGAATCTTGCTAATCTTCGACTTGGCTACGGAGCATATCGGTGTCGGGGATAAGGGATAAATTTCCCCGGATTCCGAACGGGGAGGCTTCATAAACTTTGATGCAATTTTCTAGTTATAATTTTTCTTTTTTTTTTCCATTTTCTCGGCTTTTATCTTTGGTTTTTCTTTGCTTTTTTTTTTTTAATCGCAACTCGTCTTGTTTTTTTTTTTTTTCACAACTTATCTGACCTGCAGAGTGTACTGTGGTCCGTGAATCGGCGGTGGCTGACTGGGATGATGATGCCTCTGATAGTGAGACTGTGGATGGGCCTCGTAGCACTCCTGCGGATATTGCGTCGCTACGGGTTTCAAAACGTGATTGTTGTGACGTTTTTCTTGTACGAATTGCTGGGCGGCTCTCTCCATCGTGTCGACGCCCGGCAAACGTGGATCTTCCATCATCGCGTTCGATGCCTTGGTACTGTTTTTTTTTGTTTTTTTTTCGAATTAAAAAACAAAATGCATAGTTCTCAAATTACATCGACGTAACAATATCGCTCTCTATTTTAACGGATATCGAATTACCAATGAACTTGTTGCAGGGTCGGTCCGGCGTTTCTCGGAACGCAGCATCGATCGGAGCGGAGGAAACAGACGAAGCCCATGATGAGGATCGAGAGGACGGTGAAGCCGGCAACGGCTCCAATTACAAGGGGTATCTTCCGGACGTAACGGTTATAAACAAATTAATTATTAACTCAATTACGCCCGATAGACGAGTAAACGTTTTCATTGTTTAATTTCGCAAACGGTAAAAGCGCTGCCGTTGCGCAATTTCGTGAAAATCGCAATGAGAAAACGTGTAACGGCTACGTAACGTTTGGGAAGCGTTAAGGGAGCTTTCGCTGCTGCGGGAAGCTTTTCCAAAGGGTGCAAATTGATAATACTAACCTGCGCGGGTTCGTCGACGCGCAGCATGAGAGCCCGTCGATCGCTGCCGTGAATGTTCTCCACAATTACGTAATACAGTCTTTGGTCCTCTTTGACGGTGTGCGTAAATTCGAGAATAGCAATGTAACAGTCTTCGGATGGGAGACGCGCGAGATCGAGGGCGCGATATCGCGACTCGAGTACTTCGCCGGCGTGCAGCCTTGTGCTTCCCCATTCCCAAGCAACGAGACGGGGCTTCGGATCGGAACACAATCTTATCTCTAATCTCGCGGGACTTCCTTCCGTCGTCGAGACGATAAACTTCTCCGTACTCGTCGGTTTCACCACCTGAAAATCCAGAAATCTTCAGCAATTCCACCACTTTTTTTACATATCGTTATCGTTTAAACGCGGCTGAGCGCCAACGTTTTTATCCAAAAATTCGACTAAAATTCTTTTTCTCCGTTTTGGTTTTTTACCCTCGGAGCGCCGACGACCTGCAACGACACCGGAGTACTCTTCACTTCCCGTATCTTTCCGTTTATCTTGTTCGACGCGAGACACACGTATTGACCCTGTTGATCGTACGTTACGTTTGTGAGAATCAAACGATGTCCGATACCGCACTCGATCGGTGCTCTGCCGTCGGAAAACATTTGCGCCCATCTGGAAAATTCGCGGAACAAAAAGCCGAATTTAACATATATCTTCGATGTATTCATTTTATTTTCGGATACTTTTTTTTTTAAAGAAACTGTAAATACTGTTTTGGAATGACGTCGGAGACACGGAAATACTTACGCTGAGGGAAAAAATCGCTCGAATCGCTATTAAACGGTTTATCAGACTGCCAGCCGGCCGACAATCGCCGATTTAGTCGACCCGACCGATTTTTTTCTCAGTTTACGGAAAATTTTTTCGAAAAAAAATTGAATCCATTTTTGCGTCTAATACACCAAAGTTTTCCGTGATTTTCCAGTGTAATCGTCACACCGAAAAAACTATCGAATTTCGCTGTTATTCGCTAAACGGGAGATTTTTCGTTCCCTCTTTTCGATACTCGTATTTTTTTCTGCTAATGACGAGTATTACTTTAGTGAGACTTCCGGTTCGATATTACATTTTTTTTAGACGACTATCGAAAAAAAAAAATAGTATATCGATAAAATATCGATACGAGGAATACCTGTACTCAGCCGGTGGGTTCGCGTCCGCGCTGCACTCGAAAGACGCGCCGGAAAAGAGAAGTGCGGTGGACATGCGATCCGGTCCGACGGAAGTGAATTTCGGTGGATCTGCGACGGATAGAGACAATAAAAAAAATTAAAAAAATGCGTCGGAGCAAAAACGTCGGATAATTGTGTCAACGCGTACACCGTAACACACGGAATATCGGATCGGTACGTACAGTTTACGGTGACCTGAATGGACCGGGGATGGCTTTCGCCTTCGGTGTTGGAAGCGGTGCAGACGTAAGTGGCGGCATGACTTCGAAATATCGGTGAATACTTGAGGGTCTCGCCGATAGTCGCGATTTCCATCATGTCGGATCCTTTCGTTCGCTTCCACAGTATCGATGCCGGTGGATTAGCATCGGCGATACATCGAATCTCGAGCTCATCGTGACCCTCTTCCAGTTGGCCTTTCGGCACACCGACGAGTCGAGTTTCCGGCGCATCTGACGAAATATTCATAAACATCGCGATGTACGAAAATTACGTAGGAAAAAAAAAAAAAAAAAAAAAAAAAAAACAGACGAAACATCCCCTCCGGCTGCGCGAAAACTCGTTATTCGATTGCGTGACGCAAACCATGAAAAAATAATAGAAAACGAATCTGTGTTTTTGCTTTCTTTTTTTTTTTTTTTTTCGCTTACTCCCCAGTCAATCCCACTGGTCGGTAGGCAAATTAATTTTTTTAAGCCCCTACGGCTAGAAACGGAATCGAGCGAAAGGTATGCCGGGGTCTGCGCGCGCGAACTTACCACTGGGACTCTACGTGCATTTTTTGGGGAGTGACAAAGAGAGAGTCGCAAGCCCGCCGGGCGCGTTATAGTTTTGGAACTCCGGGGGGTTGATGCCGGGGATCGGGAGATTGGTTTGGGAGTCGGCGCAGCGGCAGCGGCTACGAAAAAGTCGGTTCTCCAACGCCAACCCCTCCTCCTCCTCCTCCTCCTCCCCGGTATAGCTTGCGCAGCTGTCCATTTCACGTAACAATGATTTCAAAATACGCGCGAACGAACACCCGCTGACCCATTCACAATTTGAAGCTCGATTCTCTATTACCCCGTTGCCCTCGCCTCTCGCCCGACTGTACCGCGCGAAGGCTTCGCCTGCGCGGCACCGCGCGCGTTATACGAAAAGCTTTTCGTTCGCTTTTCGGAGAGAAAGAAAAACTTTTCGAATCGTAGCGCCGGTATCCGCGAACTTTCAACGATCAAATATAACCCTTTGCGTTCCATTAATGTTAATCCCAATTGTCCGAATGAAAAATAGCAAATACATGAAACGCAAATATATGAAATGTATATACGATAAAATCATTTTATAAATTCGATAAAATTATTTTAATACGCCTGAGGCATTTCTCCGGCTCAGCGTTTTCGTTACGCTCCGCGAATTACGTTACCCTATGCATATATATTTTTTGACACGGTCAGTGAGAATCGCGCAACCGAAGGCTCGACGTTTCGCCGAAGCGAACTTTTCAATTTGCCTCCGGAATAGCGAGAAACCTTCGCGGCTTCGATTAAAAGCCGGTTAATCGATTAGCTTCGAATTAGACGCCGAGGCGAATCAGCGCGAGTGCGTCATCCGTGTCATGCGCGATGTGTCGATTCGCGAAAAAAAAAAAAAAAAAAAAAAAAAAAAAAAAAAAAACATCGCAATTACAGTTTATTTCACTGACGCGCGAGATATTCCAAGCGGAAAAGTAAGATTTTCACTGTATGCCATTTTTAGATGGTATACAGTAAGGGAAGGTGCGGCAAAATTATATACCATAAGCGGCAATACTACGACAATTATCATCGCGAGAAACAGAAACTAAAATAAAACAAATATTAAAGGTAAAAAAAAATTAAAAAATTCGCTTTGACGATCGGTGCTCCGCCCACCCCAGCAGCCGCGCAGCAACCCTTTAACCATCGGCTTATACTCCGACAGTTTCGATTAACGATTAACCGACTGTCGAGAACAATTTTTTTTCAAGAAGGCGCGAAGCTATAATATCCGCGATCGCGATTCACTGAAAACTTTGTCACGGAGAGAAATAAACGAGAGAAGGGGGGGAGGCAACGTTTTGTCTCGAGGGGCCGCGTTTGAATCTTTCGCAATAATTGTTCTGCACAAAAGAACGAATGTCCCGAGATTTCTTGAGAAATTAATAACGAGACACGGTCTTTAAATTGTCTCTATAACGACGACATTTGTAACGATAACGTTGAACTCGAGGAACACATTTCTTTTTTGGTTTTTTATATTTTCGACAATATATAGTATTTTTCCGAATTTTAACATTCCCAGCCGAAGGAACGATCGAAGAGAATTTTGAATCCTTTTCGAAGGGTTGAAATTTCGAAAAAATCAAACATCCCGAAGAAAGATCGCGATTTTCGCAAAAAGGCTTTTTTCGCAACCGAACTTTTGTTTTATCGGCGTGAAAACGTTTTTTTTTATTTTTTTTTTCTTTAGTTCGCAAAGTTTCATCGATTTATTCGAAAATTTTCCGTATTTGCGCCTCGGGAAGGGCGCGGAGTTTATTCGTCGTATTGCGGTAATATCCGAATTACGGGAGCGTTTCGAATGCTGCGAAAGTAAATTTGCTGCGCGAAATGAGGAATTTCGGGGAATACCTTTGCCCATTGAGATGCGAGGATTACGATCAAAGGGTGTTTCGTAGTTCAGTTTGTGTCCACATTGCGTCGCTTTAGACACAGCGGTGAGAGGGTTGTAAGGGCGGTTCAGGGATACAAATGTAATATGCATATATAGGGATAAATAGTAAAGGGGGAGTGGATGATACTCACATCGTACGTCAAAGCGAACTTCGGTGCTGCTGGACATAGTCGGAGTTGCGTAAGCCGGATGTATAGCGACGCATCGTATCGGATGTCCGTATCGCGAGCGTTCAGCAAGAATGTCGCAAACGCTCTTCGTCGACCAAGTCCTTGGATTATCAATCTCCGTCGTGTTCACCTGAGGCCTCACGGTCCTCAGTTCCGATTCACCGAGATACCTGAGGGTATACCATTAGAATTTGCATTTTCAATGGAAGGAACGAGGAAGGGAAGGGTGTCTTTCTCTCTCTCGATCCTCGAGATGCTGAGGGCGCTTCGTAACGACTCCCGGAACGCGATACGCGCTCCGGCTTTCGTCCTCCCGTTCCTAACCCGACTCGACCGATCCTCTCGAAAACCTCGAGTAATTTCGAGGATTTGTAGCGGATACCGGACGAAACGCTAAGCGGCGAACCCAACGGAATCTCGACAAGGATTCGCGTTCTTCCGCTTCGTCCGGTCGCCGCGATCATCAGCAACATTCGCGTTACGCCGTTGATTGCGCGACTTGTTTTTCTTATTCATTTATCCTTTTTTTTTTTTCTTCAAATAGTAAAATAAATCTGTGCGCAAACAGTACATTATTTTTCTGGCTTCGACGACGAAGCGATGTTTAATCTAAGAGACTCCTCGACGAGACGAAACTTTTGTTTATCTCTCCGCATCGCGGCTATCCGATCGCTGTCGCGCCTCGACGACAATTAAAAGCGCACAGTGGCGTGTGAATAATTGCGGGAATTGTTTTACCGGAGATACGTTCGCGGGGGATGAATTCGAGTTTTCGATGTCCGTTACCCGGAAGCAGACAGAGAGAGAGAGGGAGGGAGGGGATTATAGGGCAGTACGGTTTTCTCGAACGAATGGGATTCCTACAACGCGCAGCTGTAGCATTCCGAATTGGGCCGCGAACAACCATCGGGGAAATAGTCGATTTCGGATGAGTTCCGATTGTCCGAGTTTCACTTATTTTCTCGACCTCGTTTTATTTATTTATTTTATTTTTTTTCACCCATCTCTCGCTCCCTCGGTCCACCCTTTCGCACTGACAACCCCTTGCGAATGGTATTTCGATCGAAACCCGTGTATTCGGAAGGGCGGCGGAGGGACCAGAGAGTTACAAAACTCGCCCGTCCGCTTGCACGGTTCGCACGCTTCCGCGCTTTCGAAACAGTGAAATACCTCTATTCTCCCCGGGATATCTCTGACTCTCCGTACACTCGCTATTGCGTCGAAACGAGAATGATGAAAAATATATATCGCGGAGGAAAAAAAAAAAAAAAAAAAAAAACACTCGCGTTCTATGTGGTTTGTTCCGTAGAGCCCCCGCGGGCGATCGAGTTAATGCATTTTGTTTAAATTACAAACGACTATAGCCGACTCGTCGACCGCGTTAGAGAAATTTTTGCAAAAACATTAATTTCAATGGGGGAGGGGTGCGGAAAATCTCAAGTTTCGCGGTTATGTATATACGCGCTACGCGGATAGATGGAAGTACGAAGAAGTCTGTAAATGTAAGATTTTTTTCGTCGAGATACGCGGTCGGTTCTCCTCCACCCTCCCGCCGGGCCGCCCGCCACCCCCTCCGCTCCTTTATCCCGCGGCTTCGCGAGAACGAGTCCCTCTATACGAGATGCAAAATAGATCATGATTATTCATAGGGAGAGTCGCGAGCCGTGTAGAACGAGAGAGGGTACGCGGTTTCCCGAGTCCCGATATCGCTGCTTCTGCTTCTCGTCGTATCCATAAGATATTCCGCGATGTATATGCGCGCAGGGGTCGCGAGAATCTTTCGCGAAGAAAAGACCAACCCGTCTCGGGTCTTGGAGAATGGATTTTCCGAGGGAAATCTTGGTCGTCGTCGACAAATGTACACTTATAATCCCCCCCCCTCCTCCCCCCCTCCTCCCCAACGACAGCCGAGGATTAAGCGAGTTCGCGAGACGACGACGACGAGACAACGACCCGAAAGTAGCCATCTCTGCTCTCGTTGTCGGTTTCACCGAGACAAATTTTTACACTTTTTCGCAAAATTTTCTTTTACGAAATTATCGTAACGGAGAGACGGGAAGAAGTTTCAGTGCGCAGATTGCGATCGGTGAGAACGCGCAACACGCGCGTCACGGAAGAAACACACCGAAGTCGGTAAAAGTACCGTGCAAAAAAGTTTCAGGTTCGTTCGGCGGAATTAATGAAAAAATGTTTATCTCATCGAGACTTGTCGAAAAACCGGAAGTATCGTTCGAAGAGCTCAATGTGGTAAATCTTACAATATAAAAATAAGCGTCGCTAACGCGGAATTAAGAGCGATGCGAACCTCCGAGGAGAGTTATATGTCGTTCGCGTCGTTGCGCGTCCGTCGATGAATTTCTGAAAATCTCATCGCGGAAAACCAAATAAAATCATCGAGTATCGTATTTCCCTAAAATCAATTGGACATACGACTACTCGCTTTTGAACGTAAAAAAAAAAAAAAAAAACGCGGTAATAAATTTCGTATTTTTTTTTTTTTTTTTTTTTTCTTCACTCGTATATGACGTGAACCGAGTTTCGGCGCCAAAGAAAAATTCCGCACTAATTTCATTAATTAGTACAAAAAACTCTAAACACGGATAGTTGAAGAATTAGCGCTGTTCTCTGGATTTGCGAAGCGTGCCGAAGAGAAACTTCTCGCGAGCAAACTTTGTTATGTACAGCACTCGTATATATCGTCTAATGTAGTATATATATATATATATATATATATATATATACATATATATAT
Source organism: Buathra laborator (assembly GCA_934046635.1). Lineage (NCBI taxonomy): Eukaryota > Metazoa > Arthropoda > Insecta > Hymenoptera > Ichneumonidae > Buathra > Buathra laborator. The sequence continues at coordinate 17,166,316 of OW203897.1, forward strand.
GTTATACGTAAGGAAAGTGGCAGGCGAAACAATTACGAACCATTTAATTAGCGGCGAAGGATTTCCATAGCGAGCTGTACAAGTGAGAGTTGCGATCTCGCCTACCCTCGCTGTCACGTTGCTACCCGGTAGAATTACGGCACCGTCGTACTCTATCTGCGGCCGTTGAGGGCTGACTAGAATGAGACAATTAGCGAAGATTAATTCGTAATCCCTCGTTTATCCACGGCGAACTCCGGTGAGGCGCGTTACCGCGCTTTATATACCAAAACACAGCGCTTCATGTATGCGCGTATATATATATATATATAAATATATATATGCGGATATATGTGTATAGGAGATCGGGGGTTATATATACGTACGTCACGGAACGCGCGCACGTGTTCACCATCGCGATGATCGCGAACCGGTTGGGACGCCGAGAGTTGCCGCGACACTGTTCGCCACAGTGGCATAACGCTCGGGCATAGAGTTACGCAAAGTCAACGATACCTATCTCTGGTATAGCTACCGCGCGCGGCAACTGCGCTATAATTCCCGCACCGATATCCCTGCTCCGGATCTTCCTATTCTCTTGGCAATGAATAATTAATGATTTATCGACAACAACGGGGGCCGCGCGAGGACGCCGCCGCTGCTAGTCGGCGAACGTACTTTCCGTCGTAACTCTCGCGATCTGTGCACTCGACGATCCCCGGCATAGAGTCGTTGCCGGAGAATCGATCGATCAACGCGATCGCGGACTTTCCGGTTGGCATCGTATAATTAATCGAATCGTTTCGATGTAACGATAATTATTCATTTGGAAACAATATTATCGCGATGAAATGTACAACGAATTTTTTTTTTTTGTAACGCGAAACTGATTTTTGATACTTTTTTTTTTAAATTTTTTTTAATGCTTTTCAAATTGATAATAAATACCTCTGACGACGAGTCTCGCGGGTTCCGATGTTAGAGCATCTTGCGTCGTAAAATCGCTAGGCGTCACCTGACACTGCCAGAGTCCATCGTCGAACTCGAGAGCCGCGGATCTTACCCACAGGGAACAGTCGCCGTGATCCGGCGAACCGACCCACTCGTATTTCTTCAGGTGCATTCCGATCGGCTGTAAATAAAATATCAAATACACACACGCAATGGCGCGTGATAAAACGCGAACTGATATTTTTTCAAAAGATTTCGTAAATTTTGAACGGTTCACCGAATTCGCGCCAAATTCAGGCCAAAAAAAAATACAACCGTACATACGCGTTTTTCTAACGATTCTAACGTCTTTCGACAAGAAAATCCCGAAAACTGATTTGTCAACGAAAACAGCTTTTTTTTTACGAGGAAGTGAAGCGTAATGAACATTTTTGGTAAAATTAAAATTTTCGCACAAAATTTTATTGCACGAGTGCGTAAAGTGCGACTTTACACACGCGTAGCGAAGCGAAGCGTGCGTAAAGTTGCACTTTACACACGGAGTGTTAAAAATGATTTTTTCGCAATGGTTATACGTTGAAAAAGAGACGCGAATGACATTGTGCATTTGAAGAACGGTAAAAATGTGTAATAACCGAAAGTTTGTTTGAAAATAACGCGGATAAACGAACGATGGAAAAAATAAATGATTGGTTTGGTATTCCATGATTTTTATTCGGAAACCTCGGGGGCACGGAACTTTTTGAATAGAATACGCGGTACCCGGTAGTTCCATACGCATACCGAGGTATGCATATGTATTTCGGAAAATCCGTCATTTCCACGCAATCGGTACGATGCACCGGAGTCCGCCGGACGTATGCGAGAGGGTTTCAAAAAGTCTCTCGCGCCCATTCGACGGAAATATCATTCGATTTTATATCGCGCAGTGTACACGCGCACAGACGCGCATCCGCGAATAACGCTGATGCGCGGATGCAAACATGAAATATACATATGTATATTTTTGCATTATAACGCATTAACATTCCCCGCGCGAAAAACGTCGGGCATAGAATAGATCGACAGACGAGAATCCGAGAGCGTATGCCGGGAGTTATATCGGATTCCATCGGTACGAATACAAGGCGACGACAAGGATATGCAACGTATCGATGTATTATCCGTCTATACCCCGTCTTACGCGCGCATTAGTCTCCGGCGTATGATAATGTGTGCGATACAATGAATTTTCAAAATTTTCAACCGGTTACCGACATCCGTATACGCGGAAACGTAAAAAACGGGATGCAGAAATCCGAGACATTGTAAAATAAAATTAATCTTTCAAAATTTTACCCGATAAACTCGATAAATCACTGATGACTCCAACATTTCCGAAATCGCAGACGACGCGCATATATTTTCGTGTTCGTGTTTTCAATGTTTTCGTATTTTCGTGTTCGTGTTTTCAATGTTTTCGTATTTTCAAATTTTACCCGACAAGCTTCATAGTTATTACGATATATGGATTCACAATAGCCGTGATGCTTATCGCATGCAATTTACAGAACCATAATGCATAACAATTCGTTTGTTGATATCCGCGAGAAATCAATAGAGTTCAAAGGCTGAACCTTCCGTGTGCCTACGAAGCTCGGTACATTACGAAAGAAGATTGAAACGACATCGCGAGACAGCATGCAAAATAGCGTGGCTATGCGATAACAGCCCGAGAACGGAGGGTAAGCAAATGGGTCCCCTATAGAAAACCGGAAGAGCGTGTAAAACGCGTCTGTCCAAAGAGCATAAAATGCCGGTGAATCTGCAGAGCAAGATTTTGCGTTCATGTACACAATCGTACAAGTGAAATCTGAGAAAAGCTCCGGTTCACGTGTACCTCGAGGCCGACCTTCGCGAAGCGCGGGGTGAGGGGGGAGGGGGTTGGTGGAAGCGAAAGAGGAAGAGAGCCGGGTGGGCCCGGGCGCGCGTCATTCATTTAAGGGATTAAAATCCACCGGGCACTAGTGGCATACGGCGAGCTCTTTAGCTCGCAAAGTACTTTGCGCAGAGGGGGTGTGTGTATGTGTTATATATACAGTAGAAACGGCAGTACAGGTTACGACGGAAAGAGAGTGTGTATAGTGAACGTGGGGTTGTTGGCTGGCTGGCTGGCTGGCTGGCGGGGTCCGGGTGCTTCCCGAGTTCACTTACTTAACTACAGCGCTAGGCCCTTATTTCTCCTTTCGCTGTTCTTCGCTTTCTATCTTTTTTTTTTTTTTATTTTTTTTTTTTATTTTTCCTCTTTCTACTATTTCTCTTTTCTCCGAACGCCCTCATACCACGGGTTCACGAACGTCAGGGATGGCCCGCGGGGGTTTCTCGTACTTCTGGTCGTACGTACCCGGCCCCGAGTTCGCTCCGACCGGTTGCTACCCCTCTTGCCATCTATCGTATACGCGCTCCGTTCGTTTCTTCGTACGGCCCCAGGAGCCGGAGCGAGCTCGACGCTTTCCCTCGCTTCTTCTCTTTCTCTATCCACGCGCGCGGCAGTGAAGGCCGCTCGCTGACGCTCGCGCGACCAGCAATCAGCGTAATGCATCCACAGAACCACCCCACCGGTGTGCTCTTCCGTTTGCCGCTTTCTCCCTCTCCCCCCTCTCTCTCTTTCTCTCTGCCTTTCTCACAAATCCCCCTCATCCAGACCCTCTTTCTCCGCTCACCTTTCCGGTTCTGTCTCTTCCTTTCCTTCCACCCTCTCGACGTCTATCTTCGTATAGCGTACGTCGCAACACACCGGTATGTGCGTCTCCGCTAGCGTTTCGCTTCTTCCTGTGAGAGGCTCGTGGGGTACCAAAGGTACATACCCTCCGGGCCAAAGGCCCCGATATCTCTCAACCCCCCCCCCCCCCCCTCTCGAACCACCAACAAGGTTCGCCGCAGCAACATCGCAGCAGGCTTCGGCAATCACATTGAGAGCAACGAGATGGATAGATAGATCGACGAGCTTCCACCGCGAGAGCTTCTGGGTTTATACATACCTCACCTTCTACCTCTCTTTTTCATCGATCCTTCTACCGCTGTTCCCTTCGTATCACCAGATTTCTTTACTTCCGCAATACCATGAAGATACTATTGCTACAAATGTCACGGAACATTCGATAATAGGTCTTCCGGATTCTTGATGTATTGACATCGAGTCTTGGGAATGATCGTGTAGAAGGTCTCAAAAGTCGAAGTCACAGGATAAAAGAATACGGGGCGCTGTTAAAAAAAAATTGACTAAAGAATCATTGGCTTGCGAACGCAATGATTGCCCAACGAAGGCGTCGACCTTCGTCTTCCAAATGATATTGGGGTAAATTTTGCGATCGGAGAGCACAGGCAAGAAGAATTTAATGCCCGAGGATCGATGACAAAATAGCAAAAGAGACTTTTTCGTATAGGAGAGGGCGATGTGTAAAAGTTTTTTTTTTTTTTTTTTTTTTCATGACGATTACGCTATTTCTGCGAAGCGATTTTATTGCTATTCTACGCATCGCGGCGTGTGTATCGGTTGAGAGGATTTTCACGCGCTTCGAAATGCCTCCGACTCGCGTGTATATCACCTCGGGAAGGGTACACAGCCCGCGGGCCGAAAGAGCCCGATAACAGGAGGGGAATGGGGGGTTGTAGTACGTCGGGTGTGAGAGAGGGCATCGCGAACCGGGCGCAGAGGGTTGCGCCCCGCGCGCCGGTGTCGGAAGCCAAACGAAGCCCCGCGATACCGCCGCAGAGACGAGGCCAACCCTCGCGAGCCCGCAACAGCAATCACATTGAGAGCAACGAAATAGATCGCACCAACGAGGGATTCGCAGTGTGGGTTTGCGATTCGCTGATGTTTCCTCTCGTTCTCTCTCGCTCTCCCGAGTCCTGTGCCTACGCTCTCTCGCCTCGCGGCCTCCTTCGCCACCGTTGCCGAGCTCCTCTCTCTCTCAATCGATCTTGTTTCGCATCCCGATTCCCCATACCCCACCAGTGGCGTTTACCTTTCTCCGCGAAACTCACAGAGTGAGAAACAGCCCCCGTCGATCCTCGACGGTGCAACCGAAGCTTTTATGTCGCTCCATGAAACTTCACGGTAAACCTAAATCCACTGTGATGCTTTTTCACCACTTCTCCTTACTTTCTTCCCTCTTCTATTTTCTACTAGCGAATTCCACCCTCGACGATAGAACAAAAAATTCAATGTCTTATTCATGACGATAGCGGTGGGAAGTTGATTTGGGAATGTACTCGGAGCGAAAGGCGATACCGCGATATTTAGCGCTCTAGTCGAATGAGATGAAAGGAAATACCGGTAGCCGGTGGATAAACATAAAAAAAAAAAGTATCGTTTTTTTTTTATAAATTAACAATCGTCAATTCACCCGTTTAAATTTTTCCAATAATTTTCATTTGCTTTTTACTTCGTCGAATTTGTCGACGTAGTTTCTCGAAGTATTTTAGAAAGACAAATAATGGTAAACGAACGCCGGTACCGTTTTTTTTTTTCCCTTTGTATCCGTGTCTTTCGGTGATAACGAAAGGAAAGATCATCGAAGTAGACGAATCGTGAAACTGGATCTTCACTCGTTTCAGTAAACAGCGAGACAATGCGAGGCGTTCCTCATGATTTTCAGGAAACGCCGGTAAAAAGTAAACCAAGTAAGAGAGTTGTCACGGATTGCGGGGGAGAGCGATGAAAGCGGTAATATCAAAGGGGGAGGGGGGAGGGGTGGAAGGACTTCCTCGTTGACAGGGCTGCCGGAGGGCGTCCCGTCTATATACAGTGTACATATATACTTTCGCCAGCGGGAAAATGATCTGCCGGTTATTTACATCTTTCATAAATATTCACTCTCCAAGGATGATGGTAGCACATAGCTCATCGCGATGTCGTAGTGGGAGTAATGAGAAACCGTGGAGAGCATAAATCTTTCGGTTACGCGGCGAGTGAGAGAGAGAGAGAGAGAGAAAGACAAGAATGAGTCTCGCAACCCCTACCGCGCCGGCAATTCGATTCGTTCTTCGACGGAAGCTTCTAGCTCGCGGTTTGTCCGCGATATCTTCCTGTCCGTGATATATCGCGAGCGATATCGAAGAAAAAAAAAAAAAAAAAAAAAAAAATACAACGGAAAAATATTGTGAAGATGTACCGGAAGACGAACGGAGAAAGGAAAAAGGTAAACAACGTGAATAAACAACAAAAAAACAACATACGATATGTAGTATAAAGAAAAAAGAAAGAAATAAAAGTATCCTGTGGTCGCTGAGAGTTCGTCGAGAGGTATAGGGGTGCAGGGAAGAGTTGCGTTAGTTTTTCTTCCTTCCGACGTCGGTCTTTCCGATTTACCGCGCAATCTCGATACTCGTCGCGGCGTTTACACTCACATCCTCCTGAGGGGAAAGGGCGAAAAAAGGGTGGGGGTGGGGGGTGTGTAAATAAAACCGGAAGTCCTCTCTGGACTTTGCGAAGCAGGAGAGAGGAAGAGAGAAATGAAAGGGGTGAGGGGTTAAAAGCAGCATCTCGTACACCTTCCGCCCCGATGAATCCCTCAAGCCTACCGTATGTTGCCGCAATACCCCTGTAACGTACGTGGCGTGGCGTACGTGGCGGTATATAAAGTTTATATACGAAGAGGCCGGTATCTAGATATAGATATAACGCGCTGCACATAACACAATTCTCGACGTGCTCTCGGTCTCCGGCGCGTCGGCCAAGCGCTGCCGTCCCATTTTCTCTAATCCAGATGTCATTAAAACGGATTTCCTCCGTGTATTAATATGGAAATTAATGCACGCTCGCGCGAGCCTGTGACCCGGGGAAAAGGGAGGATCCACAGAACCTCCACCCTCCTCCACCCTTCCCTTCCCTTCCCTTCTCTTCCCTTCTCTTCCCCTTCCACTTCCATGTGACTCGCCGTCCTCGACGTGTTGTCATCAAAACCCCTTGGTAACATATTTTGCGCGAGACTCGAGTACAGAAACGCCACAACAGGGACTCCTCGCGTATAACGCCCGAGAGGCATTTAGCCACAAATTTTGAGAACTCGAGATAACTGACCGCGCGCAACGAAGCATCAAACAGTTACGTTATTCCCATAACCGGCGTACGTTGTCTCGTTGTCCTGCATTCGGCGTTCCACTCGTCGAGGAGGGCCGTCCACTCGGCACCTACTCGCGTTAACTACACTCATCACCGTTGTTGTTAATCAAGTGCCGGGTGATGTTATTTAACGCAAATATTTGGCTTCGCTACTGCGGGAGGATACAACCGCCAGAGTCACGAATGTTAGGCTTACAAATAGGGAAACTTCAATGCTGTCGGGTTACAACGACCTAACGAGTGGGTAATTAAAAATTAAACGGTACGATAATCATTTAGAGAAGTGCAACGGAATAGGGGTGTTTTTTTTTTTTTTTTTTTTTTTTTTTTTTTTTTCGATTCCCTTCGCGATTCCTACACGCGATGAAGTAAGAATAAAACAGTCGTTTGAGTGAAACTGCGCGTGGTCACGTCTGCATCTCGTTCTATAACTATATGTAACTCCGTTCCTTCGGCACGAAGAAAGTCTCTCTATCTTTCTTTTTCTATCAGCTTTTTTTTTTTTTTTTTTTTTTTTTATTTATTCCTTTCCCCGGCAGATTCTATTAAGTCCCCCGGCGAGGGAACATCAGCGGCTAAAATTGCTTCGCAAACTTTTTTCCAGCCGCTGTAATTCAAAAGAAATCTCGGCAATGTAGATACAGACACTGGTAGAGTATGTACGCTGACCCGTATTCTGGAAAGCAACGTCTTTTTTTTTTTTTTAACCCTGAGCCAAGTTGCGGTACTACCGAGGGCTCGTGCGTTACTACACCCTATCCCTCCCCCGCCTACTCGGGTCACTCGCCTGGCTTTGCATAATACAGAAAGCTCGCGCTCGGTGTGCACGCAAGTTTGCACGATGTCTCTATGCGAGAGGACTAAAGTATCCCTTGCGGTGAAGCTGACCAAGCTTCGTTTCCGCCGGGGAAAATTTCATAGAAACCATTGCTGCAGTAGAGAGGCAAGATTTTCCCCGGGCAAACGAGATACGTGGAAATTCGCGCTGAGCTTTCGAAAAAAAGAGATGCGCATAAGTTATGAGTGCCGAGCCGAGCTAAACCTTTCGTTTTTTCTTTCTTTTTTTTTTTTTTTTTTTTCGTACTTCATCGTCATCATCGTCAACGCGTTGAAATGGGAAGATTTTTCTTTCATGCTATCGCGCCCCCGAGTTTTCGCGTTTTTTCACGTGAATACTCTTTTAAACTCGCGACTTACATACGAATAGGAAAATGTAAGTTTATTTTGCAAATTCCGAGGACTCGAAGCACTGCTGTCTATGATGGCTTTCGATGATTTTCCAGCAATGCTGAAGTAATTTTTCGGAAATCTCAAAAATTGAAGAAAACAAAGACTTCCGGATTTTTAGGCTTTTTTTCGATTATATCTACGCGGCATAATTTTTATACATTTTTTTGAAATTACGAATATTTTGATTCCAATATTACGCGAGTCGACGAGTTTAGAGAATTAATGGACTTTCTTCGGAATATAACAACGATTCGAGCGGTTATTAAACTTGTAGAAATTGTTACTGTGGAGAGAATTTACGGACGCAGAGTTTGTAGCACGTGCGAGGGAAGGTACGTCATACAAAAGTGCTCGACTAGAAGTTGCCCTCGTGCTCGCGCGCTCGTTGATTCTCTCACAGTTTTCCGTAAGAGGCGGTAACTTGCCGGAGGGAAACTCGCTGGTATTTAGGAAGGTATAAAAGCCAGTAGGAGGGTTGGTGTCGAGAATCGGACGGAAGCTCGACAAGGGGATACGTTAAAAGGTGTTGCGTTTCTTCTCTGTGAGGTGTGCGCACCCGTGAGAATGAAGAACCTCCGCGGAATGGTGCAAGGAGCGAAGAACGAGAGATACTTTGTACCCGTCGGAGTTGCGGAGGTAGCGACGGGCCTCCCGACAACAAGGGAAAAACCGCTCTAGACGCGAAGCGCGATGGGTGGGCGCGCGGACCGAGAGGGTGTATTTCAAACGATAGAACAGAGAAAACGGCATAGAAGAGAAATGCCATGCGGCTCTTTATACACCGTGTCTTCTTCTATTTCTTTCGTCTCCTTCATCTTGTTCCTTTTTCATTATCAACAACGAGTTTACGCCTCTTCCATCACCGGAGAAACCTTCGATGGTGCTACCGTCGGCGGAGCTCCCCGTCGACTATACGTCGTAAGAGGGCACAGAGTTAATAGCTACGTTACCCCTTCCCAATAGAAGCCCCCGAGCTTCGTTTTCCACCGGGCTATCAGGTTATACTAGTTTCTCTTCTTGCCATCCCCCTCGGGCGCTCTCCTAACGCGCACCTATACGCGCCCGAGCTTTCGTTAGCTTTTTTTAAAAGCTTCCTTGATTGAAATTTATGTGCTGCACTGCGGCGCGGCTACAGCCGCACTGAGATCCTCATACCCCACGTACGGATTTTATTTCATTTTTTTTTTGTTTTATTTATTTTTTATTTCTGCTTCTCTCATTCACGATTCGCGATATAAAAAGTTTGCCGGATTTGGCGCGCTGAGCGGTACAAATGTTTTTTTTTTTTTTTATTTTTTTTTTGTTTTTCGCGGTTATACGATTCAGCTTGTGGCAAGCAAAGGCTAATAAAAGTTGATGCAGTTTTTTCTTTAATGAGACAAAGGAGACGCGGAAACTTTCCATGCGAAGATGTATACTTTTTTTTTTCGTTACACAACGAGAACTTTCGGCGAATATTTGGCGCGTTGTGTATTTAAACGAGAAGGAACCTTCGGACCACCGCACACCGCATCATCGTCAGCTTTGCCGTTATTATCGTTATTTTTTTTTTTTTTTTTTTTTTTTTTTTTTACATCAGCTCGGGGAAGCCCTCTGCTCTCGCGCGTTAATCCTCAAAGCCAGTTCATGCCCGCGATACGCGTAGCTATATAGCTAACGCGGTACACATATACTTATTACCACTACCACCGCTGTGATACTAACGGCGGGATATATAGTTCGCCCGACTACCGGGCATTCGCCTCGCGGTGGCTTTTTAAAAGCTTCGCTGATTGAAATTTATGCGCGACATCGGGGCCCGATGCGGATAGCGCGAGGTTGTTAATCGATTTTACCTTATTCGCTGATGGAGCCTTCGGCTACCGTGAGCTTTTCATATTGCATTATATTCCCGCGGCTTTTTCCGTGTATTCAACGCTGTTTTCGAATTATATCCAAGAACACGACAAAGTCTGCGTTCATTTTCTTAACCCCTTTTTGGGGCCAAAAAATTGATTATAAAAATACGTGTCGCGTTGCAATACGCGCTGTTTAATCGTAACTCAACATCGATATCGAATTTCGCTCTCGATGCGAACGACACATCGGAATTTCTGTTGTATTTGATGGGGAATCCTATTTCCGGCGATATACGTATAAAAGGTCAACTAAGCAGAAGCGCGAGAAATAATTTTGATCAAAGATCTTTCGAGATCCGAGGATAGCGAATGAGAGACAATCACTCCTCGAAACTGAACCCTTTCGCCAACATTATTAATGCTTCGATTCGCGGCTGATCCCGTCGGTTAACGGTGCCAACTTCGATTCGCGATTTTCTATAACTCATACCACTTATTACCGTATATATGCATCTTTGCGTTATCTTATGTATAACCATTTGTACATAGAGCGCGGATGGGACTCGTCTACTGCCGGCTTGCCGCGGAAACCAGCCAAACGAAGGGTTAATACCGACGATACCGTGCCAAAAGCTCAAGTGGCGTAAAATCTTTCTCCGTTAACGCGAAATTATCATCGTCGGGCGCGAAGACAACGAAATTAGAAAAAAAAAAAATATATATCAAAGCAAACAAGCGGCAATATTCAACACGAGAGTCGGGAGCCAACAATCGAATTAACCGAACAGATTTTCGACTTTTTTTTCGTTTTTTTTTTTAACCCTTGAGAAAGCAATGTGTAAGCGTTTCCTTTGAAACTTTTTTCTTTTTTTTTTTTTTTTGCGAGAGAGAGGAAGATATTTTGCGCATCCCCCGGGTTCGCGCGGTTTGAGAGCTTCGGGAGTCTCCCTCATTCGTCAATAGTCCGTGACAGTCGAAATTATGAAGATACCACGAGCGCGATACGGTCGGCACCATAAAAATATATATCTATATACATGGTGAGTGAACTATATTTTAGCCAATTTTTCCTCGACCTCGGTAGATTTGTAGTCGCGGTATATACTATACGCGGAGCCCCTCCAACCCTGCATTTCTATACTATCGGCTTCCCTCGCGTTATATTTACGTGTTCGGGGAAAGCGTTGATTAACGACCGCTCGATTTCAGGCCGACGGATCGTCGATCTTTTAGTTTGACGCATATTACGCGGCCAATTGTCGGGCATCTCTCTCTTTCCCTTCGATCGTAGCGAATTCGCTCTCTTTGGCTCGCGCTACCCTTTCAGCCCGAGCCTCTCTCGTTCCTCTCGTCGTAGATTCCTATGCGCCTCAAACTCTCGTTCTCTTTTCTCAAGCTCGTTTGTGTCCTCTCTCCCACCGACCCCCGTAACCCATTCACCCCGTCTCTCCACCCTTCGAAGCTCTTTTCTTCTTTCGTCTCTATACACACTTTCTTTGTGTGCGGTCGAGTAGCAACCCGGCGGAGAGAACTTAATCACGACCGTGGCGAAAAGACGATTATACGAAAGGAGAGAGGCGAAAAGGTTGAAGCGGGTGGGAGAAAAAAAAAAATAAAAAAAAAAGGACGTGACCGGAGCGCGGAAAAGTTTTCGACGATGGAAAAGACCTTCGGTGGGCATTGGTAGCGCTGCCGGGGGTTACGCGGACGTTGATGAAGTAGAGAGAATCTTCGATCGCGCGGAGCACAATCACAGAGGAATTAGACGCAATAATGCCGATAATTATGCACCTGTCGATGACGCGTCGCTTAATATCTCGCGGAAGAGGCATCTTTTATAACTTTTTATTACGAATCCGGACGGTTTGGCCTAATTAATTTTTTTTTCCCCGCGATCTCGGGGAATTGCGCCTCTTATTTTGTTCGTTCAATCAATATTTACACTACACTTCGCGATAGGATCGGAAAAAAAATTAATAATATACAGAAATATCATACTGACGATTTATGTAACACGATCGCAACGTCCGGTTGATCCAATCAACCATGATCGACATTTTTTAAATAAAAAATGAATATATTACAAGTCGTTTAAATATGATAAACCCGACATGTCGATCTTCGATATCTGCGATATTCACGTATTTTCCATACGTACTATTGACAATAAAAATTAAAAAAAAAACCTGTAAATCCTATGTAGATAGGTCCACTGAACAACTGAATGATTGATGAATAAACCAAAAACCGACTAATATACTCTCTCGCAACCACGAGAGCGAGAGGACTAACGAGAGGCCTGATATTGATGGATGAATAAGCATTACGGTGGATGCGGAACAAAAAAAAAAATAATAATAATAATAATAAAATAAAAATATTATGTCCCGAAATGGAAGCCCCCCGAGAGAAACGAATCCGCGGGTATGCAGAACCGCGATGGAAGAACAAAGTTTTCTCGTCGAATTGGCTCGCGTCCCCCTTTGTCCCTCTCGCCGCGTGTGTTTTCCTCTCGATACTACGAACAAACTCGTCGATGGATTTATGCATTCCAACCGCGATAACGAAGCAAAGAGTCATCGACGAGCGCAACCCCAGCGAAGTCCAACGAACCAGTACGGAATAAGCAAACTCAATTATAATTGTGTCACCGGATTATCTGATTTTCTCGTGTGTAATCCAAGCGGCGAGCGATATATACCTCTCTGCCGCGTGACGCAACAACGAGGGTGGACATTTTTCCGAGATTTTTTTTTTTTGGTTTTGTTTTCCTTTTGTTTCTATTTACTCTCCGCAATACCGTTAATAGCGGTAATAAGCTCGACGTCGAAGCGGTTTACGTAACGAGAATTAGCACAAGCGGAAAATGCGATGGTAGTTGCGGAAGAGATAGCGAAAAGTGTTGTGTGACGAACGAACGAACATCGCGGCAACGTAGCGAACGATTATGAAGAAAAAAAAAAAAAAAAAAAAAAAACAAAATGAATGAAAAATATGGATGCTCAAGATACGGTTAAGGGTGCTAAAACGTTGGATGCGAATGCACCGTGGATAGGCAGGGAAAGAGGCGCATGGAACGCTCTTGGATAAAAATGGTCAGTGACGCGAATTCGCGGACCGTCCAGCCAGTCGGTACCATTATCAGCAATATCGTATATTGGAGTTGACTGGCAGATAGATGGATATACATATATATATATATATATACATAGTAGTATGAGATAAAGCTACGAAAAGCACTATGCCATCGGAGAAAACCCGATTTGGCCGATGGCCGCGGCGCTAATGGTCGACGGTAAAATATAAATCACGAAAAAAAAAAAAAAAAAAAAAAATTCATAAATATCGAGAGGAAAGAGGGAAAGAAATGAGCGGTAGCTACGAAGAATCGAGCTGCAAGAAGGATATAAACAGTACAGATATAAAATCTTCACCGAGGAGGGGTGGGAGGTGAAGCGAACAAACGGTAATAATGATCCAAAATGTTCCTTATTCGTTGGATAAAGTTCAAGTTATTTCATCTCCCGAGGGATCAGCGGTTCGCTTCGTTTCGTTGATGCTTCGTTAATTGAATAAATGTAATTCAAATATGGCCCTCGAGGATCCGAGGAAACAAGAAGAATCCTCCAGAAGTCTCCTTGTACTCGTTGTAGGAGAATAAAAAAAAAAAAATAAAAAAATTTCAGCAATGTCGGAGGTTGGAAAATAGGAATATACATAAGATAATGGAAGATGCAACGCAACGGGCGAACGGGGGTTGGATTCCGGTCTCGAAGTATTTTTCTTCCTTCTTACGCGCGAAAGCTCACCGCGGCAAGTAGTTATCTCTTTCCTCGATTCTTGTGAATCTTCTTCATTGCAATTGTTTTTTTTTTCTGCTGAGAAAGAAATGAAACAAAGCAAACGGACGCAACTACGGACTACAGCTCGTCTTCTTTCTCGTCTCATCTTCAATCGAATAGCTACAAAGATCTGTTGTAGAGACGCGTATATAGTGCAAACGCGAAGGGAGGAGAGAGAGAGGGAGAGGGGAGAGGGAAAACGAGAGTGATGTATCTATTGGATATAAGGTATCTAGGTATTCCGTGCGGAGGACGATAGATAACCCGGGGCATCGTGGCGCGGTACGTGGCGAGAATCAGGCCACATGGAAGAGTTACACCCTCGTAACCAGCGGCAAACCTTTATTTTTTCCATCGTTTTTATTTTGTTTCATTCGTTTCCACAACGTAACTGAAACCAGTCGCGGAAATGTATCCTTCTCGTTTGAAAAAACATACGAAACGGTGGATACGGATTGACATAGTTTTCAGTTTCGTCATAGAGATCGAAGCTGTGTTTTCGAAAAAAAAAAAAAAAAAAAAATGTTTTCGATATTTTCACGTCGGGATTCTTAAAATCGTCTAAAACGTCGAGAAAAATGTGTACGCAACATATAAAAGGAAACGCGTGAAAGTTATTTGGAATTGAGCATAAATAACATGTAAAAAGGTTTGGGTTTCGCCGGTAGGTCGGGAACCTTTAAATTTATTTCATCCCCCCGAAATTTATGATCGGAAAAATGAGCGCAGCCCTCATCGGAATTCAGTACGGTAAGCTCGCGTAGGCGAAAAATATTCGCGGCAAGCGGAGGTTGAACAAAAAAATTCTCGGAAAAAAAGGTAAGATTAGTGAGCGAAAAAAATTCCGCATGTTTTATTCCGTAAGACGCGTCAAAAATTTGTTTTTTTTTTTTTTTTTTTCGCTATTGTGACTATCGCACGCGGACACAAACAACGAGCCGACTTCGCTTCGGACGCAAATGCGTAACGCTCTCTACGTCTGAATCGGGTGTTAAAAAAGCCATTTATTCTCCGTACAGCCATTTCTAACCTTTGTGCGAAAATCATTTTTTTTTTTTTTTTTTTTTTTTTTATCGAAAGTTTAAAATCGAACGTTACCTTTTGATCCTTCTGCCAGATGCATTGTCCTTGTTTGGCGATAACGCGGCAGACCAGTTTCGCATCCTGCAAAGGATTCACTTCGGTGTACTGCGGTGTTTCCTCAAAGTTCTGAATACCGTGGCAAACTGAAACAATAATTGCATAGGATCCTCGATGTATATGGAAGATTATGCATTAAAGTGTTTAATCCGTCGTACATTACAACGGCGATAGCTCCGGAAAGATCCGAAAGTCTCAAGGTATATCTATGGCTCCGCAGCGATTCGATAGTCTGAGATTAATTACAGCCAGACGAACCGAAGTCCGTTCGCTTCCGGTTCGCTCTATGCCGTCCAATGCTCGAGTTAATCCTTCGCGCGAATATAGGTACATTGATAATGCATCGGTTATTCCGAACTCGAGATTGTCGGATTTCGAAGTCGATCGCTCCCGCTGTACTATCGTTACGGACAAACGTATCGCATTGTCATCGTACAGGACGTTACAGATTTCGTTCTCGAAAGTGAAAAAAATAATAATGTAATGTAAAAATAAAAAAAAAAATTATGAAAATTATTTTTCTGACTGTTTTCCCGCACAGCGTGCGGAAAAAACAGGAGAATATCGGGTTCGCGTCACGTGTGAGAAAAATCGGTCTCTCGATCGGAATAAAAAAATATATAATTTTCTCGAGTTTCTCTCCGATTTTTATCCAATTTTTTTAACGACTTATGTTTCTCCGAGAAATATCGAACGAAAAGTGAAATTTTGTTTTTTCAAAATAATTCAAAATGAGAAGATTTTTTTTCGATCGTTTCTGAAACTCGATAGAAAAATGAGTTTTGATAGCGCCTCTAGTGTCGTATCGCGGAGTCTATACTCTCGGTGCTTCGCGTTCGGGACGCGGAAATCCTCCCAACACTTTCACGATTGAACGATCCCTATCTCGATAAGGAATAATCCAGTGCATTCAATTAACTGTACGAACGGGTCCGGCTTGCCGACTATCGGAATACGGGTGAGCGGCGATTGTATATTGGGAGGCGGAGGGCCTCGCGAGGGCCGAATGGAATTGTAGAAGACGAATGATCCCGCAGATATTACCGGGTTACCAATATATCATTCCGAGTATCTCTTCGATCGAAGATCGAAGCTCTCCACATACGTTTTTCTCTCCTCGTTGGTACATACGACACAACTCCGTTACTCATTACCCGTACGCGTATTCATTTCTGTATAATAATTGAAGCGCGGAATCGCGAGTTGGGGAGAGAGAATACTTGATTAATCGCGAATACAATTTCGCTTGCCGGTACATTTGATTCAGCGTGTTACCCCTGCTTGCTTGCTAATGGTTTTGCAACTGCTGCCGTCGCGCACCGACGGAATATTCGAGGCAAAGCTCTCCTCTCTCTCCGCCTTCCCCACGACGCGCTACCGGTATGTATTTATGCCAGCTTTCGAGAATATATACGCATACGGGCGGCACACATTCTCGTACTAACCGAGAATTTCATGAATTCGCGAAGCACGAGTGAATTAACGTTGCTCGACTGCCGCTGGCTACTGGCTGCTCTGGGCTCTCTGCTTCCTGGTTTTCGTTACCTCGCGGACCGTACTCAGGGTGCGGAGGTCACGCGCTTCACCGCGCGGCATCACCATCCCCCGCGGTATTATAGTATTGTAACCAACGCGCATTGCACACTACGTAATTACAGTGTGCAGACCAGCCGCCAGCCAATGTGAGCACTTCTCGTCGTGTCTCTTCGCATGTGGAATCGCGTCGTGACGGCGTGCGAGTGCCACAGAGGCATCTGGTCATCGGGGCAGCCGCCGCGGCCAGTTTTCTCTCTGACATATTGCGTGTTACGCCCCCAAAATCAGAGCCCGTAAGCCAACTCCGCGCGAGCGGTGGATTGGCTTCCATTAAAAATGCAATTTTTCAACTTTGAAAAAAATGATTAATAAAGGGGAATTTCGGTCGCGGCACACACACGGTGCACGAAAGCTTCGGGTTTGTGAGAACGAACGCGAACGCCGCGTGGCAAAAAGCTTAACGTAGGGGGAGAACGAGGCAAATCGGACCATCCGACGAATACGGATCGGTTGTCGTATGTATTCGGAGGTATGAATTAATCTGTTTATTAAAAAATAAAAAATTTAAATTCATCATAAATATTTTAAATTTTTGAGAAAAGCAACAAATTCAGATCGGACCTCTTGACCCCTCGCGTACGGGTGACGTAAATACACCGAATGTCACTTTTAACATTGCGGTGTTAACCCGTTTTGCACCGTATCGACGTTATCTTTCACTCGGTCCACTTTGCCCCGGTAGTCCATTTTGCCCCATTCTCTCTCTACATATAGTCTATTTATAAATAGAATCTGGTATACATCGAGTCCGTTTAACAGATCGATGCAACCCGAGAGCTTTGGAAATGCGCGGAAAGCTCTCGTTTGTTACAAAATTGTGAGGGAAAAAAAAAAAAAAAAAAAAACAGAGATTGCGGGATCGTCATACGGGGGATTTTACCGCGTAAGAGTCGATAAAAAAAATAGTAAAACGAACTACGAGAGCTTCCATCGACTATATACGAATTATTATGATCTTATGACCGAGAAATGTTTTTATTCATTGTTTTTCATCGGAATAGCCGAGTTAAATCGTTGTATTTGTTCGATATATTTTGTGAGAAAACACGCGCGGACTTAATTGTCGAGTTATTTAAGGTCGTATAAACTTCGGAATTGATAGGAATAGAGATATCCGTTCTCCGGGGCAAAATCGTCGAATTGTTTTTTTTGCGATGGTTCGCTAAACAGGTATTGTAAGTATATTAAGTATATTTCTCCACTTGTATTTCTTACGGCGCCAGGAATTCTGCTTATTCTCTTGGTACAGTGCAATGTCACGATGGTCGCGAAATGAGGAGAGCGAAAGAAAGAAAGAAAGAATGAATGAATGAAAAAAAAACGCCGAGAGAGACTGCAAGTGCAGCCTCGGTAACGGGTCAGGACGCTTGAACCCCCCTTTGAAAAAAAAAAAAAAAAAAAAAAACTTGAGGAGCCCCAACGGAGCTGCTTTTGTTCGGTTCAGGGGAACGCGGAGTGTCTTCCGACGCCTCGCGACCCGCTCCTTCACACTTTACCGACTACTACTACGGCTAACCAACCCCTTCTTTCTCTTCACCTATCCGCGTACACGTTATAATAAACCAGTGACGACAACCCTTTAAGAACTCATCCCGTTCTCGTATCATAGCGGTGCATTTCGCTGCTTTCGACTCTTGTGAAACTTTGTCGTTTTCGTCTTCTTCGCGGTTTCTCGCTTTCGGCTTTCGGCTAAAAAGCTCCCCCGGCTGTGCACCATTTGCACCGGTTATGTACAACAGTCCGGCGGACCACGGGATCATCTCGCTCCCCCTCTCCCTCCCTTAACCCGGAGAAAACGAGAGCCCGCGAGCAGCTTGAAACTCTCGGATATAAATTCTGTGTCTCCTTCCGGCTATACAAACGCTTCTACCCCCCGTTGGCATCCTTCACTTCGCCTCTTTCACTTTCTCATTTGTTAATTTCCCGTTCGTTTAATTCCTCAACGATAATTCCATCGTTGTCCTTTCAAGTTGATTATTAACGTTTCGACGAACAAACGCCGCGTATTATTTTATTAGACGGTCAAGTAAACTATTTTTTTTTTTTCGCATTTTGGGGTCGCATTGCAAAGTATACGCTTGCATATTGCTTCCTCATTATTTTCCACCTTTCGCGAAGCTTCTCTGTCAAGAAGCCAAAAGTAACTTACCATTCTTTCTCGCAGAGAGAGATTTGCGAAAGGTTAAGAATAATGCGAATGTAATGCGCAAAGTTGTACTTTGCAATCCGGTTTTTCTTTTTCTCGTTAGTTCGTTAGGCATTTCCGGTTACATTGTAAATCTAAACTGTGAAAAGTAAAAAAGCTCAAAAGTCGTCGGTAGGTTCTTCGCAGAGGATACTTTAATCTCGGTTTATCCCACTCGACTCTCGTGTTTTTTTTTTTTTTTTTTTCATATTCTTCTTTCCACTCGCGTTCTTCCGTTTCGTATTTATAATGGAAGTAAAGTAGGCAAAGCAGAGTGCGAGCGTTAGCTTCGACCCAGATTACCTTATCCATCGGAACGGATGACTCACGAAGAAATAAAAAAAAAAAAAAAAGAGATGCAGCGTAAGAGATGAAGGAAAGTCGTGTCTCTGTTTCATGCACTCATGCGAGGAATTACTTGCCAATCCGTGCCGCTTTTACTAATGCCGCTCGAGAAATTTGCGTCAACCGTGGAGACAGAATTGCCCGTTAGTTCATTCTTTATTCGTATAATGCTATGCGACATGAGAGAAAAAACATAATCATTTTTTAAAGCTTTCGCCATTACCAATTTGCCGCTTGACGTTGCAACAAAATTGCTCTCGGATCAGTTTTGCGTTCAGCATGAAAAAAAAAACAAAAATACATCGACGAATGCCGTCACCAAATTTTTTGTGGAACCCTTTTAATCATAACGACAAGAGAATTGTAATAGATAATTACAGTTTTTTTTTTTCATAAATTTCTTAACTTTCCATTTTTTACACTTTTACAACGTTTATCATCGTCTTCCAAAAATTCGAAAAAAAAAAAAAAAAAAACAATGTTACTGCAATTCCGACGGATACTCCGTAGTCTATGTACACTGTGTATTTTTCTCTGTAGAACACGATAGACACCAAATATTATCTGCCCGGCTACAGGTCAACCAGAGACACTGTCAATAAAGTTATTTCGAAGAACAGAGTTTTTGGAGAAAAATATTTTTTTTCCGCGCGAACACGAATTTACGGCTTATTTATCGCCAATGCTAATAATCGACACGAAGCGTCAGAAACGAACAAAAAAAATTATTACTTTTATCGATTACTTAATTTTTTTAATTCGTTTTATTATTTCAACGACGATATATATAAACCTCACAGTCAATAAGTGTCGTTTCGATGAAATTTTCGAATAAACTTCAATTAAATATTAATGAATAACATTTCATAAAAAATCAGAAAAAAACATCGAACAAAATAAAATAATTCGACCGTCAAACTTTGCCGAATCCCCGGGTGTCCGGAGAGTCAAAACTTCGTCGTATAATTGAGTTACAAATTGGGGTATCGTAGAAGGGCGTGAGGCTTGAATTTGCATGGATTAATCGTCGGAAATGCGTGAGGACGCAAAAATTCTGCCGAGTGGAGTGGGTTCTCGGGGCTGAAAAATGCCCGAAACTGCGTAGCGACGCGGGTTCCTCTCGCCCGTTGTTGAAAATATAGTACCGTCTCGTTGCATAGAAAATTCTGTTGCGAACGGTGACAGAAGCGAATCGGGGGGTTGAAATTGTAGCGCGTACGCGCAAACTCCGTTGGAGAGATTTGTCCTCATTTTCGCTGTGAGCGGAACGATACTTTTGGTCGTTTCGTTGCCGATGGTGGTTGATAATCCCCGACTTTTTGTCAACTGACACAATTAGTCGAGCGAATAATCCGCTATCTTTTCACATCGCCGGCTCGTCATTGCGCCATTACGGAGTCTCTGTACCGTACACGTTACGCGTGTAAGATTCGGTTCGCATTGCTGCGGTTAGGCGGAGATTCGACTTCATCGACAGTGAGGGAAGCGAACGCGGGGTGAAAAAAACCTTCGCGTCTCCGTTGAACAATTAAATCGGGTCGCGTCGAAGGATAATGAAATGAAAGGGCGAATGAGTGGCGTCGCAGGAGACGGTCTGTGGAACGGGAAAAAAAATGGAACGAAAGAACGAAAGAATGACAAATCGGGGGAAAGGAGGGGGGGGGGGGAAGGGGGTAGTCGAACAACGTTGCTCGACACTATTTCCCGCCGTCGAATCGCATATACCGCGCACAGTCCACGTGCAACGAAGTTTAATCGTGAAACTTGAATGAACCGAAGCAGGCGAGGCGAACGAACGGTGCTGATGCCGATGGGCGACGAGACCGTTCGCCGTGTACCTATATAGCGCAGCATGGATGAGCAGCATGCATACTATAACAGCCCGAGGTCCCTTGTTCCCCACGGGACATTGTGTATCGCAGTGTCGAAGCACAACATACGGAGTCGGTGAAATTACAATTTATCCGGTCAATACAATGTAATTCATTCACCCCGAACCCCGAGGGGTGTCGAGGTATTTTGATGAACAGTGAATCAAAAAACTGATTATTTCATTACCGAAAAAAATTCGGTGAAATTCGTGAAAAAAAAAAAAAAATCAATGGGAATATGAGAAGTTCGCGAGAGAACGGTGCAAGTAAAAATAATGAGAAGTAACACCGGAAATTATTGGCTTTTAACACCTTTGAAGCGCCTTTCGTTCGTTAAAATCGTTTTATCTTTCCTTTTTTTTCTGTTTACGGATGCACAGACCTGTTCACAGACATTGGACCGACCATCTTTGCTTCGCGTCATCTGTATAGATATTGTTGTCGGCATAATATAACCAAATTTCGATATTGTTCTTTATTTTTCATCGTGTCTATTCGTTCTTTGCATGACGCGACTATCCGACACATGGCGGTCGGAAAGCAACGAGTGAGGCATGCATCGGTGTCATAGAGATGCAAATATTTCGTTCGAACCCGTCGACTCGGGTTTCGGTGAATTCGCAAAAGCTCCACCCCCTTCCCCCCTCCCCTCCCGAAAAAACTCGTTTATTTTATTTTTTTAACTTTATACAAAAATTATATTCCCGTAGCCAGGATGTGCGGAACGACGGAAGTGCGGTCACACTCTACGGTTCTTCAAATGTATTTTTTTCGTAACGAAAATTTGTTTTTTTTTTTTTGTTTTTCTCATTCGAAACTTACCCTCCCGCGGAAACGCGCACAGGGATGAAGAAAGTAGAAAAAAAAACGCAGGTTTTCTCGACGCGAAGTACGTGTGCATGTGAACCGTTGAAGCGCGGGGAAGGGCGGGAAAGGGCGGGAAGGGCGAGGGGAGGCTAGAAGCATATTTTTACTCGGATCAAACGGACTCGAGCGATGAGGGAGAGGCAAGGGGAGCGAGGGTGGGGAAAAAAAGGAATGCAAGTCGAGCGGATTTAATGTTTCTCTTTTTTTTTCTACCCTTTCACCTAGCCGGGGATCGAGCGGCGCAAGAGCAAGGGAGGCAACGGTAGGTCTCTGGCTACCGTAAAAAGTTAGATCCCCTCGTTAGCGAGGATTGCAAGGTCCTTTGTAACCGGGCGCACCAACGGCGCAGCTTGAAACGTTGCGAACTCGAATCGCTGTGGCGTGTAGTCACGCAGTGTAAAAGAGCAACCCGAAGAGCCCGGATTTCTGCGAAGAAAAATAATCATTTCTGCTTTTTTTTCCGCCCCACCCGCCCCTTTCCTTCGCTAAATTCTCGGCGCGAGTCGTATTTAAGTTTAAAGAAAAAAGAAAAAAAAAAAGTACATCTATCTCCCACGCGTTACCATTGTCGTGTTGACAATCGCGGGGCCTATTCGCGGCAATTCATTTTACGCGCATACGCTACACCGACGCCATGACGAAACTTTGTCGCCTCGAGACCTCAGGTGTTGCGGAGTAACGAGAATCCTGCGTAAAAAAGAAAGAAAAAAAAAAAAAAAAAAGAAGAAAAATGTTCGCATGAACACTTCGGCGAGCGATAATACGCTCTCAGTTGTGCGGAAATAGAGTCGAAAACGGGGGAAGATAGGGCGAGGAGACCCGGTAACTAAATAGGTTTGTATCCTCGTCGACGAGCAGATTAGATTACGAACGAGAACAATCTACGATGTCGAGGGGGTCTATACAACTACTATCGTACGACGACAACGATGAGAGCAACACGGGGGGAGTTAAAGGGGGGAGGTTTATAAGATCGCGTCGAGTCGAGAGAAGGAGAGAGGCCGACGTGTTTTCTCGTCGCCGAGAAAGCGTCGCTCCCTCTGGCTACAATACCGAGTCTTAATAAACGCTCTCTCGTCCCGGCTTTTCTCGCCGTCTCTCGGCGTTTCTCGCCTCCGTCTTGCTAACCAAGCACCCGAAGACCTTGGTAAACTCGACGACTGACTCATCACCGCGGCAGCTACGAAGAGATAAAGACGGGTACTACAGGTAGCACCGCCATCGCTACTATATCTCGAGCGCGAAGAATATTTCCCTCCCGCTTCTCCGTTTTCCACGTTTTGACAAACAACCACCGGAGAATTTAATTTTCCGTCCATCAACTTGTTCACATTCCCTCTCGCTCTTCGCGTTCAAGAGAGAGAGAGAGAGAGAGAGAGACTCTCTCGGAAGTAGTCGGGGCTTCATTCTTCCTCGTTCGTTATACAGAGGTGACCGATGCAATATGGATTACCGGGGGAAAATGGTCCAGAAAAAAGTAACATTGATAGGGGGTAAAATGGTCCTTATCGAAGTTATAGGGTTAAAGTTGTCAGTCAGCGTTGAAAAAAAATGAAAAATTTCGTAGAACGCGATGCGTCGTATCCATTTTTCTCAAGTTAAGTTAAAAAATCGAAAAGTCTCGATAATGATAACGATAATTCATCTATTTCGGGAGGTGGTCCATTTTGCCTGCGAACTTTTTTTTTTTTTTCTCGGAAGCTAATAATAGTTTTGATGAATTTAATTGGGCAATAAAAAGTTAATTCGCGTTTCTAAAATAATAGCCGGTCCGTTTTGCCCCCGTTTTTTCCTAAAATTTCCACTCGACTCTCGAGTTCTCTTTCGCTTCCTCGCTTCGACTCTTGCATTCGGTTATCGCGGTATCCTCGGTGCGCGATCCTCCCATCCTGTCTGCCTTCGCGTATACATCCAGTAGTACGGGTAGCTATGCGTCGGACGAGAACGCAGACGGCAGCAGCCTCTTCCGCGGTGGATCACCACACAGCCGGGGGACGGAAAGGGTGGGCTCTCTCGATCCCGACGCCGCGGCAGCCACCGCGGTTTCCCTCCTCTCTCGTAACTCGGGCAACGCGTCCGAAGCATAACGCAGATTAATCTGTTTGTCGATCCCGTTGCTATCAAGCGAACGACGAAGCCGGGAGGGTGGGAGGGCAGAGGCGTCCAGTGGTAGTGGTCGGCACTACCGCTACTCGGTATTTCCAGATAGAGAGAAACGCGGATCCGCGCTTCACTATAGAGAGAGGAGGCGAGAGAGGCGGCGAGGGACGAGATATCCCGAAGCGCAAAAGTCTATTATCAATTTTTTTCAATTCATCTTCATTTTTTTTCGATTTTTGTTTTCGCTTTATTGTTGCGAAAAAAAAAAAAAAAAAAAAATGTTTTCGACATTTACGTTGCGATCTTTTGTATCTTTCATTTTCAAAGCTATTCGCACTTATTTCTATCGCGAATAGATTCCGCGTGTCGAATTACGCGCGGCAGCGTCGCCGGACTCGACGAGCGTAAACGAGAATAGCGAAATAAAGAATTGTCGGGAAACCGCGGCCTCGTTGAGACTCTCGCGGTGTTATTATTCCGGAGAACTTTGAGTTTCGGCTTACCGCGACAACTTGCTTGGCTTTCTCGGGCGTAGTAACGAAGAAAAATGTTGTACAAGATGAAGCAAAGCTGAAAGTACAACTCGGCTTTGAGGTATTGTTAGGGGATCATTCGGGGTGCGAGTCTTCGTTCCGGCGGCCGGCCGAGAGCCTCGGTAAGCCCTTCGAAGCTTTTGTCACACTTGCGCCTACGCTTTACGAATAAAATAAAAAGAAAAAAAAAAGAAAAAGACAGATATACGGATGGATAACGGTGGAGAGGGAAAGAGTCGGGAAAGGATATAAATTGCTCTCGTAGCTCGTTAAGACTCACCGAACGTATCGTTCCGGTGTGGAACAAGCCGGGGATGAAGTATCACGGTGAGTCGAGTGGCCGGTTTTACGCTTCTCACTTTTGCTCTTCCCGGCCCTCGTTTCCTTTTGCTTCGTTTCTCGCGCGCGCGCGCGCGCGCGTGTCGACGGACGGGCGATTCGCGAAGCGTCGAGGCATCGCGTAACATCGTTGAGTTATGGTTTACGGTTATGTTTCCAACCCGTTGTTATATACGTACAGTTTATATCGGTATAAAGTGGATACTGTACACCGGGATCTATATATACCGGCATAGAACCCGAAAGATCGAGCGCGCGCGCCGCTTGAAACTCCGCGCTTTCGCTTCGCGACTGCACACGCGAATACAACGGAGGATTCGCCTCGGAAGATCCGCGTTGGGATTGGAAGCGCGAGCGTGTCGCGTGTCGGGTGAGAGCTTCGCTCATAAGTAATTAATATTTAGTATCAAAGTCGTTTGCTAAGAGGCGATCGCGGCGGCTCTATTGGGAGCAGCGCGCCTGTACGTTGCTCGGCTTGTGTCGACTAACAAGATTATATCGTCGCCTTGCGAGACGTATCTACTTCCAACGAAGCTATATACACTGACATTACGGTGCATCTACGGTTGCGGTGCGCACCCCCTCCCAATAAACCTCCTCGCATCTCCTCGCATCTCCTGGCAAGATGGTCCGGAGTGCGACATACCGCCATTGTCGGTAGGGATGGCCGTAGGAGACGACAATACGTTGCGAGAGAAGAGTATGCGAGACAACGCATTAGCGTTTTCGATGTTCGTTACTTCGATCGCACATTTTAACGATCCGACAAGCGTGCGCGCGAGAAAAATGTCTGCGAAAAATGATTTATCGAAGTTTCAAACACCTTTTCGCGATAAAACGAAAAAATGTATGATTTTTAATCAATTTTTTTTTTTTATTGTTATAATGTTTCGTAGATCTGAACTCCTGGGATATTTTTTATTTTTCATCAATGTCATCATTTTTTTCACGATATATTCGATTTATTATTATTTTTTACGACGTTGTATTCCCGTTTCAAAGATCTTTCCGAAGACAGAATTAATACGACTACGATGTTTCGCCGAGTTAACGAAGCAGTTTAATCGTAATAGTTTGCGAGCGCAAAGCCACAGGCATAAAGGACGAAGTAAAGCCGAATCTGTGGACGAAACGGGGGGGTGGGGAGCCCTACGGTGGCGGCAATGCGGGCGCGTGCCTTCCCACAAATTACTCCCGCGGCGTTGCCTTGTATGCTTCTGGGTTCGGCTCGCGTTTGTCGTGTCTTCCAGTACACGTATAACCGCCTCCGTAATACATCTATATCGGTGCAACATATCCCTCGTCCCGTAGTATACCGTTTGGAAACTATAGCGACAGAGTAGCCGACGGCAGAACGTCCGATGGTCACGTCTGGGCAGCGCTGACTGGTTTCCTTTATAACGTTGTCGTCGTCGTCGTCGTCGTCGTCGTCGTCGTCGGAGCCCTTGGGCGCTATATCTCTCCCCGTTCTCTCGATCCTTGTATAGTCATCGGCACAGCGCTGATTAGTTTTCCGTTCGCCCGGTCAAAGCTTTCGCCCGACGTTACTCGCACACAATTGTTTCGCTTGCGCATCGCGTAGCTATACGCCTATATATACCTATAGTTCGTCGATGTGCACCTATATTACGCGTACTACTTCATTACAATCGCGCCCGCTGGCGTTGGGGATACCTTCTTCGAAAGTAGTACACTCTCGTCGTTCGAGTAACTGTATAGTCGTCTACGTCGCCAGACTCGAAGAAGAGGATAACGGAAAGCGAAAAGTTCGTTACGCGCGACTGATGGAAAAAGAAATTGTGGTAAATCGAGGACTCGGTTCCCAAGGAAACACACAGGTAGAAATTGTGTCCGAGACATCATAACTGCGTTACACAGTTAGAAGTATATATATATATATATATATATATGTATAACGTATATATTTCGAGAACATGAAGTAAACGAGACGGTAGCGAGAGCGACGAAACGACGTTTTGCCGCTGGGCGACTCTCTACCGTTCCTTTTGTCTTTACTCGTGTGTTTCTCGATTTAAAATCAATCGGCAAAACGTACAAAGATGTCTACGGTACGTCCCGTCGAAGTTAGCGTACAACCCGATCGTAACAGAAACGACAAAGCGTTTTCACGTTTTCTCTTCATTCGTACGCTCTCGCGTATACGGAAACATACGAACATATATATATGCGTTACCGACGGGAGTGAGGAAAATCGCGTAGGGCCGTTAGCAGCAACCACGTCGTTGGAGTAAACCTCCGCCATCCGGATATTTATTCCGACCGCGTAGCTCTCGCGTCTGCCTTCGGAAACCGGAGAAACGGACGTTGCGGAAAGCTCAGAAATAAATGCATATATATATATATATATATATACATATATATATATCCACATATATACTTTATACACTGCTTTTGCCTGACTGTCTGTCTGCGCATGCAGCCCAGTCGACTCCCGCGTGGAATAAAATAAAAATATGACATTAACGCACCGTCACCAACGTCGTCGTCGTCGACGTCGTCGTCGGCGTCGACGTCGTGGCAACGGGCACGGCTTTTAGCATTATTTTCTCTCAGCCCTCTGCTCCTCGCTCCGTCCTTCTTTTTACCCTTCCTACCCTTCCCTGCCATCCTTGACGCGCCGTGCGGAGAGCATCCGCTCCTCGCACCCGAAACACTCGGAAAACTGGTAGACCCTCGGGCTTTCCTCAACGAAGGAGAGAAAATATATGAGGCGAGGATAAAGAAACGAAAGAAAGACGGAACGAAGGACATCAACGTCGCGCACCACCGTGGTCCCTGCGCGATTCCATCACCTTTCTCCACCCTCAACCCCTCAATCCCCATCCCCTCTACGACCAAACCATCGCATTGAGATTGTGCAAATGCCCGAGAATCCGTGTTTACGGCTACGGTTCGCATGTGCGAATTTCTACCCGTTTTTGTAGTCGCGCTATTCTTGTATGCGTAAGGCGTACCAACGTGCGCGCGCATTTATGTGTGTAAGACAAATGTATAAATATACGTATGTTTCGGAGGTATAAAAGGTTGGGCGTGAAACATTTTCGTATGCGAGTGGTCGTGTAGTATATTTTTCTAAGCTTTATATAGTATACATGTAGGTATATAAGAGAAGGGAGCGCGTATGCATAGTTACATACAGCAGATATGTACGTATAATATATATTATATTATATATATATATATACGTGTGTGTGGCTTGATTTTCCGCGTCTATATATGTACGAATGTGCACGCGGACCGTCGGACGCGCCCCGTCGGCTTTTGCCCCCCCCCCCCGCCCCTCTTTTTTTCTACTTTATTTGCTTTGCAGTCTCGCGGGGTACGACATTTTTCACAGAGAACCGTGTGCTTTCAACTGTTATTTCAACGAAAATTCGCCACTGGCTTACTATTGTCCCGGCGGCGATGCGGCGCGACTGTGGCTCCCGTACCACAGGGGTGCATAGACGACGCTCCAGTACCGACCAAGGGATGTTTCTATCTTTCGCTCGCACTCTATGTTTCGACTCCGAGTCCCACCGCCACTCTTTCTCTCCCTTTCACCCCTCGGCATCCCTTGGGTCGGTCGACCGTCTTCCAGCTTCGCCTTATTTCTTACTCTATCCTTCTCTCGCGTTTCCGATTTTCTTTTCTTTTTTTTCACCATTTCTCTCTCGCGATATTGCTGCAATTTTATACCACCGCGGCTCGCGCGAGCCGACACACTGTCGACTAAACGATCGGCCGCGCGAGACCCCGAGAACGCGCGGGACGACGCAATGGGAATTTCAGGACTGTGGTAAATATATTTGTTTCAACGGCTCGTACCCCGGTGGATTTTTATTTTTTTTACTTTAACGATTCTTTCCACTCGACGTGGCAGAGTTTGGGATAATGCAGCGGGTTTCGAGAGTTTATAGCCGATAAAATTAAGCAATTAACCGAAAGTCACAAAAATTAACTTCGTAATATTGTATTTTTTAAGAAAGAAAAAGTTTAATAATAAAAGCAGAATGAAAATTTTGCATCGTAACTCCGAATGAAAAGTAGTTAACCCGCAAAAAGCTTAAAATAATTTGACAGACCGGGAAAATCTCCGCGACGCGCTCGGGGGGAGGCGAATAAAAGATTTCAACAAACGTTGCCGCTAACTGCGTCGTCAACTTTTCCTCAGTCTACAAAATGATTTCAAGCTTTTCACGGATTAACTACTTTCCGGTCAGAGGGTTTGTGGAAAATATTTGTTTCGCTTTTAATTTTTCGGCGTTTTTTCGCGTAAGCGATTATTTAATTTTTCTCAACGACGATTTCTTTTAAACATCCCTTCGAGAAGGCTGTTTCCCACTTTATTCGGAAAAATCTCGAAGATTCGATTGAAATAATCGATCGTCAAAGATCGAACAATACGCAATTGCGTTGCCCAACGAACCCGACACATCCACCTGCCTGGAGTGACGCTTCGGGGGTATATCTACGTAATACAGCTTTTCGCGGATTAGCTACTTTCCGGTCAGAGGGTTTGTGGAAAATATTTGTTTCGCTTTTAATTTTTCGGCGTTTTTTCGCGTAAGCGATTATTTAATTTTTCTCGACGACGATTTCTTTTAAACATCCCTTCGAGAAGGGTGTTTCTCACTTTATTCGGAAGAATCTCGAACATTCGATTAAAATAGTCGATCATCAAAGATCGAACAATACGCAATTGCGTTGCCCAACGAACCCGACACATCCACCTGCCTGGAGTGACGCTTCGGGGGTATATCTACGTAATACAGCGTTACGCTTCTGCATAGTACGCATCAAGCTTTGAATTACGTGACTCGTCATACATAGTAGAGCTTAATGTCAAAGCTTGTTAATTACATTCCTCGATGCCTGCGGAATTAAGCTCGACAAGATGAGACGTTGATGAAGAACTCTATGCAAGATAGCGAAGGGTAGAAAGACAGAGTAACAGGGGTGAGAGAGCAAAGCCGTAGACTCTCGAGATGGCTGGTCCGGTCAGTCATCACCATTCTCCCTTTCCTCTGGCTTCTCCTATCCCCCTTGCGCACGATGCCCGGAAGTTAATGTAAGACGCGTCGTTCCGAAAGGCTATGCATACCATAAGCGATAGCCGAGCTTTCGCTGTCCTTCGTACCCGCCGCTGAGGTGAAGGCGAGCCAATCGAGCAAATTTCAACCTCTCACTCATTATGTTTATGCAAATTTTCGATGCCTCGAACGCGCCTCAAATCTGCCGTAGGCTAATTCTCATATCTATACATATATATAGGGGAGAACGGGGAAAAACGGACCAAGGAATACCGATGATTGTCGTCATTTTGGAGACACAGATCGTCTCTTTGTTACCAAATTCAAATCATAAACATTTCGAGTTTCCGCGAAAAAAAAAAAAAAAAATGCCGTTTAGGGGTAAAATGAAACAACTCTTAAAATAGAAAAAACTCATTATCGAGGTTTTTCGATCTATTTTTTAGCTTGAAACTTCGTGCGCAACCCAAACTAATGCCGTCGTGTTTGGAATTCGCAATGAGCGTTAAATCCGCCAATACTCCGGTGAATCGAGATAAATTAAAAAATAATTATTGCCCTTCGTAGGGTTAATAAAACGAATTTTGTTAATATTTTTGAATTTAGAAAATGTATCTAAATTGGTAACCCAAGATTTTGCATGCTGCTAATATGGATATCTCGTTCATTATCCGAACTACAGCGGCTCCGAGTCGAGTGGCTCGAGAGGTAACCGTGAGAGCCCAGAGGGAGATAATAATCGGTGGTTACGCTTCCTCCTTCGACTACCATCGTTCTCTTGCTTCTATATGCGGCTACTCTCCCGTAGTCTCTCGTTTAGTCGCAAAGGCCAGACGTACTTGCTTCGTCGGAGCCGTACTGCCGCCACCGACGCACACAGCGTTACGAGTGAGTTGGCTACCTACAGTCGCGAGACTCTCTTCTCTGCCGGTCGCGGGCTTGAGAGTGCAAAGTAAACGATAAAATATTGCGCACGTTTCCGAGTACCAAGTAGTTATTATAGGAAAGGAGAAGTGAACTCGAAGCCCGAAGCTTGAAATTCTCTCTCCCTCTTCGTTCTCCGCGAAGAGGAAACGGTCGCTGGTGGCTCATTAACCCTCATTTGGCGAAAGGGAGACAAAACTACAGCGGGGGATGGTATTAGTACCCTTATACTAATACCCAACCAGTTATACGTAGGTATAGAGCCCTATGTTGGGCTCTATCTCCCTTCCCCTTCCCCGTGTCTTCTTCCTGTGCCACTCTCGAAAAAGAGACAATTCCAACAGAGTTCACTTTCTCGTTCCCCATCGCGTTCTTTCAAAGCTACCCTCGTCGGTGCTTTATGTTCCCATTAGCCAGAAACTCCACAACCGCGGACTCTCGTGCAGTCTTGTCTATTCCACAAAGGTGAATAAAGCGACCATCGGTTATTTCGTTTTCCTACCTTTCTCCACCGCATCGTGTCCTCTATATATACCACACCTTCAAACTTTGGACGCATTTGCTTCCGTGTATTGTTCAAAGTTGACGACGAGCTTTATTTCCTCCCCCAACTGTTTGTTCCTTATTTTCATCAACTCCACTTTAAGCTCTCGAAATCACATCGAGCAAACTATTAATAATGTAATAGAAACTTCGATATAAATGTATCAAAGAAGATGTCACTTGCGAGACAACTACAAAGACTCGGGTGGTGCATTATATTGGGGCGCAGGGTGCAGTACGCAGGTTGGTTGACAACCAATAGAGTTGGAAGATAAGGGCACCCAAATGAAATTATAAGGTCGCGGAGAGGCAACATCATCGGCAACGGTTCCTCCGTGCTTCCCGACGTTGGATAGGTTCCGGAAATGGTAGAAGCGCCACCGGTGAACACCGCGGTATATACCGGTATCACAGAGTGTGTATAGAAAGGGGCATCAGCAGCGCAAGCGGGAGGAACGCACGGAGGAAAAGCGACTGGTTCTAGTAGTGTTTCTAGGCACCAAGGACGAGACTAGAGAATCGAGAGATAGAGAGTCGAGAGAGTCGACCTGCTCCGGTCGGAGGTGGCTTAATTGGCCGGTAATTGCTACTGTCTGCGCGCCACCCGTGCAGTACCGGGCGCTATACTCGTGGCCTCTTCTTCCCCTCTATCTCTTCTCCAAGCTGCACACGACAATAGAACACGCGAAGAGATTGGAACTTTACCGGCAAATGGCACAGACGTCCACCGAATGCACGTACGGACCAACGTATAGTATACGCGCGCACACACAAACCGATAAATGTAGCGACTGATCGTCTCATCTAACTCGACTCCCAGCGCTCTCCTACGTGTTTCTCCTACGTGCGTCGTATTATGCCTCTCTTACCCGGGATTAATAGTTCGTAACAAGTTTATAAAGCACTATCGGTTAGTGTTGCACACTTTCGATGATGAATTTAACGATTGCCCGAGACGGTGGAGGCTTCGAGAATAAACGGAAGAACGAAAGATTCGATTGGGAGGCGACGAAGAGAATAAATAAAGGTCGAAACTCGGCGCCGGTATCGGCGATGCAATTAACAGACTATGAAGCTGTTTGTAACAGTCTGCAATGGTTTTTCATTAATTTTCGTAATGAAGAAACTCGACCGATTTTTTTTCTTCGTATCTTTTATTTCTTCGTTTGCAGAGTGTTTTGTTTACGTTGCTATGAAAATTGTATGGAATCATTTTTTTTCACGATTACTCCCAATGTCTATTAGCGATGATTAAGCCGACTCGCAAATTCCGATGAAAATCATAAAAATTTCTTATGACAGACCAAACTGCTTCGCATCGAATATAAATATATATATATTTATATAAATACCCCTCGAATTATTTACCCGAATTATCGCCGTTTCTAATCTACACCGCGAATTCAGCGTTACGCGTGTCGAACGTAATACGGTTCGCTGAGCCGGTAAAAATAATTAGATTGTGCGCGCCAGGGTGGCCGCGGGGATAGGAAAGAGAAAGGGAGGGAGAGGGGTAGGTGGGCCAGACCCGGTTTAAATTAATTTTATCGCTTTAATGAGCTCGCTTTTCCTGCAGTCCCTCGCAGGCCAGTAGCTACCCACCTAGGCGCCGTCACTACTGCAACCCGCAGACCTCCAACCACCCCCATAGTTTGTGCTGCTATGCTTTCCAGCATCAGTAGCAGTAGCAGCAGTCGCGGCCCGAGAGTTTTTTTCCAATTAATAACGCGCGGCCGTGAGAGGTTTGAGAGGCAAAACCTCGGCCCAAGTAACTAGTTTTCCGCATCGGTCGTAATATACTATAATAATGTTATATATAGATATAAAAAAAAAAAAAACTTCGTCGAGGGGCGATGGAAAAGCGAGAAATTAAGTCGAACTCCCCGAAAATCAAGCATCGCCCCCTAATTCGGCGTTCGCCCTTGCGGTGAAGCCTTAAGAATAATAATAATAATAATAATATACAGGGTGGGGGGTTGGAAAAGAAGGGTATGATGCGTGAGCTTATTATTGCTCGAACTTCTAAACGAGAGAGCACGCGTATTTACTTAGGCTCCTGGAGAATTCGCTTGTTTCCGGGCGCTCTTCACTTGGACCGGATGGAACCCCGATTGCAAAGCGACTCGCCCCCCTCCCCGGATGGCTATACAGACGATAAACTTCCCGCTGTGCGGTGGGAGAGGACAGAGAAAGCTGTAGCAAAGCTTGCAGCCTCTGCACTTCCTGTTTCACCCGTTATACCGCAGTCGGCTGTTGGAGCACTCGAGTGAATTTCCCATTCGCGGTAGACGCGGCGGTCTCTCAAAACCTTCTCCTCCGTCTCTTCGTGTTCCCCCGTCCTTCGGGGCGCGTAGCACCCGAACTGTCGGTGGTATGGAATACCAGCGAAGGACTCTACACTGTATATTATGCTGTAACGAGTACCGAAACTCACCATAGCTTTTTTTCGCCCTTTCATTCGCGCTCTTTCTCCCTTGCGGCATTGAAATTATTCATTGAGAAGGTTGGACCACGTAAAAATAATCATAAAGCGTCAAGTTTGGTCTTTACGCTGAAATCGTTCGAGAAATACTTCAAAATGGGATACCATCAATCGTCGAGACTGACGGAACGAAACTGCGGACCCTCTCAATCGCTTGCCTCTTAATCGTTCGAAGAACCTTTCGCAATTCGAGAATTTATATCTTTCGCATTTTTTTTTTTTCACTCTTCCATATCTGTTGAAAAGATATCCAGGATACCTGGAAGAGCTTCCTGATTCTTTACTTCCCAATTACTGTGTATTAGTTTTGCCATACAGCGAATTGGATATCTCCAGTGCGAGAAATCGTATCGAGAACTCAACCGGCCTCCGTTGGCAACGATTGTACCCAGGTGCACCGGCTGGCGGGTTGCGGTACTCCGGTACTTCTCGAATATTAACATTTCCAATTAACGTTGCGGATGGCGGGACAGAGCTGGGCGAGGCCGAGGGCAAAGAGGGAGAACAAGCGCTCACCGCGAGAGCGACACTTTGTTGGGTTATTCGGGTTGATTAGATTCAGCGCAGAGAGAAACAGTGGGGCCTATATGCATACTCGCGCGACCCCACTATCAGCTTTTATCGATCCGATATGCTGCGCCCAATTAATATTGACCTCTTAATTCGTTCGTTGAAGCAACATCGTTGACCGCGCGATAACCACATTTATTTCTATAATCCGACGATTTTTTATTCGTTCAAAGAGAAATTTTAATTTTCCCCCTATTGCCATATTTGTAACGTCTATTTTAGACGTGACAGGATGGAATAATCGAATTTCGAGACGATTAGTGCCCTGGCTAACGCGCCCAAGTACCCCCTTGGCGTCCATACCCTTGGATCTTGACGCACAGCGAAATCTCTCGATAGTCCACCCCCTGATAGTCCACCCTCGTCAGCGATCCACCCTGTCCAATGTCGTATTACCTCTCGATGGCCCATTGGCCTATTAATATAGGTGTGCAAAGACCTCGTTTCTCATTGGTCCTTTTGAACCGGACTATCGCAGGTCTTCACTGTAGTTACGATCGTAAGGGTGCCCGGTAATTATGTGCGGAAACCAGCATTTTAAGGCTCCTTTCGTTTAGCTGAAAAGCGCACGCGAAAAGTGCTCTGCTAGTATGACATCAAGTAAGCTGAGCCTTTGTTCATATTTGCGTTATAATTCAATGACCTTACATCAGATTTATGTGCTTTTTACGTGCTTCTCACGTATACACATGAACCGCAATTTCTTTTTTTTTATGGTTAAGTAGATGAAATTTCAAAGGAGCTGAAGCTCTTTAAACGGTCGCGGATATGTTCGGTTGTTATCTCGAGATATTTACGAATTCGATGATCGTCATTGGGTTATTTCCAAAGCACATAAAAAGCACTTTGATTTTTTATAATACAAATGGTATTACCAAAAAAATCATTGGCTTCTCAGAGTTAAATTCCTGGTCTTTAGTTTAGCTAAGAAGTTAAACGAAAGGAGCGCAAAAATGCCGGTTTCGGCGCATAATTAGCGCATATAAAGCACTTAATTTTGGTTTGTCCAAAACTGATTTCGGAGACTTTGCTCATCTAGCTTGACGGAGCTAACGGAGGGCTCTCGGGAGGATCGATGATAATGATCATTGTTCTATAAATTAACCGCGGCTAAGGTGGTAGAGGTGTACTTGAAGCGCGTAATACTCGTGTGCGAGGAGATTGGACGAATTACGCTATCGCGAAAGTTCGGAATTGTCGACTGAAGCGAGGCGGAATAAATAATTGCCAGTCTTTTATTCGATTCTCCGCCCGGCAAAATTCTCATTTTCTCTCTTATATACGCCGTACTTGCGCGTACGCGCGCTTCCTTCTTTGGAGTTGCTCGACATCCGTCTCTCCTCCGCCTTTATAACCATTTCCTCATCTGTAAGAGGATCTTCCTTCTCTCTGGCCATAACTAATTTCTTATAAATGAACGGAGAAGGGATGGGAGAGGGTAAGGTTTCTGTACAGTGAGGAGGCTCAACCGGCATGGAGTTCCTTCTCCGTCGGCAATTAAGACGTCTTTTGTCTCTGATAGAGAGAACGAAGAGGGAATGGAAATGAGAGCAAGAGTCGAAGCTAAAAGAGTCCACTCAGCCACTGATGCTCGAGTCGAGGTTCAACTCTCGCTCTGTATATAATATACATATTATATATACATCCTATGTATATATATATATATATATATATGCATAAAGACGCTCACTTTGTCCTTTTGTACCGATCTAATTGAAGACCAACACGAAGGTGCTTTAACTTCGAAAGAAACATGCGCATCAACCCCCTATGTGCATTTAATATCTTCTTACCCTTCCTCTATCCAAATCCGCCTCATTAACCCTTTCATTCGAAGCTTTTTTTTTTTTTTTTTTTTAAAGCGACGGATTAATTCTTGTATTTGTAAAAAAAATCTCTTCTCGAGATCAAGCAGAATTTTTTAATTCAGCATGTATCGAATGAGCTTTGATCGCAAGAAAGTTGAGGTAATAAGTTTGATAGCCGAAGAATTGAGGGAATTGTAAAGAAAGGGCATCATTTTCCGGACACCATGAATCGTCGCTCGGCTCGTCGCTCGAAGCTCGCAATCGGAGCTCTCCGTTGCCACAGAGCCACGAGCGACAGCGTTTATTATTTATAATTCTTCATTCTTCGTCGGTGCGGGCGTTAAGCTAGTTGCGGCGAACCGCGCGGGCACGCGTTCGCCCACTGAGCCTATTGTCAGCGCAATCCCGGTACAGCAGCTATGCCACACTAGTGCCCGGGTGATTCAACGTACAGTTATATACTATGGGGATAACGGTATGTACGGTTTATAGTATATAACCAACGACTGTGGGGAAGCATTACTCTCGTGAAACAATGAGGTAACAAGACGCGAAGCAGCTAGCCGGAGTTAGACCCCTCCGCATTGTTACCGTGCTTAAGCCAATTGTGGAACTCTCGCGAATAGAGGTGCGC
The DNA here is from genome assembly GCA_934046635.1 of Buathra laborator. Classification (NCBI taxonomy): domain Eukaryota; kingdom Metazoa; phylum Arthropoda; class Insecta; order Hymenoptera; family Ichneumonidae; genus Buathra; species Buathra laborator. The sequence goes on from OW203897.1 coordinate 17,203,232, forward strand.
GCGAACTCGCCGAGGCAACTGAAGCCAAGACGGACGAAATATTTTTATAGATATAAAACGACGATTAATTAAATGAATCATTATGTAAAATCAATTGTAAGATTACATTGATTTCATGAAAGTACCTTTTTTTTTTTTTTTTTTTTTTTTTTTAAATTTTCTAAGCGAACGATGGCTTTTTCTCGTCCCAGCAAAATTAGAAAGCCACCCTATTTCTAATTCGAAATATATTCGAACGCCAAATGAATTTGTAAAAATACCAATTAAACGATTTTTTTTTTTTTTTTTTTTTTTTCGATTCGCCAAGGACCCTTCGGGAATTTTTAGGATGAGAAGATTTTCCACCTATTCACACTATTACGATGGAGGGTTGTTCTCTCGCAGTGCGGCTCGAACTTTCGCGATCCGTCAAAACGAGATGGTATAAACAGCCGGTATATTCATTCCCCTCCCCCCTCCCCTCGCCCCGAGGGTTTATTTCCATGGTGATACATCACGAAACTATCCAATTTTAACTCTCACGAGGGCGTCATGAGTGTCCTGAGGGTACTCCTTGCTTTTATGAAATACAGAGAAAAAAAAATAATAAGCTCCGTATATCACAATTCAAAGCTTCACTTTCGCGATCTCCGGTCGTGAGACAGTTTATATTTAATAATTCATCGTCGAGCTTTTTGAATTAAATTTTCACAATACGCGTATGCGAGGCAATAGGGAGAGATTTCGCTGAGGTACAACGGATGTTCCGTCTGTTATGGAAGCATAACGAGATCGACAACGAATATACGAGACTCCTCCGCGGTTCAACACGGCGAATATATAGAAAAAAGTTTTGCCGGTTTTCCGAGCGGTAAGTAAACTCACTGGGGTTCTACAAGCTTAAAAGTTCATTACCAAAATGTACGCGAGGTATGTAACGAAAAGCGTTGTGGCGCCCAATGCAATTTCTTTTTAATTAAACAGTTATGCGAACATTAATATTTATTTAGCTTATTACAAATCTCGAATCAAAATTTTCAAGACTATTTTGAAGTTAAGATAACAATGAATGTCGGAATAAACTTTTTTTTTGATCGGTAATAGTAATTGGTTACCTATTGTTTCAGAGAGTAAAAAGCTAGAAATTGCTACCAAACATCCCAAAGTTTGTGTCGATTCAAAATCTTTAATGAAAGTACGTCGTAACGGAAATAATAAACTTTTCCTTTGGGGGTTTTCCGGTACATGTCCATCATCCCCTTTACCTATACCTATTTATCTATGCGACCAGAAAAAAAAACACCCGCTTACCCCTTTTTTTTCTATCCAATTGGGGAGTTACAACTGTACGTAAACCCCGTCTCCGGCGACGGAGGCTTTTCATCGTTCGATTTCTTTCGTTCGTACAAACGGATAAAAATACGAAGAATTTTACCGCACATTGCGAAGTCGCTACGGTTTTATCGAACTTGCCGAATTTTCCCGTTGGCGAACTTGACAGCGTTACATTCTACTATCGCGAAGGAACGAAACCCAACGATTTCCGGCGCGGATGGAGCTCTCGCGGTTTTTCCTCTCAACTGTTCGCGACGTCGCAGATGTTGCGAAGAGGCTTTTCCTCGTACAATCCGTGCGTCTCTCCGACACTTTCGAGGGCTTTTCTCTTTCGTGACAAACATCCGGAGTGGATGGAGCAAAGATTTTTCTTTTTTTCTTTTTCATCGATTTTGAAAAGTTGAAGTCGAAGAAACGAATCGTCGTCGTGTAAACGGAGAATAATGGATAATATTTTCGTGCTAAAAGTTGGTTTTTCTTCGAGTAATTTTTTTTTTTATCATCGATCATCGGGATGATTTGTCTCTTTTTGTTAATATTTACGGAAGATTATTTATACTTCGCAATTGGAAAGAATTGTCTCGATCGTCATTAATTTCATCGAAACGGTACATTTTTATTGCGTGCGGTTTTTCTTCGAGTAATTTTTTTTTTTATCATCGATCATTGGGATGATTTGTCTCTTTTTGTTAATATTTACGGAAGATTATTTATACTTCGCAATTGGAAAGAATTGTCTCGATCGTCATTAATTTCATCGAAACGGTACATTTTTATTGCGTGCGGTTTTTCGCGAAGCATCTCATTCAATGTCCGCAATGACTGCAACGTCCGCGGTTTTTGGTCAGCAGTACTTACGGACAGTACGAGATATGTCCGAGATTCGCGGTACAGTAACTGCGAGACACGACCCAACAGCGCAGTAGTTTCTCGAAAGTATTGCGCCGGTAGCCGCGGATTCGTGCGAAAACTTTGAGGGACGTCCCCGACGGCCAACTCGGACCGTTGGCAGCGGTGGTTTCCAGCGGTACAGTCAGCGAGTGATCGAAGAAACTTTGTTTAAAATGACGAGTTGCTCCGTTCGAGTTGCTCCGTTCAATTTCGTATATTCAACGTCAGACAGCGTATAAACAGATATCGACGGTATCGCCAAACTCTAGTATTCGAAATCTCCGACGGGACTGTTATTAGATTTGAAAAAAGTGATTCTATCGATCGCTAAACCATAACTTTGTTTATACTATTAGTTAAGACGAGCGGCGGTCGAATTTCGCGTCGCGTATCCACGCGACTGCTAAATAGATCGAGTAAACTCGCGATAAACATTGCGCTGCGACACAACTCCCATTATTGCCCGAGCAATTAAGAGCGACGGGTGTTTTTTTTTTCTTTTTTTTTTTGTTTATAATTCGTCCGACAAACGGCGAAAACATATGTTGACAAATTGGCTGAGAGAACGTCGAACTCCGTCGGACAGAACTGCGTGTTTACAAGTCATTAGCGAACGACGAAACTCGTTTCATGCGCCACCAATTGTACGAATATCCTGGTGATTATAAAAGCCGCTCTGTCGATTATTCGTTCGATTTATACCGACGATTATTATCTCGAAAAAAGTTTCTACCATTTTTTTTTTCTTTTTTTTTTTTAATCTCTGACACAATTTTTATTCGCCTTTATTGCTCACCGTTACGATCCACAATCGCGTCTAATCGAGCGCAGTATAAATTGTAACAAATAACACCGATATTTTGGCGCTATGCGAACATTTGTTACAAAGATTTGTTTTTTCGTAACACTATACCGCGAACGTTTGAAAAAATATGCGCGACAAAAACTTCATTGCTTATGCATTCGCAACTCCGCCAGCATACAATGTTGTTTTCTCGTGTAAAATACAATGTCCGAAAGCTGAGGAAATTAATTAATCAACGAATTCGTCCCGAAACGTATGCAAAACCGCACGAGCGTTAATTATGTCCGAATCTCGCGTTGACAATATTTGTTCTACCGGTTATCGTTCACATTTCCGTGATGTTATCATATAGAACGGTGGGCCATGTATAAAGAAACAACGATATATAGGCCACGCAATTATGTTGCGCAACGATGAAGTTTCGTCGTGTGTAAAAAAAGAAAAAAAAAAAAAAAAAAAAAACAGAACGGCACCACGGGACAGCGAGGGTCGGTAAAGAGTGAGAACGTGATATCAATTATCGAAAGTGCGGGTGCGAGTGGAGAATGAGTAGGAGATTTGGACAGTGCTGACCGTTCGTTTCAGAGGGATGAAGGGCGGAAGAGAAGGGTGAGGGGGTGAGGGGGGTGAGGGGGGTGGAGGGCGAAACGTTTGTCGAGCACAGGCTGAACGACGTTGGGAATAGAACAAACGGGTTCGCGTATTCCTCGATCGATCAAATTTGCTCTCGGGGCACCGGAGTCGTTCGTCGACGGTCGAACGGACGACGTGAAATCATCGCTGCGTTCAACGGGCATATCCACGGGACCGAATTACAATATGAGTCACGGGACTATGGCCGAGGAGTAGGAGGACGAGGATGAGGAACGAAAATGGAGGGAAAGCTCGCAATGGTACGGACTTTCCGATGCATGCATTTGGCTCACTGATCAAACCTCTCTGCACAGTCCTATATATACGTTGAATCCATCATATGTAGTCCAACAATTGTACGAGAACGGAACACACGTCGGTAGATTCCACTGATGGCAGTGGTCACGACCGTCTGTTCCAGCATTGCGTTAATTTCTGATCGTACCGAGGGACCATAGGATAATACGCGGGACTATATACTGTATATATGTACACAAACATGCCTGTTCACCTCCCGATTTTCACTAGTGCACACCGCGTGATGCTTTTAAATGCTACCGGTCAATATTGAGTCACAGTGAATTGGTGTAATACGCTGATTATTGCCCGCGGCGAATACCGCGAGCCATCCCCGTCCAACATAGTAGCGGCGCGCGGCTATTGGATAGAGATATGTGTAGAGTAGAAACGATACAGTATTAGGGTAGGAGTATGGCAGAGTTGCGGGATATGGACTGTACACATACTCCGAACCACCCACTGAATTACCACCCTCCTCACCCTCCCCCTGCCATCCCTTCCGAGCCGCTATAGTCGTCGTGCGTAATGTCCATTAAATATTAATCCGCGGGGTGCTACGCGTCGGTCGAACGGCTTATCGAATTCGTGAATCGACCTGGCTTCGGCATCGCATCATCGTGTTTGTTCGAGAGACCCCACCCGCAACTCTACCGACGCTGCGGATAAGCTAACCGAATGCGACAAGCCAAATACCGGTCCAGCGATATTGCTACGGAACGTATAATGATACCGATGATTGGAGCGAAATTTCTACCATTGTCTTGTTCCCCGATATGACATTCCGACTGTTCGATAATCAATTGTTAATCCACTTTGATACTTTTTTTTTTATTCATTCGACAAAATTTCAACTCTACGATGAAAGATATTAACGTCAAATTTAAAGAATAAAAAGTATTGAAGTTTTGTGATGAAATTGACGACCGAAAAATTGTCGATAAACTGGTTGCGTTCGAATTCTCCGATTATCGATCGGATGTCGTGAATAAAATTCTGAAAAAAATTGTGGAGTAACCCGGAAGTGTCGTTATTTTGATAGTTTAATGATTTTTTTTTTGCACTTGTATATTGTTTTTAATAAGAAATACCAGCGTTGTAAAGCACTGACAAAAAGTCTGTCGAAATACTGTCGAATTATTTCTAACGTTTTCGATTGGACATCAAATAATGTCATTGAAAGCAGAAGAGAACTTCGAACTTTCAAGAGACATGTACCATATATCCGAAGCGTAACCGTTGTTTTCAACGACACTTACACGTCCGGAGTATCGTCAGCGAAGAAGCGGACATCTCCACTTCAAAGTCAAACGCATAAAACTCCACTTCCGGTTGGGTGTCGTAAAAAAATCGGATAAAAGATCGACAAATATTGAACGTTGAACCTCTGAATTCTACAGAATTCATCTGGTAACGTCAGGGTGGAGATTGTGTATTCCCTCAGACGCGGACGCAAGGGTTGATATTCTAGTTTGGTGGAAAGTCGCTCTTTGCCGAGAAACTCATCGGTACCACTAGCGGGGTCTATATATCCCTCTCTCGCCCATCCCGCTCCTTCGTTAAGTGGTAAATCTTGTCCGTCGGCTATAGGCAGTCCCGGTGACTAAAGTTGATAGCGGTTGCGGCTTCGCTCGCGGAGGAGCCGAACCATCCTCAACTCTCTCTCTATATATCTCTTCTCTCCACCACTCCCCTTTGCTCTCCATGAACGGCGGTACATAGAGTTTCCCGAAGTTTGTAGCCACGGGCTCCGCCGCTCGCGAGAGCGGTACATCTCGATCGAATTCTCGGGCGCCCCTGGCACACAAGAGTGCCTGCTTGGGTTATGCCGAGACTAGATACTACTATGTGAGAAGGGAGGCGGGGGAAGGGGTGGTTGAAGGGGGTGGAGGGTGGTAGCGGCGGCTTCCTTCGCTTTCTGATATAGCCGTTGCAACGGCTGCATCCAAGCTGCATGCGGGACCCTTCGTGTAACTCGCGCCCGGATCGCGCGCCCGCACTTTCGGGTTATCCTACTCGGAAAACACCGTCAGTAGTATAACCCGATATATGTAGATCAGACGAGGGCTCAAGTGAATGTACTTAAGGCTATGATACTATTTCACGACTACGCGGTAACAATTACAGCGGAGAATAAAAGGCTGTTTTAAGAAAGAATGTACAAATCTGGGAAAAGCCAAAATGGAAGCCCATGTATGCTATTGAATTTAGGGCAATATAAAAAAAGCAGTAGAATCCAATCGGTAAAATTGCGAAGCTTACGGCTCAAGGGGCGCAAGACAATGGTTACATGGAAAATAAATAAAATTTGCACAATTCAAATGAGTGTTCGCGAGTCCAGAGGAATTGAAATTGAAGTTTGGAGACATATACAGTGTCCTCGTTAGTCACCCTCCGGCAAACTCGGACGAGAGGGAGAGAGGGTCGCGCCGTGTGGCTGCTGGACAGTTTTAGGAATCTTCATCGACCAAGTCGTTGTATATAGGGAAGGGTGTAGAGAATCAGAGGAAGATGAAACTAGATAGAGAGAAGATAGAAGGGAGGAGAAGGGCGGGGGTGGGTTTTGGTACCTATGGTTATACAGCGCACGGTGAATCTCGCGCCAGTTCGCTCGCTCGCGCCCCGCGAAACCTACAGACGTCAGAGTAAATGCAATTACCTCTCTACCTATGTAGCAAACTAAGTTAAACTTGTGACCGGGGCTTCGCCCAAACTGTTTGCATTATGTATCCTGGGGGCGCGAGCGAGCGAGCGGGACGGCGGAGGAGTGAGCGGTTGCACACGAGAGAAGAGCGGCGGGAGGGCGCGCGCGCAAGAGGCGGTGGTTGATTCTATAGGGGTATAGAGGGAAGGATTGGATGTAGTGGTCGTCGTGCTTCTGGACCATGCCCTCCCTATTCCTCTGTGCGCTGCTTCTACGGAAGTTTCGAGAATATACTATATAGCATATCCCGATACGATAGAACGTTTCCACTACCGTATGTCCACGTTACTGACCGTCCATAGAGCAAAAACGACCAGTAGGGGTCGGTTAAAGACCTCTTTTATACGACGTTATTATACCGATCGCTTTTATCCCTAACAAAATACGGCACAGTCTTTCGAAAATTGATTATCATCAATATCAATTTTCACTTTTCTCCGTTCTCTCCTGATTTGCCGTAACAACATTGAATATTTGTAGAACTTATTGATACGAGGAAACAAATATTTTGACTGGAAAATGGTGAATCGACGAAGAGTATAAAATCATTTTACAGATCGTGGAACAAGTCTACAGCACAGCGTGCCTGTTGAATTCGCCTAACCGCGTTCCTCGACTTGCAGTCGAGACTTTTGCTCTCAAATCTCTAAAATGATTTCATTCATTTTACGAAATAAAAACATTTTTCTCCGCGTTCTTTGTCGTCTGTTTCGGAAAATAGTTTCCGGCTATAGCGGTATAGAATAGTCAATAAACAGGGGAATACAACGCGATAAGAATACTCTTTGCAAATAATCCGTATAATTTCTATCGTATAATCGTCCATTCAACCGAGAAAATCTTCAGCTCCTCGAGGAGGCGGAACATACATATTTCTCGTAGTAGGTAATAATCCGCATGATTACAGAATAGAGTGGAAATAAAAAAAAAAAAAAAAAAAAGTGAGACGAAGTAGTCCAATATCGTGTCGGTTCTTGGCTCGGTGTTTTCTATAATGGGAACAGCGAATGTCGACAGCGAGAGGGGAAACGAGACTTTTATTAACCCCCTGCTACTGCTGGCTGACTCCTCTCGCCTGCTGCGAGCATTCCTCGTGTCGTATGCCACCGACGATGAAAGAATTCGAAACATTTGTACACTTTTTCTCGTAGTCCCACGAATACAAACACAGAACTGGGTTAAAGGTATACAGTAGCGGAAAAAAAAAAAAAAGGGGAAGCCTTCGCTCTTTCTCTCTGCGTTTGGTACGAGAGTTTGACCAAATCAGCATTCGTTAGCCGCTCAAGGGCATTTTCGCGCTGGTCGCGAATGACAACGAAAAAAAAAAATATAAAACGCATATCTTTTGTCGTCTGTCAGTTTCGTACGCTTGCTTCGGGAGGACAACGAGCGATAGGCTCAAGCGCCAACAGAGGAGCGCGGATAGTGTGGGAGGGAGAAAAAAAAGGGGTTGTATTCTCTCGTCAATACTATCGCTCCGTTTTCGGGCGGATTAACATCGTCGATAGCTAAAAAATCACAGGTGGAGGGACACAGTGACCGTTACATTTTTTTTTGTGGTAAACAAACAAAAAAAAAAGCGCGGCTTGGCCCCCATTTTTCGGATCATCTCAATCGCGGTGCGAGGAGTTTCGTTCGCCGTGCGAACTTCGTCCAACGCGGCTTGAGAGAGAATAAAACAACACAAAGCAAAAAAAAAAACAAAAAAATAAATGAATTTCGATAAACTACGAAGCTTCGGTAATCCGGTAAACTCTGCGGTCCGTCGATCGACGTACAGTATGAACATTGCCGGTTGCTATACTCGTAGGATAGTACGGGGAAACCGGGGAGGCGGCGGGAGGGGACCGAACGGGAAACGATCGAGGAATAATCTCACGATAAATATCGAAGCTCATACGACGATATAGACCGTGAATATATACAGATATATCAAGCGTACGGAAACAATATGGTAGAAACTCGGAATACAGCAGAGAGAATTTTCGTGGAATAAAAATCGAGTAAATCCTCGGGTTTCGTGTGCATATGCCAGGATGCATCTACTGTTTCACGAACTGCTACCGTTCCGTATAACGTAATTCATATTGTATTTTGTTGTTCCAAAGTTAATAAATAATACCCAATTTTACGAATACGCAAAAGTAGTATCATCGCGATTTGATGACTACGGGAAAGGGGGGGGGGGGGGGGGGGGGAGAGAGAAAAATCCCAAAAATTCTAAATTTTTAGATGACTTTCTCATTCATTTTTTCGACTCAAAAAAGCTTCTGCTACGGAAAAAGCATCGTCCTTAATTTTCTGGTTTAATTGCGGAGCCTAAAATATCAAAAAAAAATTCTCTCCGAACAACGGCTCTTCCGTTTGTCAACGTTTCATAAAAAATTAAATAAAAATGTCGTCTACGAGGGAGAAAAAAAAAAATGAGAAACACCCGTCGGCAAAAGCGTTGATGGCGATATTCGGCGATCGATACGACGAAGTCAGCGCCAATGTAAATTCTCTCGAATTGTCCGGTGTGTATGAAGTCGCCCTGTAACTAACCGCGGTGATGCACGCATAGAGCGGAGACGACAAGGGAAACGGTGAGAAATTAGGCCGTAGAGTTCGATGGACCGTTTGACGAGAGATTCCCCTTTCCCCGGTAACACAGGAGAGTCCGGGAACAGAGCTCGGCGCACTATCTGTGGCCTCTCTGTGGTCAATCCCTCGGCTTGTATGCATACCTTCGCGTATTGCCTCATAGGTCACTCGGTCCTACGACCAAATACGTCGATTATATAGCGGGTATGGGTATTTGACCTCCTTATATCCACTCGACTGTGCTCCGTGATGAACGGTGACGTCAGAGTTTCAACGTTGCGTTTCGAGAAGCCCGAAGCGTATCGCTCATTGGCAAACGGTGCGCGAGTCGATAGCCACAAAAAGCTTCTCCCCCGTTTATCCAAATGTATTGTAAACGTAAAAAAAAAAAAAAAGTCAAACCAAGCAAAATTTTTTTTTAATCATCTTTTCCAAGGGTTTTTCGAGGGTTGGCTATTTTTATTCCGTATACGAAAAAAAAACTGATGTAGGTACGGAAAAACCAGATCCAGCTGTATAAATGAGGGGGTTGATAGACGTATCAAACGAACGAGAGAAACCGGAATGAGATAGGATAGAAAACGAGTGAGTCAGAACTGATACCGTATGCCTTCCAACTGTTGTCCATCAAATGAGCAACAAATAACGATGCATTGTTGTCTGGGCGAAACACGGTGTAGTGTTGACGAACACAGAGGGAGAGAAGGAAGGTGGGGTTATGCACACGCGAATAAGTTGGAAAGAGTGAGTTTAGAGTGAGAAAATAGATAGCGTCAGAGAGGGCGAGGGGGAGGAAGAGAAGACTCGACTGACTGGTGGAATAGAGCAAACGAGAGTTTTCGCTCGACAATGCTGCGCAGTTAGGTAGGTTGGCCGAGGGGTAGAGAGAAGAAGGAGAGGAAAGAGGCAACAGGGAGGAATGGCCGTGTATGTATATGCGGTTGGACTGCTCTAGGACAGAACTTTTCAGGCTCGCGGATGAAACAATGCGCCAAGAGACGGGACGGCGACAGCCGGTTTAATTAAACGCATCGTCAGCTCTGTATGGCAACACTCTATGGTCTACAGGAACCGTACCTATACAGGGTACTGTACACGTTATTTACAGTACACGTATACATTCCGCATGCTGCATACACATAGTATAGGGGGGGGAGGGGGGGGGCGTATGGGAGAAGGGATCCGTTCGGTGACGGAACGATCGCGCAGGGTGGATGACGAAGAAGAGAAAGAGACGAGGGGGTTGGTGTGCGGTATGCCGGGACGGGAGCTTTCCTCTGGTACACGTATGACATGTATCTCGTATATGGACAGATTTTATATGCTACGGTATGAACTATAACGTACGGTGAAGTGGCGCGGCATATCCGCGAGGATTGAAAGGGTGAGCGGCGTGTATAACGACGAGATAAGTTAAACGCGCGACATACCCCGGCGAGCCGCGGCACGGAGACGATTCTTGATTAAAGCCAGTTGCTCGTCGCTTCTTTACTATTTTTCAACGTTTAAAATAGTTACTCTATAGTATAATAGAGCCTGACGAACGGCACTGATTAACGACAGCGGCGATCGGTCGGCAAAAGCGTTTACTCTTCGATAATTGATACAAATTTGATTTCTTTTTTAATCAAATTTTATTTATTTTTCATCTCGGACAACGAGTTTCGGCGTTGTATCGAACATACCTGTTCGGTGATTATAGTTTTCCCGATAATTAACAGGGGAGGGGGGGAGGGCGAGGTAACCGAAGCTTCGACAGCGAACGGAGTGGGTCACGAAAAAACGCATCCATCGAGAAATACGGCGGAAGGTGAGCCGAAAACAATTTTGTTTTCTCTACGGTGGACGTTAAACAATTGTTGTCGGTCAGAAACGAATAAACAAAAGCCGTGAGCTTCGCAGCTGCAAGTATATGCAAGCGCGTATGCCGGATTTTGCGGGTTCGCACGGTGAAAAACAGAGAAAGGAAAAAACAACGGAAAAAAAAGGTAAAGAAAACAAAGAAAAAAAAAAAAAAAAAAAAAAAAAATAGGAAACGAAAAGTCCAGCGAGAAAATAAAATAATGTCGAAACAAATAGAGAAACCTTGGTGTACGGCCGGTCCGCAGCGCCAGGCCGATACAGTTTTCCGTGGGTCCGCGCGGGCGCGCGCTGCTTCGCTATCGGCGAACGTGTCGGTCTTTCGCAGCACAATCCCCAATTTCGCTGTTGCTCAATGGGGCTGTATGCTCCGTATATATAGAATGCAGAGAGAGTACCGGGGGTCGTAGGGGGTGTAGAAAAAGATACGAAACTAGAATGGAGTGGGAGCCAACGAAAATTTCGCACGAGCCGCGTTACCGTAGAAGGAGGGTTGTGGGAGAGATGAAAATAATATGAAAAAAAAAAAGTGTATGCGCGCTCACCGCACCGTATTTTTCGCACAGTGTGCAGAGTCCCACCTTTTCTAGCAGCAGCAGCAGCAGCAGCAGTAGCAGGGTTCGCGACCGGGACGTTGCAGGACTTGGCGAAATTTATTCGTCTGCACAGCCCCTTAAATCACGCCTGTGCCCGTCGTCCCCCTTTGCTCCCCTTTGCCACGGCTCTTCTCCGCACTCGTGGCCGCGGCGCGCCTCGTGCTCGACTCCGGAGCCGCGAGCGAGAGCGCTCGCTCGCTCGCGGGACCACTACCACCGGCACCACCGGCAGCAGCGAACAGCAGTGCATATTTTATTTTCAAAGCTGGCCGCATTGACAATTTGCAGCGGGGAGAGCGACGTGGGCGGGTACAGAAACGGGAGGGTGCCCGCTCGCGTTATGGAAATGCACCGTCACGTACGCGCTTGCCGCGCCCGCGCGGCAAAGCAAGAGAAAGAAAAAAAAATTCGCCCAACGGCCGCGGGGGTGAAGAGAAAAAGAACGAGCGGAAGAGTATGCGGGGTGAGGTCGAGCGTGAAAAAAAAAACAACGAACGAGTCACGACAAAGTTTTGTTACACGGTGAATCCACTGAGGGCAAAACTCTTCATCGTTTCGTTGAGTTCGGTACTCCGTACGTTCGTGGAACGAATACCTACATACGGTTCATTCGTTTCATACTGTACGAGAACGATATACGACGAACGAAATGAGAACGAACTTTGTCGCGAACTATTGTGCGTGAAGCGCGGCGGCGCGTCTGCATTCGGTCGAAGCGAAAATCTCCACGTCGGTTACGTTCGTATCTATATGTATTCATGTATCTACGCGAAAAAAATTCTACTTAATTTTTTTTCGCTCCACAAAATGAAAAAACGCAACAGTTTACACTAACGTTTCTCTCTTTGAAATTCCATCGTCATACAACGAGTCGAAGTACAGACGATAAGCTCTATTTTGCATGCACAGCAAACTGTATTAATTCGAGTTGCACGCGAAGTTTCGAGTTAATAGATCGAAAAGCGACGATAATAACATTTTTCTTTATCTATATATCTTCAAAACGTTTTATATATTCATTTCGGTAATACGATAAATATCAATTCATCGAATCACTATCGATCGATTTATTGATTATCAGCACCGATAAATCTTGATAATCAATCGACTTTTTTTTACATCGATTTATCAGGATTTTTTGAATCCTTTTATTCTTCGTGAACGATATATATTTTTCATGTTTTCCACGGTTGAATATTTTACGAAGGAGATAAATTCGCGATACGTTTCAGTTTGCTTGTCGTGATTTGTTTCTTTTTTCGCTCACGCCAAGAATTTCTTTGCGATGTATGGAGATCCGGGGTCGAGATGCTTTTGAATATAAGTTCGCTGCACCTCCAAAAACGTGTGAACACTTTATCAAAGTCGACCGCGCACTTTGGTACGAGTCACCATGCCGGTCGTAGTACCCGGAGTTGTCCACACATCCGGACACACATCGGTATGGTCGGATGGTTCAGATACGTAAAAACATCGCGCGTATAAGTGTGCAAAAAGTGATTGCAATGGAAACGTTTGGGAACGACAGACCCGGGCAACCCGCTTGTTTTTTGGAGTATATAGATCGTTCGATTTACTTTTTATGCCTAACTTTGGACCTCCCGATCTTCCTTCGAAGTCTCTTCACTCGATCACCGATCGCAGACTACCTTTGTCTCCATTTTTCGGAGTACCGCTTGTCGAAGTACATAAAAAAACCTCTAAAAGCCCCGTATTTCTCGCAATGCGCATGTGTTGACTTCGCAACCTCTTCATCGTCATTTTAATAGAAAATTGCATTGACCATTTTTTTCGGAATAAATTGAACCAAACTTTCGGAGGTTAAAAATCCGCTCAGTCTCCGGGACCGATGATTTATTTACAAATAAAAAAATTCTTGATATACGCACATCCCTTACTAAAATATTGCGTTCGATTGTTCGTCAATAATCGACGAATACGCATCGACGAACGAACAATGACAATAGAATCGATTGAAATTTAACGGAGGCCCCCGTTGGTGTGTCTTTGTCACGAAAATTGTCATTGATGGGATATGAATTAATGAAGAATCGAACAAACGAGAAGAATCGTAAAAGGCTCTTTCGCACAGGTAGAGATTATTCGGAAGTACAAAGCGCGAATGGGTATCGCGATGAAACCCATCAACAACCAAGCGAGAATGAAACTCGTTACATCGGGATGCAAAACGTTCGTTTTTTTTTTCTTTTTTATCTTTTTTTGTTAAATTCACACCTTGCCCTCAGCGACCGCGATCGTTATTGCAGCAACCCTCGGTAACGGAATACATTTCGCAAAAGTTCCATCTATTTCACTCCGTGTGGGTGGTTGTGTTCTTTCATTTTTTTTTTTTTTTTTATCATTCCTTCTTGGGGAAGAGGCCGATACTCTTTTTTTCCGGCTCTCACTTCCCCGTCGTTACTTTTCCTCGAAGGAAAGCTTCCGAAACGGAGGGGCAGACGCGAGAGACCGCAAGCGAGGCGATAAATCGAGGGCGAGCGAAACGAGTGGATGGCGGGGGCTGAGCTCGCGGAGGGTACGGCAAGAACGCGAAGGTTCCACTCGGCGAAGAGTAACGCTCTCGCTACCGCGGTCTCGACCTCTCGCTTCATTTTCTCTTCCCGTTTTATTTTCCTATCCTCTCCTCCGCCACTTTTCTCTCTTTCGCGAAATAAAAAGAAAAGAAAAAACAAAAAACAAAAAACATGACCGAACGGATAAAAGTCCGTGCACCTTAGTACAGCGAAAGAGAAGTATAACGCAGTGAATCCGGGAAAACTGCCGGTGGATAAAGTGCCGCGCGGTAGTGCCGGCAGAAGGAGAGATTCCCCCGTTTCTACTATTTTCCGACACTGAAGCGAAACGAAAACCAAACTCTCCATTCGGAAGTGTACGTGATAAATCATAAGCCAGTAGGCGAGCACGTAACTCGCTTAATCCCAGACTGCATTAGTGATAGATTGGCTTTTCCAACTCGCTTATTATTGCGTTCATAAAATAGACATGACGAAATAGCGAGAAGATATTTTTTTTTTCACGGAAGAAGAAACATACGTTCAACTATAAATTGTACCATTTCCGTCGCAAAGAGCATCTTTTTTTTTAGCAACCATTATGAGAATCCGATCGTCGGATCTCCGAAGTATGCTATCCGCTATTCCGCGGGTCTCGTTTTTTGTCCGTTCGATTCGGCGTGAGACGAATGAGACTCGTCACGAGGGATCGATCGTTTCGGCGGAAGAGAAAGAGCACCAAAGTCGAGTCCGGTTGTAAAAAAAAAAAGGCCCGACTATCGAAGGCCGAACGTGAAACGCGGCAATAAAACAGGTGAACGGAAAATAAACATCGAGAGGGGGAAATGAGCAAAAGATAGAAAGACCTGGAAAAAGCCGAAGCCTCTTCGCCGTCTCTCCCGCGGTAAATTCTACGTGGAAAGTGCAATAAAAAAAGAAACTGTGCGAAAACGCGAAATAAGTTCGGTACCCAACGAAAAACGAAAAAGACTCGTCCGTTAAATCATCGAAGATATCGAACGTCACCAACCCCCGAAAAAACGGTAAAATAAGAGAATACAACCGGAGGCAAAGTTTGTTCACGAATCTTGATACCGAAATTCCATTAACCCCGGCGAAGTAGTTTTCTCGAACTCTGGGAAAAAGTAACGGAGGGGTTGTCCAGTCCGCCTTTGTTTTTCTCGCATTGGAAATCGTACACCGTCGCGGTGCATTATTATATGGACTCTATCATCGATCCGTTTAACGTTCGGACTGCGATTTCTCCGATGGCATTGTCACCCTTAGCGTACATTCGATATCTATTTACAGATGCGTCAGAAGCGTATCTGAGGGATGCGACTGGAAGCCAAAGGGCATTTTTCCGCGAGTCTAAACATCGAAGATACGCCCTTCCGTTTTTGGTCGTTCCGATGGGGATGCGGGAACACCCGCGCATATTCGGCAAGTACATGTGAAATATCGCGTGTTTTTTGCGTCTAGTCGTACATCTCTCATCCTCCCTGATGCGCGTATATTTACACTTAGCTATTCCCGCGGCTTCTGCATACATACGCCTCCGCGTACCCGGCATTCGGAGCAAGTGTATCGACGGAAAGAGCGAAGCAACGGCAAAAGCCAGGAGTGCGGGGCTTACTCCGCGGCAAAAATATCAGTCCTTTGTTTTTGTTCGGAGGGGTGAGAGGCCTAGAGTTCCCTCGTTTCCTCTCGCTATGCTGTTTTTTTCTTCTGTTTTTCAACCCGCTGCGGAGGGTGAGAACCCGAAGCGACCTATCCTTTCACTGTAGTGTTTTTCTCGCTTGTACCTTCGCTCTTTTTGTTTCAACAGTTCTCGCTCTCTCTCTCGCTCTCTCGGTCTTTCTCGTCTTCTTGTTCACAGTCTATACACTGTGTATAGTTATGTGCATTGATGTTGGCGTAAATGTGCAAGCGCCGTCCGCGTGAAGGTTCTTTTTTTTTTTTTTTTTTTTTTTTTTCGAGAGGGTGACGAGGCGAACGCCGGACCTACACATACGTTAAATACGGAATACGGAGGATTGTACAGAGATTTTTATTCTTTTTTAACTTTTTTCTTTTTTTTTTTCTTTTAGCTACGCGCTCGTTTTCACCATTCGCGAGAACGTTTTCCGCTCGCATCATTCATTTCTCTCTCACCTTTAGCTTTCGGTATTCTTAAGCATTATTCTACGGCGAATGGGATAGAAGCGCACAACGCGAAAGAGTGACAAATGTCACGGAAACGCAAGGGGCAGCTATGCCAACGACTATTGTAAAGCGAAATGTACGGAGGCGCGGATAGACGAGTATAATTCCTGACGAAATACGAGGCCCAACAACCGTCGCCCGCGCACGCTCCCCTTTAATTATTATTTTTTCTCTCCGTGCGATTTCATTAAAAAAAAAATACAAACTGCATTGTCGCATTCGTAAAATCTGCACCGCGCACCATGGAGCCGAGTGGCTTCGGAAGAATCTTCCATTTTTTTTAAATGCATCGTTTCAGGTATTTTTCAAGGGGAAAATCGTGAGATAAAGGAGCAAATGAATGAGGAAAGAGCCAAATCGCTGAGAAACGGAGGGCGTCGGTCTCGTCGTGACGAAGTGTACCTCGTACCACCATAGAGAACCGATTCCGAAGGGTAAACGCGATGGGGGATGCGAAAAAGCCGCGAATGGAAGCAAACCGACACGCGGAAATCACGGAGAAAACATGGGGTACGAGAGTCGCACGCGCAAGAGGTGCCGTTCTATCTGTTCCGTACAGTGTATATACGTGGACATAAATATGCACAACGTATTGTACGTAATTCCGTGAGTCAGGGCCCCCGAAGCGCGAACTACCCCGTTCGTGACCCGCCAACGTTCGCCGCTGTTGCTCGTTGCTTCATCGTCGCATCGGGACATGCGCCCGCATGCATAGCATATACAATACTACATATATATGTATATATGTACGGTAAGCAACATAGCATGTAGTCGAGTAAACGTACATAGATGTACTACATGTGTAGTAGTTCCCGTTATAACTCTTCATTCAACGCCACGTACAGTTCAGGAACGCCTCATCCCATTTTTCTTTTACCCGATATATATACGATACGAAACGTTATCCATACGGAAAAAATTTGAAATTTCTTTCTCGTCGTTGTCGCGTTTCTTGCATTTTGCGATGTTTTCTTCTTTCATCGACTTTCCTATATTTTTTTTTTTTTTTTTTTGTCAATTTGTTTCATTTACTCGATTCGACGTTGTTTTACGGGAACTACAATTACGGTACACATACAGTAGTGCAAACGGTATTTCCAGTGTTTCCAATGTTGTTGCGTTTCATGCTTCGAGTATAACGGCGCTTTTCACCGTCGCTATGCTCTATACCGCCGCCGGGACGGTAGGGTATCGCCGCTACTTTCCACGACTGCCCCGGTAGCTGCAACGTGCATTTTTTTTTTTTTTTTTTTTTTTTTTTTTTACGGTAACTCCAACGTCCCACTCGCCTTCCCTTCGATTTAACGGACTGGTGAACTCTGTTACGTTTCATCTGTCGCGCGCATCACCCAACGACCGTGTTACGATGTATGGTACCTTGTAAAAATAACAATTGTGCGCGACGGAGATGGACAGAGTTGCCCCTTTTTTTCTTCAACGTTCCGATTCTTCGAGTCATCGATTCAAAGGCGAAGCGAAACAACGAGTATATTAAATTGAAATAAAATCGAGGAAAGAGTTTACTTGAAAAAACTTTCGATTTAACTGAATTTCATTAGAAATAATGGGTTTGCAAAAAATGAACGAACTTCCGACTAAAGAAGAATTACTAATAAGTTAATTGTAATAACGGAAAAAAATACGAAATTACGATGAATTATTTGCATATTCTCGGGATATGTTCGTACGCAATGACGAAGAAATCGGCCGACTGTAATTGCGAATAATTCATTGTTATTCGACTCTTTTTTTCGATACAATATTTTTATTGCGCGCCTTTTTCAATTGGAATTTTTTGAATTTTTAAAAAATGTTAATTTCAATTAATTCGACGGCCAATTACAACTGTATTGGTCTGCACGTGTGTATTGTTCATTTCGTGGCAAAACCATCTATCGCCGAAATCCAGGTTAATCGAATTCGAATTTTCAATGGAATGTCGATCTCTACATTCTACAACCCCCGTAGCCCCAGTTGTTCGGGTTAATTCCCCCGCGGCGCGGTGTCGAGAACGCAGAATCGGTAAGAGGGAAGATGGCGGAGAAAGAGGAGAATACCGGACCGATACAATTTTACCGAGTAGCGGAGCTTTCGCAGCTCTCTCGTTCTCGTATCTAGACGAACGCGCGCGGGGCGTTGCGCGAAGCTTCGGGGGTGTATTACGGCGTCATAAATTTGTTACGACGCTCGTCACCCAGCCAGCCTCTCCGTACTCTCTCGCAGTACGAGTGAATTATGAGGAAAATCTCATAGCCCGGTATATCTGTATGTGGATAGCGTAGTTATGTGAACGTAACGCACTACACCCATCCGCGACATACTTGCGCATGCGAGGATAGGTGAGAATGACGACCGACTCTATCTTCCTCTCTTCCGCGCTATAGTATAGTTGCCGGCATTGCGGTGAGAGAACAATCCCCGCCGCCTCTGCCCCGCACCCCCGTGTCAATTCGGACGATTTTCATGTGTCTCGTAAAAGCCCGATGTCACTGAATAAACAGAAGGATCAACCACGCGAGGCGCGCACGCGCCGCCCAATCGTCACCTATTTCGTAACGCGTCTATTCGTCTCCGAGGCAAACATGTACACCAATATTTTTCATTGTTGCTCATTTGTTTGCCTCGAGAAAACGTCACCGAGTTATCGCATCGGATCGTATATATACATATCATTTAAGTGATAAATCAATGTAAAAAGGATCCATTTAACATCGCGATACACATTATTCTTATAGCATACAACGAAATAAGTACTTTCCTCATCAATTATTCCCCGTCAACTGAAATACATTACGATAAAATATATAAAATACATAAATAATAATTAAATTTTTTTTCGATGTATCGATCGAGTATTCGTCTAATCATATTCGGCCCGATGACTGTTCGCTGAACCAGAATGGCTTTTCCGCAGTGAATTTCCGCATTTATCAGAACCATAACAACCCTTTCAACAATTTTTACGTCAAATTGACTCGATAACAAACTTTTTATCCATTTCGTATCGCGCGACGTACTTTGATAATGGATACGCGAAGAGTAAATAACGAACATGGAACGAAACTCGATTCGTAACTAACGCTGTTTATATTGTTTACAGTAGTTTCTGCACTCCCTCTCGCCCTCCCCCCCCCCCCCCCTCCCTCCCACCCTCTCCGATATACCAAGTAGCCAACCTATTTGCGACTACAGATTTCGAGATTACATACACACGACCATTGCGCGACACATCTATAGGGTTGAGTATACGGGTTGTGCGAGTTGATTTATCTCATTCTCGGAATCGGAAACTTTGTGTATTGCAATTGTATAACTGTGTTGTACCGGAAACCGGGAGGGAGGGAGGGTAGTTTGGTTTTTTTCTCTCTCTCTCTCGCCTGTCGGAAAACAAAGTATGTTTTTCTCGGCGCATACAGCCAGAATTTTTCCTACGATAAAACATTCTATCTTGGATGCGTTTTTTTTTCTGCCATTTTACTTTCGCGTTTCGCGGACGTTACCTTTCCCGTCTATGCTACTTTTTATAGTTCCGCAATAGCGTGTGTCGCCCAATGGCGGGGGACGTCGACGAGGGCAACCCATTTATTTATTCGACGTTGAAGTACGATTTCGTTCACGTGTGCGTCAGGCGTACTGCGTGATTTATCGCCCTTTCGGTAATGGACCATTTAAGGGAAAACGCACGGGGAGGGGTGGGGGGGGGGGGGGGCGCCTCGGTCTTACGGAAACTTTGGAGTTTGAATTATCATTGTGTATAACGCGACGTTTGGAGGGGTTGGCGGCAACTGTACACCGCGTTTCCCTTGCGTTATAAATCCCATTCGCGAACGGTGGGACCAAAATCACATACATGTATGTATGTATTTATGGGGAAAGAGGAGATTCTCGTATTCGTATCCTCATTGCGTGCAGGCTGACGGTGGCCGTCCATATCCCCCCCCCCCCCCCGCCCCCGCGCAACGGAAACGCGAAACGTTTCGCGTTCTCTCGAATTCTCCGACAAGTCGATAACATCCCTCGAACATCGACTAAAGCGAGAATGCGATTTCCCACTGTAGCCATTTTCATATTCCGTAAATTCTATTACATACATCCTTGCGATACCGTTAACGTATAGAAATGCGATGCATTATAGAAGGAGTCTTCGTGTTCGAAGGTATGGCTCTTGCCCACCGCGTCGATAAAGCTTCGGTTGCTTCGATAGTCGTTATACCAGTTACCTATACGTATATCGTTATGTTACGACTATAGACCTTTCATATTTTTCTCAAAGCACACTTTAAGGAACGAAACTACGCGCCGGGAAGCGCACGGGGGAAGTAGGAAGATGGTCCGGATAAATTATTATCGTATCATTCCGAACGAACGAAGATTATATGGTTTTTCGACACGATAGCCACTTTTTTTAACGATTAATTGAAAAATGTATGTATCGAAAAATTGTCCAAAAAGGTTTGATGAGAGTATTGTTATTGCGGAAATATATGACTTAAAACGAATGGCGACGAAAAAAAAATCGATATGTCATCTTTTTTTTTTTTTTTTTTTTTTTTTTTTTTTTTTTTTTTTTTTTCAAAAAAAAAAAAATGGTAGTTTCGGCAATTTTTATCGAAAACTCAACATGTTATTTTGCCTACAAAACGTTGTACAATAATTATTTCGTCACGAAATTAAGTAATTTAATTTCCTCATTATTCTTCATTAACAAAATTGAATTAAAATAAACAAAAATATGATAAATCATTTTAACGTTATTAAACGTAATAATATCATCAAAGTATGAAAAATATTGTGTGTAATACATCATTTCTTCGGGAAAATAGATATTTCCTGTGACGAATTTTATATACCCGATCGAAGAACTTCGAGCTTCGAATTGATCGATTAGGTGGTTGCGACACACCATTAATTGGTCACTGCGATTTACTTGTTCGGAACAAATCTTACCGAGTTAACTGTGACAAGCAAAAGCTTACTTTGCTTACGGGTTTCGTCTCGATACATCGATTGTTTCTTCAATAATTCATCTTCGACATCGAAAGCGACTCCGCGAAGAAGTTAGTTACGTATCCTTATAAACGCAGGAATATCGCGGATACCCGCGTAAATGCGTAATGTTTATTTTTATTTTCCCTCTCGAGACAAAACGCCACGGAACAAAGGGGTGCAGACTAAAGTGGCAGCTTTATTATATCCCAATATATATATATATTATATATAATCGGTATACCCGATTGATTTCTGGCCCGGCGCTGAGCTATCGGTCGCGAACCACCTGGTTGCCCTTTCTTTTCTCGTTAAAACGGAAACGATGCTTGGAAACTGCTAACACATCGACACAGATCTATCTGTGCATCCTATATATCCCTCGATTGGTATATATACGTATATAGAATACGCGAAGATAGTAGTGAGAGGATAGATCTGGGTGCGAGAGTTGAGAGTCTCGGGGCCGCAGCCGGTGGTCGCGAGGGCGGACCGGGGATGGTAGTGAAATCGCAGCGGCAGCTGGCTACGAAGCAATCAGCGCAGGGCGCCCCCGGATTATGTGGCATTTATTCGTCCCATCCGCTGATTCTGTGAGCGAACTGTTCACTGCTCGGTTAAGAGAAAGGTACGAGCACCCGGGAAATAGAAAGAGTGGAATAGATGAGCGAAAAAAAAAAAGAAAAAAAGGCAAAAAAAAAAAAAGGAGCCGAGAAAGCGAGAGAAAATGAAGGGGTTCGAACGAGAGTCCCCGGGAACGAAGCAGCAGCGCGACCCGAACTACCGCACCGAGCTACCGCGGTGCAGAATGGGAAGGGATGAGCCGGGAATGAACCCACGCAAAAAAATGTGATCGCAATTTTGCCCTTTTGTGAAACGTAAACGAGAGAAAGCGAGTATGCGCGCACGGAGGATCCTCTCCGTCGTCCGGAGAGCACAGCCTCCGGAGCAGCTGCTTCTGCTGCGAGCGTTAAGATAAAGCCGCGGACGGCTTTGTGGATGAGTGTGCGTACGTCCTCGCGCGGTCCTCTCTCTGTCTCCCCCGCCACTCGCGAAAAACTCTCGCAGCTACGGCAAAACTACCGACTTTTTATTTTTAACCCTCTAAATGGAACGTCGGTTTGTTACGCGAAGTTGTATTTCTTTCGTTCTCCTCTGTTTATTCAAATGACAATGACGATGTTTAATGCGGAAATAAACGCGATGAATTTTTGCACAGTATTTTTTTTTAATTTTTTTCAAAATTTTTGACGATCGGCTTCGCGAATGAGCGTTCGGTAATTCCTCGAGTTCTTTTCCCCTCGTCTCTGCTCGCTCCGAGAGAGAAAAACTCCGCAAAGTTGACGGAGATAACATTTTTTTTTACGCTTCAAGAAGTGCGTTTGTTACGCGAAATTCTATTTTTCTTTTTCTCGCTCTATTTTTTTTAAGTAGATAAAGTATATATCTTTAATGCGAAATAACTGACGAATAAACTTTGTTATTACATTATTTTTAGGAAGGAATGAGGAAGTGACGACGATGCTTCGCAAAAGATGGAAAATAATGGGGAAGGAATGCGCAATTGCAATTTTCTTTTATTTCAATATTTCCAAAAAATATAAGCGCTACGTATCGTTATACCGGTATGAGCGTTGAGATTTCTCAGGGTAAACGACTTTGAATTTTCTTTTTTTTTTTTTTTTTTTTTATCGGTACTCAAACACGCGCGTTGTGGTTTCGCGTGTACGCGCATTACACCGACCGCGCGGAAATTTTCGCCGCGTATATACGACATTCCTCACTACGGCTGCTCATCGCGCCTCTCGGCGACGTACAGCTCGCAGGCAAGCAGCGAGGACCGGCATAAATGTAGAAGTGAAAAATAAGGAGCCGCGTATAGGTAACGGTACGTAAAGCAAGAAAGAAAGGGAGAAAGATAGAGTTGCCTGGGAGTCTCGAGTAATCTCGTCACGCGTTGACAGCTGATTCGTCGAGGTGCCGTATAACCGGGACACGGATAACACGAAGAACGGGGTGGGGGCGAGTACGCGTTTGCCAAGTACAGAGATGGAAGCAAAACCACCCTCGTAGCACCCTTTCCAACAACCTATCCCTCCGGACCATAAAACTCTCTCTTTCCCCGCACTCCCCCGTGTAGGTGTAAAAACGTATTTTACGAGAAATCCATTTGAATTTATTCGCTGTGACAACGTTTACGAGGGCGTTGTCTGGCCGTCGGTAACTGGCGCACGGACAGAGAGATGAAAACAGCAGTGGGAAATGCACATATATGTATTCCGAAGCGAGTGCGGTAAAGGCTGTACGCGTTTTGTAACGCTTTCGCGTAAACACGACCGGACGAGACTCAACCCAGCGGTAGCCAGGAAGAAGTTGGCAATGGAACGATGGAAAAAAAAACGTAAACTAAAAAGCAAACACAATGCATATGTCACCTATAGGTTTTCGCAGCTTCAATTACTCCCATTTAATCGCGTTGAATGAATGAATCTTCTCGTACTTTACAGAAATTCTATTTTCCATCTGTTTTTCGTTTACGTTTTTTTTTTTTTTTTTTTTTTTTCGTTTCGTAAAAATGATGGGATGATATTTTTTTCGTTGTTTTTGAATTTTTTTTTTTTTTTTTTTTTTTTTTCGATCACCGCTCCCAAATGATGAACTATGCCGTTGCGTTACACCGACCAACGCGCTCACCGATAATTGGGTCGAACAGTTGAAGTTTTGTTTGGATAAAATGACCGATGCTGGTTTATCGTCACGTAGAAGCGACGAATTTGACGCGACGAAGGTAGAACGCAGGTTTGTAATATGTATCAGTTGAGGGTAGTAGTCACGTATTGACGAGCAAACAATGCGACGGCGAGGGTACCGCGAACAAATCGTTTAAAACGCTGATTGCGAGTCAATTAACAACGGATTGTGAGAGGGAGAGGAAAATTTACAGAACGGGTCAATATTTCTCTACGATAGAGGATAGCGCGATAGGTAGAGACCGTGTGCGATTCTGTGTACAACAGCTCGTTGGAAACGATAGAAGGATAGAGGGATAGAGGGATAGTGCACATAGCGTTAAAGCCCAGGATTTGCCGCGTTCGCACCCGAGTCGTGGGAAGGAATATCAATTTCCTGAAAGCCCCCCTCCGCGACCCCCAATCCGTGTGCACCTTCTCTGTCACGACGACGCTACCCTCCTACCCGGTAACTTCGCACACAGCGCAGCGAGAATCACGCGAATCAAGGATCCTGTGTTCGAGACCGAACGCGGCTCGCTTCCGGAATCAAACTAAATTTCGAATCCCAGACTCCGTCTGCGACTCTCGTCCGCGGACAGAGAGAACTGTTTAGTATGAGGAAAACCGCGTGTTCAGATCGCTTCGTATATTAGTCGTTGAAAGGGGTTGCGTCTGTAGCATATTATCAATAGCCGACGCCTCAGAGGGTTGGGATTGGTAAAACTTTTTAGATTTCATTCGATTGGAGTACCGAGCATTTTAGGGTAAATCCTCTACTCAACGACCGGAGGTTAACGTCAGCCAAATAAGGGAGCGTACATTGTAAGTATCGTAAGTAGGTGCAGAATAGTTAAATTGCGAGATCCAATGAAACGTTGGCCTCTTCCATAGTTAATTCAGAAGACAATTAGGAAGGGAGGTAACTCGGTCAGCGAAGTATCGATCTTGAAAGCTGAAGATAAATTAGGGGTCGGTGAATTGGATTTTGGAACAAAAGTTAGAACTCGCAAAACAAGTGGCAGCGTAACAAGAAGCCCTGGCGTACTACCCCATCCCCGGACGGTACATGTTTTACGGATAAATTTGAAGAAGGGGATGAAAGATTCGTAGCCCGGTACTGATGAACCAACACATCGAGAAACTTTGATATTTTAAGGGTGCAAGTCCGAGGGAAGGGATAAGTCTCGTAAAGAAGAAACGATCGCCGAAACTGCTCGGGGTAAAAGTGCAGAGCCATTTCATCAGTGAGTAGAAAAGTAGAAAGACCCCCTGTGCACTAGCTTCGCGACACGCTCCATTTAATAGCGCCGCGCGCGACTCGCTCCGACTGCTGCGTTTCGTACAAAGGAAAAACTCAACTTCTCTACTTAGGTGATGTATATAGCAGTAGTGTACGTCGTATTCGCTATCGGAGCGAAAGCTCTACCTCCCTCGCCTTGGCCCGTTGTCCACGAGCGATACCGGGGGAGAGTCGGAAGAGAGGTCGCCGTATAGCCTTTGGTAACCGCGCGAGCCAACAAACCTGCTTTTCTCCTTTTTTCTCTTACTCGCCCTCGCACCGGAAAGAATTGAACCCATACACTCCCTTTTGCCGCGTTAGCTACCCCTATCGGAAACGTACAAACTCCGCGCAACCTTCTCATTCGAATTTCAAAATTTACTACCGCCAGGACGCCGTTGCGGATGTCCCGGCAACGGGATCAATGGACTTTACCGATCGATAGTAATATAGGTACATTCGCCAGAATGAGAACGAATATTCACTTAAAAATGAGACGATGCATTACCGAAAACAATTTAGCTACGAAAGTATTTTCTTTCGACAACATTTATGCAATAGAAACACCAAATTTGATTGTGCGCTTCCGTCAATATGGATAATTATTCGACCCGAATTATTTCTCGTAAATCGATGTTCTTCTCGTCCATATATATGTAAAACCGTTTGCACGAGTCATCACTTCGCGGGCTTTCCGCAATAGAAAATTTAACATCGAACGGCCTCTCGTGAGTACAAGCAATGCGCAAGAAGGAAGAAAAGAAGAAAAAAAAACGAAATAAGAAGTACGGAGACTGACGTTAAGGCGGCAGAAGCGGCCGCGACCGCCGAAGTTTAATCAAACTTTCAAAGGCGACTCGCGGACTACTTGCCTTGCCGCGTTTTCTCGTTGTCTTCGTTGCGCACAGGAGGGACGAAGCCTCGAACACGGATCGACCGGATATACGTAGAGGGAAAAGTCTGTGGAGCGAAGTAGCACTCCAAAGAGGAGGACAGATATTGAGGAATTGAGGAGATACGGAGGGGAGAAGTGCCGGCGAACAGGCCGAAACTCGGCGAGTTCGCATTGTGATTTGTGCGAATGAATCGAGGGGGTGGATGGAGTTCGGAGGTGAGGACCAAAGACAAAGTTTCTTCGGTCACGCTACTCCCTTCGCAGCGGGCCTTTTGCCTTAGTCCTCGTGGCACAGGAATCGGGTGCGCGCGAGGAATATCTTATGCAGCCTGAGATTACGAAAGGTTCTACCCTCTACCCTATACCTTGTCTTGTTCCATGCCGTGTGCCTCTGAATACAAAATCTATACAAAGAAGTATCGAACTCCGGTAGATAAACTTACTCTTTTATCCAATCTCATTGCTTACCTCGTCCCGGACATCCGTCGGTAGTATAAAAAAAATAAATCTTTCGACAGGACAAACTCCGCTAACGTTTGTACTTATCCGACAAACGGAAATTGGTGTCGCGTTGCATAGTTTGCCGGTAAATACAACGATTTTTAGGCGTACCGAAGTACGGAAAGCCAGCAGCAAACTTGTTCCGTACCATTTCCTTTCGATACCTTATTCTATACATCTATTCGCGATGAGAAAAAATCTATAGCTTCGGTACTAAAAATAACATAGTTTCCGCTGAAGGCAAACATTCGGGAGTTGTTAATTTTTCTATTTCTACGATTCACCGAATTTGTTTCGTAATTTCTTGAAAAACGCGAATAACCGTTATTTTTTTTTTTTTATCGTAATGAAACTTTGCCAGTTTCCGAGACTTAATCATATTTTCTACGAAGATGCGGGCAAAAAGAATAGAGGCGGAAAAGTCGGACGCGGTGACGATTGACTTGGAGGACGAAAGACGACAAAGTCGCTGCCCTTAGTTCAAACGGAAGACTACTACTACGACAAAGATGCCGACGACGACGACGACGATGATGACGACGAAATGGGACTGGGGAACGATCGTGGAGGGTGCGAGGAATGGCGCGGAAGTTGGACCAAGTTACGTCGTAGCCGAACGGTTGCCCGTAGCGCACACCGGTTTAAAAGTCCAAGTCAAAGTCCCTTTGACGAGGTTGAAACGTGCTGTACCTCCAAGTGGAAAGGGCGTGCTTTATCTATCTGTTGTTCTCGCGCGCTTCTCCGACTAACGGAAACTGGATGAAGTTCTCTTTACCGAGAGAATGATGATTAATTCTGTGTGCTACGGGACGACCCGCGAAATAGAACGATAAATAGAAATGGCGCAAGGAAAATGGAAACGACACAAGTCAGTTGTACGCGCTTAATCCTTCGTTGATTAAATACGCAGGGAAAATTCCGGGCTATTCAAGTCCGGAATAGTAGATCCTTATGGCTAAAGAATCTTTATGAAAGATAAATAAAATAACTACGGCTTCGAAAGCAAAGTATATGTCGCATAAGATTTTTTTATATCAGCGAATGAATTTTTCACGTGGAATGAACATACGGAAATGTTTTTCGGCTATATATTCGTTTAAATGAGAAGCTGATTTAGCGCGTTCAATAGGCATACAATGATCGGAATAATAAAAAATTCGATCGAATCCCTCAAAATCGAAACCCATCCCTTGGAATTCGCGTATCGAATTGATTCACAATCACCTTTACGGAAAGAAAAAAACGCAAGTATTCCAAACAAAATTTTCATTCTGCCAATGAAAATCGCGTTTTTGGTTACCAAATAATTTTACGATTAAATAAATTTTTACAATGAAAATAATAATTTATCTTCTTAAATCCTCCAAAACATAAACGGCATTGCGTCCATTTTACTTTGATTGAAAATATTTCATCAGTATTGCTAAAAAAAACGCATTTTCTTCTATGTAACAAAGTGGCAATAATTATTTCTTCGAATTATCGTATTGCTCCACCAACGCACCTTACTTACGATAATTCCCATGAAATTACGAAATCGACGAATCCGGTTAATGTCTCTCGTGATTACCAATGAAAGGAGCTTAATTTTTTGTTTTTTTTTACAAGAAAGTATGAACTTCCGTATAATTTTCTACGAGGATAATTAACTTGCAAAAAGTGATTGCAGTTACAATACGGTAGCCGGAGGGGGGAAGAGGGCGGGAGGGGCGCTACGATATCTGCTCTACACGGTAATTCTCTCTCGCCACGGTCTCGCGATTCCCCACTCCCCTCCCCCCTCGTTCGACGTTCCGGAGCTAATTCGATCGGCCGAGAAAACACGTGTCACGGGATAGAGCGCGCGGAATATAGCCTCCCGCGCGTGTTTCCCGGAGGCTCATTCGGTTCGCGCGCGCGTTTCTACCCCTTGCAATCAACGTTGTACCGCCACTGGCAACGCGAATCAACCTTTCTCCCCAATGAATCCCGGGTGAGGCTCTCTATCCGCTGAATAGACACAGAGAGATGTACCAGTTTTCGCAAAAGACTAATGACGTCAGCAAAAACGAAGAACAAATCTTTCGAACGAAACGCCCCGATATAAATCCGCGTTCGTATACGATACACCGAGAACTGCGATAAATCCCATTGACGATTCATTTTGCGATAATGAATTCCAGAGGGTACGGCGGGCCGGCGATGTTTTCACAAAAAAAATTCAATTTTTCAACGAATACGCAAATTTGAAAATTTTCGCGTTATATTATACAAGGCGCGAATACCACCGGGGAGGTTGCAACGAATCCGAACACTTTGCAAATTAAATTAGTCCGATATGGAGAGGAAAAAAAATCAAAAAATCTTTCACCCGTTTTTTTGAATGGATCAAACGAATGCCGGCGAAAGAGCGAAAGGATATCGCGATACAAACGCGTATGTGGATATACACGGAGTTTCCATTGCTGGCGCATGATTTTCATGTATTTCAACGCTACGCGAAAATGGATAGGATCTCCGATGGTTTTCGCGGCGACGTGTAACCGCGTTCGAGTTACTCCGCCGGATTCATATACACATTTATATATATATACATATATATATATACATATATATATACATATAAAAATGTATATATGCGTCCGCCGGATGCAGATACCGATACCGAGATGTATATAGAAAGCCTCTATATGTATAGAAAGTCGCAAATCAACCATCCGGTTTTGCATGCGACACCCTTCGATTCTTCTCGCGAATTGATGCCCACGGCACCGCGGTAGCAGCCCGTGCATCAATGACACAAGTTTCGCGTTAGGTTCATCACCCTGCCGGCGATACCCTCCGGTTGACCATATTTCACCGATTGATAACGATCGAAAAACAACGATCGGCGCGATATATCAAAAATATTTATTAACGATCGCCAATGCAATTAATCGCAAAAAAAATTAAATATTTAACGCAGACTAATGGTACTGGAAATTTTTGTGGATAAATTCGTGCGGATTATAAGTACAATAGTGATGAAAGAGTGAATTTATTTTTAAAGTCATATTAAAGTGAATTATTCAATTCAAAGTACTTTTATGGAGAAATGAAAGTAAATTATTATAATTGAAGTATCTTTGCGATTTTTAATATACGATACATTAATTTTTCATCACAATTTTACATTAAATTTATTGCAATAATTTATGCATAAAAGGTTTCAGTTATCGGTACATAAAATTTTAAGCAATTTTTTTTTTTTTTTTTCCGTAAATATATTGAAAAAAAAAGAAGGCTAAAAAAATACATTCAATCGAAGATATAAATAATATCTTTGCAAGAACGTTTAATTATTATTGAAAATTGTTCGTTGTTTCGGAACCCGCGATGTTTTTTCGCGTACAGATATTTCACTTCGCGCCGAGTTAATTATACACTTGCGTCTGTGATTGCAATTTCATTTTTTTTTTTTTTTTTCATTAATTAAT
Source organism: Buathra laborator (assembly GCA_934046635.1). NCBI lineage: Eukaryota > Metazoa > Arthropoda > Insecta > Hymenoptera > Ichneumonidae > Buathra > Buathra laborator. The sequence goes on from OW203897.1 coordinate 17,233,481, forward strand.
ATTTCTATAATGGGAATACTGTAAATAAAAAATTGAAGTTTTCATTGATTATTCAGTTAATCTTTACAATTTGATTGAATGGGTTACGGTGATTGGTGCGCCGGTTGACAGAGACGTTCGACTTATAACGAACGATGAATGAAATCCGACGCCGGCAGATAGAAAAAAAAAAAAAAAAAGAACAACGAAACTACGAAGGAAAATATGAATAATTTTCCGTAACTCACCTCTGAAGAGTAGAACAAAGATAAATTGAATGCGTCTCTTGATCGATGGCATTTTCGGGTAAACATTAATCGATTTTAACAAAGTTTATACGCTATTTCGTGTTTGCCGCGAAAAACTCTGATTATGGCGCTCAGTGTCTTTTTATTTTCGTTTTTAACTCATAACCGTTAATAAAAAAATAATAATAGTAATAATAACAATTTTTTATTTTTATTATCAGTTTGTCCTGTTGCGCGATTTGTTAGACGAATTTATTTACTCGTTTATTAATTAATTTATTTATTTATAGTATACGACATACGATAGTTGACGATCGCACGGAAAAGAAAAAAAATGTATAGTTTATTCTTTATTTGTTTTGTGTTTTTTTTTTTTTTTTTTGTAATTTGAAACGGTGGAAGCTGCGTGGACGAAGTCTCGCCTTCAACTGGCGCGCGTTCGCGTTTCCACCCTCACGGATAACCAGAGGCAGAGAGCGCGGACCGGCTGATGCTCCCTCTCGTTCGCGGCGCGGCTCTTCTCGCTCTCTGGTTACGAGTGCCGCACAACACTGCTGGCAGCAACCCCCTACCTACCCTACTGCCTCTACCACGGGGGGTACGGCACAGCCGCCCGCACCGTATGTTTCATCGCTCCTTTCCCTCTTTACTAATTTCAGATTTACTCCAATTCGCAAACGTCGAGAGTTGCCGACCCGTTCTCTCTCTCTCTCTCTCTCTCTCTCTCCGAAAACAATATGTTTATTGTTGCAAATTGTTTCGGCTGCAAATGGAGCCCCCGGAGCTTTCGAGGCAAAACTATGAAGAAGCTTCGAGCCCTCGGGATATACAGGAACGAAGCACCCCGCGCTGCTTCTCTCGAGTGCTTATAACTCACTAAGAATTTCTCATCGCCGAAGCGCAACTCGATTAATAACATCGAATCAACGAAGCAAACGAGAAAGATTCTTGAAAATAGTTTCAAATTGTCGGAAACCATTGTTCCGTGTATTTCCATTGCAACTATAACGTTCTATTCAACGAACTACGATGCTAACTATGATTTTTCATCGATCTCGTTGATTTCCTTTACTCCCGATGCTTTCACTGTGGAAAAGCTTAATTCTGTACTCTGTTTGGCTTTCCGACGGAAGCTTTGCGAGTTAAAGCAACGAAACGAAGAAGCAATGTAACTTTTTTTCAATTATCGGATTTTTCGTTTTTGTTTTTTCGTTGCGCGAGGATCAAAGTCTCGATTTATAGTGTTTTTAAAAGACGAAAAAAATACATCGAAGTTCGAAGTATTAATAAACCGCGGAATTTCAGACAGCGAGAGGAAACCATTGTTATTATTAGCGTCGAGCGTTGTTCGAGACGTAAATGAAATTTTGCAGGGGACAAAGTTGCGTTTAGTTGTTTAGCTCGTGCAATGTTTTAAATCCCCGCCTCGTCGCGAAATAATTTAGCGTGAAACGCCAGTGATATCGAGCCGCAACGGTAAGCGCGCGCGCGCGAGCTTCGGGTCGAAAAGTTTCTTGGCACGAGACTTTCTTGCACCGGTTTTGTAAAGTTTAAGCTTTAATATCTTTGCTAAGATACTCCCCTCACGCCGCTTAATAATTTACCAAGGAGGATCTTCGGTTTTAATAGTAAAGGGAGAGGTGAAACGATTAGAGTGCGAACCCCCCCCACCAATGCCCGCTCCCCGCGGCCCGCAGTCGCGGCAGTATTATGAAAGAAATATGAGAACTTTTCAACTTTATCACGACTTCCGTAAGAGAGTCTCGTATCTCGTCGTTCCGCTTGAATTTTTTTCTTTCGTTCGCCCGTATACGAAGCCTCGACGATTTAATTTATTATTTTTACGCGATGAGAAAAAAAAATCTAACGCAATCACAAAAGAGAAACATGCGTAAAATTTGCAGGTTAACTCCATCAGGTTGGTTATTAATTAACTCTCAATTCTCGAGAAACAATTCGTCGAATGAATTCAAGCTGTTTGCTTCGCCGATTGCATTCATTGTATATTCGCCAAGCCCGGGGGTCATATTCTACGATACTATAAAGTTCTCTATCGAAGGTGGGATACATACACGGTTCGTGATTTTACGTATTTTCGCAACGCTCCAGTTATTCGAAGCGAAGCAAAACTGTTGCCCGGCGAATCTAAAAGTCTATTCACTATGTATGGCGTATATGCCGATTGTAACTGTATTATTTATAGCGTGAAAGGGACTTCGGGGTTAGAGAATCTACGATAAGAATTCGCAATAGTATTCAACGTACCGTGTAGTGTTTTTTCGGCGTTAACGTAGTTATCGGAGACTATAAGAAAGAGTATCGATACAGCGAGCATAAATTGTTATTACGAACCCCGCGGAAAGCTCGACGATGTTGGTGTCGTTCACATCCAATCTCAGCGTTCCCGACTTCCGTATCTTCTTTATCCCACTGAGCAAATTAATTATTTCGAAAAAATCGTCGTGAAAATATTGAACGGACTCGAATCGTGAGAGAAGATACTTTTTGCGTCTCAACCGGCGCCCAACGTCGTTCGCCCAGTGCTGACGAAGAAATATCGTAATGTTGAAAGTTAACGAAGATTAAAACACTTTTTTTCACGCAACAATGGATCCATTCGCGTCATTCGCGTCCGTTCACGACACTCAAAAAAAAAACCACGCGTGATCAAAATCCACTGTCGTCTACCGCGCGAAACTGTCAATTCTTTGGATTATTTTCTCGTGCCCACGTGGGCTACGCGGTTTTCAAACTATTTGTCAACAACACTTCGACGATGCGCCGTTCGGCGTCGAAACTGCGAACACCGAATAAAAACTACGAGGGTCGAACGTGGATCGACCGGTCGGTAAGAATGAATCTGCCATCTTCACGAAATCGGTGTCAACTCTGCGGGTACGCGACGCGCATAGGATTTTCTCTCCGTGGCGAAGCGGCCTCGTGTTTTAACCCGCGTCTCGACCGAACACACACCTCCTATCTCGACGACAATCGCGAAATAAGGTTAAGTTACCGAAAATTCAAATATTCGTTATCGTCTTTAGTCGTTCGTTGACGAGGGAGAATAAAGTTTACTCCTTTTTATCCCCACGGAAGAGTGTATCATTGATATTATTTAAATATGGCGGTTCGCGTACAATTCGAGAATAACAACGAGATCGGCGTGTTTTCCAAATTGACCAATTCTTATTGCCTGGTGGCTATAGGTGGTTCTGAGAATTTTTACAGGTAACGTCAACCGCATGACCGCGGAATTTTCATTCGTACGAGTGAGACGAGCTTCGCAGTCGATCAATTGTGGTCCTTTTTATTTCAGCGTTTTCGAAGCCGAACTCGGCGAAACAATACCCGTCGTTCACGCTTCGATCGCCGGATGCAGGATTATCGGGAGACTGTGCGTCGGTGAGTCCCCTTGCGCAATTTCGTGAAATATATACGTTCATTTTTTTTTTCACAATTCCTCTCGCCGACAATGCAAAACTTGTAAACGTCTTTGATGTCCCAATTATTTCTTCGCCGTGCAGGAAACAAAAATGGATTGTTGGTACCGAATACCACGACGGACATAGAGCTTCAACACATGAGAAACTCATTGCCGGATAGCGTCAAAGTACAACGTGTCGAGGAGAGACTCTCAGCACTGGGAAATGTCATTGCCTGCAATGATTACGTGGCTCTCGTTCATCCTGATCTCGACAGGGTGAGTTTAAATACAAACCAAACCTCTTGAAAAAAAAAAAAAAAATTATAATTTTTTTTTTTCCGTGAAAAAATTATAATTTTTTTTTTCCGTGAAAAAATTATAATTTTTTTTTTTCCGTAAAAAAATTATAATTTTTTTTTTTTTTTTTTCTTCCAGGAAACAGAAGAAATCCTTGCCGACACGCTGAACGTCGAAGTATTCAGACAAACAGTAGCCAGCAACGTTCTCGTTGGCTCTTACTCCGTTCTCTCCAATCAGGGAGGTTTGGTACATCCGAAGACATCGATACAGGATCAGGATGAATTATCGTCGTTGCTGCAAGTGCCGCTCGCCGTAAGAATTTTTTTTTTTTTTTTTTTCGCCCAATTTGAAATTACGATGGAATTTCGATTATCCGCGATAAACGGGACTATACAATTCCCGTCGATAATCCGATATCGACGGTACCGCGAATTTATTTTGAACAAAAAAAAAAAGAAAACTACACGTGCCGAAGTATAAATGAAAAAATTAACGATATCGATGCCGTGTATCGAAAATAGTAGTTTCTTCTTCTTTTTCTTCCCGAAGTTAGAGTTCTGCTTTTATTCCGCTGAAGACAACTACCACAAGATTCATTTACATTTCATTGTTTCGTTAATAAACTTAAAAACGTAAAATTCATCTTTTCCGAAATTTCCAACGATATGGAACGCAATTTCCAATAGAAATCGTTACTTTTGACTTTTTTTTTATCGTGATATCGGAATGATTGATATCGCGTAATTTTCCTGTGCAATATATCGAAGAAAAACGCTTTCTCCGCGATGTTTAAAGTAATTTCGTAAAATTCCAATCGATTCTTTATCCTCTTTGCGAACTATCGGCGTCGTCGATTAATCGAGTTTTTACGATACAACCAATAGAAATGTCGTCTGTAAATTCGCCCGTTGGTAATGTTTTTTCAGGCCGGTACCGTCAACAGAGGCAGCGACGTAATAGCCGCCGGAATGGTCGTCAACGATTGGGCAAGTTTTTGCGGTATGGACACGACGGGTACGGAACTCTCGGTTATCGAGAGCGTTTTCAAGCTCAACGAAGCAACGCCGGCGGCGATTACCTCCACCATGCGCGCCTCGCTTATAGAGAGGTGAGTTACGAAGAAAAAAAAAAAAAAAAAACGAAAAAAAAAAATGCCAATGACGAAACAAATGCTATAAAATCGATCTATCGTTACGTTTCAGCATGTCCTAAAATCGACGTACGCAACGAGTATCGCGCGTGCGATTTCCCTGGACAACTAGATATCATTCTTACCGTGTACGTGTACATAAACCCTAAAAACTTCTTTATATTCGATATATTGCACAATGTGATTGAGACGCAAAACAAACGATGTTACCGTTTTTTTTTTCACCCCACTATACAAAAAAAAAAAAAAAATGAAATCAGCCCTTCGATCGTGAATTACGGTCGTATGACAACGTTCCAACAAGTTACAGAGATAAGACGAGAAAAAAATAAATAAATAAAAGATAATAACGTTAAGAGGTATGACAATACATTTTATTGGAATCCAGAATCGTCCCATCTATTTCCAGTTTTTTTTTTTTTTTTTTTTTTTTTTTTTTTTCATGCAAACGAAATGTTAGCTCCGTCTCAACGATTATTTCCGGATCACAGAATGATAACGCAATGCATTCCGCCTCTTACTATATATTAATCATCGCAAAACGTTCCTCGTCCACGCGTATCTCTGTTTCTTTCGTCTCTTACGACTTTCGAACAAAAAAAAAAAAAAAAACAACAAAAAAAGAAAAAAAGTCGAATAATATACATAATCCCTCCGGAAAAGCCTATGCATATCTAATATATACATTGAGTTCGTTATTTAGCATGCATTATTTTTCGACAAAAATAAACCGCAGTCCTGCGTATCGTTTTGGATTATTTAACAGCGTGAAAACCGCATTGATATAACGGACGCGCGAAACAACCACCGCGTCGGCAAAACTTCGTTGAAGAACCTGAGTTTAAATATTAATAATGAACACTATAATTAACATTCAGTTATATAAAACTGAAAAACTATATATTCTGCTTGTATGTTAAAAGCCACGCGGGGGGGAGGAGAGGGCGGCCGCGGGGGTGGTTTCTCTTAAATTTCTCTTTTCGGTTTCTCGCATTGAGTGAAACTTCGTTAACGTTCGAGTTTTCTTATTAAACTCGTTAAAAAAAAAAAATCACCGTCGAGAAAAAGAGTACAAAGCGCGTATTCGCGTTCTCCGTCTTCCGGATCGTACGGTTCCCGAAATAAATGTCTCGTCTTTTTTTTTTTTTTTTTTTTTTCGTACGGAGGGGACGCGTACGGAGGGGGCGCGAACCAGTCTCTTCAATTACGACTATTAATTACAACGTTATCGGCCGGTCGACGCGCCAGAGCGCGGTGAGCTTTACTCTCTCTATATTCGTCTCTTCGATTGTTTCGGGGACTAGAGTAACGGTAATTGCTCGGTGTGCAGTAATTCCTCGGCGGCGGCAGCATCCGAGCGCATAACGAGGGTTATTCCAGCGTGAAACGACGCCGGTATACGGATGTGACTCGCGCCGCTCGTTGGATTCGTCGTTTGCTTCCGCTCGCCCATCGTTTCGCGTATCATGTTGACCACTTGACCTGTCGACGAACGAATTGCATTTTTATTCTTTCCTCCCTTTAATTGCCGCATCGATCGCGATCGTCCGATCAGAGAGAAAGCGAATTTCGTCGGAAGGGATGAAATCGGTTAACAATCGATTTTCTTGCTTTTCTTACCGAGAACGTTGAGCTTTCGCCAGTGTTGATCGAACCTGGTGAGCGGCGTAAGATCCGTCGAGGGATTCCAGTGAGCAAGAATATCCGCTCGTCGAACGAGAAGAATACTCGGACTTACGAGTTGATGCCAAACAAGCTGTTCGGGAACGCATTCCAATGGATTTGTCATGTAAACGCCCGCCTGACCGACGCCGAATATCATTTGGTGATGCCAAGCATCCGGGATATTCGATCCCGTGCCGCAGTTTTGGAGATTCAGCGTGGCGATCGGCGCGGCACCTGAGAATTCCAAAGAGTTCCATATAACACCAATTATTCGAGAGGAATTAATTGCATTACGATTACATATAACTTTCGATAGTTCGTTACCGCGCGATATCCAATGATGCAGCCAATGCGAGAGGGACACGTTGCGCTCGGGATAAAAAGCGAAAAACTTTGTTATCGCCGCGCCGTTTGTGGCCAACGATATTCCGCGTATCAGATCCTTGTGCGTAGCGCCGGCCCACGATCTGCTCGCGAGATACCTCGGCAGCGGTGTTCCCGGCTCTCGCAATCTCGTTGCTACTCCCTTAACCAATACTTCGAGAGAGAATGGCACGTCGAGGGCGAGCTGAAAGAATACGAGTCGTTACCGGAGTCACTGGAATTCGAAGGAAACGAAAAAAAAAAGGAATAAACTTACGAGAGCATTGATGGCGGAAGTAGCGCCGCAAGCCGATGTACCGATTTGCGTGACTTGCTTTACCGTCGCCTCTTGTTCGCTCCACAACATAACTTTTTCAACCGGCAATGCGCCGTCGAGTCTCGCGCTGCATAATTCACTTTCCTGAAAGTACCGAATCAACGATAGTTATAGATAGTTGAGTAGGTAAACGATTCCGCCGAATGCGCGATTAGTAATCTCACCAAATTCGAATCGCCGCTCTGATTGAAAGCCGTTTGTTTGTTGAGCATCAATTTTTTCGCCATCATTCGATGATACAGCGTGGAACTGAGATTGTTCTTTCGGCTATTGAAATTCGAATTCTCGGGAACCGACACCGACGCATTGTCGGCCCAAAGTTCCGCATCGGTGTCGCGATTGTCACCCGGTGATACGAGATCGCCGCTGGTATTATGATAACTATAGGATTCTCGCAATGGACATCCGATGCTTCTGTTTAAACTCGTTGCCTCCCATCTGCCTGTGGAATTACCAAATTCGTTAATTTCTTTTCCGCGGGAATAAAGATATATACGATAAATAAATGAACAAACGAATAATTTAATGATTAAGTAGGTAACTTACGAAGTCCGGCACTGGTGCTCGGCATGCATTGCGAACCGGGACTGGTGCACGCGGTTCCGCGACTCGAACTCGAGGCTCCGTCGTTCCCGCGGAGATCGATCTCCGCGCTAACGTTTTGTTCCCTCGGTATCGGCGCCGAGGGTTCCGGCGCGACGTTCCGTTGTCGCGAAACGACTTTACTGAGATCGTTCAACAGTATCGGATCGGATTCGATATTGTCCATCGCAAGATTCTGTATATCCTCGTTGATAGACGCCAAATCGCTGTCGCCGGTGTCCTGTTCGCACGATGGTCCCGGATCGAAGTCCATCTCGAGAAAATCCATTTCCGGACTCGATCTACCGCTGTTCGGTTGGCCGCCGATCGCCGGATCCTCGATCATTCCTGGATTCATCGGCGCTCTACCGTTGCTCGGCTCGTTCGCCTCGTCGTTTCCCTTATACGTGTATATGCAATAATCCTCGCCATCGGAGAGATCCCCTTCGTTTCCGGAACTGGAATCTCGCCTCTCGATCGCCTCGCGCTTCGCTCCACCCGCAGCTCCGTCTGCGTCCCGCGTACCGTTTATATTAGGCCTGAGAAAGCAACAAGTGCCGTGACTCGTCGAGCCTATGCTGCCACCGATGTTGTTCAACGATCTGTCCGTCGGATAAACGGCGCTCGATGTTCCGCCCCATTTGCCGTCGCGATCGGGACTCGATTCCGAACTGCACGACACTTTCGGCGGACATTTGTCGATGCCGATCGTGTAATCGACGTTGTTTCGGATGTCGGAATCGGCCCGCGATATGCTTCCCGATCCGCCGGGACGCACGTTCGCCGTGCTACAATCCGCGACGACGCAAGTCGATGTATTTGCACGGCCGTTCGGGATCCCCGAGGAATTGGCTCGCGATACTCCCTCGTGATTGAGCTGATTGTGCGCAACGCCGCTCGACGAAATTCTGCAATATGCAAAACTCGAACTATCCACGAAAGTGGACGCTTCCGCATCCGATGACTCTGCCGCTTCGGCAACATCGCCGCGGGGCGTCTGACTTCCGTTCGATATTACCAACGACGATTTTCCGGAGAGCGATCTCTTTCCGTCGCTCTCAACGACGTTGTTGTTCAACCTGATTCGCTGATCTCCGCTCGTCCCGTTTTGTATCTTGACGACTCTGCAACCGTTTTCTTGACTCGCGGATCTGCAAGAGGGTCAATCACGATCGATCGTTGGCAAATTTTTTTTTTTTTTTTTTTTTTTTTTTTTTTAATATGCAATTTCAAAGGTACAACTCGATTTTATTTTCGCCGTTTTCGACTTGAAGAATTTTTTTTTTATATTTTTATTATATATTAATTTTATTGGAAAATGGAAAAAAATTAAATTGGAGATATCGCAACGGAAAAATTTGAGATTATCAACATTTAGGTTGGCGGTTCCTTCGGTGGTCCATAACCACGACTACCAAGGCATTTCCACGTCGAGATCAATGGGCGACATGTTTTCTGTGTAAAGTTTTAAACGCCATTGCAAAATGTATCGCTCTCTTGAACTTCGTTGTCTCGCAAGTTTATAGACAAAATGCACGCTTGACGACGATTTGGATTTTCTACGAAATTCAAAATAAAATGAAACGCGTGAATAACTCGCAGTTCTCGCGCATCGCTTGACTCCGAAATCAATATATGTTGAATTTTGTCAGATTATCATTCCGAATGTTTCAGACACAGGCAAATATAGCCATTCTGAGATACAAGTAGAGTCGATATGAACAAAGTTGACGGAGCAAATTTTTTGTTTTTTTCTTTCTTTTGCACATATATATATCATTTTTATTAATTTTCTAGAAAAGTTGAATTATGTATTACATTTTTACGTCCGAATGTTATATGTCTCGTGTTCCCGATTGATCACATGTATTTTGATGGGTAAAGGAGTTATTTCGTCAAATGAATTACAATTACAATACCTATTGTCGTTTGTTTCCTCGGATTCTTCCGTTCTGACGTCCCGGTTACCTTGGCTCGTTCTTCGAGAATCCTTCGACTCCATGTCGACCGTTCCCGAAACGTCAATCGATGGTTTTCCTTACGCGCGACTGTAATTTAACAACAACGAGGATGATAACGACGAGAGATTCATTGCCAAGCGATAGTTTCGCGCAGAGCAGTACGCGTTGTGAAAAAAACGAGGCGAACCTTTCTCGCGAAGGGTGGGGGAGGAGGAGGCTTTGTGGTTATCACGTAAAAACCAATATAATTTTCTTCTCGCAAATTTACATTATCTCTCGTACGGTCGTTATGTACCGAACGATTCGTAACGTCGCGAATTAATTTTACTAAAACCCCGAACTTCTTCGCAAACTTGTTTCATTCATCGCACTTTACGTTTTTTTTTTCATCGACGAACGTGAAGAAAAGAACAAAAAAAATGCACTTCTGTCATTCGGTATGGCTAATGAAAATGTCCGTACTAACGTTTCACCGAACATCGGTACCGGAAGTCAGCTGATTGCTCGCGAGTGAGACACAAATTCCATAGATGCAATTCTCGTGCATCGGGGGGACAACGAGAGGAGAAGTCAAGAACGCGACGAATCACGGTATATCCCGACGTAATGCACCCGCGTAAAGACTCGTAATTACATAAATTATAATATTCATTGTTGAAAAATCTCGACACCTTGTTCATTCGATCGATCGTCGATAATTCTATCGAATTTATTACGCATGACATTAGAAATTGCAATCGTTATAAATAAAAACCGGTCGAAGAATCGATGAGAAATTATGAAAAGTGCGATAAAATTTTTTTTTTTCGTTTTCAATACCATTTTTTCATATTTTTACCAACAAGATTCGAACACTAGTGAGAGACTCAAAAGCGTTTGAATTCGCGATCGTCGCGCTGTCTGTGTTTCATCGATATACCAACGGCGTACGTTTGCACGAAGCCATACAATGTAATACAGTGTCGCAGTACGTACGCGTTTTCACCGGCTTCCCGGTTTCCCTGTCTATCTGCCTGCACGACGAACAATTCGGTACGTACCAAATTTACGTTTCTTCATTCCAATAAAAGACATTTTCCCTGAATATTCCTTTATTTTCCTGGAAAATTCTTGACATTCAGGTAAAATGTCAGCGAATCGCGATAACTCGAAAAATAGAGTTAACCCGGCGCGTCGTTACGACGACGCCGATTGCAACAAAGGGGGACCGAGTGGTAACGCGAGACATCGCCGCGTATTGTTTCGAGTCGGCATTCGATCCGACGTTTTATCTTCCGACGAAGAGTCGGTAAATCGAGTCGGAGATACACGTGAATCTGTAGCATTCACCACGTTTAGCGTCATACATGACTGTATGAATCCCAAGGAGGTTATCGTCCTCTCCACATCCGACGAAGACGAATATAATACGACGGTTACAAAGAAACTTTTAACGACTACTGACGATCGAGTAAATCGAAGTATGTCGTCGATAAAAAAAATAAAACGCGAGTCCAAGGTTGACCCTTGCAACGACCTACAATATAAAAAACAAGCGGGAGTTTGCGATAAATGTATCCAAACGTCTCCTTTCAAAGATATCGGCGAAATGGGAGAAAGCAACGCCAAGCGCCAAAGAACGATTGACAAGACGGGAAAATCCAATTTGGCGAACAATATTCGTAAATACTTCGATAAACGAGACGGCAAAATATCAAAATCGAAGTTCGCATGTAGGAACACGAAGGATTTGGCTTGTCAAGCAAAAATCAATCCGATATCAGTGAAACTGATCAATAATAAAGATTCGGAACTTGTGGCTGAAGCTCACAAGATGAATCGTCTCGTACAAGACAGCGCCACGGATGACGAGGATAACAGCGACACGGATGACGAGGATAACAGCAAAACGGATGACGAGGATACCAACGACAACGAAACGCGTATGGAATCCATCCGAAATAATCCGCGAAACGCGGGCCTTGAGAATTCGTCGAATGTCGCCGTGGAGCCGACCGGAAGCTCGAAATCTCGCAATTGTTGGTGGGTATTGAAAATAATTTTTTTTTTATATTTAATCGAATTTATTGATATTTATATCTTGTTTTTTTTTTTCTTTTTCTTCCTAAAAAGCATCCATATCCGAAGATCATATACGCATACGGAAACGAAAGAAATAATAAAGTATCTTATCAAGACAAATTCCATTTCACGCGCGAAGGGCCGCAAAATATTCGTTGAAATGAGCCGATACGAGGTATGTATTTTTTTTTTTTTTCGTATTTTTTTTAACTTCGATGGAACGCAATTTTTTATTTTACGAATAATATTTAATTCCGTTTATCTTGCAGCCATTGAGTCGCCGAACTCCAATGTCTCTGTATAACAGATTTCAAAAAATTTTGCCGCACATCGAAAGATGGACGGATTCGCTGAAACTTCGCCCGGATATCGTCCAAAAATTTAAAGAGCTGCAGATAGCCAAAACTCGAACGAAATTATGAGTGCGAAGTTCGAAAAAAAAAAAACGCGTTGGATGAATATCCGATTTTTTAAAAATATTACATTTGAGTTCCTATCTGATATTCGATTCCATTCCAAAGTATTTTTCTACGTACGTAACATTAAGTTTGAAAAAGAGTTCTTAAAACATATTATATATTTATTTATAAAGCGTGTTATATATTTTATATACTATATAAAATATTAAATTTTGTAAAAGGGATTATCCCGAAGAAATAAATATATAACATATTGATTATGAAAAGTGCAACGAACTCTACGCATTTCGATATCTTTTCGCCACTCTTTTCGCCGATGTGTGACCCAAGGGCCGGAAGAAAAAAAACCGTCGCAGCTTTCACGGTGGATCATCGGTCCCGTTGTTCCGATTTTGGATTCTTCACCGATACGACAAACAAAAAACCGCGCGTATTCGCAGTTTATTTCAGAGATCGCAGACGCATTTTAAAAATTTATAAACGCATTATACAGAGATAAGATTTCCGTATACCGACGATGTATTCCGAAATTCCCATTCGGAAACTGGCGGTATTCCGGCGTTTCAAAATTCGCCAACACCTCAGTCGGTAATTTGCCGACGTTGAGATCCCCGTGCTACAAATCGGGATCTTCGTCTCGTGCGCGGTCAGGCAGTAGGGGGGCGAGGGGGGGTGGGGGTGTACTACGATTCCCGCAGTGTAAACAACGATGTGTCATATATCACCGTATCATTGAGCATAAAACGAATATTCGTCATAAATTAACGTCTCGAAGTAAAAAAAACGCGAAAAAAACGAAACGTCGCGATCGTAATGAATATCGTTCGCGTCAATTTGAAAAATGTAGTTTTCATCATTCTGGCGATTCTCTCGAGTGCAATTAAAGAGGCCCACATGGGTTATGGTATTGACCATTTTTTTTTTCCACCAGTGTTTCCTTTTTTCGTATTATTCGAATCGCTCGTTGTTTCTCAACGAATTCATTGATACGCGTTATCGATTTCAGAGGGTGTAGCGAATTATGCTTTGAGAGAAGCGAATGTCAACTCGACGCCGTCTTATGGAATGAAAAAGGTAAGAGGAAGGAAAATTTTCGGATTTCGTTGGCCGTCAATCGAACGGACGTTAAATTTTTTAGCAGGAAGAAGCGTACGGATTATGTCCCATCGGGATGCTTTGTTCCGAATTGAGCGGCGATTGCCTCAAGTGTGAACTTAATTCTAATTGCGTTTATGGAAACGAATACACCGCCAATTGTACAGCGTCCGAGCAGATCGATTGCGTCGTAAGCTTCTTTTCTATTATTTTGTAGAAAAACCGCCAAAATTATCGCTCGACGATTCATTCATTTAAAAAATCGTAGGGAGAGCGAACTTTCCAAAAGAAATTTGTATGCAGATACTGCTATCAAACGGAACACTGGGAGCATCTGTGTCATCAAAAAAATTCTTGTAGCTCCGTCGCATCGCCGCCTCAACGCTACAGGTATCGATTCATGGACTTTACGCTCATTTTTATTTTTTACAATTTTTTTTTTCATTTTTACGAGTATAATAACAATAATATTAATATTTTTTTATTATTCTCTGATAATAACAGTAATATTAATATTTTTTAAATTATTCTCCGATAATAACAATAATAGTAAGAGTTTTTTGCCGCTAGCGGATTATCTTTTTTATTTAGTTTATTCCAAGGGCTGCAGGGGGCATTATGCATAAATATTAGTATTTGTCTCTCATTATTCGCTTTATTTTTCAAAATAATTTATATAAACGGAATTTTCCGAATTATGCAACATACTATTTGTTTCAGAACCAATTGTACAGTGAACGACGACATAATTTGCTTGGGCAGACGGAGATTTATGAAAAATTTGCCATGCAATTGGACGGGAGGATATAGATGGTCAACAGCGCTGATACTGAGTATAACTCTCGGGGGTTTCGGCGCCGATAGGTTTTACTTGGGCCATTGGCAAGAGGGTATCGGCAAATTGTTCAGCTTCGGCGGTCTCGGCGTATGGACTCTGATCGACGTGATGTTGATATCAATACGTTATCTCGGACCCGCGGACGGTTCGTTGTATATTTAACGACGGTCGTTACGTCCCTCCGTTGATCTATAATGTAAATGACAATTATCGCACGGAGAAACATGTATTTATTTATATATCACGTTGCATAGATGATAATTTCTGTATTATATGTTATCGTAGAAAAACACATCGAAGTAAATTTAGTACATTTTTTAAAATCGAATCAACGATTTTTTACTTCTTTTATCGCGCAGAATTTAAGATCCGAGTCTTCAAAATAGCGGAGAGGGATTCGGGATCGTTCAATTCGTCATCGATGATCTGAAAAAATTGAAAAAAACGTTCGAGAAATCTATATTTTCGATTAAAAAAAAAAAAAAAAACGATTTCCGAGTACAAAGATTTACCAATATCGAGTGTACGCCGATTTTCGAGAGAAGCCTCAGTTTCAAGTTCATCAGGCCGTGCGGTGCGCTCGTCCCTTTGAAGCAACTCGTCTCGTCCAGCAGATCAACGTGAATCGTTAATTCTTTGCGTTTCAGGCTCACGCCCGCGATGTAGAGTCCACTAACGGGACAATCGATTTCGACGTCGTTGATCTCCATTTCCGTTGTTAATCGTTCGATTGTCCCGTGAAGCTGCTTAACGGAGCGAGAAACTCTCATGCCAACTTTATACGGTTTCGGAAGCTCCTTCGGTAGCGCAATTTCCGGTGCTTCGATTCTCACGCAAGTGAGCAATAGATGCAATCGTGCCTTAGGCTTCCAAAGTCTCCGTTCTTCGACTATCGGCCGAAATGTATCGTTGGAAAAAAATTTCTCCGCAACTCGTTTATTCTTCAAATTGAGAATCCACAGCGATAGTAATATATTCGCCAAGTAAAATGGTTCTTTCGTTAGTTTTTCGTATCGTCTATCGAGGAAAGACGATATTTCACGAATATCGAAATCTCGAAGCTTGTAATTCATGATACTCGAAGCCCACAGAAGCCTGTCGACGTCTTTTATGCGGACTTTCGCTTTATTTTGTCTGTTCATCGAGACAATTATCATCGAATCGTCGAAGAGCCTTTGAAGCACATCCGAGCGTTCGAGACGCGCCTCCGCGTAGAGACTCGTTACGTGAGCGGCGCACATCAAATGAAATGTCTCGTTGTGCTCGACGATCGCGCGGCTCAGTCGGTTCAACGATAAATTGCTCGTCGGACCCGCGCGTCTCACCGCCTTGCAGAGGGTCGCGAGAATTGCCGTGTCCCCGACGAGCGTCGACGCGTTTTCCTCTATCGTCTTCTCCAACGCTCTCGTGTCCTCGTATTTCAATCCAACGCTGCAACGATAAGCCGACTGAGCGACGACGCTCCGCTCTATCAACGAGAGTTCGCTTAGAGGCGGCAAGAAACTTATCGCAATCTCGACGCTGCTGGCGGCCGATTTGCGTCGCCAACTCTCGATATACAAAAGTTGAAGAATTTCGCGTCTATCCAATCTATTTATCTCCAACATTTTTCTCAATGTAAGAACCGCATTTTTGTAGAATCTCAGCGACGATACGTCGTTCGGTACGGCTTTTGTCAACAGAAGCAATAAACGAAATACTTGAGACGGCGACAAACGACTCAAAACTGTGCAACATCTCTTGTCAAGGAGCTCCAGAGAGTCTTTGGAAGGAGAGCTATGCGTGTGCAACAATTGCTTCTTTATGGATTCTATAAGATCGTTGTAAAGCAAATCACCATTGTCCCGCATATTTTTAGACAAATTGCTTTCTACCGATGTAGCGGACTCAATGGAAGTCGGCAGACGGAGTTCGGATCTATCGCAATTTTTTTTTCGTTCGTTCGAATGCTCCAAAAAATTGAGAAATCGAGTCTGTAATGCGACCTCCGGTAGAGGACCGTCCTTCCATCGCGTCAATGAACTAATCGTTATCAAACGACGATCGTTTGGTTTACAAATTTTTTTTAATATTACGGATTTCCTCAATAAACTCATACCGTCGATATCGAAATCGCGAATGAATAGCAATTATCGTTAGTCAACCGGGCCCTCGATCGGGACATAACCTCTTATTTACGGAGCGAGTTTTTTTATGTTTAATCGAACGACGGCAGTTTGTTGTGTAAAGTTGTTTTTTAAATATGACGGATTTCCTCCTTGATAAACGGTTTACATTGGTATTATAATTGTAATTGTGTTACTGACAGCAGTTCGAAGGATACATAATTAGTGTTTTGTTGATGTAGACAGCTGATCGGTGGTGACACAACCTCTCAATCGCGTGCGCGTCGGTTGCGCTCCGATCCCTTTTCAAAACACCGCGAAACACGCTCGATATACGAGAATTCACTTTAAAACTCTATATTATCCCGCATTCGCTGGTTGATAGAATAATTTTCTTATCGCACGCTTCGTTCTGATCTTATTTGTCACCGATTATCCGAACGGGTTATTTATTTTTTCGTTGTCCCCAAAAACTTTTTATCTCCGGCCTCCGACGTAGAGTTCGTTATTACGAACATAACCTCATTATCGTTTGTATTTAGATCAACAAGAGAATAGACCAAATGATTAAAACTCTTATAGCTAATGTTATGACGTAAAACGCGAAAAAATGCCGACAGTCATTGCATTGGACGTGTCGCTGTCCATGAGACGGCCGGTCTCGGGATTCGGCAGCAACGACGGTGCGCAAGGCGAACAATTGACGAGACATCATCTCGCCGTTCATGGGATAAATTTGCTACTCAATTATTTACAGATAAATTCGAGGCTCGAATTTGTATCTCTGGTAAGATAAATTCCATGATTTTGAAGCATTGCGACGGAAGGCATTTTTTTTTAAATTCGTTTTTTCTCGTACGCAGGTGGTATTCTCGTCTTTGTATGAAGTCGTTTGTCCGTTTACGCGAGACTACGACAGCATCAGAGCGAAGCTCCGGAACATAGAGGAATGCGACAAAACATGTATAGAAACAGCTCTTCACGGGGTGAACAATGTTATAATGGCAGAATGGGGAAATACCACCGCTTGCCAAGTTGTTTTGATTACCGACGGCAATCCTGGTATAGGACCCATGTCGCTGGGTGACTCTTTGAATTCGTTGAATATCGGCAGAGAAGCGAATCCCTTTCCTCTGCCGTTTCCGTATCCGGGAAAACTGACCATAGTATGCGTCGCAAATCAACAGGGTAAATTGCCGCGTTAAATAATTCGGAGAATTCTATAATTAATGCGATCGATTGATTTTCGTCAATATCTCTGTTCTTTCCACAGATGCCGGTTTAGCTTTTGGTTTGCCTCTGTATCACCGTCTCGCGGAACTCGCCGGCGGCGATAGCGGCGTTCTGGTACCGGATGGCCATTTGTCGAAAAATTCAATGACCAATTGCTTCCAAAAATTGGCGGAATCGAACTATGTGCCGTTTCAGGGATATTTGAAAAGCGGAAATTTAGGTTCTCGCGTTCTACTTTCGCCTCCGCCTATGGTGAGTCTTCTGTGGAACCGATAGACGCGGTGGCAATCCCCATTAAACATTAAAGTTATCGCATTTTAGAAAAAATTGCATTATCGGGTTTAGCATCGTCTTAACCCGAAACTGTTTTGCAAAAAAAAAAAAAAAATTAATCGCGCGATTTAGAGTGACGAATTTTTTTTTCGTTTCGCATAAATACGGTATAAAGAACGTTTATTTTTTCAGCCGTATACGAAGAAAACGGATTTCGAACTTTTGCCAAACTTGACGATATCAAAGACGATAGAAATTTGTGGTTTCGTATCGGTAGTCGATGTCGGTAGTCCAAGCGCTATATCGAGACACTTGATACTACCCCTCGCGACGGAGAAGACGCCGAGCATGCAGGGGGTGTCTCTGGAAGAAGAATCGGACAACGAGGACAACGGCGACGAAGGAAAATTGGCATCGTTCTGCGTTTTGTTGCACGGCGCTCTGAAAGTCGAAAATATGGCAGCTCTCTGCTTGCTAAATAGCGATTGGTACGGTTTCATTTATTCGTGGGCCGATACCAAGAAAAAATCGAACTTAATGCTCACCGTCCTCGAGCCGGGATTGGACGTTGTCCCTTGGCTCGGTAATTTCAATCATATGGGTACAATAGATTTTGTTGCGAACAAAAACGGCGATTATAGCTTTCCCGTAAAACCTTCCGAAAAAAGAAGCTACTCGCAGAACGCTCCGTCGTGGATAAGGCAAGTCGGTCTCCAATCCGATATACAGAAGATACTGAGACACGCGAGAAAACTACCGGAAAAAACGCAAAATTTCTACAAGGTAATAATTAAAACGGCAATCCATGTCTCGCAGTCATGGAATCGACAAATCCATTGTTGTTGTTTTTTGGTTTAACGCGAAAACATCTTTGGCGAGAAAATTTTAAAAGTCCTAAAAAGCGTTATTAGGCACTTTTAAAAATGTGTTCATGATATTTTAGCGACGACAAATCCATTTTAAGGCGTCCGATCGATTCTCGATGAAATTTCTTTGACGCCGCGATCTCCGCGTTAAAGATGTTTTCGCATTTATTTTCCGCGATTTACTTGGCAGCTTTGCGCGAAATAATTTTTAACGAGAAAATATTTGTCGCAGGAATTGAATAGACTGCGACGCGCAGCTTTGTCGATGGGTTTCGTCGAGCTTCTGGAAGGTTTGGCTTCGATATTCGAGAGGGAGTGCACCCTTCTTCCCCCAAATTTACATCTCGACTGTACGATACAAATGGGACACGTTGCCGAGATGCTGCGAAAACCGTATTCTCGCGAACTGAAGAACAATATTACGCCGGTTAGAACGAAATTTCATCCGGGAGATCAATAAATTATTTCATTATTTCATTTTGTCATTTTTTTCGCGATAAACTCTCGGATTATCCCTCTTTGGATTTATCGCTTGCGGAATATCATTGTGGTGACATCTGTGCGGCGCTTTCGATAATCCGAACTTTCTTTATACACCCTTTTGTAACAAAACAAATACTGTAAATATGAATGTCAATAAATAATTACGAATCAACAATGTTCAATGAAAAAATTGCATTAAACCAAAAAAATATATATATAAATTCTCAATAATGGTTCGCCAGTAGTCGTGAACCCCGTTGACGACTTCAGTTCGACGTAAAACTATCGATCGCGCGTGTTTCGCAATGTCCGTGAAAAGGACACTGGTTTTCGCGAAGAGACAAACATTTTTCAAAGAATGTCACACGCGATGGACCGAGTTTACCGATAAAATCCGAAATTTCGAAACACCGGCGAGATTCAAAGATACGTTCGTCGAGCGTTGGGGTACGTCTCGCGAGGTGCGATAACATTTCGTTGAGGTTATGTTCGCGATTCAAATTCCGTCGATTTGCAGGTAAATATTGGCGAAACGTTTATCTCGATTATCAGGAAGTCGCGGTCGAGGTTGTCAAAGGATGCAAGGAACGTCCCGTTCGTGCTTCGATTTATTTTTCAGGTAAGTCGCGCGATAAATTGCGATTTCGTTTGCGAAAAAAAAAAAATTTCATTTCACCGCAAAGTCGCCGGTTTTTTCACGAAAATTTTACAGCTTTAGGAGGCGCCTATTATCTCGCCAAACATAATCCCGATGAAACGTCGTATCGGGAACTTTATCTACGAAATACCATGAAATTGGTTCCCGTCGGCGAAGCGACGCGGAATCCCATAGCCGTCGAGAGAATCAAATTTCTGGAACGTTGTTACAACGAGAACACTGTGCGGAGACTGAATCTTGGATTATTGTCTTTTATATGGATAGACAATTACGATGACGCTTGCGCGCACTACAAGGCTTCCTGCAGATATCTAAAACCGCGATACGTCACGTTTCATCAAAGGATAATCGACGTCGGTTTTTTGGATACTTGGTGGGTATGGAAAGAAAAAATGATAGATTACGACGTCAATGAAGATGAATTTAAAAACGCGAATGCATCGTCGTGATGCCGAATTTACCAATAATCGATTGTACAAAAGGTTCGTTATTAAATATTGTTAAAACAAAAAAAAAAAAAGAGGCTTTTGGGATTTCATTGTTATAGACTCAGGGAAAGGAGACGCGCGCGTTAAAAATCATTTTTTTATTATTTTTCCCTTTATTGCGCAAATACTTAGCATATCGCGCGAGACGCGTAAAAAAAAAAGCGTCGATTTAATAATCTGTATACGTAATATCATTCTATAAAAATATCAACATCTTTGGAAACTCGTACGAAATTCTACGTGATAAATTTGAAATTTTTCTCGTTTTCTTTTGATCTTTTTTTTTTTTTTTTTTTTTTCGTTTTTTAACATTCTATAAAAATGTGAACAGTCCTTCGGCCATTCGGGGCGTCCAATTGCATCCGACATGAAGATTTTTTCACGATACTGAAACGAAAAGAAAAATAAATTATAAAGAGTTTCGATGATTTTGCAATTCTTCGAAATATCGACGATCTTGAAAAATTACCGCGAGCGTAAACAACAGCTGTGCGACACGGAGTGTAAATCATCATTCTGTGCGAACGATCGTTGTACGGTTCCGGTTTCGTGAAATGACTGACGCTCGTGTCCAAACGTTCTTCACCGCCGAATTGTTTATCATCGCTGTTCAGAACGGCTTTATATTCTCCCGGCGCGTGAACGCCGATCGTGTAATCGGCGAACGATTTCGACGGATGGAAGTTGAAAACGAATACAAGACCGGCGCGTTCGTAGACAATCACCTTGTCGTCCTCGTGTTTGCAGCTGACGTACGCCTGTGACCGGTAAAAAAATCGGTTAATCGGTATAATCGGTTGAATCGGTAAAAAAAAAAAAATAAAAAAAATAAATAAAAAAATGTTTATCGTTGGATAAGGAAAAAAATCGATCTTACGGGATCGGCGTGAAGCCATCCGTATTTCTCTTCCAGATTATTCATTTCGCGATCCCAATTGTTCATAAATTTGTATTTCAGCATATCGTCATCGACCAAATTCCATTGGCGACGCGCGTAGTGATAACTGTCGTTGTTGCCGACCCGCGGAAAGTCCAGCCATTCCGGATGACCGAATTCGTTACCTGCGAAAATAGCAGCGCGCCTCTGATAAGATTTTTGTTTTTTCAAATATAATTATATATGATGATAAAGTGTTCCTATAGCGAGGAGACTCGACGAGTTTTGGGGTCAACTGCAGACTCACCCATGAAGTTGAGATAAGCTTCGCCACCGAGCGAATGCGTGATTAGCCTAATGATGTTGTGAAGAGCGATACCCCGACTGATAACGGAATTTGGCGGACTAACGACACTCATGTGAGTGTACA
Source organism: Buathra laborator (assembly GCA_934046635.1). NCBI lineage: Eukaryota > Metazoa > Arthropoda > Insecta > Hymenoptera > Ichneumonidae > Buathra > Buathra laborator. The sequence continues at coordinate 17,255,316 of OW203897.1, forward strand.
TGTCTTTGTCCATTAGCCAGAAGGCGATCGTCTTGTCGCCGACGAGCGCCTGATCGTGAGATTCCGCGTACGCGACGGTCTTTTCCATCCATCGGCGATTGCTCAGTACCCAAGTTAAGTCGCCCATTTTCCAATCCTCGTCTTTCACCTCTTTCAGAAGCTTAATCCACTTGTCGGGTAGCGCCATTGCGAGACGATAATCGAAGCCAAGACCTCCCTCGTCGACGGGCCTGCAAACTCCCGGCATGCCGCTAACGTCTTCGGCTATCGTTACCATCTCCGGGTAGAGATTGTGAAGCAAGTGATTCGTTATCATCAGATATACTAAACCCTCAACGTCCACGTTGAGACCGAAATATTCGTCGTAGTGACCGGTGAATCCGGTACCGAAGCCTCGCGAGTGGTACAGCATCGAAGTTACCCCATCGAATCTGCAGCATTTTTATTTTTTTTAATTTTTTTTTTTTTTTTTTTAATTCATTCGATAATTAGATGAATTTGGTATATCTTTCGTTCAACAGCTTCGATATCTTTACCTAAATCCGTCGAAGCCGTATTCCTCGATGTACCATCGCAAATTTGATAGCAAAAATCTTAGCACATCGTAGTCGCCGTAGTTGAAGAGACGACTGTCCCATAGCGGATGATCGCCGCGACTTCCCGAGTGAAAGAAACATCCGTCCGTACCGTCGAACATGTTCAGACCGTCGAGGGTATTTTTCGATGCGTGTGAATGCACCATGTCAAGCAAAACGTACAGACCGTGCTGATGGGCGACGTCCACCAATTCTTTTAGCTGCTCCGGAGTTCCGTATCGCGATGATGCCGCGTAGAACGAAGTTACCTAATGGAATACGTATTTTTATCGTAAATTTATTTCACCGTACAACGATTATCCAAAAAAGTTATAGATAAATCGGTAAAAAAAACCGTTTCAACCTGAAATTTACAGAACAATGTTCTTCGATATTAAAACTTTGAGAAACAAAAAAAAAGCGAAAGTTTCCCACGTATTTATCCTTAAAAAAAAAAAAAAACAACACGTAAATCCGTTTTTTATACCTGATATCCAAAACTCGCGTAATAAGCGTGTTCCATTATCGCCATAAGTTGTATGGCGTTGTATCCCTGCTTGACGATTCTCGGTATCGTGTCTCTCGCAAATTCGAGATAAGTTCCGACACGTAATTCTTGAGTAGCGATACCGACGTGACACTCGTAAATTCGCAGACTTTCCGGTTTCTTTGGCTTCGGATGTTTCATTCTGTAAACCTAAAATTTCCAGAATTATATAATTTCTAAATGCAAAGAAAAAAAAATTCGTCAATTCGGAAAATTATTTAAATTGAAAACATTGTTTTCGGAAATTTGAAAATTTTCCGAAAAAACGAAAATTGTTGGAGAAACTTTTTTTTTTTATATAGATATGGATAGAAAAAAATCGGAATATATCGATATATCGATATATCGACATATATCGATTTTTTTTTTTATTTAATTTTTTTTTTTTTTTTCTTTTCCGCTCAGACAAACCTCCTCTTTCGGCGGATGCCAGATACGTTGCTTGTAGGTAACTCCTTGACTCCGATCTTGCGTAACGTACGTTGCCCACGGTGAGAGACGTTCCAATAATTCGCCTTTGTGATCCTTTATGATGAGTTTTACTTCCGAAAGATGATTTAAGGGACAAGAGCCATCGGCATTGGGAGGTAATTTTAATTCCCATTTACCGAATTCTAATTTCTCGTAACGAGTCTTTGTTCTGTCCCAACCGTCTGCAAGTGAATTTCTTTTTCTATACATATTTTTTTAGATTTTTTTTTTTTTTTTTTTTTTTTTTAAGACACGAGAAAAGTTACTTACTGAAGTCTCCCGTGAGAAAAACTTCCTGAGCTCCGGGTGCCCATTCCAGGGCTGTTACGCTGTTATCTTCGTTTACGCGAATGCCAAATTTTTTATACGCCGTGGAGAACGCAGTAAGATCGCCGTCCCCCGTTTCTATCTTTTCCAAATAATCCTTGAACAGCGCATATCTGAAATGATTCATTAATCGTAGATACGATAATGCCGACGCGACAAATTATTATATTTTTGTTACGTAATCCAAAGGCTTTCTAATCTTAGCAGCATCCATCCGTCCCAATAATTATTTCATCTCATTAAATCGGATTAATGTATTAAAAAAACGACAATTTCTTCTTTATTATTTTTAAGACTCAACGAGTAAAATTTAAAGGATCGATTAATTTAATCATTGAAACAAATAATTTGCAAAGAATTTTTTTTGCACTTGTACATCGATACGAATGCATAAGCGCGTTTAAGAAAGATCAAAACATTGCGATACTACGGAGTAGAATAAGGGGGGGAGAGGAAACATCAAACGAACCTTTTGCGAATTTCCGTCTCGTAGGGCTTCAAGTACGGATCTCTTTCAAGAAGTGTCTCGATCGCTGGAACTTCGACCTTCGAAGGATCCATTCCGGACCACTTGCCACCCATTTTAACGACAACTACGATTGCGATCGGCGTGAAACAAAACTCCGAATGTGGATCGGAGAGATCGCGGGTAACAGCGTGTTACCGGCACGGATGCGGTTGCGCGAATGACATATCAAGGTGATTCCCCCACTACTATACGGGCTCTTGACCGTGACACAGAGAGCACAGAGATACACTCTCTCCCACAGTACTGATTCTCCGTTGCGACTGGTTGCGACGGAGATAACGTTGAGATAAGTTTAGACGAGATCGGATAACGTGGGGATCAATGTAACCGGGATTAGATAACGCGGGGATCTATTTGAGGGATCAATTTGACGGGGATGAAAAAAATCGAGACGAAAACAGGTGTTCGCAGTTGCGACAGTGAAAACAATCGTATTAACAATCCGAACAACGAAAAACACGTACTCGTGATAAAGAGTACGCTATCCAGCAGCCACCGTTGCCCCCCAAAAAACCAATCAATGCGCGTGCGCGCGCGATGTAGTATTGTGCTGCCCGATTGGGTCTTTCTATTAGGTCTTTTATAAAAATATTAAATCCTCCGAAATTGCGTTCGGATACTTTTCGTCTCCAATATCGTACTCCCATATGACTCCGTCTTGGAGTAATATTTTTGGAGTACCTTACTTAGTGAGGATGTTGGCTCGGTGACGAGTTAAACTTTGATTTGCTGGTCAAAACAAAAGAAAAAAAAATGTTACGAGTGTCTCAAGAGAACGACGAAGAGCCGCGAAGTTCGAAGTCAGAGGAAGAGAGCGACGAAGTCCAATCCGCAAATGAACCGAAATCTCACGAAGAGACGGAGGAAAAAGAGAATGTGTAATGAAAAACCATAACATGGGGAACGATATACCGAGTTGAGGCGATGCGACAATACTTTTTCGGCAAGGAAAACTATTATCAATGCAATTTCGAAGTTATAGACATTTGAGGAAAAATAATAAGGTCTTTTTCTCTGCGTCTACGTATTGCATTGCGAAAATACTCAATCGGTAAAAAAGAGATTTTTTCTTTTGTTTTACGAATGTATTATGCTTTCCTTTCGCTTTCGTTATGAACGTCAATTTATGTACAACAATGGGATCTTAAATAAGACAATTTATACGACGATCTCTTTTTTTTCATTCGCCGACATAAATATCGCGATCGGAAATTAAATCGCCGTCGGATATAATTTGTCTCCTTCTTCAAACGATGAAAATCGATTAAATTTATACAATTTTTTTTAATTATACAGTACGATTATACTACGCGGGCAGTGTGTTCATTATCTTACGTTATCTTCGCTATCGGGTCGCTAAAGCTTACATTCAATTAAATTGTTTCGAAGCTGTGAAAGAACGTAAATGTTTCAAGCGCTCCCGGCAGAGACTCTATACCCCCTAATCCCATGCGTATAAAAAACTTATCAATTTTATGGATTATATGAAAAAAAAAAAAAAAAAAAAAAATTATATATATATATATATATATATCGTTCCATAACGTCGATTATCGATTTATAAATCGAGACAATACAAACGAAACAATAAATACACAATGAATCAATGATTCACACGACTGAACAACAAACGGATTAATATTTGCGCTGTAAAAAAATATACTATGAATTAATAATTATTTTTAGAATAAATTCTCGCGTAGAATATATATAGAGTTTTACACATGTGTCTTCGAATATCGTAAAATTTATCTATCGGCCGCTCGTGAGTCCGTTTGCGTAAATGCACAGAGCGTTATTTTTTTTTTATATACTACTATTGTAAATTAACTATTGACGGATTGTTCGAGTTATTCGGCCAAATGGCTAAATACGAATGAAACCATTTTTTTTTCTTTTTTTTTTTTTTTTACATACGTCGCTGGACGCAACGCCGACACCTTTGCAATACGGTTAACACTGAGAAACATGTGCTCTTTATATAAATCATTTCGATTCGATCGATCTACGCGCGGAAACAGAAATCGCGAAAAGCGGTGTAACAATAATACTGATTGGTCGACACGCCGCCTATATATCGCTAGTTATGCCGATAAAAGTATTATAAAATCTACAACAAGAGACAAGAAAAATGCGTAGTTATTAAAAATGAAATGAAAAAATTAAAAAAATTAAAAAAAAAAAATTAAAAAAATAAAACAAAACCCTAATCAACGAAAGTAAATCGGTGAACGACACAGCCTCTCCGTCTGTTTGAACACATTTAACGAAAATTACCAACGCCTCGCGAAAAAAAAGACCCCCGCAGTATTGTTGGACGCTCGTGAGATTCTTTGTACTATTTTTCGAGAAACGCAATGATGTATCGAGTCTATGCATAGTAAAGTTAGCATACTATTCGTTTGTTTTTTTTTTTTTTTTTTTTTTTTTTTTCGGGACGCTTATTCGCATCCCTTCCATCGTCCATAAGTCTAAAACAATGGATTTTCGTATATATAACGCGCATACATATATCTTATCATTCACACGAAATACTGAATTTTTTTAATCACTCGCATTCTCGTATCGCGCATTGCGCTTGTAAATCGCTGATCCACACTCCGTAATATCTAATTCTATTCGCGCGAATTCTCGGTTGTCGATGATTCGAAAAAAAAAAAAAAAAAAAGAATATTTACATAGCCAATGTACATCCTTTACAGATTGTACTGTAGGAAAAAAAAAAAAAAAAAAAAAACACGATCCGTGTATGAGTTGCGTATGCGATGACATGATTTGTCTTTTGACTCTTTCGAAGAGACTATATTAACCTATTTGCTCAGTGCATCATCTTGTGAAGCTTTAATATCTTTCCTAATCGTTGCTTCGCCGTTTTCATACCCTTCTTCGGTTTGCGTTCTGCAAAAAAAAAGAAAAAGGCAATGGATTGTGTTCTATAAAATTGAATATTGATAAAAGTAGAGAAAAAAAAAGGGATTTCTTGTTGGGGCGCTTCGATAAAAAAAAAAGGGATGTTGACGATGTCTTACCAACGGGAACCGGTGCGGCTAACTTAGCTTTGACGTCTTTCAGTCTATTGGGACTCGTTAAGATCGAACCGTATCCGATCAAAGGTTTTTCTTCTTCTTCCGCCGGAACCGGTGGCGGCACAACCGCCGGTGGTACTTTCGCTGGCGCTTCCTTCTTCTGTTTGTTGTACGTCCTCTTCGTCGACGTCTGTTAACGAAATAATAAATAGAGAAAAAAAAGCACGCAATGCAAATCAATAATAAAATTACGAAGAACCATTTTCCAGCCGAATAAATAGAACTTCTTAATCGTAACATCGAATTATCCACGTTGCAATAAATGCCTACCAATCGTTTCTTGCATTCTTTCTTCGTGTTATGTTCCGAAAAGTCATCCTGACGCGAAAGTTAGCGTAAAAAAAAAACAAGAGCATAAAATGTCGTTAATTATTGTTTTAGTTATTGCAGCTTCGACGCAAAAGCCAAATTATCGAACGATCGATCGATCGAGCGATGAAATTCATCAGAATTTTTTGCAGTTGGAATCGTTTCTTCGACTCACCGGTTGTTTCGCTCGTTTCGCAGCCGCAGCTTCGAGACCCTTTTCCACCGATGTTTTTTTAACGCCTTCTCGCGCCGGTCTGTTAGTTTTCGGAAGAAGAGGACCCACTCGAGCTTTTGGATTCCAAGCTTCGTCGACGCGTCTCTTTCCTCGCGGTTTGAAGATGTATTCCTCGTCGTCCGAGGCGTCCAATGCCGGATAAACTGTCGCAAAGACAATCGTAATGTTAATTCTGTTTTTTCTGTTTTATTTTTTTTTTTTTTTGCGAAAAAAGAAGGTAATGAAAAGCAAATGCCGCTACGGCAAAGCTTGAGATTACTAACTGAAATCTTCGTCCTGATGAACTTTATCGATGTTTTCTATCGACTGATCGTCCTCGTCGTCGTGACCGGATCTACTCGATTTCGTCGACTTCGTCGGACTGTCGGATGTCGTCGAGTAGCATTGCTCGCTGAACGACAACATTCCCGCGATGGCTTCGCGCGTCGACGGTGATGCCCTGTCAGAACTGGCCGTTTTCAATTTATAAATACTAAGACATCGATTAAAAACGTAACTACCGAATGAACCTGACCGCCGCGATTCGCAATTTGCGTTCGCATACGCCTACGAGAAATTAACAAAGTTTCGTATTCGATTGCGGAGACGATTACGCGTCTCATCCGACTGTTCCTTACGTTCGCCGTTGTTGATCGATCGATCATTTATACACGATGGAGATGGCATCATTCAATTCGGTGGTAAACGCCGTACAACATTTACATACTTACCCGATCGGCGGCGGAGCGGCCGGCGCGAACGGTGGATTCGTCGTCGCGGGTCTAAAAAAAAAATGAAAAAAAAAATGTAATCGCCATTAGAACGATAACAACGAAATCGTCAATAGATAATATTCGTCTACAAGTAGATTTTTTTTAAAGGGGAAAAAGCGCAAGAATTTTTCTAAAATTCATGTAAAATATACGTACGGAACTTCCAACTTTTGCGGACCTGCGCCTAACGTGTACGCCGAAGCTTTCAGAAGTTCCTCGATACCGTTTTTCGGCACTTCCGCCGCAGCGTCGATTCCACCGGCGACATTTTTTTTCACCCTCTTTTGTCCACCGGATTTCGATGCTTTTTTCCGCTTCGGTCCCTCGTCTATTGTGAAACCTCCGTAATCACTTTCGTTACTGCCGTCGTGAAAGTCGTAAACGGAAGTTTGTTTCCAAGTTAATTCCTTGGGAGTTTCGACCGTCCGATCGATCGCGAAGTTACCGTAAACGTTGACATTGTCGTTCGTACTTCTGACGACTTCGTTGTCACCGAGTTTGAATCTTATCACAGTGGGACTTTGCTTTCCGGCTTTGTTCGATTTTTTTAGGATACCGACGGTTTTCTTTTCATCGACAACGGCGTTCGTTTTGGAATAAGGATACGATGCGGGTTTCGGCAGCGTGAGTTTCAACGGCGGCCGCAGGATCATCGGCTCCTCGACTACAGACTCCGTTTTTATAGTCACACCTTTGACCGTCGCGGTGAATGGATTACCGGCCATTCTATCCGCAACGTCGTAAGCCACGAAATCCTTGTTGATCGGCTTTTTTTTCTTTCTCTTACTCTCGCGCTCGGGTTTCGGTGGATTCAACGACATGAGATATCGCTCCGCGTGTCTTATCTCTTTACTCAAATCCTTTAGCAACTTTTGACTGTTAACCGTTTCGGGTATTTGTCCGCGACTCATCATGTTGTACTGAACATAAACAGAAATATATTGATAGTTCGATCGGATTTATATATATATTGATTCGCTCGATTATTGTAAAAAGCTCACGTCTTTGTCGGTGTTCCACTGCTTCAACACGCATAACAAAGCCTTTACTCCCTGCAGGAAGTACGGTGGACACTTTTTCTCCTCCTGATTGAGCTCTCGAAGGTCTTTGAGCAATTTTTTCGCCGCGAACCAATTGATCGTCTCGAAGCCCGGATAACGAAACTTCTTTGGCGTTTTCATCTTTCTCTCCAATTCGTATATTCTAAATAAAAAAAAAAAAAACGGTGAGACAAGAATGCGCGTAATATCGCTCATCGTTCCTTCGTCTTCGGTATCGTCGAAATGTTATCCGCAATAATCAACGGATGTTACTCACTGTATCTGCATTGGAATGTTGAGGCTGTGAACGAAATTTCCACCGAAAACGAGGGAATCAACGGGCGTTAACACCGCGTGAATCCATCCCGTTGGTATCATCATTGTCTGTCCCTGTTTTATAACGCATTTGAAACACGCGTCCGCCTGATCTCCGAAGAACGTTTCGCTCTGCGCAGAGCTGCACATCCATTGCTGATACAATTGCAAATTCGCCGCCGTTGGCTTGACGAGATAGAATATCTTTTCGCCGCGCAACACGTGATACCATACCGACGTGCCCCCGAAATCGACGTGAAAGTCTGTAAAACTATCTTTCACACCCATTAAACAGTACTTCTGTACCTCGGGACGCTTCAGTTCACTCTCGTCGGACCAATCGCGCGGCCATACGGAATTTACCCAGTCGAGCTTCCGGGCGATGTAAGGGGCTTCGACCATCGGTGATAGACTGCAATGTTCATTTTACCAATTATTTCACTACATTTCGCCTCGAGAAAGTTGACAATTTTTTTTTTTTTTTTTTTTTTTTCTTTTTTTTTTCTAACATTGTCAATCTATTGCCAATTTTTTTTTTATACCCTGTATTCGTAAATTCGAGACTTATGACATTGAAGACGCGCGTTCTGCACGGATCGTTGTAATATTCGACAAAATCTCTCAGCTTCATTCTTACGTTGCTCTGTCTTGTTACATCGATTACATCCATTTCTCGATCGCCGCCTGTAAATTAATTTTATCGTCAATGGATCGCCACGAGCGCTCGGTAGGAGCGATAGATATCAAAGAGCTTCGTACCTATGTAACTTTCTACGTCGTATACGCTGAAATTTGCCGGCGGGACAGTCATGTCCAGTCCATCTTTGCCGTCGATAATTATCGGATTTTCGAATCCGTTGGTCTGCAAATACTCCAGCGTCAACTGCTGTCCCCTAACGTGTTTGACGACGTCGTCTGCTTTTGGAAAATTTCTCGACTTTAATTCTCTGACAAATACCGATGTGCCGGTTTGCACCGGTTTCGTTTCCGCGTTTGGCTCCGAATATTCGTGACGATGCCAGTTTGTTCTGACTTTTGCTGTAAATAAAAATAAAAATTAACGAATAACTCGTTGTGACAATTTTTTTTTTTTTTTTTTTTTTTTTTTTTTTTTTTTTTTTTTTTTTTTTTTTTTTTTTTTTTTTACCTATCGACGGACCGCACGTCGTTTCGCATTCGGGACAATGGTATTTGTTCAGGTCGGTCGATGTGTACTCCTTGACGGCGACGCATCTGTTAGTTTTGAAAAAAAACATTATCTTGAAAATTGCGCAATTACGAACATTTCGGAAATATTTATGCAACATTCGCGTCGAATTCGTCGAAGACTGTTGATAAATTCGACGGGATTTTCGAATATAATTTGATTTCCCGTTGCGCGCGGAACGACGCGATAGGTTATGTTGTCGACAACAACAACATTCGAGACTCTCAAAACACCCGTCGATTCAGATCCGGAGAACACAACAACGATCGGTCGCACGAGTTTTACAAACGTATCGCGTAATCCATCGAAACCGTGCGGCACCGGTACATTTTTAAGAGGTGAAAGAACAGCACAAATATCCGATGGGCGTAAATTGAGGACGAGTTTACGATTTCGTATTCGTTGGTTAATTTTCACGATTTTTTAAAATGATTTGAACGTTCGACGAAACAAACGCGAACTCACCCTCCGTGATACCATTTCTTGCAGATATCGCACTGTATCATAAATTGTTCGGTATCATAGATGATACCGCAAAAACAATAATTATTTTGCAAGTCCATATTTTTTTGTGGTTACTCGTTTGCCAAAGCTTGGGCTGCTTGAATCCACGGATCATTCGACGTGATCAAAAGATAAGCTCGCGGACGCTTGAAAAAAGCAATAGAGCGTGTCGCAACCGTCTTAGTATGAAAATATTCAACTAGATGGCACACGTTAACTGTTCTGTGACGAACCGTGTGTCTCCGCGATTCGTCGATAAAATAGGAATTCCATTTAATAACATGTGAACGCGCGAATTACACGCCTATAATTTGAATTGGCGATGCGAGTGGTGCAAATGCGGCTGGTAATGCTACCGCAAAGAAATACTTGTAACCGCGATCAAAATTATCACTGTGGTCACAAAGTTCCATCTAAATTTCTTTCAAGTATTTTTTTACCGTAAAATTGTGAAAAAAAATGATATCGGATGTTTTTCAATTCATTTATTTTTCAACACTGCATGCTTACATGAATTTCTAATTGAAAAAAAAAATGTTTGTTGTTTCTTTTTTTTAATTAAATTTTATCATGAAGTTTCACTACTTAATCATCAATTAACTACTGACATTTATTCACTTTTCTCTGTCGCAAAAATAATGAAAGTCGTGTACAATTATTTTCAGTGATCCTGAAGTGGGCGTCAAATTCGTAGATGCGTCGAACATGCATTACTTGCACATCGAAAGACGAGAAGAGTTTGTAATTGTGATGAACGCAAATCGCGATCGGAAGAAGTTTTGGCGCACCATGAATTTCAACGAGAACAGAGCCGCTCGGCAATTAAGATTTGCGCGAGAATTTAATTTTCAGAAAATGGTGGCGCGATCTTTACTGCCCTTTTCACGTCGAGAGTAACAATTTCCGTCTACATTTCGTCGCTTCGCCAACTTTTTTTTATAATTATTCTACTACGAAAATAAACATAACATTTTTGATGACTTTTTCAATTTTTTGTTCTTTTACTATTTTTCGATAACTATTATCTCCTAAACATACACGAGACATTTTATGTAACTTTTTTTTAATAGCGTCTCGCATCTCGTTCTACTCTTGACGAGTTGATTGTTTTTACTTTTTTTCCTTCCGAGTAATTAACCGAAGATAAGAATTTGTCTTCGCCGAATAAATAAGCCGTAACACAACGGACAGTTGCTCAGTACAGTACCGCGCGATTTAGCGAAAATACGCATATAACAACGATCGTGCGTGCGCTAATAATTACGTTTCCGAAATTCCGTTTTTCTTCACCCTCGACTGACGCCAGTAGTGTCTGGTAACTTGTCGCTCGAACGAACCGATCGATTGTCTATTAGATCGAGGGATAAAAAAAAAATTCAATTCGGCGTACACTTATGAAGATCCACGTGGAATTGACTTTGTTGCTGGTCACTTCGATCCTCGCGGGTGACGAAGCAATAACGATCTCAACACCGTCGGGAAAGATCAGAGGTGTCTACAAAAAGTCTCAGTATGGCAAACCATTTCAATCTTACGAGGGTATCCCGTATGCTAAGCCGCCGGTCGGCGATCTGCGCTTTCAGGTAACCGACACGGGATATAAGGGATGCAAAAATAAATTTAAAAAAATTAAACAAATTTGATAAAAAGTAAAATACAACGACAAATTCTCCGTACAAGAGGTTCGATGCAATAATGAGAAAAATCTTTGCACAGCCTCCGGAGCCGATAGATCCTTGGGACGATGTGCTCGATGGAACGAAACCCGGCGGAGAGTGTCTGCAATACTTGATCCTTTACAAGGATCCGTCAAAAAGGGTGAAAGGCACCGAGGATTGCCTCTATCTGAACGTCTACACGCCCAACAAAAGTGTTGAGGCATTGTTACCGGTTTTCTTCCACATTCACGGTGGATCCTTTCAGTTTGGTTCGGGAGCCGGTCAAGGGTCGCCGGATTATATTATGAATAGAGACGTCGTTCTCGTTACAAGCAATTATCGTCTCGGACCGCTCGGTATTGACGAATTCATTCTATAATCCATGATTCGGAGGGCGCCGGTGTTTATATTAGATTTTCTTATATTTGTTTTTCCTTTTTTTTTTTCTTCTTATATTAAAGGTTTCCTGAGCACCGAGGACGAGGTAGTACCGGGTAACATGGGTTTGAAGGATCAAGTTCTCGCGCTTCAGTGGGTCTCGGAGAACATTGAATCGTTCCGCGGTGATCCAAATTCGGTAACTCTTTTTGGTCAGAGCGCAGGTGCTGCGAGCGTTCATTACCACTATTTATCACCGATGAGTCGAGATTTGTTTCACCGTAAGTCCACTTTTTTTCCGAATTAGATATATTATTATTTATAATAAAAATATTGCTATTAGAGATAAATTGTATTATATTTCAAAGATTTGAGTAGTTCCGCCTCTCCGATTTCGCGATACCCATTCCGTCTTAGTTATCTCTGTTTTTTTATAGCTTTTTAAAGCTTCCGACTTTCCTTGTATTTCAACAAACTCCGGTCTCTACATCGCCAAATAATTAATCCATTGAATCGACAAATTTATTTGTCATGCATAACGCATAATTTGTTCAGTTAATTAATTAATTATTTTAACAATATTTACCCATTGAATTGCGTTGAAGCAGACGTAACAGTGTTATCTGTGTTTTCATACAGGTGGTATATCTGTGAGTGGAACAGCTTTGAATTGTTGGTCGCAAACCAAAGCTTCGCTTGAAAAAGCGAAAAAACTCGGAGTTTTGATGGGATGTTCAACGGATACCAACGAAGATTTGGTTGATTGTCTTAGAGATTGTTCCGCGGAGGATATAACGGACGCTGATTCCGAATTCATGGTAAACTATCTTAATACGATTCTTATCTATAATCCGGCGTTCGTTATCTTTGTTTTTACTACACCTTCCTACTACAATTGGATACAATTTAACGTCGTTTAATGACCCTCGTTGGCATACGTGTCGTGTTACTTACACATTGTTTGTTTGCGACCGATTGGATGGAATAAATTACGCGCACGTTTTCCTTACGGAACTCATAAGCTGGTAATTTCGGGAAGGCCGGGGATATTCGAAGGTCGAAGAACGGAGCGGCAAGCCGGAGTTTTTTCCGTATTAAAAAAAATGAATTATTCAATTCAGCGACTATGGCACTTTATGGAATTACAGTGCATCGCGTGATGAGTAATTTCTTAGAGTATCATAATCACTGCGTGAAATCGTTGATCTTTTTGCAGCATTTTTTCCGATTTTCCCGTGTTTAAAATACCCCGGTGCGATAATCCCCGCGTGCGATAACAAACGTTATTCGAGTTGCAGGTAATTAAACAACAAATGCCGAAGACGAAAATGGCATGGCGATGCATACCGACCTCGTTAATTTCTATCCGTCGGTACTGACCCACTTCGCAATTGTAATTACGCCCTCGACCTCCTATATGCGAAGTTAAACGGTAGCGGCTTACGTTGTCATTACCCAAATACGTTTTAATCCACTCGCGCTCCTCGGCCTATGCGGCTTTACAGCGGCGACAACAATTTTTAAGTACCCTGGAACCATAATTAGACATCAAACCCCTCGATAGAGCCGACCCTCCAGTCCACTTCCATCGATGTCAGTTTCGATGCCTCGCAATTGTCCCAATAGCCTCCCAAATCGGTTAAATCGGGAGGTCGGGTATTCCCCGATGCACGCTTCCGATTGGTCCTTTCAAATCCGACTCTCGAGGGGTTGCCTGCTCCATGGCTGGGGTTCTTAAAGGGTTTCATTGTAGATAGATAGATAGATAGATAGATCTATCGGATAGATAGATAGATAGATAGATCTATCGGATAGATAAATAGATAGATAGATCTATCGAATTGTGGGATACATCCCCTAAAAAGTAGATTGCGGCATTCTCCGCGAAATAAAAGATTTTTATTAATCGAACAGGGTTGGCTATACAATCCCGATGTTCCCTTCGGTCCCGTCGTTGAAAAAAATGCCGATACACCGTTTATGGACAAATCGCCCGTCGACGCAATTATCGACGGCGATGCGGCCGATCTACCATGGATCACCACCGTCGTGGCGGACGAGGGTCTCTATACGGCCGCGCAATTTATCAACAATGATACGCTAATCGGTGAATTAAACGATAATTGGGAATCCATCGCTCCGCATCTTCTCGATTACAATTTTACGATTCCGTACTCGCAACACGCCGCTGTTGCCCGTAAAATAATAAAGCATTATCTGGGAAATAAGACAATCAACAAAAAAACAGTAAGCCGTGTCGTCGATCTTATGGGCGATCGTCTGTACCTTGTTGATGCCGAAAAGAGTATCAAACTTCAGGCTAAAGCGAACACGAGTCCCATCAGAATGTATTACTTTAATTATCGAGGAGAATATAGCCTCACCGAGGCATTCACCGGTACTAAAAAGAATTTTGGTGAGTTTTTTTTTTTATTTGTTAACTCTATCTTCCGGCATACGATGAATCTAAATTTTGCCGATTGCCGCCAGGCGTTTCGCATGCCGATGACGAGTTTTACGTTTTTCCCGGACCCAATGGACTGGTGACGAAGAAACGGGACTTAGAGATGAGCAAATATATAGTCAACTTGTGGATATCGTTTGCCACCACAGGGTTGGTTGCCGTTACTTTCTTAATTTTTCTTTTTTTTACAATTTAGGGATATAAATGGAAAATAGCGCTTTTATAATAATTCTAGTATTTTTCCGAAACTTTCCGAGACCTTCAAATATTTTCTGATATTTTCTAATATTTTCCAATATTAATGACATTCATGATATTAATAATATTGCCAGAACTCCCGATGCCGGTATCGATTGGGTACCGGTCGATCCATCGTCGGCATCACTCCGGTACTTGTACATTGCCGGACCAAATAAATATTCAATCGCGGAAAGCAGCGATTTGGGGCACATTCATTTTTGGAACACCATCGACTTCGACGAGAACAAGCCGACTGTCTAATTTCTCTTCGAAGGATAATTAAGATTTTCCCGAAATCATAGGAATCCAATGGTTTTGTCAGTTTCTCGTAACGGTTAAGCGGATATAACAATATCACCGAGAATATGAAATATCGGTATTAGCGGTCAATTATATCGATTTAAAAGATTGTCATTAAACACCTTCGAAAGTTTGGCAAATGTGAAACAATAAAAAAAATTGTTATTTTTTACTCCAGCGACAGAGAATAAAAGAGAGCGTAATAATCCTTTCGACGATCGAATAAATCAAATAATCACTGTAATAATCGATGGTTTACGATACAAAAAAAACAAAAATTATAAAGTTGCGTTGTCCGAGTGATTTTTTCAATTTACAAAATATTCCGGCGAAAATCTGAGTACGAATTGTAGTAGAAATATATAATTTTTTTTTTAAGAATGATAAAACATTTTTCAATCATTGTCATTGAACTTTCGGATAGATTGTCGCCGTTATTGCAAAAATAAAAACTTCAATTATACTTCAATTTCTCGTAATACGAAAGATTGGTGTTGGCGGTCAATTATTGCGATACAAAAAATTGTCCCAAACTGCTTTTGGACGTTAAATAAATACCAATTAACTGAAAAAACAAATTTTTATGTTTTTCTCCAGCGATACATTTACCAGATTATTATTTTGACAATGTTTCGACAATGACGATATATTTCTTAAATTACCAATTCCAATTGAGAGACCTTGTTTTAACCTTCGTACAATCTATAATTGCGCATAAATTAGTCAGGCAATTTTATTCAAAAAACGAGTAGCCAACGATTATTATAAGACGGTAACTCACCGGGCGACAGTATTTTTTTTTTTTTTCTCAAAGTAAGACTTCGCTAAATCTATAGTACGGTTTTGAAGAGCGGCGAAGGTAGTTTATCCGTTATCGAGTAAGTTTCACTAAAAGTTTACTTCATTCCAAAAATAAATATCGATTTTTTTTACACTTTGCGATATTCGATAAATATATTTTATTTTTTCAAACAAATTGCTGAAATTTTTTTTTTTTTTTTTTTAAATGACTAAAAATATCTTCATCGATTCGGTCGAGAAGCACTTTCCAACGAACAAATAGAGTTTTTTCTCATCACAATCTGATTAATCTGCACGGGTTATATTTCGGCGAATATCTCTAAATTGTCAATAAAAAAAAAAGGAAAATGTCACCGAGGATACTGTTGGGATTTACCATGGTCCTGGTCGCCCGGACTCTCGGGGACGATGGAGCACCGAGGGTTTCAACGGCTTTGGGGCCTATCAGAGGTCACTGGCAAAGGTCTCAGCACGGCAGAGAGTTTCAATCCTTCGAGGGAATTCCTTACGCCATACCGCCAGTTGGAGAACTTCGTTTTCAGGTAAAATCCGACACGCATCCGTTACGTAAAAAAAAAAAACGATAAATGAAGGTCTTGTAAGACATTCCGAGGATAAAAACATCAATTCCCAGAACGTTTCTTATTAATAAAAAAAAAAAAATTGAAGCAAGGAAATTCCTTCTACAGCCTCCGCAACCCATAGAACCGTGGATCGGCGAACTTCCGGCAACGAAACCGGGTTCTCTATGCCTTCAGTATATGCATCTTTATCAGGACCCCTCCGACAGGGTAACGGGAGCCGAGGATTGTCTCTACTTAAACGTCTACACGCCGATAGATCGAGAATCATCGTCGTGCGATAAAAAATTGCTTCCGGTTATATTTTACATTCACGGCGGAGCATTTCAATTCGGATCGGGATTCGATCAAGGCAAACCGTATTACTTCATGAACGAGGATCTCGTTCTCGTCTCCATTAATTACCGTCTCGGAGCGCTGGGTAATTGTTCTGAGATCTTATTAATCGCTAAAAATGAATGATGGAATGAGAGAATTATTCTGAGATCTTATTAATCGCTAAAAATGAATGATGAAATGAGAAAAATGAACTATTAGCTGCTTCCGTATTACAGGTTTTCTGAGTACCGAGGACTCAACGGTGCCGGGCAACATGGGCCTCAAGGATCAGAATCTCGCGCTACAATGGGTCTCGCAGAACATAGAATCTTTCGGTGGCGATCCGAATTCGATAACATTATTCGGTCAGAGCGCCGGTGGCGCGAGTGTTCATTACCACTATCTATCGACGATGAGTCGAGGATTATTTCATCGTGGGTTCCAATATCATCCCCTATAATTGTCCCACAAAAAAATCATTGCCAATCGCCTGCTAATCAAACGAAAGATTTTTTTTTTGCCAAACGCAGGTGGCGTCTCTCTCAGTGGAACGGCTCTCGATTGTTGGACGCAAACCGAAGCATCGTTGGAAAAGGCACTGAAGCTCGGAGCCATAATGGGATGTTCGACGAGCGATATCGAAGAAATGATGGAATGTCTGACGAGTCGACCGGCCAAGAGCATCGTCGAGGCTGAACCCCAATTTATGGTGAAATTATTTAAAATTCTTGTATAAATTTTGATAGGGGATTCCGAACTATTAATTATATTAAAGAATTCATCGGGATATTTCCTTTCAACAGGGTTGGCTTTACAACCCTTTCACGCCGTTCGGACCCGTCGCCGAGAGAGATTCCGCCACGCCATTCATCGAAAAATCACCGATCGAAATAATCGTGAACGGCGAGGCAGCGGATCTTCCGTGGATCACGACCGTCGTATCCGAAGAGGGTCTCTATCCCGCCGCCGAATTTATCGCCGATGACAAACGCATGAAGGAACTTGACGAAAATTTCGATACCATAGCGCCCTATCTTCTCGATTATAACTTCACGATTCCGTATTCCGAACACGCGGAAGTTGCGCGAAGAGCGAGAGATCATTATCTCGGAAATAAGACTATCAACAAACAGAATGCTACCCCTTTGGTGCATATGATCGGCGATCGTCTGTTCTCAGCGGACGGAGAAAAAGCCGCGAGGTTTCAGGCCGCAGCCAATCAAAGTCCGGTCAGATTTTACTACTTTAGTTATCGCGGCAATTATAGTCTCAGCGAGGCATTTACCAAAAGTGATGAAAATTTCGGTAAGTTTGCTTTTAAAACTTTACAAGTTTGAACATTTTAAGATTTTTATTATAGTTATTAGTATATTAATTTAATAGACATATTAATACATTATATTATCTCACCGTGCGCCCAGGTGTTTCGCACGCCGATGACGAGTTTTACGTGTTTCCCGGTCCTGACGGACCGGTCAAGACTCAACAGGATCTACGGATGAGCGAATACATGCAGAATTTGTGGACATCCTATGTCATCACAGGGTAAATTTCAGTTTTACCGAGGGCTGTAGAGTTTTTGATATTTTATGTTCAAAAAAACCGCGTAGTGTGACGATCGCGATTCGAACGGCTATATATCGATGTTTTTTTTTTTATTTACAGAGTTCCTAATGCGAGCATCGAGTGGACACCGGTTGATCCATCGTCGAAAGAATTTACGTACTTGCACATCGCAGGACCAGATAAATTTTGGATAGAGAATAGCACCGATTTCGCGGAGAAAAACTTTTGGAACAGCATCGACTTCGCAGAGAACGAGCTGCCAGGCTAATTGGATTATGACAATTATGAATTGTTACGGAAATAATTGATTATGAGGGCAGAATAATCGTTCAGAAATCGAACATTCGAATATACTAAATAATTACTGCAATAATCGATGGTCTACGGGAATAAAAAAAAAATTATAAAGTTTTGTTGTCCGCCGAGTCGTTTTCCCAATTCACTAAACCCTCCGGCGAACGTTTACACACTAATCGTAGTAGAATACTTTTTTTTTGCCGAGAACGATAAAACCTATGTCAATCATTGACCTCGAACTTTCGCGTCGATTGCCTACGTTATTGTTATTGCAGAAGTAAAAAGTAGTACCTGCATTCGAACTAAGGCGGTTCAAGCTGCGCCAATCGAAAATCTCCCTGGACCAATCGCAGGCCTCTTGAAAATGTATTGCTCGCCGCACCGATCGGTCACATCGTTTCAAACGCCCAAAAGGTATCCTTGTTTCTCATAAAGCTAAAAGGATATTGTTCCGAAATAAAAATGAAATATCTCTAATCCATTGGACAAGCAATGTAACGTGTTGCGACGATGCAACCGATGGAAATTATCACAATTAATCGTGTCCCAATTTTTCTCATGACGTGTCCCGTTGCGCGTGTGACGAGCGCATGCGCAGTGCGACCTTACGTGGCATCGGACAGGCAGCAGCACTCGCTGTCTCCCAGTCTAAATAACATTTTCTTCATTTTAGTGTAAACATTTGTGGATACGTTCCCCGTTTTGTTATGGTTTAAGTGATCCTACGAGATAAAACGTGAGTACAATCATTTTCGTATTATGGAAAATCATGGATTTTTCTCCACCCTCCGCGTTTTGTTTCGAGACGGTACGCGGCTAAACGGATCGACTCCGATTACTCCTGACAATGTGACGTTTCCACACACGTAATGATCATTGTTCCATCGTGTTTCGACAAATTTCGCATCGATCACTGAACGATCGTGTGAGATTCATTGTTTTTGAATAACTCGGAAAATTCCCAAAATTTTAACCTCAATGTCAAAGAAATTATTGATAAAAAAAAATCGAATACACGCTCCAAAATATTAACATCTGCAAACTGCCGATGCTGCCTTTCTAATTTTCCTGGACAATCTTTTTTCCCTCGTTATCCCTTTCGCTCCTTTTACCATCTTTGAACCCTTACAATTTTTTATACAGCGTTGTCAATTTTTTTTTGTATGCGACGCACGAGCGAATGTGACGCACGAGTCTCGGAGCGGCAAACGGCGTAGCGTAACAATTTAAATAAATATGGTATAACCTCGACTCTCATTGACAATATGGTATCGTTAACGTGCGTTTCGTTAAATTTTTTTTTAGATATACAAAATTGTTATCCTTAATGACGGCAATGAATAAAATTTTCAAACGTCAAAAACAGATTTTTTGTTTTGACGCTGCAAAATAAAATTTTTCGTCGTCAAAATAAAAAATAAATTGTTGACGGTAGCAAACCGGCGTCTGACGTCGAAACATTCGATTATTTGTAGCGTAAACCGTTTGTTTCAAAATTTTTCTTTTTTTGTTTCAGAGTTAAAAATGAATCATCAATATATGCAGCAGCAGCAGCAGCAGCAGCCTGGCTATTATTCCGGGCCGCCCAGTGGTGCGCCGTCTTACGATGGGTTGACGTCTAATGTGCCCCAAAATTTAATGAAAGGACCGCCGGGAGCACCACAGAATTATCAATCCCAGAAGCCTGTACAGGGTCCTCCGCCTTCTGGAAATTTGCCACCGCCTATACAAAGTCCATATTACAACAACAATATGCAGGGTACTTTTTTTCAATTTTATTCGAAATACAAAAGCACGAAAAATTTTGTTTACACGATTGCGTCGTTCAACGAGAGTTTCGAATTTGCCAATTGCTTTTCCAGCTATCGAAACGTTAATGAATATAGAGAGTAAAATAAAAATTCTAAGAGTTCATAGAGGCAATTTAAATAATTTTAAAATAAATAACTAAAATATTGTCGAATATTTATGATTTGTGAAAGTAAAAAAAAAAAAATAATGATTTTCACGCAGGAAACAATCAGCCGGGACCTCCGCCGAGTAGTTCGCCGCATATCGCTCCACCGCCCACAAATCAAAGTAATCTGACGAATCAAATGTCGAATATGTCGCTTGGAAATCAGCAGCAAAGACCGCCGTCTGCGGTAAGCCGTTGTCTATTTAATTTTTTAAATGATTCAACGATCCGCGCGTTGAGTCTTCAATGAGATTAAGTTTAAAAAAATAATTCTCCATGTTTCTTAACTCAGCAGAATTTCCCGCCGTCGACCGGCAACAGCAATTCGATGCCTGCACCGCCGTCGAATCTAAATGCTCCAAATGGATACAATACTCCCTCCGATCATTCGCCATCCGGTAATTAATAACAAAACCAAAACCAATTTTCATATCCGAATACTCAAATTTCTCGTTTATTTTTCTTTCCTTATCCTCGTCCCAAAGCTGTCAACATATTATCATTTTTTTTATTTCGTTTCTCAATATATTTCGCAGATTCCGTTGGCCAAAACGATTCTCACGTATCTCAATTACCAGGACAATTGCCACGTCAACCGTTGCCCCAGCAAGGTCTTCCGTCGTCACAGCAATCCCCGAGCAATCCTCCGTTCACCAGACATTCCAATGACTCGATTCCGCAATTTCCGTCGCAGCCGCCGCCGCCGCAGCAGTCTCAATATCCCGGACAGCATCCTCTGTCGGGTCACGGAGGTCCACCGCCATCGGGAATGCCGATGGCTGGTCAACCGAGTCATCAAGGACCGGCGCAAGCTGTTCAGAGTAACAAGACCCTTCCGCCGTCTCAGGGTTCCCAATTACCAATGGGATACGCCTCGCCGGTTCAACAGCAGCGACCGGGTCAGCCTCCTCATCCTTTCATGGGTCAGCAGAATATCGCTGCTCCTCCGTCGGGTCCGCCGCCAAGTATGTCCGGACCGCCAGTGTCGGGTCAGCAACCGGGATTTCCGGGGCAACAGCCGAGTTTGTCGGGTCCTCCGCCTTTACCGGGACAACAAAGTATGGCGGGTCCTCCGCCTTTACCGGGACAACAAAGTATGGCCGGTCCTCCGCCTTTGCCGGGACAGCAAAGTATGGCGGGTCCACCGATGCCAGGACCGCCGGGAGCGGGTGGCTATCATATGGGCGGACCTCCGCCGGGGATGAATCAACCCCCGCCGATGGGTGGACAACGGCAATACATGTCGGGCCCGCCGTTGCCGGGACAGCCGATCGGCTCGCCTATGAATCGACAGACCCCCGCGGCAGGACCGGGCTATCCACAGCCTGGATTTCCGCAACAATCTTATCAACCCGTTAGTTTTTCTTTTTCATTCATTTATTCCAATCCTTTTCATTCCGGTTATTTATTTTTATATCCAATAACATTTTTGCAACGATTCGTTTAGGATCCTTACGCGGCTCAGCGAGGTCCTTACCAAGGAGCGGTTCCCGGGGCGCCGACTGCAGGGTATCAGCCCGGCGGAGCGCCTCAGCAAGGTCGTCGTCTCGATCCCGACCAGATGCCGAGTCCGATTCAAGTGATGCAGGACGACCAGCGTACGCGCGGCGGTGTATTCGTTACGAATCAAAAAGGTTTGGTGCCGCCGCTCGTCACGACGAAATACACGACACAGGATCAGGGCAACGCGTCGCCGAGATTCATACGATCGACTATGTACACCGTACCAACGACGAACGATATAATGAAGCAAACCGGAGTTCCTTTCGGTCTCATAATCAGCCCAATGGCGCAGGTCGGCGAGGGAGAGTACGAACCACCGATCGTCGACATGGGCGATATCGGTCCCGTGCGTTGTATAAGATGCAAATCCTACATGAGTCCATTCATGCAATTCATCGACGCCGGACGACGATTTCAATGTATGTTCTGCAAAGCAACGAGCGAAGTGCCGCAAGAATATTTTCAACATCTCGACCACACGGGACAGCGAATGGATCGTTACGAGAGACCAGAATTGATGCTCGGTACCTACGAATACACAGCTACGAAGGACTACTGTCGCAACAATGTTTTTCCAAAGGCACCGGCCGTCGTATTCCTTATCGACGTATCGTATAACAACGTTAAATCGGGATTGGTGAATCTTATATGCGCGGAGATGAAGAAAATCATCTCGAATTTGCCGATCGACGCGGGACAAACGAGAACCGCGATGAAAGTCGGATTCATCACGTATAACAATACCGTACACTTTTACAACGTTAACGCCTGCCTTACGCAACCCCAGATGATGGTTGTCGGCGATGTTCAAGATGTTTTTATGCCGCTACTCGATGGTTTCTTGTGCGATGCCGAGGAAAGCGAAGCCGTTATCGACTCTCTCATGACACAGATACCGGCGATGTTCGCCGATACTAGAGAAACGGAGACGATACTCGCCCCCGCTATACAGGCCGGTCTCGAGGCTCTGAAGGTAATTTTACTTCGATTATCGATCGTTTTTCTCAATTTTTTTTTTTTTTTTTTAATCGCGTTTCTGCGTGAAATTTTCTTTTCGCAGGCCTCCGAACGTCCGGGAAAATTGATGGTTTTCCACTCGTCCCTTCCGATCGCCGAGGCACCGGGAAAGCTAAAGAATCGCGACGACCGCAAGGTTCTTGGAACAGAGAAGGAAAAAACTGTTCTCGGTAAAACTTTTTTTGAAAATTTCAAAAAAATATTATATTACTGTATTGCGACGTCGCAACGACAGTTTCATTAATTCTGTGGCTTTTTTTTGCAGCTCCGCAAACGAACGTTTACAACAATCTCGGACAGGAATGCGTGGCCGCCGGTTGCAGCGTTGATTTGTTTGTTTTTAACAATTCTTACGTTGACGTCGCGACGATTGGACAAGTGTGCCGTCTTACTGGCGGTGAAGTGTACAAATATACGTACTTCCAGGTAATTTTCATTGTTGGAATTAAAATTGAAATTGTCTTTTCATTGAAATCGCATAATATATAATCAGTTTATACGACGAATTTTATTTTATTAAAATATTAATAATTAATAACATTTTTATTAGCATTTTTATTGATTTTTAAAATTATTTTCAAAGCGATTTATTAACGCTTTTTTTGACGATGCATTTCGGATCGTAGGCTGACACGGACGGTGAGAGATTGATAACCGACATCGTGAACAACATAAGCAGACCGATAGCATTCGACGCAGTGATGCGCGTTCGCACGTCAACGGGAGTTCGCGGAACCGATTTCTTCGGACACTTTTACATGTCGAATACGACGGACATGGAACTCGCGAGTATCGACTGCAACAAAGCGGTCGCTATCGAGATAAAACACGACGACAAATTGACCGACGAGGATGGGGTTTACATTCAGGCGGCACTGTTGTACACGTCCTGCGGCGGTGTTAGGAGATTGCGAATCATAAATCTCAGTCTCAGAACGTCGTCTCAAATGGCCGAACTTTACAGAGCATGCGATCTCGATGCCGTCATCAACTTCTTCTCGAAGCAGAGTAAGTTTCGTTTTTCTTTCGTTGATTCTTTTTCCCATTTTTATTCGAATAAAAATGGAGAAGAAAATACCGTCGAAGAATAAATTTGAAATAACATTTTCTCGAATTATTTCAGGTGTCTTCAAGCTCCTGGAGGCATCGCCGAAAGCCGTAAAGGACAGTCTTATCGCGAGATGCGCGACGATACTTGCGACATACAGAAAAAATTGCGCCTCCCCGTCGAGCGCCGGACAGCTAATATTGCCGGAGTGCATGAAACTCTTGCCGCTCTATGTCAACTGTTTGCTGAAGAGCGACGCAATATCGGGCGGTTAGTTAATGACAAATTACTCCCACTTTTTAATTACCGAGAGTAAGATTTTCCTCAAAATACGTGAATTCGTGAATTAATTTTTTTTTTTTTTTTTTTTTTTTTATATAGGTGCGGATATGACGATCGACGATCGGTCGTACGTGATGCAAGCCGTCGCGACGATGCCTCTGTACACATCGGTTATATACTTTTATCCAAGATTACTGCCACTTCACGATATCGATCCGCAAGACACGGATCTTCCGCAACAGTTGCGTTGCTCCTTCGACAAATTTATGGACGACGGAGCTTATCTTCTTGGTGCGTAAAACTTTTTATCGGATAAATAAATGTTAAATTATTTTTTTTTTAAATTTATTTTGACAAATAAAATTATTTATTTTTGCGCCGCCGACACAGATAATGGAATACACATGTTCCTCTGGCTGGGATTGGGGCTTTCGTCGGAATGGGTCAACGAAGTATTCGGCGTAATGCTCGTCGATACCGATCGCACGACGCTTCCCGTTCTCGACACTCCACTCAACAAACGTATCAGGGATATTGTCACGCAAATTCGGGCCGAAAGGCATCATTGCATGAGGGTAAGCAATCTTTTTTTTCTATCCCACGCATTCTCACAAAAATCTTCTCACAGTAAATCTTCGGACAAATTTTTATTAATTTTTTCGGACATAACGCTATTTTTATTTTCATCTGTTTTAATTTTTTTTTCCCTTTCACTTTGCAGTTAACGATCGTTCGGCAGCGCGAGAAGCTCGAGATGGTGCTTCGACACTTCTTGGTTGAGGATCGAGGAAACGACAGTAGTCCAAGTTACGTGGATTTTCTTTGCCACACGCACAAAGAAATCAAGACGCTCCTTAGCCAATGAATATCTTGAATGAAATTTAATCGAGCAATGTCTCCTCTCCTTCGTTATCGTCGCGATTTAACGACAAAAAAATAAATATATATATATATACTCACTAAAAAAAAAAAAAAAAAAAAACAAAGAACAAATTTCGTCGAAATTTTTATGCCGAAATTTCGGAATCAAAACTTGAAAAAAAAATAATATATATATATATATACAAAAACATACATCTTATCTAAAACGTTTCATCGAATAATTGTCAGAGAAAATTTTAATCAACAAGCGACGACGAATAGGGAGAGGGGAAAGCGCGATCCTCGGCGCCTTAGAAATGCAAAAATAACTGGATAACGTGGTGGAATTATGTATATGCATGTATTATGTATAGTTGTTACAGACTGACAGACAGACAACGACGACGACAGTAAAAAAAAAAAATAATAATAATTACCAATGCGGAATAACGATGAAAAAAAAAAACATGTAGACGGCTAAAACTCGAAAAGTCGACTCGAGCCGATATTGAGGTAAAAAGTGAAAACTTACAAAAGACAAATTAATTACAGTGAATTTACACGAAAAACAAACAAATGAAAAACAAACACAGACACATTAACACGCAGGAATAAAAAAAAAAAAGCTAACACGAGTATAATTGTAAACTTAAGAGAAGACGAGAAGATGGAGAGGAAAAAAGAAGAATTGTATCATTATAAACATATTATTTTAATTAGTCCTTTGTTATTACTATTATGTGCTAAATTAAACTATAAAAATGGAAAATGAAACGAAATGAATGAAAAAAAAAAAAAAAAAAAAAAAAAAACAATAATAATGTATGGGGAGGAAAAAGTGAAAAAAAAAAAAAAATTAATGATAAAACAACATTATAAATTTGTATATCGAAGAGAGCATTTTAGAGAAGCGATTAATTTTGCAGTGTCGGGGAATCGACGTTGAAACGAAAAATTGATTGTTCGTCATTTTTTTTTAAATCGATTATTAGTCGTTTTATTGAAAAATCGATTATTCGTCAATCAACGTGAATTTAAAAAAAAAAATGGGTTTTCTTCGAAAAGTGATACGGCACTTTACTCGCGTGTTGGCTAATGTACAACGATCTTCAATTATCGACAGTCGTTAGAATTGTCGAAAGTCAACAATTTTTGCTAATAAAACTTCGCTGCCGATTGCGAAACTGGGAGGTCGTCGAAGCGGCGTCGATTTAATCGATCGAAGCTTTCCGCCTTCGGAAGTCTTTTTTTTTTTTCAATACTTCCAGTTATTTGCCGCTTATATGCATTTTCGTTGGATTCGCACAACGGTCATCGGCAAGCGATCGAGCAGTTAGAAACGACCCGAGCAACGGATTGGCCACACGGAATACAACGCTCGAGTGCTCGGGAATCAAATACTACAATACGCGGTCGATGTTTTAATCAATCGTAATCTACAATCGACACACAAAGTTATAGTGTTTTACGACTTCAATTATTGTTTTCACGACATTAATTATTGATTTTACGAATTAATTTCATTTTTTCATTTATACTATATATTTTTTTTTCATCATCGGTTTTTTTATAACTCAACGATTGTTTATTAAATTTTATTTTATTTCCCATTTTTCGCGCTGTTTTATTCACTCAATTTTTTTGTTTGTCGGTAATGTACATCGGTGAATTTCGATCGTATAAATCGATCGAATTATTTTGATTTTTTATATTATTTTTTTTTTCGTAGGTGAAAAAAAAATGAATCGGTGTAATTATGACGATTTGGCGCTCGACGAGGCTTGTCTTTTTTTAAATACCAATGACGACGATTACAACGCCACTCTTTATTCGCTGTCTTCCGATTGCGTTTTGGTACATATTTTACGAGAAAAAAATTCAATTGTCTCGATTCAGAATTGACGATCGAATATTTCGTTATTTTTATCGATACCATTGTAGTGTCCTTTTACCAAAGTTTATTGGATCGAACGAGGAAAAAATACGAGTATTACGTTAAACACCGCTGATGCTGTAACGTGGAGAGTTTACAACGATTCGGGAATCGAACATTTCAGATCGACGAATGATGAAAGGTTTTTAATACCCAACGAGTCTAATAATTCATTTAATTTGCTATTCATTTGTTTGATTTCTCCATCATATAAAAAACAAAAATTCACAATACAACAAAAAAAAAAAAAAGTTCCGACAAATTAACTCCAAATTGATTTTTTTAGCGGCATAATCTGCCAATTTCAGCCTAATGTAGGACAGTACGGAATTTACGAATTGACTATCGACGACGAAGGTTGCGAATTCGATACGATCGTCGAGCCTTTCAATCCTTACATACGTAATTATTTTCTCAGCAACAATTAATCATTCGGTCGATCAATACAATGATTTATTAGTGACAATAATAATAACAAATTCATAGCTCTGGCCGTCATTTTCGGTATCGTTCTGTTTCTTTTACTCGGTTTTTCATTCACCCGAACTGTTGTTAATTTGGTGCGAAAGAAACGACAAAAAGAAATATCGGATGGGAGTAGCGATGCAAACGGACCATCAAAGCGCAGATTCCAATCTATAGACACTTTCAGGGGGTAACACGATAGAAAAAAAAATCGCATCATAGTTTATTCAAATGTTTCAACATTTGTTATTATTAAAAAAATAAATAAAAAACACCAATTATTTTTTTTAGTCTAATTATCGCGTCGATGATATTCGTGAATAATGGCGCCGGTGGCTACGCGATTTTGGAACACGCGACTTGGAATGGTTTGTATATAGGCGATCTCGCGTTTCCCAGTTTTGTATGGATAATGGGATTACGCATTCCCATTTCCTTGTCCTCTCGGCTCGCGAAGGGAGTCTCGAGACTTTCGATTTGTCGAGATATTATCAAGGTATTGAGAAATAGATTTTTTTTTAACAAAACGTTTAGAATTTTCAAAATAGTTGTACTTCGATTTTATCTGTAATATTCGTTTTTCTCACGTTGATCGTTACGAATATATGGGTTCTTTTTTCGCAGAGAAGCATCGTATTATTTTTTATCGGTGTTTCTCTCAACACTGTAGCGATCGGTGCCGATTTGGAAAAAATTCGTATTTACGGCGTTCTTCAACGTTTCGCTGTCGCCTACTTGATCGTCGGTATTCTTTACACGCTTTTGAGCAAAAGAAACGAAGCGATGAAGTTCGAGGTAATTTTCCGACAATTACGAGTTTATTTCGAGTTCAACGTTACATTTCTATCCTCCTGCCTCTTTATGGAAAGTCTCACAATCGTTTCGTTCTCTTTTTTTTTCTTTTTCAGAATCCAAGTTTAATGAAATTCGCCGATTTTCTTTCACTGCTACCGCAGTGGATTGTCATTCTGATTCTCGTCACTGTACACTGCGGTATCACGTTTTTTTTACCGGTACCCGGCTGTCCCACGTACGCTAAATAAATACTTTTATTTGAAACAAAAAAAAAATTGCTAAAAAATAAAATAAAAAAACAATTTAATTTTTTTTTTTTTCGAATTATTATTTATTATTATTAATATCATTATTGAAAATACCATTACAGCGGTTATCTCGGACCCGGTGGCCGTCACAACGATGGAAAATATTTCAATTGCACGGGAGGTTCGACCGGTTACATTGACAAAATTGTTTTGGGAATTAATTATCCTCGTCCCAATGAAAAAATCAGCAGCGTTTATGGATCTGAGCCTTTCGATCCCGAAGGCATTCTTGGTAAAGTCCTCATCGTTGAATTAGAGTTTCGTTTGTTATTATAAATAATGGTACGCGAAAAATCGTAGATTTTTGATTTTTGAGATTTTTTTCAGGCTGCTTGACGACGATATTTCAAACTTTTCTCGGCGTGCAAACGGGAATGATACTGAAAGTTCACAAAGACTGGAAAAACCATATATTCAGATTGCTCGCCTTGTGTCTGTTGTGCGGCTGTCTCGGGACTTCTTTACATTTTTCCGATATCATTCCGATTAATAAAAATTTATGGTACGTTAAATTCCCTTTGTATAAATCCTCGAGGCGAAAAAATGTAAAAAAAATCAAAAAATTTGATTAATCAATGCGAAGAATTCCGCGAAATATAATTTCAAAAATTTAAAAAAAAAAAGATTATTCTTTGATTTGTTAATTTTTTTATTTTCAGGTCTCTGTCATTTGTTTTTGCGACAACATCCTTCGCACTGATACTATTCACGATGTGTTATCTTCTCACCGACGCGACGTCGATATGGCGAGGCGGACCGTTCCGAATACCCGGTATTTATTGTTTCATTATTATTGAATAGACATTTGTTTTTCGCACCGTTCGCAACGAATTAAAAAAAAATCGTTATTCGTCTATTCTTCGGCATTAAATTATTCTCGGCGTTCAAGCGATTTATAACGATACTATTGATTATTAATTATCGCTATAAATGATTGTAGGTATGAACGCTCTGATTATTCTCATCGCTCATAATGTTTGCCATCGGATGTTTCCATTTCATTGGAAATACGGAAAAATGAATTCCCACGCGTGGCAAAGTATAGCCGCAATCTGGACCACCGTGGGATGGACGATTGTCGGGTATATTCTTCATCGGATAAAAATTCATATTACACTTTAATCGCCCGACACTCCATTATTTCGTACAACATTTTTTGATTTTTTTTTTCTTTTTTCGACATCAATATAATTATTTTTTTTCGTCATCCAACATTACTGTTCAATCGTCTGTCCGAAAGAAATATAACAAATGCCGAAAGATCCTTTCACTTCGTTACTAAAAAAAAATGTAGAAACCGTCGATATTTTTTTGTATACTGTTAAATAAATCGGATTTATATAATGAATTTATAAGTTTTTTTTTTATTTTCGATGTTTCTTCATAGTTTATAATTTCTCGTTGTTAAAAGAAAAAAAAAAAAAAAAGCTTTAAAAAGTTTTTTGTCATCAAGACGATTTTTTTTTCGGACGTTTCAGGGATTTTTAAATAATTTCAAAACGTTTTTTTGCTTCACTACAACTAATATATTTGATCGCAGAAGAAAATAGATTTTTTTCACAATAACAGCAAACACACAATTGTGTACATGTATATTATTCGTTATATAGATATATAGATGTATTTAGTAGGTATACTTTCAACAAAACACGCCGCTCTTGCTGTACACGCATAATACGACACCGAAGAACGACTATCTTCTTCGATTGATTTTTTAACAAGCTATCGATCACTTATACCTATTTATTCTTTATACTCGACAAACAGTAGTAAACACGTGATTAAGCAGACGTTGAGAGTAGAATCGTAATCGAATGTCCGAAGAAAAGTGCGCAATAAGTATCTCGTCGCTGCTATTCCTTACATCGTCACGAAGCGATTATTCTCGGCGAAGATATTGCTGAACCTAAATGAAAACATTTTTTTTAATATATATCTATATTTTTCACGATATTTAATAAATTTTATGATTTTTTTTAAATCCCAAGAAATATTTTCGTAAAATTAATTTACCTGTAGGAACCGCCTTTCCCCTTCAAGATCGTAGCTCCGTATATGGCGCAAATAGCGAGAACGACAGCCTGCTGCAGGTACTGGTATCCATTTTGCGTCTTCGACGCCATTTTAACTTCCATGTATCTCGGTATATTCGCGGGGTCCGCGGAAAACATACCGATATGCCGATTTTTCTCCGTACGATAAGCTCGATTTCCATTGGTCACAACAGCGGATTCGCGACGAGCAACGACTTGATCCGCGATACCGGATTTTTCGCGTTTTCGCGAAGTATCACTGTCGACGGGTTCGCGACGTTCGCCGGAACGTGTTTCCCGTTGTCGTGTTTGTTGCGCATCCGAACGATTGATAGCGCGTGTCAATGATTGTCGGTCGTTGCGGGTTCTTGTCGAAATATCGACTCGTCTTTCCTGACGTGCGAAATTCATTTCTCGCCGCTCGGGGGTGCGACGTTCCTCCGCACGGGTTAAAATTCTTGCGGCATCCGTGCGTTGGAGCGCACGACGCATACCGGTGGCCAATCGGTTCGTTCGCCTCTCACGGTACTCGTCACGTTCCGCGGATCTTCGTTCCGTCGATTGTCCTCGTATGCCGCGAATATCGACGCGTGCGATGTCTCGCGTTCGGGTAGTTTCAATGCCGCGGGATCTTGCGACACGATTGATACGTTTATCGCGATTGTCGTCGCGAATTGTTGCACGTCGTTCGGCGGATCTCCGTTCGTTATTTTGCGATTCTACTCTCCGAAGGTCTGTGCGTCGGATATCGCGGGTTCCGGTCAAAAGATTTTCCCGGGTCGTCCGACGCTCAATTGGATTTATGTTTCGTTGTTCGGTTGATCTACGTTCCTGTGATCGCGATTCTAATCTCTCGATAGTCGCATCGCGGGTACGGGATTGTCGATTGTCGCGGGATTTTGTCAAAACATTCGTACGGCTGTCCTGGCGGTCGGCGCGATTTGTTTCTCGTCGTTCGGCGGATCGACGCTCTTCCGTTCGTCGTTCCGCTGACCTGAGGTCCCGACGATCGGTATCCCGCCGTCGGAGCATTTCAATATCGCGGGATCTTGACAATCGATTGATGCGCCTTTCTCGAGTCTCGACTCTGCCGGTTTCTCGTCTTTCGGCAGATCGACGCTCTTGCGATCGTCGGTCCGCTGTCCTAATATCCATACGATCGGTAGTCCGCGATTGGGACTGTTCAATATCGCGGGATCTTGACAAACGATTGACTCGCCTTTCTCGAGTCTCGACTCTGCCGGTTTCTCGTCGTTCGATAGATCGGCGCTCTTCCGATCGTCGTTCCGTGGTTCTGATGTCCGCGCGATCCATACTGCGCGACCGGGAGTGTTCAATATCGCGGGATCTTGACAAACGATTGACTCGCCTTTCTCGATTCTCGACTCTGCCGATTTCTCGTCGTTCGATAGATCGGCGTTCTTCCGATCGTCGTTCCGCTGTTCTGATGTCCGCACGATCCATACTGCGCGATCGGGACAGTTCAATATCGCGGGATCTCGATAAGTGATTGATTCGCCTTTCTCGATTCTCGACTCTACTGATTTCTCGTCGTTCGATAGATCGGCGCTCATCCGATCGTCGTTCCGCTGTTCTGACGTCCGCACGATCCATACTGCGCGATCGGGACAGTTCAATATCGCGGGATCTCGACAAAGGATTGACTCGCCTTTCTCGATTCTCGATTCTACTGATTTCTCGTTGGTCGGCAGATCGACGTTCTTGCGATCGTCGTTCCGCTGTTCTAATATCGGCGCGATCGGTAGTGCGCGATTGGGACCGTTCAACGTCGCGGGATTTCAACAAGGGATTGATTCGTCTTTCTCGATTCTCGACTCTACTGATTTCTCGTCGTTCGGCAGATCGACGCTCTTGCGATCGTCGTTCCGCTGTTCTAATATCTGCGCGATCGGTAGTGCGCGATTGGGACTGTTCAACATCGCGGGATCTCGACAAGGAATTGATTCGTCTTTCTCGATTCTCGACTCTACTGATTTCTCGTCGTTCGGCAGATCGACGCTCTTGCGATCGTCGTTCCGCTGTTCTAATATCGGCGCGATCGGTATTGCGCGATTGGGAGCGTTCGGCATCGCGGGATCTCGACAAACGATTGATTCGCCTTTCTGGAGTTTCGACTTTGCCGATTTCTCGTCGTTCGACCGATCTCCGTTCCACCGATCGCGAATCTACCCTCCCGACTTCCACACGCTGATTCGGATCGCCCGATCGAGAGTCTCGAATGTTCCGGGACCTTACCAATCGATTGACACTCTTTTCCCGACGTTCGGTCGGATTTGTTTCCCGTCGTTCCGCCGATCTGCGTTCCGTCGATAGCGATTTTCCGTTACCCCGAGTCAAACGTTCCGCACGCTGCTCCCGACCCTCCACCGCGTTCGTCTCTCGACGTTCGGTAGAAACGCGTCGATTATCCCTGACGTCGCGACGATCGGCGCTGACCGATCGTGACAATTTCGGCAGATCGGTATTCCGCCGTTGACGCTCCAGACCAACCGGTTCGAGGCGTTCGGTGGATCTTCGATGTTGATTTTCCATCCGATTGTTTACCGATCGCGCCATCCGTATACGACGATCTTCGGATCGAACGGCGCTTCGCGAAACTTCACTGCGTCTCTCCCCGCGAACGGAAGTATCGATGCGTCGGTTCTCTACCGATCTTCTCTCGTTTGCGACACTTCTCGTACTGCGATCCTCGCGTTTTACCGTGGAAGCGCGATCTCGCGATCGCGATATCAGTCTTTGCCTCTCGGAGCGATCGGTTGTCGCGCGGAACATTACGGATCTTCTCGCGCTATCGTCGCTCCTGTATCCTATTTTTGAATAATCGTATGAATGTTTTTCAAGCGCAGCGTCGTCGTAGGGGGGCAACCGGGTGAATGGATGATGATTCGGACACGCGTCCACTCTGAAAAATATTTTCGATACATGCATTCGTTTTAATCGAACATTTTTCGGCGTCATAAATACCGATTTTCTTGAAATAATTTTACGAATAATTCGTTTCTAACAAATAATAAAAAATAATAAAAAAAAAAAAACAAAATTCTCGACTCCAACTCACTCGTGCGGTGCAGTATGCTTGAGTTCCGGTCCGGCGAGACTTCCGGATCTGCCTTCGCGATCTCTCGACACCAAACCGAGCGTCAGACACGCCAGTGACACTACCATGAGACCCATGTATTGCCACGATTTCACTGGCAGCACTACGTACCGCGTTCGTCTCATTTTCGCTACAAAAAAAAAAAAAAAAAAAAAAAAAACCCATTAATTATTATTATTATTAAAAATTATAAAAAAATTAAATTGAATTATTATTCTTACGAACGATGGATTCATTTTTGGTAATTTTTTTTTTTAATATCTTCAAAGTTCGGAAAAATCATTTACTTACCTTTGGGATTAGAATGAAAAAAAAAATCTGTTCACCGCGAAGTTCCTTCGTAAGTTGTAACGGTCTCCGGAGCTCCGGATGAGAGTTGCTTACTCGTCGATGGACTGCGAACGGTTTGATGCCAGAAGCCTCGAGGGATGTACCTTTTATACCCCCTGGTAGCTTCGCGGTTTACTCCTCCGTCAGTAATTCGATAAAAGTGCAATCTGCGGTTATCAGCGCTCGCCACATGGGACACGAGAATCGTTCCACACCCGCGTCGTCGTGTCCTTCCCGTTTTCTCGGCGCGCTGGTGCGAGAAAATTCAAACGGGGGCGTGCAATATATATCCCGAAGTTAAAAAGATTGTAAAGAATTGCCCTATGAGAATGCGACGCGGCGGGGAAGGGGAGCGATCATTGCGCGAATCTATCGAACGATACGAGGCGTTTGTGTGGAAAATTGAAGTTGAAGGCTTCGCGACTCCGGACGACGGGGGCGACCCGTGGATACTTATTGTTGAGTTTCTTTTTTATCGAAATTCGTCAAGCAGATTAATTCGCGATCGGAGAATCGGAAAAATTGATTATCCATTGAAAAAGAAAAATTTCCCAATCGCGAGAATCAATTTCGATGAAAGAATAATATTTTTATTTTTCGCAACTTGATTGAATTTTATTTTACAAAAAAAAAAGAAGAAGATGCCTTACAAGTCCGTTCTTCACTACGTTATAATAATAACAATATCAATAACTTATAAAAATATTTACAAGATTCTTATATTAGCAATATCAATAATGATTCCAAAATTTTTCAAAAATTTTGCTTCGCACCGACGTCATGGATTTTTTTTTTCGCTCGTAGTTATCTATTTTTTTTTCGATCGTTTTTCGCACCAATTTCGAACGATTCGAGATTAAATTTCAAAGGAATGTCGGAAATAAAAAAATAGATGAAAGGGTAGAAAGAATGGAAAATCGAAGGAATTAAATGCAAACGAGATTCGCTTTGCTCGTCCGGTTCAAAGAATAAATTAATGACGGGGGGAGGGATGGGGATAAATTTACAATTACATCAAAATGTACACGGGGGCGGCAAACGCTACGCGTTGAAATTTTATCGTTTAGTTTAAGTGCCAAATGAAGATTTCTCATAACAGCGAGAAACCGAGAATAAAAACTACAAGAGGTATCGCGGCTCGATGTATAATCGTCCCTTGGGAACCGGATGTATGCCTCAAATTTGTGCAATTGGAGGCGTTTGTCTCCGGTAAGGCTGTGAAGTTTGGAAAGGTTTGCAGGTCGGCGGGCTGAAAGAGAAAAAAACATCGAAATCAATCAACATTACCGAAAAATGGTGAAAGGAAAAAAATAAAGCGGAGGATAAAAGAAAAATGGTAAACTCACAAGTGCCAATTTGTCGTCCCTCTTTCGGCAGAATGTCATGTGCCTTCCGTGATACAAACTGCTCTCGATAGATCGCGCCAAAAGCTCCTCCGACCACGGAAGCTCCAGCATATGTTGGGCGAAAGTTCGACTACGAAATTCTTCGGGATCCTCGATTATGAGACGCGCGAAAACGTTGTCGCTGTTACGATCCTCCGAATAATCTCTCATCGCTCTGAGCGCCGATTCGGTTTCCTTTATTATTTTCTCGTCGAGTTCGTCGTTCTTTCCGATTTCAGGATACGCCGGTAGCTGTTGCTGAAGACTCGTTGGTAGCGCGACGGATTCGGTTCTTTATTTTAAAACAAAACACGAAATTAAAAAAATATTCAACGGATTTGATTCATTTTTTTTCTAGTTTTTAATTTCTTAATGTGCGATATAAAAAAAATTTTTGGAAGTTGTAATAGAAAAATTGAGTAATTTTGGAGTAAAAAAAAAAAAGTTTGTCGTACCCAGTCGTGAGAAACAATTTTTCCAGATGATCCATCGTGACGCCCTTGAAGCTATGAACCCCGAGAGTCCTAAACAAATCCTTTGCCGGTGTTATGCTGTAGCATCCGGCGAGTTCGGTTCTGGGATAATAAACGATAAAAGCGAGACACATTTCTTGAGTAGCCGCATAACCGCCCAAAGTCGGTGTCGCGCGATCCTGGGTGCCGTAAACGCACTCTGTGACGAGCTCGTCGCCGGGCATTATCTTCACTTCTTCCCCGAGAGTGTGAGATTGTTGATAATCAAAATCAAAGTTATTTTCTCGAACAATCCGCGGCAATTCTTTGCCCTGACGGATGTGCTTGAGGCTCATTCGCCGTCCGGCGAGATGCGAGTGCAAAACAACGGAAACAGCGTTTATACCGTCTTCCGGAAACATCTATAAAATAAAAAAATCATTAAAAATAACAACAAGGAAATTACCTTAATCATCAATATGAAAAACAAAAAATCCAAATAAAATTCGAGACCTCGAAAAAAAAAAATCGGAAAAACATTCGATTTCGAAAAAAAAAAAAACAAAAAAATTCTCCTATGCATATTTAAACGATTGACTAAAAAAAGTACATCTATAACTCACGGTATTGGTACAAGATCCGCTGCAATAACCGGCAGTCGCGTATTCTTTTTGTCTCGGAGGTATCATGTGAAGCGGATTTACAGCGACCCCGGTGACGAGAATTCCAGCTTCTTTGGGTCGAAGATTCGGAGTAACGTGGAGCCTTACGCCGCTGCTGTCGATCGCGTGTTTCAGATCGGGATTGTTGTAATGAACTTCCAGCATGTAGTAAGAGCCCTCGTTGTGCTCGGCGATCGGAATGCCAACGTCCTCGGCGAACCACTCGCCTGTTCACGCAAGAAAAACCATTTGTTATTCCGCGATATTACCGATCTTTCCGTCCCGATCGTTCCTCAGTAATAATACCGATATTAATATTAATAACAATAATGATGATGATGATAATAATAATAATAATAATAATAATAATAATAAGTTACCTCTGCTGCCACGAGCCCAAGCGACGATCGGTTGAATGCAAGAATCCCATTCTCGAGGCATTGTCGCCCCGTAGCAAGGAGCACCGGCAAGTCGCGCATGTTGTCCGAGAATCGGTAGAGTCGATGCGCATTCGTAGAGTATCATGTGATGAACCAAACCTCGATTGCTCTTTTCCACAAGGGGTTCGTACTGTTGAAAAAAAAAAAAAAATAAAAAAAATAAATAAAACGATGTATATTTGATGGATTTCTTGTCTAACGCTTCCGATTCTCGAAACCTCGCACTGCTCTTCATTTTTATTTTGATATCGCGTTCTCCTTCTGCGAACGCTTATTTACTATCGCGCACCGTCAGCACCTTCTGTGCGAACGGCTGCGCTATTACGCCGAGAAACCAGCCGCGCCGCGCGCGCGAAGAGAGCGCGTAAGGCGGTGAATTGTGTGCGTATTTTTCATAGCCAACGAAGTGAGGGATTTTTTTTTAATTTTTTTTTATTGGACAACGTAAGCGAAGAAACGTTTTTTTTTTTTTTTTTTTTTTTTTTTTTTTTTTTTTTTTTAGTAAAAACATCACGTATCGCGTCGATCCCATGCGAACGAAAAAAACGAGTCCTTGTTTGGGGACTTTACTTACTCCGATCATGTGATGCTTCCGGTTGAGCGGCGGTGCTTTGAATATTTTGCACCAATAGACGGTATCCTGACTCTCGGTAACGGCGAATTGATTGAGCTTTACGTCCCAGTGACGCACGTCCGGGTTGAGCGGCAACGGTGGCGATGGTTTTGGCGCCGGAGCCCGAAGCCTCAGGGCCCTTCCGCCGCATCTCTTGCCGTGCCAAACACCGGTATTTAACTCCGGATCCGATTCGTGCAATGCCCAGAGTACACGAACATTGTCGGCCTATGATTTAAAAACCATAAATAAAAAAAAATAAAAAAAAAAATTTTTTAATAATTTTTTCGTAATTTTTAGTGACGATTTTTTTTTTTTTTTTTTTTTTTTTTTTTTTTTTTTTTTCGAAAAAATTAAACCTTCGAAGAGACACAACCGAAGGCCGGGGGCGTTTTTCGAGGGACAATAAAGTAGGCGAAAAAACAGGGAAGTTGAGAATTTCGTTTCTGGACATTAGAAATATTTAAATTGCTCGACGAGAGAACCGATCGGGCGGAGGCGCCCGTAGGGGACGCGGACGAGTATTCAAGGCACGCCGAACGCCTAAATACCCTTAACGTGAATTCGAATAGAGAAACCCCGCGTGTCCCTCGTTGTCGTGAAACGAGGACTCGCCGACGAACTGCCGCGGCTTCGAAATGCGGCACGAGGAATGAACGCAGAAAAATATTTCGTCCGAGAGGACTCTCCCCGAGGCGGCTTGGGCAATCGGTTAGAGTTTAAAAGGAGACGGCGAAGCGACGATTTTTGGGACCCATTGGAATCCTTTGGAATAGTAGACACTTCGGAGAATCGCGCCGACCGCGCGCTTTCCAGTTTCGGAAGTCCGTTTGATACAAACGAGAAAAGAGAGCAGCGAGCTAAATTTTCGTCGGGATTTTTAATTTTTTTTTTTTCATCGCGAACAAACTTTTTCGTATCGAGAGAAAGTTACGAAAAATGAGAAACATATTTATTCATCGGGAAATTGGCGCAAATCCGAAGCGATAATCAAAATATAATAATTATAATAATAAATAATTTATTATTATTGTTATATTTTTTTATTTTATGCAATAAATTATAATAGCTTTTTTTTTTTTTTTTTTTAAGAAAGGAATAAATATTTTACCGATAATTGCCGATCGTCCGGATCGCAAGTTTGCCACTTTCGGGAGAACGTTACGGATGTGTGAGTCTCATTTTGAAATCCACCGAGAAGAGTAACGTCTTGGGAGAGATCGGTAACCGGTGCAGCGTTGGCCTCTTCGATTCCATGAGAATCCTGAAGAAAAAAAAAAAAAAGAAATTATAATAATAAATAAAAAACTAATTAAAAAATTGTCGGCGATCAGCGGCGATATTAAAGAAAAATGGAAATTCGTTGCCACAGGATGTCCGTCTTCCTTCCCTCGTTCCACAGACCACTAAACACAACAATGCAATTCGCATGATTATCTTCAAGCCCTGCTGAGTACAGATCGTTACTCGAGATTTCTGACAACCCTCGTACGTCCGGAAACTCCACGGTTCCAGCTAACTGCGTTAACGTTCATATAAGGGATTCGCCTTTCTCACGTTCGAAAAAAAAGGGTCTTAACGCTCCTCGTTTAATTAACGACAAACCAATTAAACGAAACGGATCGGACGATTTAAAAATTTTCAAAAATAATATTAATTTTTATCGGGAAAAAATGTTAATTTTTTCATTTTTTTTTTGTTTATAACGAACGAACGTTTATAATAATTTTTATAGCAGTCGCGTCCAATTAAATCGCGGATTCGTTCGAAGGCCGCGCGCAATCGGTCGCGGCGAATGGAATATCGCTAGATGCAAGAAAAGAGCGTAGCATAAACACAGCTTTTAGCTTCGCTCTTCCACGAAAGGATCGTAAACCGTAACGATCGCTGAACGCTTTTAATCTGACTGCGGTTGTTGCGCGCTTCTTCTTTTACTTTTATCCCGGAGAGTTGTTTTTTCGGAGAACGCTTCAAAAACGAACGGGATTTCCGGATCAAAAAAGAAAAAAAAAAAAAAATGATTACGAACGAAAGGGAAAGGGATTTCTGTCGACACGATTTTTTTTTTTTTTTTTTTTTTTTTTTTTTTTTAGAATCGATCATAAAAATTGCCGATAAAAAAAATGGTGCAAATGACACGCAAAAAAACGAAAAACCATTTTTGCAGAAGTTTCGACGATTTTTGTGGATTCGGTAACGATCGGGAGTGGTCGTCGTCTCGATTGAAGCCAAAAGCCTTCTCAGCATAAGTACGTGACGAGACGTTCGAGCGTTAAGGCAGCGGAGACAAGTGGGGACAATGTAAAATTACGTATGTGGCAGTGGCCGCCCGTTGGACGCACGTGAGTTGTTCGCAGGAAGCGCAGGTACCGATCCGTGACGTCACATCCGTCGAGAATTAACAGTCCAATGGCCAGTGGCAAGCGAGGAATATAAAAGGATATGGAATAAAAGACCGAGAAATTTACTTATCGGATTTACTCTTTGGGGCTCCGATTCCTCGAGATATGAAACGCCGGTGAAACTTTATTCAATTTTTCATACTTCATTCGCTTAATGTTAGTCAATAAAATAACTAAAAGATTAAAAATTAAAAATAACGATACTAAAAATATTGT
Organism: Buathra laborator; assembly: GCA_934046635.1. Taxonomy (NCBI): domain Eukaryota; kingdom Metazoa; phylum Arthropoda; class Insecta; order Hymenoptera; family Ichneumonidae; genus Buathra; species Buathra laborator. Next base: position 17,295,636 of record OW203897.1, read on the forward strand.
ATTATTATTATTATTCATTTAATATTTCATTAATTTTTATTAATTTTAATCAATAGTTGATTTATTTAGTTCGTTCGCTGCATCGATTTGTTATTGGATTATATCTTTGTTTATAAAGTGTCTCACACTTGGCGCCTTATACCGTTGAAAATTTCCCCACAACGGCTTTCCCTTTCTTTACTCGCTGTTGCCTTCGCCCCTCCGTTTCTTCTCGCTTCTTGTTGCTCGATTGCCCACCGCGAGTTCTCACCACCTGGCGAAAACGAGCAGCTGGGAGAATCGGTATGTCCCGAAACGTTGGGCAGTCGAAAAATCGAACAAACGGTTCCTCCTTCGGGTTTTTTGAAACTCAACTGACGAAATTCTCAACGCTCTTTTTTCGGCGGAATATCGAAGAAAACAAACGCGGATCAATGTAAAAGCGTCCGAATTCGCGGTTTAATAAAAATTTTGAAATAAAAAAAAATCCAAAAAATTTTTTTTAAAAATTCAAAAAAAAAAAATGTTCGAAAAAGTTTATTCGGTGAATCGGAAGGCGGAAGTCTCGGACATTATTTGCGTCGAAATTATACTCGAGATAATTTATCGTGCGCTTCAAAACGCGTGGATACTTTACGATCGAATGGAGAAGAGCACCGTAAGCGAAGCTGAGAACGGAAGAAACGGCGGACTCGCGGTTAACTCGATTCGCGAGTTCCTTAATGATCGGAGAAAAGCAGAAATCCCTAAGGAGGTCCGAGACCATCGGTAGATAGGTAAGCAAAAGTCGCTGAGATTGGATGCGGGAATAACGCGAGAAATTTAACTCTCGACAATCATTTGCGAGTCGGAGAGATGCAATGCGCAGGCGGATTAGACTAATCTAAAAAAAAGGATACGGACGAAGTTACTATATTTATGCATTAAGTAACATTTCCAGTATCGGTATATACGTTGAGTTTTCAAAGAATCATCGAGTGACGAGAGGGAAACGTTGAATATTCGTTAACCAGTCGGAATACGAGGCGAAAGCCAGTAGTGGATTTAGCCGTCGAACGGGGAGCGCATCAGCGGCGCAGCTGGCAAAAACTTTGACGCGATCCCAAAGTGAGACGGCAAAAAATCGAACGAGGAACGATGCGGAGGGACGAAGAAGCATTTCGAGACGAAAAGGAGAGCGAAAGAGTGTATATCGCGTAGCGCGCTATAGGGTCCCCGTATTACCCGCAGCAGTCGCGGGTTTGTTGCTCCGGTAATTTACGAATACCTTTGCGCTTTGCAAATAACGTGCGTTCGATGTACCCGCGAGTTTCCGGCAAAAATCAACGCTCTCGGAATCTCGTTGGTTCGCCTCTCACCGACCCCGTGGATGCGCGCAACTCGTTTACTTCTAATTGGCACGCGAAGTCTCAAAAGCTCGGGCGCAGGGAAGAATAAAGAAGTTGAAATGACCGCGGGGCAGCGGGGGACGGGGTAAGAGAAGCGAAGACTTCTCACTGTTGTATTGCAAGAGTATATGAAAAAAAAAAAAAAAAAAAAAAAAATAGTAGAGAAGAAGAAGGAAAGACGGGAGTGAGGCACCCGAGAGCTCGGGGCAGTGCGTGCGCCAAACTCGTTTCATCGTCAGTCTCGTTCGCTCGAGAATATGCCTCAAGGACCCGGCGTCAAGCGCGTCCCGTGAATCTCAGCTCTTGGTCTCTCCTTGTTGCTCCGCACCTTGCGGTGAAAAAAAAAAAAAAAAAAAAAAAAAAAAAAAAAAAAAAAAAACGCGAACTTATTTGCACGTTATCACAGTCGAAGATTCCGATACGACAAAAGGGGTGGCGGGAGCGTCGAATGGTACAAGAAAAAATGATAATTATTACAGAACGGAGCGGCGCATCGCCGCGGGGAGTGTTGCTCTCGCGGAAAATAATGCCCAGAAGCTGCGCGTGTTGCCCATCGGGTGTTTCGATTCTCGGATCTCCGGACACGATGAAACAATCCATTCGTTTCGCTTCTTGAACGCGCAGCGGTGTTCGTCTCGGATCGCGATACGAGAAAACGAGACTGCGCGTTTGGCATTAAGCCTTCGAGCTTCGAGAGCAGCGGGAACTTGTCTTCATTGGCGAGTGGCAGACAAGAAATTGTTGTTCGGAAAGTATTAAAGAATTCCCGATAGCAGAAGAGGTTTTTTCAGGATTTACTTGTTTTTCGAATAGAATCGATAATTCAATTCTCGCAAAGGTAATAATTCAGCGACAGGATTTTTGCAGCTTTTTGAAAATTGAAATTTATAAAAAAATAAAAATAAATAAAACAGAAATATTATTATTATTCAATTACAATAAAAAAAATAAAATAAATAATGTTAATTTATTTTTTACTGTAATTGCAATTTCTCGGCCAAAAAAAAAAAAAATGATGGCGCAAACGATAAAATGAAGATGATGGAGGATCCAATTTTTTTCGCAAAAGAAAAACGATAAGAGAGAGTGAGCGAAATTTGCCGAACAAAAATTGCTCCACCTGGAAGCTGTTACCGCGACTCGGCGCGATCATAAAGAAATCTTCTCGAGCGAAGGAAATAAGGGCAGCTGAGTCCGTTTCGCGAGGTCAAAAGCAAAATAAATAAAAAATAACACAAAATGGAGCAAAATCGGCGGTAAGGCTTTCGAAAGAAGCGGAGAATGAAAAAAAAAAAAAAAAAAAAATGGAGTCCCCGATCTATCCCTCGTGGATGCGTCGTTGCGATGTTCCAATGTTTTGTTCGTTCGACTGGTTTTTTGCGTTTCTCGCTGAGGCGCAAGATCCAAAAACGAGACCTAAAATCGTGCGGAGGGCTATGAGAAGTTAAAGGGGGAGGGAGGGAGGGGGGCGTCGTAGAGGTACCGGTCGTTTCATCAACACCAGCGGCTCGACTGACCGGTATATTCGCGCTGTGCTTCCTCAACGGGGGGCCATACCCTCGACGTCTGGAGGCCTTGAGGCCGCTCACGATCGACCGTGGCTCCTCGGCGGCGTTACTCTCATCCGGATCGGAGCATCGAGACTATGCATTGTGTCTCCGGATAGCGTTCGCTCCGTTGATACGCGGATGACGCGAAGAGATTCACCGAATCCTAACTATCGATCGACGTTCGAGTTAAATCTGCTTGCCGGAGACTATTGCGAATTGTTTCGGGAGCGCGTGGTATATGTCCGGCGGTTCGCGCTCGTGGGAGAGACGGGTACAAGCATATTACACGCTATCTGCAAATTTCGGGGATTTAATTCGCGTAAATTATTTATAAAAATTAACTTTTCGCGGAATTTTTTTATTTACTATTGCAAGTAACGCGATTATCGATTATTAAGGTAATTAAACAGGTTAAGGATTATGAATTAAATAAAATATCTTTAAAAAAAAATAAATCCGATTAAATTACAAAAATCAACTTTCAATTTTTTTTTTTTTTTTCGGGAATCATGTCAGACCGATGGCAGAATCATCGTGCCGAAGAAGGACCTCCGCGGTTCGATTTGCAATATGCGGCGCGGGAATTTCGACGGAAATTTATCGCGACGTTATCTCCATCCGCATCCAACGATGCTGAACGACTCGTTCGAGTTCTTCGTTTTTTAAACTTTATTTTTTCTTCGCTTCCTGAATTTTTTTTTTTTTTTTTTTTTTCCGCCACTTTCCTCACGAAAGTCAGTCGGTCAAAACGAAACTCGACTATTATTTGAATTTTATTACGATGATCGTTAGTTCCACGAATCAGGCGGAAGTTAAAATGACTCCGGGGATTTATCGTTCATCCATAGAGAAGTTTAAAAAAAAAGTACAATCGATTCTCGGTCGAGTTTACTGGAGCGTTAACCGATAACAACAGAGTAGCCAAACGTTATTTTACATTCGCGCAATTTCGATGCAGAAGCGCTTAAACGAAAATTGCTTTGAACTTTTGGGCTCTCGGCGCGCCGTTCGTTTTCGATTTATTCTCTACGCTTCTTTTTCTCATTTGGTTTCATCGTTTGAGTTTTATTTTTTATTCTCTCTTTCGGGTCTTCGGGAAGACGGGGAAGAGGGGGGGGGGGGGGGGGGGGGGGGGGGGGGGGGGGGGGGGGGGGCATTTTGTCGTGTGAGAAAAAGATTCTTCTCGGGAGAGAGTATCCCGATACTCGCGGGAGCGCAGTCGCAATGGAAATAAATTTAATTAAGATTAGGGATTCCAAGAAGCCGAGTGGCGAGGTGAGGGCCTCGGAGACCGAAGGAGCGAAGCAGGTTCCTCGCGGGTATATAACGCCGGTATCCCCGGCTCTCTCGCTTCTGATGTTTCTTTCTCGTTTCTGACCTTCCGGAGAATCCTTTTTCGTCTCCGCATACTTCGCCCCGCGGGAGAACCTTTTCTTTATTACCTTTTTCTTCTCCTCTCTCCTCGCGGCCACGAAATTCCAATTAAAAAAAATTTGCAGCGACTATCGTCTTGCAGAAATTTAAAACGGACAGAAACATGCGCAACTTTCGCGGTTCGATTTACCGCGGAAATCAATAACGAATTGGCAGACAATTAAAAAAAAAAATTATTAATCATTCGCGAAATTATTGATCACGTGATTTTTTTTTTTTTTTTTTCCGAATGATTCTATAGACAGCACATTATCGTCGTTGTTGAATTTTAAAAAGAGTAAAAAAAATTGAAAAAAGAATTGTTATAAAAAAAAAAATAAAAAAAATTGATAATAAACGACAAAATTATTAATTACGTAATTATTTGATTGTTGATTTTAGACGAAACGGCAATGTACTCGTCGATGAGTTTTAAGGAATAAAAAAAACACAGTTTTTGTCATTGCTTTTTATAGATAAATCGATAAGAGAAGATAAATGAATATCGCTGATAAAATGAACGGAAAATCGAAAGATTTCGCGTTCGCCGGATGGGCGACATTAAGGATATTTTCTTTGGTAACGAGACACGAGAGGTCCCGCGGGGGCGCGGCGCCGAATGGCTTCATCATCGCAGCCATCGGGCTTTCCCCCCAATTAAAGGACCTCATTAATACAATCGATACGATGGATCTCTTCGTATGAGATGACCGCACCGGGACGAGCGGCAAATACACTTTGCAACCGGTCGCATCGTCCGGATTTCGACATCGACATCGACGTGACGCGAAGAAGAAAAAGAGGGGAATCGGCGGTGTCTCCGCGATACAACGATCGTAAGCCTATTTTTTCGAGTTTTTTTCGTTTTTCTTTTTTTCTCGACCACCCATTTTCCCTTTTTCTTGTTATTATTCATTCCTTAATATTTTAGCGTTTTTTTTTTTATTTTATTTTTCTACTTAATCCTTTAAGATTTTGCGTAAAGACCAATAGCACGGCGACGAATTGTCGTTTTTTTCGATTTCTTTCCCCTTCTTCTTTGTCTCGTATACCTTTGCATATCTCTGTTCCTTTTTCATTTTTTTAGCTACACACGAGACCACGAAACCCGCCGCTTCGATGCGACAGGTTCCAAACCGATTCTCGGTATCTTTTGCGCACACGAGACGAGTCGCACGAATAAATGTACACCGGCGGTGTCCGTTTCTCTATCTTTCGTTCGAAGCGCAAAAAAAAAAAAAACAGCGACATGAATTTAGATCCTTCGGTTATTCGTGACTCTTTGCTTATCGATCGCTTAACAAAACTTTGTTTTTCGAAAAAATCAAGCGGAATAATAGTTCATAGTGAATAAAATATAATACGTTACGCCACATCACTTTTGGCTGAATTTTCGAAAAAATTTCGAATTATGTGAAAGTTGGGGGGGGCGGGGGTTTAATTTTTAATACATTTAGTTTAATTAAATTTATTTAAATTAATTATAAATGAAAATAATAATTATTAAAATGATTTATTATAATTGTTGTTATTATTATTATTATTATTATCGTTGTTGTTGTTGTGTACATTTTTTAGAATAAAGTAATTGAATTGAAGAAAAATTAAATCGATGGGCAAAAATTGATTGTATTCCGAAATAAGTATGAAGAGAATGTAAAGAAAGCTTATTTACCAGAATATGCGCGATCCCATCATTATCGTCGATCCAAGCAATGAGAATGTCAGCGCCTTTCATGTGACTCTGATCATTGAATCCAATGCCCACATAACCTCGAGTTTTTGCGGTCACATTAAACGTCACTGTCTCCTCGTCGTTCGGATCCCACATAAGTACGACTTCACCGTCTTCGTCGAGTACTTCGCGCCTCGTGAAGTTTGGCTCTCGCGTACTGCGCCTCGATCGGCCGTTCGACGCGAGCGTAAAAATCTCCTTTATTTTCTCGATTCTCGAGGATCTCTTCGAGTCACGCGGATGTTTCTCGATCGATGAATTATATTTCTTCGACTTCGAAGATTTTCCCTCGTGATTTTCATCGACAATCTTCGTTTTTTCATAAATATCCATTGTTCCCTCACGCGCGGCCGGCGTCACGAACGAAAGTTTTTTTTCGCGATTCACGAATGTTTTTCTCACGAATTCGTGTTGCACGGGACTGCGATGTTCCTCCATAACGTTCGGAAAATTGAGACCATCGAATTTTTCAATGGGTCGTTTCTTCGTGTTATTTTTTTTTACCTTCGATCGATCCCAGTAATCCTCGTCAACTTCCAATCGTTGCTTCTTCATAATACCAATTTTCAATGGATCGTTCACTCTCGCGGTGCCCCGATTCGATCTCATTCCGTTGGCAAGATCGCGCGGATGATGGGTCCTCTTGTAGGCCAACGTTCTCATTGTGTCGTCCATGTGTTGAACGTAAAGATCCAAAAGATCGGAATTCACGTGGCACAAGGCACAAAGAATAATCGTCAATTGAATTCCGTACATCGTGCCTCGACCGTTATTCTCGATTTATATCGATTATCGAAAAACACGCGCACACACACACAGACACACACAAACACAAATCGTATTATTTTTATTCGTTATTTTCACACTTCGCTGCGTCGTTTTTCATTCACGAATAATAAACATGAAAAAAAAGAAAACTCGCGTTTCGACGCGAGCCGCGATGTTTTTCGAGACAAAAGAAATGACCGTTGCACATTCGAATTTTCGCGAAACAATGAATTATTCGGTTATTTTTTTATCGCGAAGCCGAATCAAACGATTTTACGCGGGAATCAGTTAAACTCGTATTGTTAACACTTCGCTGCAAGTTCGTAACTGCGCTGTTCGCAGTCGTTGCGTGGCATGTTGCTCGCGCGACAGTTGCGCCGGGACTAATGTAACCACGCGGGCCCCGATGCCGACCAACCGCCGGGGACGAGCGGCCGCAGCAGCAGCTGCTTACCTGCGGGCCCCGGCGTACCGCTGAGCCCCCCGAGCACCACTGTTCGTAGCGGTGTGCGTGCGCGTGCTCCTGTTGCGTTTCTGGGGTCCCCGAGTGCCCGGTGTATGTACGACGTATAATACGACGAGCACGCCGTGCACACCGGAGGGTTCCGAGGGGCTCTCTACTTGCTCAACGTTACTCGGTAGGCCCCGAGCTTCCGCGCGAGCCAAACGAAAACTCGGTGCCTCGAGACGTACACGCAACTATTCGACGATTCGCCACGTTTCGAGAGGAATCGTGCGGTGAGTTTTATTTATGGGGCATTAAGGGTCACGATCGGATAAATACGAATCGGGATTGTCACGCAACGCGTATTTGCGTTCTTTCGATTGCGATTCGTCGTCACTGAATGAACAGTTTGATTTTTTCGTTTACGTAAATTTTTATTTTTTTTTTCGAAAATCATCCTTAGCTAGACATATATTTTGCGTTTATGAAATGGAAATGGTAAAAAATTGTCAAAAAGTATTGAAAAAAACGATGCATCGATAACAAAATAAAATGAAATTGCGAGTTATTCGAGTCAATAACTCGTATGTTTTTTGGGGGTTAAAGCGCCGCGGATAAATCTTTCGCTAAGCAACACCCCTCTACTCGAGTACCGTCTGTAATATCGAGGCCTGCGGGGTTTGTCCTCTTTACCTTGGTCTTCGCATGATTCATGTAAAAAATTGAAAAAAAAAAAAAAAAATACGAGGAGGAAAGATCTGGGTCTGCTGCTGCTTCCTGCGGAAGTGTTTTTGTAACCGGAGACGAGAATGGTGGCTGGGCTGGTCTCGCTCGCTTCGGAAACTATGGTTGTAGAAAGAAATTGGGAACGAGGGGGCTGCGGGGCCAGCAACTGCGGCAGATGCTTAGCCCTTGGCACGCGCCCTTCTGCTACCGCAGTGGTGCTCAATTTTACACACTGAAATACGTCGTACTGATGCGCGCTATATATACCTTTCAAATTATCGGTGGTATTCGTCTTTTCGCATACTTTTGCTCCGATCGATAGAAAAATCCAAATATCGCTATTTCCTCGAAAACGAATCACCCTAAACATCCCCAATGGAAAATTATTTATCACGACAAATTATCGGGCATTTCGATTAAAATTTACACCATTTTTTTTTTTTTGCCGATTTTAAGTTGCGATGATTATAAAATTTTCGTAAAAAAAAAAAATTATCGTGAATTCGTCAAACGGAATGAAAAATTACAAAAAAAAAAAAAAAATTTCATTGATGAAGAAAAATGAAGTTTGAGTTACGAGAGGAATATATGAGGTCTCTTCATCGAGCTCTCGATTGAGCTCTCACCCCGACCGATTGTTCTAGAAATTTCATTGGGTATCGACGGTTAGCGACAGCTGCCACGGATCCCCCGACAGAACGACAATGAGGGAACGACGGAACAAGCGCGCGAGAACGAGGAAGGTATATTATCGTCGCACGCGTGTCCCCCGTCGTTGAAAAGGTATATCGCGTTACTGGCGTCCACGGATCTCTCATCTGAAATACAATACACCGCAGCGGAAGGGTTTATCGATTCCGTTCCCGCCAGTTAATCCCATAATCGGACTGGCATTTCCATTGCGAATTCTCACCGAAACTAAAAGTGATGTGAAAAAAAAAAAAAAAATAGTGAAAATAAAAAAAAAAAAAAATTAAATTAGTGAAAATGAAAAAAAAAAAAAAAAAAAAAATTCGTGTTGTCTTTCATCGACGAAAATGGCTCTTAATAGAAATACAGAGAAGTGTCCGTAGGGCACGAAAGCCCCGCGGCTCCGAAACCTACACTCTCGTATCGGTGGTCTTTTCTTCCCCATTCTCTCGATCGCATTAATTGGCTGTGCAAAAACCAGTTTGGTCGAAGCCAGCGACATGCCGAAACTTCACCGAGCGAATGAAACGCGCGCGCGCGCCTGGAGGATCCGTAGCCCGGGGCTTAGCTTGTCTCTCTTTCGTGGGCCCGTCGCGCCCCCCGAAATAATACATCCGCGTGCGTGTAAACGCTCTTGATACACCGAGCGAATTTTGGAAATTTTTTCGCTCCGAAGATGAATCGATGCAAACAAAATCGAAAAAAAAAAAAAAAAAAAAAAAAAAACGGATTTTTTCATTTACTTTTTCATTTATTTATGACTTTATGATTTATTTTTTATTTCTTTTATAATGAATTCTATAAAATTCTCAAGGGGTCATTTATGACGCGTCCCCGAAATCAATAGGAGTTTCGCGAACGATTCTTTCCGCTCCAAAAATAATTATTACTACGATTATTATTATTTTACGGGCCTTATTTATAATAAGTCCCAAATTCAGTGTGACTTTGACTGGAATAGATCGATAGGTACTTTCGACAAAAAAAAAAAAAAATAAGATCGATACTTCTCCGAGATCTCGACATTAAAGGGACAATTTTTAGCGCAGTGGCGCGCTGCCCTACAGTGCGCACTTTACGAGTCTTATCGAGACGAAAGGGAACAAGGTGAGGACGAGGTATACCGTAGTTCGGTAACCGAAAGATATCGACGAATAAAGAATGAGACGGTGAGACAAGAATTTGAAAAAAAAAAAAAAAAAAAAAAACTTTGAGGACAAAGGGCTCCGACGGGAAATCGAAAACAGTGAACTTCGTGGAAACTCGATTTCTTTTCATAGTTTCGTGCTTCGGAGCTTCCCGGGTGTGTTCTCTTTCCCCGCCCATCGGGAGCCCGGAGGAAGCCTCAACGGGAACCCGACGTAGCTGCTCCTTTCGGCTGAGGCACTCGGCCGAGCAAAGGGAAACAGAGAAAGAGAGAGATATACAACGTTTTTGCCGCGTAAGAACACTCTCTCGAGGTTCCCTCGTAACTCGAACATCTGCGCGTTCTTTGACAAAACGACGTCCTCGCGCTTTGTCCAATCGTCGGCGACATTCCGAAAACCGGAGAACGCGAGAACCGATCCCGCAATTCCACGGGTCTTGATTTTTCGTCCGCAACGTCAACGCGGCAAAAATCACCGCGACGAGATTTGAAAAAAAAAAAAAAAAAAAAATCGGATTTTTTTTTTCGTGTTTTTTTTTTTGTCGCAAAAGCGAGAGCCGTTTTGGCATCGCTAATCCCCGCGAGTCGCCGCTGCAGAGACCACGTACTTTCGGTGAGTCTCGCGCGTCTTCAGCGATCAACATCGAGATTTAGTGGCGGGGGCCTTACTCACCGCGTTACATTCACTGCATGAGAAGCATTCCGCTGCTACTTCTTCTTCTTTTTCTTCTTCGTTCTTCGCTATTCTTACTCTATACCGCTCACTCGCGTATTCTCAACGTTTTCTTTTATTCTCGAAGCACATATACGTCTCATGAACCGGCAGACGTATTTGTAACCTCTTGGTATTCATTCGACGAAAATTATTCCTCGGCTTTGCGCGCTGCTCTGCAACGCGCCGAGTTTTCCTTCCTTATTTTGTCTCGAAGTTTCATCTCTCATAGCTACGAGTTCGTGCGTTTAATTCCACAGTTAATCCCAAAAAGGGCAGTTATCGCGTGTCTCCCTTTACGGTTATTTCATTGACAAATCAATTAATTCGAAAATCCATTAATTCAATTGATTAATTCAAATGTCAATGAATTATTCAGTTATCGTTCAATTATCAATTATCGAATTGATGACGAAGTGACGAATAAAAAAAATAAAAAATCCTCAGCAAAATACGGTTTGAAAAAAAAAAAAAAAATTAACAACATCGATGAATTGATTTGGAAAAGAAATTTCGTATGCGTTTCGTTAATAGTTCACTCTATTTTTTTTTTATTTTTAAGTAAAGTTTTCGTCATCTTGGCGCGTCGATTGTTTCTTTTGCTTGGCATAGTTGCCGCAGCGAATCGTTCAAGTCATATGCAACAGCAGCGGTTCGAGAATCGAAAGAATTAAAACTAACGAGGATCCACCTGCCAAGAAGCGGGCGCTTTACACCTGCTACAGGGCGAGGAAGCGGCGAACGATTGGTCGTCGGTAGAAACAGTCTGTCCGTCTGGACATCTGCTCTGTTAAAAGTATTTTTCTTTATCTATGTATATTTTTAAAATGGAAAACAAAAAAAAATAATGAAAAAACTGTTTTTAACATAAATTGAAATAAATAAATCCATATATACATATATATTTTACATAATATATGATACTAATAATAATAATAAAAAGATCGTAATTTTATCGGTACCAATAAAAATAATAAAAAATACACGCGCGTGAGACAAAAATAAGAATCAAAGAAACAAATTTAAAAGGGCAAAAGTTCAAAAACTACGTGGATATGCCGTTATTCTAGTCTTGTGCGAATACGCGAAAAAACGCGACTTCTCTTCGCCGTTCGCTATTTCATTTGAATACAAAGTGACGCGCGCCCACACGTCAGTAATATACAAGTGCGTATCCTACATGTCTTCCATACGATTACATATGCGACGTGCTATATATGATTCCCAGAGGAGAATTTCTCGTCCACGAACCGAGTTTGTTTCGTGAATTCTGTGCTTTGTATATGTAATACGCAACAGGTTCGTGCGTTTCGGTCGCCCGAGCAGACTGAAAAAAAAAAAAAAAAAAAAAAAAAAGATCGTCGGCGTCGAATCATATTCCGCTGTTCCGCATTAAAAAATTTCTTGCGCATCTGATAATCGACGGCGGATCACTTGATTTTTCGGATTTAGTATAGTATTTTCCCGCGTATGGTACGCACCATATCAGCCGATGATACTTTTCCCGCGAGCGGTAAAACAGATGAGAATTCAAGAGTCGGCATGATGCCGACGCTTGCGGCCGGTTCTTCTATCTTCGGAGTTAAATTTGGCGAGACATTTTGACAAAGTTCCGGATGTCGCCGCATCTCACAATTATAGGTAAAAAGGTGTTTTTTATATCATATATAGTGTGTTTTTTATATATTATATATTATATTCGATATATTATACACGTAACTACTTCGAAGGTAACGCCGCGATCTTCGCGCAGTTGGGGATTTTCACAATTCGCTAATCGCAAAAAAAAATTGATTTGCCGATACGCCGTCTTGAAGACACGATATACGAGTCGCGATTTACAAAAATGTATGAGAATAGGAAATGGCACCGTTTATTTTTACCGCATAAAACATAACGGGGCTTACGTCGATCAATCAAGACGTCGAGATGCCGTGGCGATAAATCGTTGCATTAATACCGTTTCCGTTAATATTTACGATCGTCGAGAGGGTCGGCGTGATCCGATCGGCCTTCGTAAACACGGGTTTTATAGGATCCCCGGAGTCATTGAGTTTTCTTGCTCGTGTTTGATTATCTTTTCGTTTGTTTTTCGCTGTCGCTAAAAAAACGTCACGCGCTCGTGATCGGTAGTGCAGCGTTCGCATAAAACATATCTATTAATAAGTAATATAATTTGATATAAAAAAAAAATAATAATAAATACAGTAAAATTAATTGAAATGAAAAAAAAAAAAAAAATTTGAGAACTTTTATCAAGATGCCAATAATTATAACTCCGAATCGATTATTTCTTAATTTATACTCATCAACGTGTGATAATACGTGTAATGAAATACAATAATTCCCGTGCCGTACGCCGGGAACGAAAAACCAAGGAAAAAGGGGCAGAATATCGCAATGGAAAGAAATGCAAAAATGGAGAAAAATGTGAAATCTTGAAGTCGGCAGTATACATACATTGGTGCACACAGAGCGTACACGCAACCCCGTGTCCCCGGGGGTGTTAAATAATTCACCGCAGCTGGGACCTGTCGAGAGGCCGGCCGGGGGTGGTCGAGAGAACGGGATGGTCGTGCGACGTACCGTAGAAGGAGTCGGTCCGATGTTGGAGGGGAGGGGGGTTGACGTTGAAGGACCGTTTAAATATTCACATGTACCTCAACGCGAATGGAGCTAACAGCAGCGAAAGCCGGCAAACGACAACTGTGCCGAAGTCTTGGTCTCTTCGTCGTCTTTGTAGTAGAGGCCTCTGCATATACGCCGTACTTCGACGGTTCTCGGTCGCCGAGAATTCCGACATTTTTCTTTTCTTTTTTTCACGCGAAATCCGTCAAATATCCTCCGCAATGTTTCGTGCAATTTTTTTTTTTACGCGCGCCCGCGTTTCGCATTTTTTTCGCATTTAACTTCGCATTCGAGGCGTAAAAAAATTAAGAATTTTTCATCGAACGAACTCCAAAAGCTAAAACGACCGAAACTACTGAAAACTACGAAAAAAAAAATAAATAAAAAAAAAAATTGGCAATAGAATTTTTTTTTTTAAATCTCATGACATCGAAGATAATTGGCATTTTTATTGAAAATATAATACATTCGCCAAAGAGTCTTCGGGATGCGTACGCGTTGCAGATTGGTCGACAATTTATTATATTCGGAATCGAGAGCCTTCCATCGTCAATGTCTTGTCAATTTCGGATTCGTCCAAAGTTCGAGAGTCACGTATAAACGGAAGTGAGAAGAACCGTCGATGAGTTTCGACGAGGCATACGCCAGAATAGGATTATTGGACCCCGGTGGCTTATCCTCGTGTCCAACGGACCCCTCGATTGGCCTATGGATCGTGAAGTTCGCTTCACCCCGGCGCGGAATTCCCCGCGGGGACACTTGACCGGAAACACCCCCCAAGAGATAATAAAAGTGACTTATGCAATAGCGCGGATTATTCAACGGAATTCGCATGAACCCCGTATAGCCCCTATATGGGTTTCCATCTTTACGATTTTCCTCCCTAATAACATGGCCGAGAAACACGATGATGTCCTTCGGGTTTACTTTGGGGTACGACATCATCCCTACTGCGTTATTCTACACCATACATATTTCCGAACAGTTTGCTTCCGTTGCTTATCGGCTTTCGCGATTACACCGAACATATAACTGCCACCATATCAAGCGAATACATCGCGAATATGACAATAAAAGATATATTTAAAATATATCAATAATAATGATAACAATCTCCGACCATTAATTCGTTTATTATTATAATTATAAAAAAAATGAAATCGATTAATCGCGTTGATCGCGAGATCGGCGGGGTCTAAGCTGAGGTCCAGTTTGACTTCGTTGCGAGAAGATATCACTTACTTCTCGTTTAGGATCTCCCGCAGTATCGTCGAGTCTTCCCCCATAGGACTCTTGGGTATACTATCAGCCCCTGTGCGGTGTCACTTTAAAACCTTCGAGTCGCGAATCCCCAACCGTCTGACGGGGATATTGGCCTCGTAACGAGTAAAAAAAAAAAGATGTAGAAACATAGGGAAGGAACGATTCGGTCAAACGAGTCAAGCGCGTAGCTAACAGTCCTAATCATCGTTCTAATTAGTCTCCGGTAATCCAATCTTCCTGGACGGGGGGGAGGTATTGTTGTCTTTGGCTTCACGGCTTCGGTGCCCCTGCCGAACCTGATATCCTATTTTCTTTGCATTCTCCCTTCGCGCTTCTCCGTATCTATCCTCCTATATTCTCATCGTATTTACGGTTAAATAATCCTTTTTTATTTTATTTTTTTTTTACCCTCGTTTTGGGTCATTTCACGAGTTTCGATTGTTTTATTGAAATTTTCGCACGCCTTTGCCATATGTGACGACGAAGACAGAAAAAAAAAAAAAAATAGTGAATGTTCGGAAAAATAAATGAAAAATATATTACATAAAATAATTTAAAAAATGAATTTTAATATTTTAAGTAAAAAATATTTCGTATTAAATATTATATTTAAATGTTCGGAAAAATATATAATATATCTATGGTTACGTTTTTTTTTAATGACGATTCAGCACTTAATCTCTCTACAATTATATGGTTTAATCGTATCCGGAGGCATTCGGAGCACCGAAACTCGAGCTGCCGAAGCAGACGAAACACTGTCATCGAGGCGCAAGCAGCGACAGAAATTGGAGCTTTCGCTTGTCTCACTCGCGAGAATTAAAGCGCGCGAGACGTTGCGGCGGGATACTTTGCAGAGTTGTGAACGAGGGATTCTTGTTCTCTCTCCCATTACTTCGGCTTTTCTGTCTCTCCACTGTTAATGCTACTCCCGCTACTGGTTTTCTCTCTCTCCCGCCCATCTCCCACGCGACCGCCCATCTAAGTTTAACAATTAACGGCGTCTAGGGAAAAATAAATTAATTGCTAAAAGGGATGCGAGAACTGCGAAAACTTCACCCCCCGTTGCTGCTATCCCTGCCGACTTTCCCTTATTCCCAGAGATGTCCTGCATTGTCGCGAACATTCGGTTCGATCATCGCGTACCGCGAAAGATCTCCTTCTACTGCTACTTTCTTTTTTCTTTTTCTCAACCTTCGTTGTTACTTCGTCACCATTTTTTTAAATTGTAATTTTAAAATTTCCGTTTGATAGTCAGATCGTTTGCGATCGCAAAAAAACAAAAGGCAAACGTTAATCTCTTTCGTGAAACCTGAAATCGTTCTTCAACGTGGGAATTTAAAATTAAAACAACAGACATAGAATGTACACGCAATTATTTCGCGCTCATTCGATAATAGGAATAAATTATTGAGTTCGCGTGACGTATTAACGAACATACAGCGGGCGGAGTCAATGTACGCGTTAGGTACCTATGTTGCGCGGAAAGCAGGCTTATACGCGGTACATAGTATATATATCGCACTACGCAGGGCGATCGTGTCGATCGAGCACTTATGATCCATTAATGAACCTCCTCTGCCCTCCCGCCGATTTTACCTCCGGGTTAACCGGACTCGCTTCACAGTCCACGATTACAGCAATGCGAATGTTTGGTGGAACATTATTATCGCGGAAGTTTGCGCTAACAAACGCTTTTTTTTATATTTTATCGAAAAATCGTATATTGTGGATGTTTTTTAAAATATCTTACTGTACATATATAACAAATTGTACGATCAATATATTAATAATAAAAAAATACCAAATTTTATATATTTCGTAGTGATCGGGCGCTTTGAAAAAATTGACATGTTATAAATGTATTATATCGTAAAAAGCAAATCGAACGCGATGTCGTCTGAATTGAAACCAATTTTGAAAGTGCATATTTTCGGATTCATCCATTTTTTTTTATTTTTATTTATTTTTGTTTATATACTTTTTTTTATGGGCGTCTTTGGATAATTCTCCATGGATGGGTATTTGAATGCGGGAATTCAGACGAAAGTGTCAAGTCGAGTTGACGCCGTCGAAAGTTTTTAATAATTCCAAAAAAAAAAAAATTATTGTTAGAGTGTATCCAGCGTGCGATTGATCGAAACATCGTGGATGTAGATTTCAGAGAGTAAAACATGCAAATTGACTGAAATCCCTTTATCGTTCCGCCAAACAAGCGATAGGTCGCTCCGATGGAGTGTGGCGGGCGGGAGGGGGGGGGGGGGTGGAGGGTTTAAGGGTGAGTTTGCATCTCCGCCGACCCTCCGTACTTCGACAACGGAGACGACAAGGGCGACGACGACAAATTCCTCAAATATTTATCTCCCTCGTCTTCGTACGCCAACACACCGGCCTTTCTTGCCTCGTTCCTACTGCCTTTGTCACCCCCCCCCCCCCCCCCCCCCCTTTCCCTTCCTTGGAGTCTCGTTTTTCCCCCGTTCTCTGTCGTCACAGAGACGTTGCGTGACTGCGCGCGAGTGTGTCAATGCCTCGATGCCTATCAAACGTATGACAAATACATCCCTTGTCGAAGTTGTCAAGAATAAAGCGTAAAATGTTCGTGACAAAAACGTTTGCATTAAAAATCGGTCATATGACTTTGTCGGATTGTATCGGTACGCTTATTAATTTTTTTAAGAATTATTCTAATTTTTTTTTTTTTTTTTTTTTTTCATATAGAAGTTTTCGACAATAAACTCCGCACACGTGGTAAAAATTAGGTGTTATCGAGGGTTGCGTTGAAAGGAGGCCAAAAATCCTACAGGGTAAAAAAGGCGTCCCTTTGCTCCTGATAGCGGATTGATATGAGCGACGTGTAGGCCCTATCCGGTGGTCCTCGTGTTGGGGGTTGAATTTTAAAACTACCCCCGAGGGAGCCTGCAGTTTCTGGTGCGCCGACATCGACGGCTTCGGGCTCAGGGCTTTGTCATATACAGCGGTGGTATAGTGAAGGTGTCTCACGAAATCAGGCAATTCGTGATCCTGTTCTGGGTTGTCGAGGTACAAGTCCCCTGGGATTTCGAGTCGATAGCTACTCTACACTGCAAAGTGGATGTCCCCGGTGTCTTTCTGGTGGATAGGTTATTCTTCTTGCGTCGTAAAGAAAAAAATGGCTTATTTTTGAGTCGTAAGAATTCAGAAATCTTAGACGAGCGTATTGTCTTAAAAACATCCCCCGGGAACCAATCAAGAATCTATGAGAATGTATCTGGTTTACCTATTCACAAAAATGCAGAAAAGAAAAACGTCCTGTTGACTGATGAATATAAAAAAAATTAGGGAGGGAAGGTTGGATCTCTCCGTGTGTTAAATACCGTCGGAAATAGCTACCCCACTTTTATCATCTAACTGTTTAAACGTAAACGATGAAACTGGAGTCCTTTCTATCCATATCCAACAGTCTCCAATTGTTGAATTGGACGATACCTACTAAAGGAAATTGAAGTCCCAATTCCTGAAATTGGTAACATTGGAAGTCTAATCATTCGATTGTGCCTTTCATCCCCATCGTTAAATGTGTCTCGTTATTATTTCACAATAAAACTAAATCGATTTCTATAAGTACGTTTTGTAACTGATACGAAAAGTGTATTTGTCGGATCAAAGGATCCTTAAACCTTCGGAAGGTTCCGTTAGCGACAAAGAATTGACTACCGTCTAACATCTGTTGATGCTAACTGCGCGATGAATCTTTAAAAAAGCACCCAGCAGGCTTTTCGAGTCCATCTGTAACATGCAGTTTTCGCGTCTAATTCCCACAGAGCGTCATCGATACTGACCGAGGTTCTGTTGGGAGAAGGTGGAAAGCCGAAGCGGAAACTGAAGGGGATCAGTACCACCGGGATGGAGGGTTGAGAGAGCCTGGAGCACGAAGCCCAGAAGCGATTCCAGGGTCATTTCCATTCGGCCCTTGCAAAGTGGGATCATTTCCCGTGAGACCGGGAGGGTTTCGGCACGTACGGAGCTCACGACTTTCTCAACCTACCTACCGGTGACGCAGCTGGCCAATGGGATTCCATGTTAAGGGCGTCCAGAACGACCACCAGTTACCGATGTATATCCACCGATATCTAGGGTCACCCAGTCTATGGCGTTAGGAATCTTCTTGTTAGACGACGGATGGTGGATACTCGATGCTTTGGGACAGATTGGAATTACGATGATCAAGGATGATATGCCCATTGGGACATCGGTCCAAGAACAACCCGATTCACCTTCGATACTTGCCTCTTCGACGTTGTATAATCGCACAAGACGCAAAAAGCTTCTCCCCCGACGTCGTATCTCCATACCAAATGTAATCCTAAACCTAGTCGTTGTTATGTCGCCTCTATCAGACGAGGGCTTTGGCCCGGAACTAACTACTGATGCCGGCGTCCTTAGATCGTTCGGGAGGGTTTTTTTTTTAACCATTTCCTTGGCCTCCATCTTCCCTTTACACTATCTCTCGACCGAGATTTTTACTCTACTTGGCAAAGTTATGGCCATTTGGCGACTCGACCCAATTTGCATCGTAATAGGGCGGTACGGGATTGCTTTACCACGTGAACTAGCAAGGTCGCTATAATTTTCGACGGGAATCACAAGGGTTCTCTGTGCAATATCGAGTTCTCATATGGCAAAGGATGGTGGTATAATTTTTTAAAAAATAATTATTGAGTCTAAAACACGACACAGGTGTCTGAGAGATGATGACGGTCATCAACTTTGTTCATTTCAAATCATCCCGATAAAATGTCTTATTAGAGGGTTGCGACCACCGTCATCCCCTCCTTTGACGAGCATGAAAGCCTTTGAAATGAATTAATACCACAAAACAAAACAAGATACGTACACCCTTTCCTTTCCATGGTGACTTACGCGAAAATCTTGATTCGAAGTGGTAAATTCGTTGAAGATCGGCTGAAGAAGATTCACGTCGGAGAATCCCCTTTATACCCACGTCTTTCTCACCGACCGAGAGATCCTTACCTCCGTAGCTAAGGACTGGCTGTTTCGGAGGACGAAGCGGCGGATGGGGGGAGAACCTTTAATTATGCTAAGTAACGTCTTTGGGATAGAAACGCGTTCCTCGGAGGCAACACTGCAGCGGTCATAATATTTAATCACTACTCGTTTATTCCACCCTGAAAGCGGGTACGTCGCGTTCTTCCAAGGCGTTACGAGAGAAGCCTGTGGCTGGGATACAATCGTCCTGTATCTATAAATCGGTTCCACCACCTGTCGCCCTTACAAAAATCGAGCATATCTTCAACGACCTTCTGCCACATTTATAAAAATTTCTTTTATCAAATTGTTCATTAAAAAAAGCGATTTCTTAAATAAATAAAAAATATGCAAACAAATGATATTAAATACGCATTTCTATCCGACGAATCTCAAGGAGACAATAATTTTTCAGCCTCACGATGGTTCTAGCCACCCTCGTCTTGAGCTCCAACCCTTCCGATCTTGAAGATTATACAACAAACGAGTGGAGGCAGAGAGAAGGACGCGAATAGAAGTGCGAAGCTAGTAAATGGGGTGCAGACGCGCTCTATACGCTACCCCTTTAAATCCTCCCCCATTCCTTTTCCTACTCGTACACTGTTCTACCCCGGCATCCAGCACGTGGTGTAGAAGACCGAGAAATTTCGGGAAGCATTTGTTGCTTCGCAGACCAAAATGTATAGAGTTAAATTGTTCCTTTATTATTTAGAGGTTACCAAGAACCTACCGACAATGATTGAAATATATGGCGCTTTTTTAAAATGATTAACATCTGAAAAAATCTATGGTACCGTATTGATCTCGATAATAATAATAATACGTAGGATCCTCTTCAAACTTTCGATTTACGTCGATACAATTTTGAGTAACTAATTTTCGTTTAAAAAAAATGGGTTCATTTGGATTGATTTGGATCTATTTTTTAAAATTATTTCATTGATACTTTCTACAATTGTGTACACGACAATTCGGTAAATGGAAATTTTTTCAGATACGCTATTCGGGTAATAAGATTCGATCGATCCCGCCCGGTCCAAAATTTCATTGTCACAGGGTTGGGAAACTGCAATGGCGTTTATGCCCTTACGGAATTACACATCTACACACATCTACAATTTCAATGGTCCGATATTACATATCAACGATCTTGGATATCACTATACAGATTTCCTTTTTTTCATTAGAGAGCCTCGATAATTCATCGATTCGTCACGCTCGAGTAAAGAAACTCGACTGCCTCCAGTCGCGTTCGTTCTTTTATTCTTTCGTAGTCTTCCGGCCGGTGTCCCCTTACATCGTTCTTTTTCATTCCAGTGGGGGTTTTTACCACCGACGACGCTGCTGCGTACACCCTTGAATCAAGCGGGGCATCATAAACCGACGACGGTGACCTCATCCCATGATTTTTTTTTCTCCCTTCCTATTTCTGTCTTTCACTCTCAATATCTTTTCTCAGCCTTCGGTTTTTTTTCTATCTCTTTCGCGGGGGTTTCCCTTACGTCGGAACGTCGTAAGGGTATGCCGGGGATGGTTTCATTTTTTTGACACCCGGTATATTTGATTCCACCCTTGTAATAAACCCCCCCTTAGGGTTGTTGGCTGACGGGAGTCCCCGCTGGTGGGCTCACGCCTCGCTACATGTCATATCGACACCTCCGCCCAACTCCCGGACACCGACGGAGTCCCGGTAAAGCAAGCTACCAACCCCTATAAGGGTCGCGAGGTGACTGCTAGGTAATTTGCTTTCGTATTTTCGTCTTCGAGCTACGCGGCCCGTTCTACCCCCTCCCATTTTACACACGCATGGAAGGAATCTCGTAATACAACGAACAGTGAACTGTTGCCGAGGGGGTTGCAGAACAAACAGTCTATTGTGCGACTTTTCTTTGAATTTCGGAATATGAGGCATCTATCTATGGATAAAACGCCAAATCGTTTTCTTTTTTCGGCAATAAATTGTCAACGAAATAATTAACGACATCGATGACACGTGAAATTATTCATTATCTTGATTCTTTTTTTTTTGTAAAAGTTCGATTTATCCGAGAAAAAAAAGGAATTTGAACGTTGATAAGAACGATAACATGACTATTTGGCAAAACGGCTCATGAATTGATACATTTTGTAAATCTATTTTTGTGATTTTTGTAACGCAAAATAAATTTGTCTCGCGTACATAACGATTGGAACAAAAAAAAAGTATCGAAATTGATGGTCGATAGTAGTTTTTTTTTTATTTTCTGTTTAAAATGATTTTCAATAATGTCGTTTTTGACGTGATTTCGAAAGATGGAAAAAGATTGTAAGTTTATGTGTAATTTATTGGGCGATCGGAGTCGTAAATCATTACAGATTAATAGAAATTCAGATTGATGTTTAATGCGGGACGGCGTAAAAAAATACTGAAATAAAACGGTTTGCCTCTTCCCTACAAAAGTCTGAATTACTCGGCTGAAAGTACTCCGAAACTCGAAGTTTTGTAGAAACGAATGTTTCATACGTAAGACACAGATATCATGCTGCGAAAGGGGATTCAAGAACAGCAATATATCGTCGCATAGTCGATGAAGCCCCGAGTGACACGACGACGAAAGATCAGTCGGTACAAATGGCTCAGACGCCCTCGCTATGCCCTAATCGTATTTGGTCCGCCTCCAGACCGGAACTCCTTCGTTCTCGTTCCCGGTGCAACGTCGTTGTTACCTCCTTTGGTTTCTTCGCGGCAATCTCGTTACGACGTTGGTATCGAAAGCCTTATTAAATTTAGCTCACAGCTTGGACTCGCTTGTCGACGCAAGATGGTTTAAGTACACGAGGCATGTCATTCCGCGCGTTCAGGTTAAATACAATTACGATGAAAATCATTATCATCGATTGCGCGTTCGGCAAGTTGTCAGTTTCGCGGCTCTCATAAAACTGAGGGAAGATATCGCCCGGAATGTTCCGTTTGCTAAATCGTGATTTTTTTATTGATCGATCTATTTATAGCTGAATGAAAACTGTTTGTTCCTAAACATCAGAAATGGATTCGATTGACTAGGCGTCCTTTAACCTTTGGTACTTATAATTTTTATACCGCTCTCGCTGGATTGGTATTTAATGACGAACATTTTGATTGCATACGCCGATCTGTCGATTACACTATAAACGATCTATAAAAATGGCGATTTTTGACAAAAGAGAATGTTTTTTTCTAAAATTAACGAAATATCGTAGACGATTTAATAATTAAATTAAGAAATTGATCGAGCATTGAATTGCCGTTTACAACACCCTCCAAAGTTCTTTAACCGAGTTCGCGACACGATGCAATTGAAAAAAAAAGCGATGTAATCCCCATCCCTTGAAACGTACGTGTGAACACCACGGGTCGACCCTTTCGGGACACGACATCGACACCGACATCCACGGTGGTCTGTTTCGTGTGCACCGTAGAAACCTACCCTGCGTTTCAACCCCTCGTTCCATATCCCTTCTTTCCGTCAACCCTCGATGCCGCCACGGGAAAGCGGAGTCTTGCGCGTCACCCCCCTGGTATACCCCAAGACAGGACAAAACTTACCCTAAGAAGCCTTTAAGAAGCCTACGAGGACGGAAAGGAAGCAAGGGGTCGTCGTGTGACTGGTGGGGTTGCTTTACTCTACTATAAAAGAGTTTTCCGCATGCGCACAATGACTGCAAAAACTGACTGCGACCCGCCTCCAGTCACCGCCCCCGCTGCCTCTCGTTTCTGTCACCCCGTTTTCATCCCCCTTGCCGTGTACCCCTTCGTCCGCAAAACTCATTCCTAGCGAACTCTCATATCCGCCCCCCATCCACCCACCCCCCCTCGTCGTCCCTTCAGAACGGACTAAGCGGCCACGGGACTCGTGCACGAGATCGGTCGAATCCTTCCGCGTGTCCTCGCACCCGCGACACCCGCGACACCCCTAAGAACACTTTCTCGACTTACCTCGATCCACACCGAACGTTTTGGCATCACCGCTTCGTCAAACGACTAGGATTATTTGCCAATTATTAATTTTTTTTTTTTTTTTTTCACGCAATTTTCATAATCGTACGGAATATTGAAATATCTGTTCTTCCGTTACCGTTCTTAGATATCGATTTTTATTTTATAACACATCTATTTCGATTTTTTTTTTATTTTCAACAATTTTTCGTCGACGATTCTCCATTAATGGATGCATCGATTTTATTGGGTAAAAAATATTATTATTTTACAAGTCTTTCCAATGTTTCGTTCAAGTGAGCAATCATCCGCTGGTCCACGTTTTTTTTTTTATTTTTTCGCAGTAAATTTTGTCACGTCGATGAAAACCTTTTTTTCGCCCAATTTATTATTTTTTTTTCGAACTTATGAAGATTATTAATTTATTTATATTTTTTTTCGGAAACAGTGCGCGAAAGTGCGAAGAGTTTTTCGATCGCGCAATTGGTGCAAAGTGAAAAAAAAAACGACAATGTGTTGGAAGGTGCTTGCGCTCTGCGGTGTTCGATCATTTATGGTGGGAATAGTATTATAAACACGCGTCGAATCTTAGTGATCTTTGCAAACAATGTAAACAAATATTTACACTGCGCTGGTGTATCGACACCCGGGACTCTTTGGGTCTCGGCTCGGGATAGCACGTGGCCCCGGCGTGTCTGCGAAACGCCAAATTGTTTTCGACAGCTCTGGTGGAGGCTAAGCAGCGAGCATACCGCAAATACATGTAGCAAAACCATCGGAACATAGAATAGCTTCATAGCTCAACGGATGGTAAACAAATTTGTATTGTCAATAAATAAATATATAAATGTAATATGTCGAAAATCGTACGCGGAATCGTTGCTAAATTTTGGAAGTGGGATTAAAAAAAAAAAAAAATGTCACCAAAATGCGGGTTTTTCCATCGGAAATAAAAAAAAAAAAAACAGCAACGATAGCGAAGGCGAGCGATGAGCATCGAACAAAAACGATCGTCGAAACGACAAATCGTCACCTATCTAATTGGTCTCGGGAACAGTTAATTGTTTGACCTCGATAATTGGTCCAATTAATTTGAACGTAAAAGTGCGTCGATTATCGTCGGGCATTCATCGACGATGACGACGAGCCCGAGTTGTGTGACGCTACAGTCACTTCGTGAGGATTTAATAGGGAAGGAGGACGAGTAGGGGAGAGAGGGGGTGGAGTTGTATCGCCCCCTGTTGCACCCTGCATTTGGCCGGTTTCGCGCTTGCGGCTCCATGCAGTATATCGTTATTGTTGAAAAGGGATTTAACGGTGAATAGTACGGGCAAAGTTCGATAGGGACTGTGCAAAAAAAATATGCATATATACGTAAAAAATAAATAAACCGAAGAGAACTCAGTACCGATATTGCAAAGGGTCGGAATACTGTTTATTGAGGGAAAAAGGTCCTCGGCTAAAATAGAAGAGGTATTGAAGTACGATTCGAAAACGAAAAAAAAAAAAATGCCTGTAAATACCGTGACAAAGAATCGTTAGGGTTGTCCCATATCGAAAACAAAGCGTTATCAACGATATACAAAATGGTGCACGTTGAAAAAATGAAAATGCAAGTTTTTTTTTTAAAGCTGAAAATAAATTGAATCGAAATAATAATAATAATATTTAATAATAATGTTAATAATAATATTAATAATAATCTATAATAAAAATGAAAAAATGTAATTTTTTGCAAAAAAATAAGTTTAATCAGACCTTTCGATTAAAATTGTTGAAGATCTTTACGATTCATTGGTGGAAAGCTTACACGATTGGTAACAAGCAACAAAAAAAAATATATTTGAATTAATTTGTATCGAAGAGCACGATAGCTCTTGATGACGTACCCGAAAATATTTGTAGTCAATTAATCTGGTAACGGATCATCGGACAAGAGTGAGAAGTTTCGTACAACGCGACTAAAAGAAATGGAGAATCGGGAGAAACAGAGTAAAATATAACAACAATAAAAAAAATGTAAGCGTGATTGACAATGGTGCATTGGCTAAAGAAGGGGGGGTTCGATGCATGACGAAGTGCGGATCGAAATGCGCACGTTTCGATGGGTAAAAAAAGGAGATGGCGAGTCGGAGGATGGAATACCCGGGGCTCGAAGTTCTATTGTTGTCCATGAGGGCTTAGGATTATAGGGGGGTTTCCTGCTTGCTCGTCGTTCGGGGGGGTGGGTGGGGGAGGGGGTACTTTCACTGCTTGGTACAGATACGTTTTGATCGATAGTCCACTCATCGGACTCTCGAAAGAGCGAGGTGTTTACGCTGCAACTAACTACATCTCGCTCCCTGTCCGATCTCCCTATCGTCCTCGGTTAATTTTTGTATCGGTAATTTTTTTTTTTTTTTTCTTTAGAAATTTATCTCAGAGTACCAAAAATAATCGATGATTATTTCTATTGACATTACTTTTTTTTCATAATTTTTTCGTCAAATTTATCTTTATAATAGAGGGATAATAGAGGGATCGTAGATGCGCCTCAACTGTTTTTTTTATGGCATTTCCAACCGAATTGAGATAACTAGTCAAACACGTCAGAAGAAAAATCGGGAAAAAAACAAAATTGAAAAAGGGAAAACAGTTGAGGATTCGTTGGTAGGGTGCGTGAACATCGCTCGCTCGCTCCCTTAATCTCGCGCGTTTCTTCGACCCCAACCAGTAGTAGCCGCCGTTGCACCCAACCCCTATGTTCCTTCTGGCGGTAAACGCAACTACGCGAAGGGGGCCTTCCTGCTCTTCGTCGTTATGTCGTCGCTCGTTCGAGTCTTTGTTTTCCTTTCTTCGGCTTCAGTTTCGTTTCGCAAGTCGAACGTGAAACGTACCACTCGACGCCACGGCGACGAAGACCTTCGTTTCGATCTTCCGGCATGGGAATTCTTATTTTTAATGGTAATGACGACGATCTATACTTAGTTCTATCAAGAATTCGTCGATTTTCGGACACCGTTGTCGAAGAAAGGCCCCTTAATTGCTTCCTGGAAAACTTCTATTGTTCTTCGTCGTTTTATTTTATTTTTTTTCACTCATATTTTCCTTCGATATTTTTGTCTGTATTTGTGAGATCGCTTGCCGAGCGGTATCGATGATAAAAAATTATAATCACCGATACATTACGGTCTAAAATTGAATTGGTCAAGAAATATCCTCCCGGAGTTTAGGGTTTTTACCGCAGTTTTCATAAAATACAAAAACATGTTTGCCTATTATTAAAATATAGATATATCCTTTGATCAATTGGCTCAATGGACGTGCTATAGAAAATTTTTAAAATTTTTCAATTCTCCATAAAGCTGACAAAAAAAATGGTCAAACTCCAAATACTTCGCGTCTTGAAAATATAAAAATAATCAAATCCACATAATTAGATGTCATTCGACATTATCATACCGGATGGTATACTCTGTATATATATATATGTAAAAAATCTTAACAACGTATTTTCGTATTTTTTTTGTATTCAGAGAAAAATCGAGGACGATTAAGTAACGAAGCTCGTTATCGGCGGAGGACGAAAGATTCAGGGTGGGAATCGGCGAAGCTCCGTGGCCTTTACTATCAGTCGCGGCGAAATGTCGGCTCGGTGCCCCAGGGTGGAATCCGACGAAAGACTCCCGAAGAGATCGACGGTCTGAGAGCCGTTAATCGGCAGTCACGCGGGAGGTCCGTGCCGGCGCTTAAAGAGGCTGGCAAACGGGAAGGGAGTTTGGGGGTGGGGGTTGAGATGGGGAGATTTAGCTACTGGGCTCCGGGTGGAGATGCTTCTGTCCTCGTCGTCGCCCACCATTGTCACATCGCGGGCATCGCGGGTACCGCGAAAAGGGAAGAGCGAGAGAAATCTACGAGTTGTTAGAGTGGGGAAAAGAGAGATCGTTTCAACGGAGAGTAAGCCACTGGCAGGGGGGAGGGTCGAAAGTGCGACGAGGAGCCAGCGAAAAGCGGCGGTAGGAAAATATAACGAGTGGGAAAGAGGTAGAGTTAGAGTGAAACAGGGACATTTTTCCCCACCAAGCTTGGAAAAAGCAACCCCCACCTATCGACAGGGCGCGCGCTGCGGCGAGTCGTTGAGGCAGGACGGGGGTAGCCGCGGGGGGGTTTGGGGGCTGGGATTCTCGGTGGCTGGGGGAGGCGTCGCGGCCTCAAAAATACACCGCAACCACACCGCGCGGCTCCACCGCAGAAGCCGCCACCACCTTCCACCGCTACCGCCAACGCGGCCCTGCCAGGACTACCCGCTACTCTTGTGCTCTTCTTCGCTGTCCGACAACTCAACCCGAAACGAGACCGCGTGCCACGGAGTTAAACACCCCCGTCTAACCTAACGCATTATGTGCTCTACCGAATAATAACAGTGGAAGCGTGGCTTTGGATACCGGAAATACTCATCGAGATAATGAAGATCGTTAACAAAGAGTCTGCCGATCGACTTTCATCGTGAGTCGTTGAGTGTTCAATCATTCAAAACTGTGTTAAAAGGTGAACAGTCGGCTATTCTATTTTTTTCCTTCGTTCGTGACATCGAAATCGGCGAGTGTTAAATTTTTTTTTTTTTTTTTTTCATCCAGATCGGTAATCGAAGAATCGTCCAGTGAAAAGGACCGCGCGATAGGGCCCGAGAATAATTTTTTTGCAAATCGAAACGGATAAAAAAAAATTAATTTTGGACGATCTGAGTTTCGTGTCATCACCGCTATATAGGAGAACTATGAAAATAGTGCAGTTGCCGTCATACCGATGATGAACTTGACGAATCGGCAGTTTTTGTTCTATCATCGTCGCGAAAATTCACGAGTGTCAATAGCAACATTTCTTTTGAGACTCCGGTACCGAAAGTAAAAGGTTCGATAGAAAGTGCCCGGGGGGACGGGGCAAGTGATGTGCAATTCTTGAAGACTACCTTTGCGGATTTGGTTTATTCTTCGTTATCCAGATCTTTATTCTTCAACAAAACGAAACGGTGCCGAAAAGTGATTTTTTATTGTACCGTGACAAAGTTGCGTACGACTTTTTTTTCCGCGCAACATCGGCAGCGGAGATCTTGGACAGTGAAGAACATAACACCTGTTCGGTTGTTCGCGGTTAGTGCCTCGTGCGATAGTTCCGGTAACGCGTAATCGGTGATTAAAAAAGAGGCCAATCGGTCGAAAGAATTGTCGGTGGATCTCGAGGAACGAGTCTACAAGGTACGGATACAAAACTTGAGGATCTAAGCCTTCGAGATTCCAATAAAACGAATTTTCTTCGTGACTTGGCATTCGATAGTGACGACGCCGGATAAGAAGGCGAAAAGAATCGAGAAGGAAGAATTTGCAAACGGATACTGACTGCCACGGTGGTGCGTCGGCAGCGTCGCGAGATAATGAAATAAGGATCAAAGGATCGGCGGAGGGCTGGCTTTCGTCGAGGGAAACCTAGAACTTCGGCCCTCAGGATCCCCGTCCTTCGTCTTCCTCGTTCGCTTCATCGGATTCGGCATCGAATCGTCGTATTTGTCGAAAACAAATCTAATTCCACGGTGCACGGTTTTGGTGATTCCACCCTCCTTGCTATCAATCGCGGAACAATCCGATCGGTGGGTGTTAAATAGGTGTTGTTGCTTCGCCAGTTGGTCTCCGATGTCTTCGGGGTAACTTTTGAAATCGGTAAGAACGATTCAACGTCAAAGAAGATAAAGGAAGGACTAAGCCAGCTTTACAGCCTTCACGGCATTTCGAAGTGTCGATAAAGGTCTTTTGAAGACAGAACCGATTTCAAATGGCTGCTCCATTAAGTTGGTCTGCTCCGGTATCGACGGATTGAGACTTGCGAGCAGTGATTTTAGCCCGATAATCCGAAAAGAAACGTTCGAAATCCTATCTAAAAGGTAATCGCAACTGGAAAGTCAGTTTTGTCGCGAATCTTGACGTTCAGAAGAAAAAATCGTCATTTTAATCCAAAAAAATCGGTGAAAAGTAGAATAGACGGATAATGAACTCGGAATAGACATTAAAAAAAAAAACAAAAAGTTTGAGTGTTTTGAACGAATTTTTGAGTGAAAAAAAAGCGTTGCGCAATGTGCATGAGTCGATGATTCAGCTCTCATGACGAATCCCTTGCGCGACGTACGACCCGAGGAGCGTCCTCTGGGCCTCGACTATCATCCGGATCCGAGAGCCGCACGTCCGAGTCATCGGCAACTCTTGCAGCCGTTGAATCAAATCGGCGGTGCAAGACTACGAAAGACAAGGGGATCCTCCTCGAGGAGGAGAATGCACCTGGCGAACGAGGCAACTGCTCAAGGCGCCAATCAAGCTTCCGCAACGGGGAACAATCATCTATCCGAATATGCTATCACCGCTGAGATACTTGCGGAACGAACGCTCGACGGTTTGCTGGCCGAGCATCCTGGCGAACTTATCCGGACGGGTAAGAATTTATCATTTTTATTTCATTGACGACGAGTGCAGATAAGAATTGTTATGACGTTGCGATCATTAGATTCGGTAAACGTAATTTTGAAACGGCACTATTCGATTAGCCACTCACGTACGGGACACTTCTTGCGCGTCAGCTACAACGCTGATTTTTTTTTGCTCAGAATATGATTTGGCAAAGAAAATCGAGAAAATCGAGACTTCAAAGCGACTCTACAATTTTTTCAAATTTTTTTCACTATAGTTTTATAATTAAGCGAACAAGTCGAAGATACCGATTGGTCAAAAATATCGGACGTTTATTAACGTCATCCGTACGCGAGGGGTTGAAGAATAGTTTCCAATTTATTTTAAACTCATCACAATAACGAGGGACAGAAGGATAAATCAAATTGATCGTTTTGTGAAGTCAGGAAATATACATAGAAATTTGGTACTGTTGAATTAAACGGTAAAAAAAAATACCACGTCAACGATGTCGTATTGGGTGCACATTCGTTACTGAATTAAGGTTAATAATGTATCGTGATTGGTCAGTAAGTGGCCAAGTTACGACTTCCCAAAGTCGGATTATGCGCTTCATAGTGGTTTTGTGACCAATGTGCAAAGGTTGTCCACATGTGGTCTGCACGGTTTTGCCGCCTCACTGGCGATCCAACAAGACCCTGCCAATGGCATTCAAGGTGGTGGCTTTGGGGGACGTCGACGACGGTACACTGGTCACCGTTTGCGCCGGAAACGACGAGAATTGTTGTGCCGAGCTGAGAAACTCAACGGCATTCATGAAGAATCAGGTTGCGAAGTTTAACGATCTGAGGTTCGTTGGAAGAAGCGGCAGAGGTGAGTTTCAATCGACTAATTACGATGTTTGCATGTTCCCATTGATCTCTTCCACAAAGCAAGTATATCGTTTTCAAGAACTATTAAACTTAATGTAGAACTTCTGCTATGATTGTTACGCTTCTGAATAAGTCACTTGAACCTTTGACGACGAATTCATGATGATCTTTTAATCGAACGACTCTAAGATTGAATGAAACATGAAGACCATTCATCAGCAGTCTAACTTTTTGCAATGTCGAAGCCTCAATACCAGATGTATGCCGTTTTCCATTGGTCGAAAATTGGCTTCTACGGAAGTGGGTAAACCTACAAAAACAAATGATCCAAACCCCGTGGTCCAGCCTGCGAAACAACCAATCGTTCTGCTTCGGTACCGTCGCATTTTTCTTGCTGTCTAAAATCCCCTAAACTAAAAGGGGCCTTTCTCAGTCAACGTTATCGCTCGCGCGTTCTTCTAAATGATTCACGTGCCTCTCTCCTCCTCCTCCTCTCCCTTCGCTCGGGATACATTAAGGTACGCCGGATGGTTAGGTACGTTTGCTCATGGCAGCTTGTATCCCCGTCGCTCAGCGATGAAGGGCAGACGCGACTGAGGCTTTCGGTCTCAAACCAAAGGCCACCCTACGACTCACCGAACCAACTCACTCACTCTCTCTCTCGCGTGCTTTATTCCATCTTCATTTTTAATTCACTCGCGGCGCAAATACGTCACGGTGCGCAGAATGGATTTTCCGTTCGTCTACCGATTGCCATGGCCATCAATGCACCCAAACGGTCCGCAAAACTCGCGAGGGACTCCGGGCCTCGACGGACAACCGGCAATTTTTTAATTCTACAGTCGACTCTTTCAAATCCAAGGGTACACTCAATAATTCACTAACATTCCTTCTTTGCCCTCCTATCCAACAAGAAACAAGCGCGCTGCTTATTTTCCGTTCGAAGGACTTTATCCACTTCGCGAATTTCGATGAGAGACGAGGAAAAATTCAAGGTTGAAGGAAAAGAAGTACTGAATAATGCGCTCGAATAATCAGAACCCATTACCGAACGGTTAATGCTACAGGCCTCAGGGTGTCCCGAGGAGTGACGAGTGTGGATTTTACTTTCATAGTGCGCGTCCTCTCGCGTCTCGTTTTTCATTGCAAAAACATTTACGGCGATTTATCCCATTTTTTCCGGAATTATCCATGAGGATAAACAAAACTGTATCTATTGAGATTATTATTATTTTTTTAAATAAAATGATGATAGTAATAAAAAAAACGGAAATATGAGAAAATTTTCAATTTTTACATGTTTTTCTATTTACCCTTTTTTATCTAATTTTTTTTTTTTTTTTTTAATTATTTCAATTATCACGAAGTCCCCGGACGCGATATTGCGTATCTGTGTTACGCGACAAAATATAATTCAATCAGAGACAAAATGAATCAAGAAAAACAAAGCGTAGACGCGTTGACGCCGTTTCGGAACGAAGAAAAAGATTAAGTAACGAAGACCCAGAGGGAGTGGTCGGGCGATAAGAGTAACGAGGCGATCCTTAATTCCTTTAATTCCCACGAAAAGGAACTGCGAAGGCCGTGGCACACGGACGATCGTCGCGAACAAAGCCAAACTCCCTCTCGTTCCACGTCGTTTTTTTTTTTTTTTTTTTTTGTCGCTACTGACAAACACGCGACGCCAACACTCACCGACCACCACTACAATCGCGAAGCAAGATTCCAATCTGCTACTCTGCCTATCCCGACTCTTACTGCGCTGTCCAAGTGGTTTCCTATCTTGAGGGAGGAGGAGGAGGGCTTCGCGTGCCATCACGCTTGTCTTACAGGGAGAGAGAGTCAACTTTCCCCGACGAAAAACTTCGCCACTCGAGTCAGCTCGCTAAGATGCTCGTTTAACGAGGATTTCGAAGACGTCGGAACTTCCGCGGGGTCTGGTTTATGGCAAATTGGGGAAAAACGAAATTGCGGACTCCAAAAGGATATCGGAAATCTTCTCTCCGCGTTATTTCACAAGCGGTCATCTCTCAAGAGTTTTTATACTTCTTTCGAGATCCTCTGTCGTTGAACGATCGATCGTTGGATCGTTCGTATGAGCTTTTGTCAGGACTTGCACCCCCCCAATTGTCTTTGCGTTTTGACGATTCCCTTAGGGGTTGCTTTTGCCTTTGCCAACGACTCTTTTACCGGAATTTCCTTCTCTTCGTCTATTCTTTTATGCCACCGAGTTTTTCGCGGATAATCGGAGGAACATCCCCATCGTCCACTACTACTGCCATGAAGAATCCGACGATTTTGCGAAACGGATGACCGATGCGCCACCACCGCTAGCGAGTGCTTTACCATTCTACGGATGCGGCACGAATGCTCAAGAGGCGAGTGGTTGGGTGTAAGCGGCTTTGGTTTCCATGGCAGTAAGCCCTCATTACTGCATTACTGGTAGCCCCTAACTAGCATTCGTACGCAACGACGGTTTGCCCCCCCCCCCCCTCTCTCTCTCCCTCTCCCACGGTACCCTGGGCTGCCATCAGCGAACGTTATATTCCTCGCGTACGGCACAATCGGCCGAGGAAATGGAGTGAGGGAAAGGGAAAAGGCGAGGGGAAGGGCAAACGCAGAGGATCTACGAAGCACTGGATCTCTCCCGATGCCCGGAAATTGTTTTCCGCTTCCGTCCAAACATAATCGGCTCATCTACATCGTGGAACGTTCGACATTTCCCGAAAGCTTCAAATCCAAACGTTTCTCCGCGAAAAAACTTTTTCTCGGGGTGACAAATATTTTAATTTTCATTTTTCTTTTTCGTTAAAATTTTTTTTTGAGATTTTAGTGGAAATTCCTAAAATGTTCGAAAATATCGAAAAATCATATTTACATAAAAATTTCGGACGCGCGTGTGTGTGACAAGTTGAGAATTGAAAAAAAAAAAAAAAATCCCGAAAACCGACCGAAATATTTCAATTTTTTTTCATTTTTTTTTGCTCCAATCGAACCGCTTTCATCCAACTGAACGGACAATTTGCTGATAGGGAATTGGCGAAAGATGCTCGGCGTGGCGAGATCGCGTTGTGGCTGTATGGTCGCATTTGTCAGTCGGTTTAAAAAAGCAAATCTGAAATTTATGTTATTTGCGCTCGCAGGAGGTTAGCAAGGTATACCGGGATTGTCGTGTTTTCGTTAATCAGTTTCCACCGGAATTACGACAAACCCTTTATTTTTTTAACGTTTATTGCTCTTTGGAATCAAATGGTTGCGACTACTTTTTTAAAATCGTACAAACTTAACAAAAACTCGTTCTGTTAAAATAGAATTATTATTTAAAATATCATTTTATTGCATTTTTAAAATAAATGGTAGATTAGCCCCGATTGGCCTAATTTCAAAGAGAAGTCAAAGGCTTATTATGTTCTAAATACATATTCCTTTAATGGATTTTGTATACTCGTCGCGCCATTCAACACAGAGGAGTGAACTCTTTTACAAAATAAAGTACAGATTACCCGATAACGATGTAATGAAATTTTATTTTCAACTGTAAAAAAATTGACGCTTACAGTTATTTACCAATTTACAATACCGGCAAACGCTCGTCCCGCAATATTGTCTAAGAATTTGATATTAAAACTTAAAAAAGAAAAAAAAAGGGTTAACCCTCAACGAAGGGATCGCGTACTATAAAGGACTTGTGGATGAGGCGAAGGGATGAGTCGTGAGTCGTCGCTGATGATGCCTGACTGGTGAGGGCTCGCGGAATATTATCACACAGGCGCAGGGCCACCCGTTTATCATCCTTGCGCGCTTTCGCATGCCAACGGAAAGGATTAGCGTCAACTTCCGACGCTAAGAGTCACGTACGTGCTTCGTTCGCCAGATCGTCAGAGAGGTGCAATATCACCGAGTCTCCATTCTTCCGTCCTTCTCAAGCTTCGCGAATGTTACTTTCTTCATATATTTGTTGCTTTAATTATCATTTTTTTCTATACAAATATTCTTTACAAAGCTGTTAATCTATTATTTTTCTACTCTGCCAATTGCGATATGTTCGCAAGCCGCTCATCTTATCTCGGTGAATTTCGCAAAAAGAAATTTTAACGGACAATACAATCATTTATTCTTCTCGTATGATCGTTACATTTCTTTCTTCGCTCATTCGTTTCGTCTTTCTCGTCTGTATTTTTTTTTTTTTTCCTTCACTTTTGTTGGATCTGTCGTAGCCGAGAAATATTCAGCGTCCGAACTCCTGTCCGACGCGCCGGAACATTTGGAAAAACGACGAAACACATATCGCATAAATACCGGAGTTACCTGTGTTTTATGACCGGGCAAGGGTGGCCCCCGAGAGATGTACGGAATCGACGATACGTTCGACTGCTAACTATTCACCGTAACCCGGGAGAACTAGAGACGAGAGAATCCGAATGAAATGCTTCACGAGCGAGCGACCGGACCATATCGACAGCCAGATCCTGACTGATGTTCCGCGAGCCATCCCCCCGCCTTCCTACCCCTCTCGATTATCCTACCCCCTCATATTCGGATTTCTCGTTCGTGACTGACTATGTGTATACTTCACCTTTCGTGTACCGACTGAAGTTACCCCTAAAAACGTTATTCCAGTTTTCTCACTCCTATTTCGCTTGTAATCTCACTTTTGACGATGCGGAAGATACGAAGAGGGATTCGAGGGATTAAACAATGGGGAAGCGTTGTGAACATTTTGCATTTTTTTTTTTTTTTTTTTAAGCATTGAAATCTGAGAAAACCCGCGGACTTTTGATTATTTTATCATAGGCTCCATTTTCCACTGAACTCGGACCATACCGTTCTAATAATCTGATTTTTTTTTCCATTTAGTTACGGAGTATCTTCTCATCACCCCCTTCCACGGCTGAAGCGTCTGAACCCTTTTTCTCTCAATTAAAAATAAAAATTAGAATAAAAAAAAAATTTGTCGCGCAATTCCGTGAAAAGTGCCTTCACCTACGGTATCGTTGACCATTTCTGCTTGCTGCGTTTTTTTCCTTCATTCTCCATCGTATATCCCATTCCGTTTTTTTTAAGAATGTATAATTGCACGGGCGCCGAGTATTTCTACCGATTAAACATTATTTTTGCACCCCTTCGATAGTCTCACGTTCACTCGTGTCTGCCACCCCCTTCGCGCCAAGCGAGGTTTTCCCAGGTTTATTCTTTCGAACTTTCTGCTCCGCATGTCTGACATTTCATAATTTTGTTTTATCTCGGTACAACGATCTCGGGTGGCCGACGCGAAACTCCGCTGCCCTATCCATACGCTTCAATGGCTTCGTTCCCTTGGAACGCTTCGATAAATTCGTTCATTTGACCGTAACATCTCATCGCATTTGATTTCGTCGATTTTTTTTTACAAGTCGGTGTCCAAAGTCGAGGGTTTTAACGACCTCTGACTTTGGACACCAGTTATATACTTCGTTGATAGACTTACCAGATACTACTATCCTTCCGTCAGATGCCACTAAATTAAGTGCTTTATAAGTGCTAATTATGTGCCGAAACCTACATTTTTGGATTCCTTTCATTTGGCTGAAAATCCATGCGAAAAGTGCTCTGCTAGCATGACATCAAGTAAGCTGAGCCTTTGTTCATATTTGCGTTATAATTTAATTAACTTATATCAGATTTATAAGCTTTTTATGTGCTTCTCACGTCTATACATTTGAATCACCATTTTTTTTTTTTTTATAGTTGAGTAGATGGAATTTCAAAGCAGCCGAAACTCTTCAAACGGTGGCGGAGATGTTCGGAGATGTTGTTATTACGAGATATTTACGAATTCGATAATCGCCATTGGGGCATTCGTAGCAAAGCACATAAAAAGCACTTTGATTTCTTGTAAAACAAATGATATTGACAAAAAATGGGGCTTCTCTGAGTTAAATTCCTGGTCTTTCCTTCCTTTCTTGGTACCTTCTATTTTTGGTCCTTTTTTGGAATTTTTTTCTCAAAGTCAAGAAAAAATTCGATTTCTTGATTTTTTCTTGAAAATTGGGGTTCAAATGTATATATTTAAGAAGCACGTAAAAAGTGCATAAATCTGATGTAAGTTAATTAAATAATAATGTGAATATAAACAGAGGCTTTGCTCACCTGATGACAAGCTAAGAGCCCTTTTCGCATGCACTTTTTAGCTAAACGAAAGGGGCAAAAAAATGTCGGTTTCGACACATAATTAGCACATGAAAAGCACTTAATTTTGGTATATCCAAAATTAATTTCTGAGACTTCGCTCAGCTAGCTTGACAGAGTTACTGAAAGTCCAGCAAAAAAAAAGATGCGCTTTTTTTTTTTTTTTTTTTTCTTATAACCATCTATAGTAAAAGAGATGTTGTGCGTAGTCGGAACGTCAGGATGTTAAAACAGTACGAACACTCAACGGAATATAACGATCCCGGTTGACTGCCGGTGAAGAATTCTCCCTTCTTTTAGTTCGCTTATGGCGAGTGGGTGAACGAATAGGGGCTTAAACTGGCGGGGAGCTCGTTTCCCCGGCAAACAGGGGAGTTTTTAGCACTGCATGATCCTTGAGTAAACTCGATGTGGCAGGCGAAACATGAGACTTTTCCGTAACTTCGCGTATAGGCGTCGGCATCGGTACTAAAATCTCGACAACAATTTTTTGTCATTAAAAAAAAAACGCCAATCCCGATGAGGAGGGAAAATTGAGGTGTTTTGCGA
This sequence comes from Buathra laborator, assembly GCA_934046635.1. Classification (NCBI taxonomy): domain Eukaryota; kingdom Metazoa; phylum Arthropoda; class Insecta; order Hymenoptera; family Ichneumonidae; genus Buathra; species Buathra laborator. The sequence goes on from OW203897.1 coordinate 17,333,080, forward strand.
TTGGCTTTTATCAACTAGAAGTCTTTGCCTGGTAATGGAAAAAGGAAACACAGGGATACGATTGATACAAGAGAATGACAGTGGGGTTGTTGAGATAAACAGAGAAAGCCAACCGGCTACAGTGGGATTCGCAGACAGTCAAATTAGGACGGAAAGTCACAAAAGGCGCCAAGCAATATAGTTGGGCCGGTTGATACTCAGAGCCGAAGTATGAGAGAGCAGATGGGGGAATAGGCATCCCAGACACGTCGGGGGATCGTTCTTCCGCCGAGTTACACATAATGCCTCATAAACACCCCTAAAATGCCTGCTATCACCTTCGGCTCTCCGGTGGCGCCTGAGTCTTCGCTACTGCGAAAACCTACCGTGACAGAACCAGTCAAGCTGGCAATAAACACAGCGACCTTGTTAGCAGCTGAGGTTCAATATCGTACTCTCTACCCCCTCCACCCCGTGATTTTTTCTCCGTTAGATACCACATGATCCAACGTTGATGAGATCGCGATTGTACCAAAAAAAATGTGTGAATTGGGATAACTAATAGTCGGAATAACTTGTAGTTGTTAGTTAAAAAAATTCGCGCTGACAGGATTACGGATGAACTAAACACTGTGAACATCGATATGCGCTGCGCGTTCTCTGTTTTCCAAAGCCATGAAACCGGCGGGAGGGTTCAGCATCAGTTAAACGTCGTGGTTGACCGTAAAAACCAGAATGTTTTACCACCGGTAGATCCGGTGGCTGGCGGTTAACGCGGTATAATAAATAGAAACTATCTGTACAAACGCGAGTAAACGTAAACGCGAACATAAAATAAAGTTCTCGTTGAGCAGTGAAAGCTCGTTTCGGTTGTAACATTTAGTAAAACTGCCGGTAACCGTTGCAATTTTCGTTTTTATTTGGTATATGTTTCCCGTTATTCGAAAAAAAAAAAAAAAAAAAAAAAAAAAAAAAAAACAACAATCAAAAACATCGGTAATTTAGTGGAAAAAATCGGGTCACCAAAATATTTGATGTGCCGTCACTCTTATTTCAACCTACGGCTCTCCGCGTTAGGGTGGCGAAATGTAAAATCTTTACGATACGCAAAAATTCACCATTTTCACGGGTTACCGTTGTCATATTTTTGCGGGAACGTCGGCGGGGGGAGGAAGCAGAGACGAACGGGAGAGATAGAGAGAGGACTGGCAACCCCTCGGGTCGTTTACTGCCAGCGGCATTAACATATTCCCGACAGAATCGGCTGGCGAAGGGTGCAACAGAAACGCTGGTTTAGCGTTGCAGAGGACAGACGGAAAAAGCGCAAACATCGTGCGGAGAAAGAGAGCAAACATCGACGGTGTGGCGCCACTCGTTTATTCGCCACCCCCTCCTCCTTCCCCAAGCCACCCCCTTACTTCCGACACATTTGTGTTTTGTTTCCAGTGTTAAACGTTCGTCACGCAACATTGACCATTTCTCTTGATGCGACGCGTCACTGTCGATCGTAGTTGTTGGCTCTTCGAGAACTACCCCCACCTTCCGATAACGTCTATCGGAAAGACCCGTTCGTCTTTCGTTCTCGTGATATTTCGGCGGGCCTGCGATGCAAGTTCCAGAGGCTCCGCACGTTCGGAAGGTTAACTCCCAATTCGCAACATTGTCATTCAGAAACAAATGGCCTCTTTTTCCGTACCAAAGCACACACCGGTTTCGCTTATCTATTTTATAGAAATTTCACAATGAAAACCAAAGTTGCGATTATAATCCGTCGTTGGATTTTTTCCGGCTATCGACAATTTCTCTTAAAGTTCGAGACGTTTCGTAGATTTATGTCGAAACAAGCGAAGAGGATTTAGTTTCAAATGGCAATACCGTTCCGTCCGGTAGTCGGATGACTCTTGAGAAAGGTTCGTACAATCTCAGCGGCTAGAAACAGTGCAAGTCGATACTCTGCAATGGGGCAACTTGGAACGCACGCTTAACAAAAACCAGCGATTTGACGTATTAAGTATGGAACTCTGAAGAATAATTGATCATAGGAGTTATAATTCCATGGAATTCCATATCTACTGGCTGGCTGAAGGCTTCGATTTCTTTACTACGTACGTTTCAACTTGTCCCTGCGTTTCGAATAGACGCGGTAACCTCTACAATCGAATTCTGGACGTTGGCATTTGAAGAAATGAAATGGAACAAACGGCGAAAGCCCGAAGAGGGTGCAATGAAGCGTTTTGTGACTGGGAGATAGAATGGAAACAGATATGGGAAGTAAAAAGAGGAAGGATCACGAGGGAGAGAAAGTTTTTCCGGGGTTTTGGTCTAACGGAGAAGTGCCATGTGGGAAGTGGGTTAGGGAGCGAGAGCTCCAAAACACTCGCGGCTCGTTTCAAGAGCTGCAGACAGGAACGCGGTCGGGAGAAGGGAGGGGGCGGTCGGGGAGTAAACGGCAAGCGGGTATGGGGGGTGGAAAAAAAAACGCTGGCAGAAGTACGAGTGAATCGCGTGGCCGGCGGTGTGGCCTGAATTGGATTTGAATAATGGATATTCGAGCGCCAAACCGTGAAACCAAAACGTTATAGCCTACCTTTATGGTTTTTAATCCGTTCCGTGGTTGAGCTATCACACCCCGAGGTAACTCGGCAAATTGGCGATGCTGGCCGTTTACGGAATCCCATTACGGAAGGGCCCAACCGAAACTCACGTGCAACGAGAAACGAGACCCACGTACTCAGGTTCCACTCGTAAATACGAGGTTAAGGGGCGTCGAAAGGGCTACAACTTCTTATCCGGAGTCCCAGTAATTCGATAATACATTTTTAAGTTGCCATACCAAACATCAAGATTATTGAAAAATTATTTCCGAAATCTCGAATTGTTATTTTGGACGGTATTACAAAAAAAATGGTATTATCTCATTATTAAAAAAATTAAGATATCGCAGGTTGCACCCGCCCCTTGTGTAGAAAAAACAAGAATATCGTGAATGAATTTAATGAAAATAATGTTTGTTTTTTTAAATCTTATTTCAGGTAAGAGTTTTACTCTCACGATAATGCTGGCTACTTCGCCACCTCAGGTGGCAACTCTCTCGAAGGCGATCAAAGTTACCGTCGACGGACCGCGAGAGCCGAGATCCAAGACAAGTGAGTACGATTTATCTTATTTTCAATTTTTTCAAATTTCACTACATGCCGGTAAAATTTTTTTTCCGCTGCCCGCTATTTTTATGTATCAAGTTACTTTCATAGACTTTTATTTTTTTTTACCGAGTAATTAGAAAAATTTCTATCAGTTCGAAAAAAAATCTTAACACGACACAACGTATCTTCGACGCTTGTAAGATCGATCAATTTTGACAATTTCATTTCTTTCCTCGGAAATACGAAAATTCGCATTATAGATTCATGTTGTAAAAATCACGTAGTAATTCATTCGTTGTCAGTGCAAAAATTGATCGAAACACCTCAATGGTATCCCTCAAAGTTCTCGGGTTCATTGATAGCAATTTATCGAACGCACGTAATGGCAAAGCCGGGATGTAATGGTGTGAGAATCATGAATAGATAAAAAAAAATAAATAAAAGAAGAGTCAGATAAAGCAAACGAAGCTTCTGTAGACGACCCTTTATGTGCATACACAGTGTACCCCAATCTGGACGATCTGCTAAGGAAAGCAACTCACGTTCCAGGACAGCACGCTTTTCATCCCTACCACTTTGGACCGCGGCCATTTCCCTTCGGACATCCGCAGGACTCCCTGGGATTTAAGCTGTCCGGTAAGTCTGGTCTTGTATCGTAATGTCGACGAACCCCCCTTTGTATGTACCACCAACCCGATTCGTACCACGCATTCCCTTCGAATCATCAAATTCAGTTCTACACATTCGGGGCCCATCCGAAGGATTCTCCCGTCCGAATAAATTTGCGTGGCCAATGTCAGATGTATCCAACGAATCCGATCGTTTCGCCGAACCGTGTACGCCAAAAACTACCCAAAGCGACAAAAACTACCCAAAAATTTCATCCTCATCGCTTCATTTGGCGATCGAAAGGCTAACAACTGTAACATCCTTTCCGCCGCTTCCACCACTGGAATTATGTTCGATTTTGCATTTCTGTTAATTTCTAATAATTATCGACAATTATTTTTTTTTTTTTCGAAAGACGAACTTTTTCTCGTCTTGCTTTTCGCCTTCGCCTCGACGATTTTCTACCCCTCTGCGATCAGAACTTGATACACATGAGCACTGTAGGCTCCGTTATAGATAACTAAGTTTGTAACCCGACCGCCCTTTGAGGCCGAACGTCGAGACCCGCCCCGTCGGTCTTACACTTCTGCGAGAGCTTCCGAGGCTTCCTTTCCTTATCGGCGTACCTTCTACCCCCACGATCTCACTTCCACCCCCGACGACAGCCTCGTCTTTTGCCTCTGTGGCAAAGTTTGTGTCACCTGCCGTGCGCCTAACGGTGCGAGGGTGTCAAAATTGCGAAGGAAGGAAAGGAGACCACCCGGAGCTTCGTTGCGGGACGTAGACTTCACGGCCGACACGAAATTGAGTTTTGCCGAGGCGTCTAAGTGAGGAAGGCTCTGATTAAGCACGGGGCCATCATCCAGGGCGATACGAGGCCTTTTCGCTATCGCTTTTGCGAGACTACCCCCCCCCCCCCCCCCACACTTTAACTTTCATTCGAGTCATACGAATTGCGGAAATGTCTGTCAATACTATCATTGAAATAACGCATGAATTATCGTAAGGGTAGGTCACTAAGTCGATTTTTTCAAAAGTTTCAAAAGTTTTTTTCATACTTTCAGAATTTAAATCGGAACGCAAAATAGAAGGGAAATTATGATTATTTTTATTTCTTAAGCTTTTTTAATGACTTACACCGGATCAATTTTTTATGGAAAAAGATCTTAAAGGTACTCAGATTTGTACACTTTGCAATTAAAAAAAAACGGAATGTTATAAAGGCAATGGTTTTTGAAAAAAAAAGTACAGAAATATCCCATTTTTTTAGGACGGTCTACTTAATTGGCCGGTTTTGAGGCGCAAACGTAGAGATCATTGTGGGTATAGACGTCGAAAAAGAGCCGGCAAATCGAGTTTACCAGGCATTCGCGTTAGCAGCCGAAACCCGAACGAATGCGAGCGACATTTTACGGATCGGGCGAGTTGCACTGTTTTTTGTCACCTCTCAAGCGTCGGGATGGGCGCTACCGATGCCGATACTTCCGCCGCTGGTGTCGAACCAGGGCATCCGCTAGGGCGCTTAAAGTGGCGAGGGATGAAAATTCCATTCGAATTTGTTTAAAGCTTCGAAAATTTTGATGGGACTAGAGGCGAGCGAGTGGGTTGGATGCGCAAAGGGATGCCGTGCGCCAAGCTGAGGAAGTGAGAGAAGCACAGGGGCGCGAAAGGGGATAGCGGCGAGAAGAGGGGAAGGGGCCACTGATACTGGTGCACCGACACTGTATTGTTTCGGCATGATAAGCGGCTTAACGGAGCTTCAGTCTCGCTCTCATTCCCCTACCATGGCCTATGGATCGGTAGCAACAGCTTCCAATCCCCCAATTCAACCCAGTAGTCGATCTCTAGCCTGTAGTTCAATACCCCAATCCTACCCCCTTTTCGAAATTCGAACCAACGCCCAACATTTGGTCACCCAATAGAGTGCCAAAGTAGTCGATAGAAAAATCGCTCTTCCAGAATCAACAAAAACAGGCTGGTAACTTCATAAATCTCAAGGTCTTTCGAAGGGTCGCAATAAACCAGCGAAGAAAAAGGAAACAACAAAAATGATTCCATCAATCAACATTATGTAGAATCTCCTTCCCAAGTCGTCTTACGAATAATCGTTGGATACAGAGATGTCAGGTGTTTTTAAAATCATTGCAAACACAGATCGAGAACCAGAAGAAAAGCGGGGATTTATCGAAATTTTAACATCGTGGCCTTATCAATGATTGATCGTAATCGCTCGTCGGTTAATTGCGCCAAATTTGGCGCCATCGATAATGTTATCCATCGGTACGAAATGGTCATTCCTGCAGTTCCGCGGAGAAGCATTTACCAACCTAGATATTCAGCTAGATTTCTACTTCGCAACCCTTTCGGTATGGAGAGGTTCGCCGGTTGAACGATAGGTTGCGCCACCGATCTGTCCAGTGGCGAGAGGTCACTTTCCGCGCTGGCCGGACAAACCGTGAAGCGGTCTCGTGTGAAAAGCGATGGCGAAGCACAGCGGTGCGAGAAGATTCGAGAGGGTGTATCGCATGGCCCGGTCGTGCCGGGTGTGTTTCGAGAGGTGGTTTATTAGATATCCGCGTCCGAAGGGGAGGGTTGATAAGGAGTGAGAACCGAGTCGGTTCAGGGGTCGAGGAGATCGACTCCGGGGGCGTTCGGAGGTTGTATCGCAGAGGCGCGACCAGAGGGTGAAAGACTCGAGGGTATCTACCGTCTCCGCTCACTAGTTCGCTCGCCCTGCTCTCAGCGCGGAGGTTGTTAAGGTGCCCATTGAGGTGTAACTAGGGGGGATGTTATTAAATTTCGTTCGGTGCCTCTACTACCTCAACGGCAGACTGTCGAGCAACGAATTTTATGGGTTTCTCTCAGACACATCCAGAACCCTCGAAGGCTTTACTCATTGTACTCTCATCGCTCTATTCACTGTCCGAAATAGTTGGCTTTCTTTAACATCAATATCGATGTCTCTTTTTTTTTTTCATAAGATGGATCCGCGAGCGAATGACCATTTAAGAAAATTTTGTCGTACGGATAGTCGCTTTAATTGAAATATTAAATATTTCTATGGAAATAAATTATAATTTCATTGTTTTTTTACATAATTACCGATTGACTCGAATTTTTCGGAGTATAGTTCGAAGTTTTGCGAATATTCAGTGATTGAAATTGAGAACTCTGAAAAAAAAATTGAGAAGAGCCGGTTGGCAATGAGTGCAAAAAAAAAAAAGAAATGAGATCGTCGTCGGGAAAAAGGAGGCCAGAGTGAAAACGCCCTCATTGCGTATTCGGAAGTACCGTTACTCTGATTCTCCGTTAACTTTGCCCTTTTCTCTGATGCCGACTATCCTCTTCCCATCTCCTTTTTCATCGGGGGTCCACCTTTCTTCGTTCTCGTCTATCTCGTCAGTCTCGGCACCCGGGCCGCCTGTCGAGGGGATGAAAAATCGTGAAAGACGAAGAAAAGTGAGTTGCTCGCTTCACGGTTTCTTCGCCCAAGAGGCCAACGGGATTGAAGATTCGAGTTAACAAGAACACGAGAAGCAGTAGCAGCCACTCCACCCTCGTCGACGACCTCCCCGTGTCAATTAACCGCCTCCGCGTGGCAGGGCGACCGGGAGTTGAGGGGTTAGGTGCGAAGGATTCGAGACCGGAAAAATCGCAACCCCTGTTTCAATAAGGTGGCCTTTACCTCATTTGGGGGAGATTGTTAGGAGGCACAGGGAGTTTAAAACTGTCCCGGACTCTCCTCGAAGATAGAATGGCAATGGCGCTACGTTTCCATGAGATCGTTTTGCAGTAAATTCGCTTGACTCTTTTTATTTCAAGACCACGGATTATTCGCTGAATTTTTTTTTTCGTATTCTTATAAAAAAATGCCCACTGATCGTTTTTTCAGAACCGTTTTTATAATTAATATGAAAAAATGAAAGTATTATATATTATATGAGGGTATTATAAAAAACTCGGGTTTCCTCGCGGCGCCGGGCAATTTTTTTTTTTTTTTTTTTTCAATGGTTCGCCAACGACTCAGTGTGTCTCGAATTACGAAGGATTCTTCAAATTCGCGTCACATACTCGCCTTTTGTCGGGAACCGGTCTCCTTTGGACGCCCTCCCTTTTCATGATCCTTTGACCTCGTTCGCTTGTTCCGTCTTTTAATCAGGTCCGATCGACCAGTCTCTCGGGTCTTTGCCGCCTCGCGCACCAATGGTACCAACTAATAACACCTTCCGCTGTTTCGTCTGACCAAAGGACCGAATGTTCTTTTTTTTATGGTATACGATTCCCGGAGTAATATCATGCTGAGTTACAAAATAGGGGCGAGCAACATGCAATATAACTCGTTTACTAATGCGCCGAAACAGCTTTTTGTTTTCATATTATCTTCAATAACAATTATAAAATTTTTTAAAATTGATGATTTTTTTTGCAGTACTTAATTTTTGAAATACATGAATCATTTTTTTTTTTTCGTCGACACGTTTAGTGGTTTTTGTACGTTTTTTAAATCGTGTCAGATAATAACGCAAGTGGCATTTTGTAATATCGGTTAAAATCGCCGTCCACGTTTATTCGGTCGAGAGACTACTTTCCTGCTAGAGCGATGCGTCGTCACTGTCGCTCCAAGTTCGTACCGTTGTATGTGCCAAAACCCCGGAGACCTTCCCAGCCTGGCATTTAAGGGAGTTCCCTCTACGTCGCGATAATGAGAACGGGCGTAAAGGGGTGGGTGTGCCAAGACAACCCGACAACGACGACGACGGCGAGAAGCGGGCGAGAAGCTTCTGGTAGGCGAGAATGAAAGGGCTCGCAGCAAACGAACAAGGGGATGAAACGAGTCAGGCAACAGAGGGAGGTAGAGAGGACAAAAAGAGGAATGTGAAATTACGACAGTCCGATCGTCTTGCACTTGCAGCGAAGCGCAAAATACTTTTAGGTAAAGATTTACTTAAAAAAAAAAAAAAAAAAAAATGTTCTATTTTTTTTTTATTATACTATTCGTTCCATTTTTTTTCCATACGAATCAGTCGACGCAATTTTTTTTTATCATTTCGTCTTTAAATTTTATAGCAAACTTCTGCGGTATATTTCGATACGTTATCTATAACAAATGTTAAATCTTCCAATAAGCAAATCGAGAACATAGTGATTAAGGATTAAAAAAAGTAAAAATATTCACCTAAAAAACGATGGAAAGCGTTGGAATCTATTATTGCATATATATTTTAGATAGAATGAACCAGACTTATAAAATTAACGCACTAAGAGTCTGCTTAGGCGCCCATAAAGTACGGCCTCGTGGTGATTAACATCCTTAAGCAAGTGAGAGCGTGACAGAGAAATGAACGGGTATGGGAAAGGAGAGAGCGAGAAAGAGAGAGGGAGAAAGAGAGAGGGAGAAAGAGAGAGCTCTGCTAACCGAAGAGGAACGAGGGTGCGAGCTTCGCAAGGGGTTAACGCGCCCGAGATAAGTAAGAAGTAGTAACAGCAGTGCCCGTACAGCCATGCCAGCGAGAGGCGTTTTAACGCCCGTTTTGCATAGATTTGAATAGATAAAGAAGACAGGAAAATACGCGAATTAATTTATTATGTATCTCACGATTCAAGATCCTTCGCTCGAAGGATACGACCCGAGGCTTAAAGATCCTTCTGTTTCTTCTGCATATACCCACCTCTTCGCGTTCTTCATCCCTCTTAATACCTCTTTAAGTTTTCGTTTCTCAAGATTTTCCGTTAGCTTGTTTCACCCCTTTTCACCGAGGGTCTCTTCTTTTCCCTGAATTCAATTGAATGGATTTGGCTACGCAAGGAGGGGACACTTGAATCCACCTCTCTTTACTCTGTGAAAGAGTAATTTAACGACGGAGTTAGTTGTGTAGAGAGAAAGAATCGTGAATTATATTTGGCATTCGGTGCGACGAATGTACGCACAAAATTTGCCCTACATATCCCGACCACCTGTAAACGTTATGTTCTCGTTGAGCCGTGCGTCCAAACAAATTGATAAACGGATTAGCTTGTTTGATTGTTATAAACAATAACGCGGATAAAAAACAAATTGTTATGATTAACAACATGTCGGTGAAACATAGACTCTGCGAAATGAAAGTCAAATGAGTGGGGAAACTCGTGAAATGGCCGGTTAATTTTTTACAGAAATCAGCATCGCAAAACACTGTTGCGATGGAAAAAAAAAGAAATTGAAATTTTGTCTCGCTGAATTTGCTAACTGCAGTCATGTTAGGTTGGTTAGTTTAATTTGGGGAAAGTTGGTCGGGGAGAGTAGCAGTGGCCGTGAATGGGTTAGATGAAACGACTGTCCAACTGTTCGTCAGTCCGTTCCACCGTCCCGCATATGGTGGACTCTGATAAATTGATTGCTCGTAGTTTCGACGATTAACACAGAGAACTACACAGTTGTAGGGTTGTAACATGGGTACTTTACATCGCAACGGCCTTCGTATAGTCGTCCCCGAATGCCCTCGGGTCTCTCTTTCTCGACAGTTCACCCCTTTTGCTCGATCTCACTCGCGGGCAAACACACATTCTGAACATGCTGCACGATAATACATCATCCCTCTATGCTCTCTCAGCTACGAACGGGAGGGGGGGTAGGTAAACCCCATTGAGAGGGGCCGAGCCAGAGTTTCTTGGAACGCATGCCGAAGGCAACTAACCCTTACGATGTTAGGGAGGTGAATTTGGGGTGGGATGAGCTGGACTGAGACTCCGTAACGTTTAAGCCCAACATTTCTCACTCCCTTAAAGGAGGTGCCTTTAGCCTTGCCAGGACTCCTTTAACCCGTCCACCCTTCTTCTTACCCTCACCGTCGGCGGTCCCTCCGACCCACCTCCCCCATTCCATCCCTGTACGTACGAACAGCTCTCACGCAGGTTCGTAGCACGATTTCAGCCGCCTAGCGCCATGCCCATCGACGCCCTCCTCTCATTAGTCTTCATTTGTTTTCGGAATTATCGCCCCGGTCCGAGCGAGAAAAGGGGTGGTTTCAGAGGGAAAGGATAAGATGCCGGTAAGCGAGGGACGTGGATTCTGTTGCGGAGTAACTCGACTGCCGAAAAGCCCATAGGAGCTTCTGGGCTTTAGTGTCTAGCCGAGGGCAACTGGCAAATAGGAGCTTTAGAGCAGAGGGCGCCACCCTTTATTAAATTGAAAACGCGTCTCGACGCTTCACGACCGCGAAAGACACGGATTTCTCCCTTTTCAGGCGTGAAAACCCTCGGGCTTCATTATATCGTTCGGTGGAATGAATAGGAATGGAAGACCGTTATTTTGATGTCAGTCACTTTGAGAGCAACTCGAGTCAGACGCTCTGCACGTAAAATCAACTGCATGCACTTTGCATACTCTGGAATCGTTTATCATGTGGTAAAGGCGAAATATATGATTTTACTTTTTTTAACTGGGACTCCGATTTTTTTTTATCAAATATTGAGGTGAATTCGTGACTTTCGGCGAAATAATTATATTGAGGGCTGATTTTGAAACCCTTGGATGTGACCAAAAAGAAATAGCAAGACCTTTGTATACTGAAAAAAAATGATTAGTTAGAAGAACATTTCTTTCTCATACAACTGGTTCAAACTAATTATTAATTCTCCAAACCCATAATTTTTTTTTTACATTTTTTCGGTCACATTGACCAGTTTTCGAAAATATTTTGACCCACATAAATCAATGAATTATTTTACTGCTGAAATACGTAAATGATAGTATTCTTTATCTACAGTTGACTACAGCAAAAATATTCTTTTGTCATATTCGTTACCCATGTGACCTTTTTTTTGCAAAGGCAACGGCGTACATTACAATCATTTCAATTGTTATAATCGCCAGGAAGTAATGATCCGAATGCCATTTTCGGGGTTTGAGCATTTAGACAGCGAGCTATTATTTTTTGGCGAGAAATGAACGGAACAAATGTTTAAAAATAAATGCTTAAAGCATAAAAATGTCGAGAATATTGTTAGAACGAAAAAATGATCCATTGCTTAATCTATAATTCCAGAGTTCTGTTCAACCCTTTCGTACACATTAACTCTCGCAACGTTCGGGCGAGGATACCAGGTTTCATCAGCCACCAGTAGAAATAGTAGATACGAAGCTTTTCAAGTCGCGAGAAGAGTCCCCCTTATCGTCTTCTTAATCCTTCTCATAAAGTAACGCGGTACCCCCGTAGAGTGAGAAGTGGATGGAAACCTGGCGCGAACGGACAAGTAGTAGAGCGTTCGCCGCGCTATGCGCCCGCTATGTGTGGTGGGAAAGCGCGATAGCCTAGGTGCGGGTGTCCTTTACTCTCTGCCAGTCCGCGGGGCTTAAAGTGAGCCAGAGTCGAGGGGAGTATCATGCAAAATGAGTTTGACCGCGGTGGGGAGGAAAGTGAGCTTAAAAATCTTCCCCTAACTTTCACCCCTATCGCGCTTTTTCCAGTGGTTCCCCGACAGGGATGCTTGCGATGTGTAAGTACGTGGATGCACGTATTCGCCGCGATGTTTCCACAGTTCAATGTGAACAGGGTGCAACGGAGGGCGGAAACGGAAGGGAAAGAGTATTTGTGAGAGTATGCAGCCACGAAAAGCCCCCCCGGTCCTCCATCAACCCACCAGGTACCCCGCACCGAACGATGCAGGGGTTTGCGGCCAGCCAATCCCGCTGGCCGCAATCTTCGCGGGTGCCGCCCACGCGCCAGTGACTCACTCACCATCCCTACCCGAGCGGCGCTGTGAGCAACGATTTCTATCCCTTCTACTTTTTACCCCTCTTTCTTCAAATTCCAACCGTGGGGTTTACCCACTACCACTATTACCGCCACTACTAACTACGGCTACTCCCCACCCAGTTTTCTTCACCCTTCCAAACTCCTCGACCACTTCAGTTACTCTTTTACCCCGTTCCCCCCCTACGCGAAAGACTAACTCCAACCAGGGAGAACCGACAACCCCGAAGCAGCAGCCGCCACGCGGATGCCAACGGCTTCGGTGCTTTTACGGAATTTTTGAACTGCTCCGTCCAGATGACGATATAATCTCCTATTGATCAAGGCTCTATATACTAGAAGGAAGGGGGATGACTGTGGCCAGGGGAGGGGATGGAACGGGCCTAAAATTGATGCATCGCCACGATGACAAGGTTTCCGTTCTGTCCAGCGCATTGTCACACTATCGAACTTACTATCAAGGCTTTATATAGTTTCAACAATAGATCTCACTTCGTCCAGCAGCCCGGATTCGTGACAATAGTATATGCATTCGCGGGCTTCGGGATGAGCAACGCGAATTGCACGAGTGGTATGTTATTACCTACAGAATAATGATCAAAGTTACGATGAGAAAGAATCATGCGGTTGTAGAGGTTGCGCCGGTGAATGTAATTGTCGAGATAATAGGGTAGTCGATGATGAAAGCTGGATCGATCGTGCAAAATTGGAAGCCGGGTTAGACGGAGGGAAAATTGATAACGTTGATACTGATAGGTCGATATGGAAAATTTGTATCGAATTGAAAATGGCTTGGCACCCTCATCACGCTCCAGGGAACCCTGATATTTTGCGGTATTTTTATATGTACACATCTGTTTGGTTGGAAACATGATTTCATGCCATATTTTGTGATTCTTCTGTGAACCATTGCGCTTGACTCTATTGTCATTTAACCATTAGGTCTCCAACACCTCGGTTTGGAACAAGGTGGTGGCCAAGGATGGAGCGGTTTACCGCGGGGTTCACTACCTCCGCAGTGTCATCCCCCACTTCCGGGACTCCACTCGCAACAACAACAACAGCAGCATCCCCATCAACCGGCGGTCGGTGGCGCCTCGGCTTTCAATCCCTTTCATCACGCTATCGAGCAGAGGTCTCCAAGATTATCGGGGCCAACGTCAACTGGTATGCAATAGAATAATAAATGTCGAATAGACCGAGAAAAAAAGTCTTCAACTATAACCTCTATCCGCGGTTCAAATAAAAATTCTGTATTTTCAACGAAGTCAGGGTATGAGCATTGAGGGATGAATTGAATAACTTGTTGCACTCGATTTTCCGGAAATTCATAAATAGTGACAATGATATAGGACGGTTGCTGTTTGTAACTGCCAAACGCACAAATATCACCTTTCGTAGATGATGTGGCCGTTTCTTTAACGGTACCAGTAGCAGAACCTAACCTGTAACGCATAATTCGGTGAAGGCGAAGCTGTGCAAGAGAAATCTTTTCTCTTGCGCCGTTGTAATTCGCTAACATTAGAAGCCGATGAGACATTGTTCGAGTTTTGTCATGTCGCAATCTCATGTGAAATGTCTGCTGGGAATTATATTCGCGTTTATGTATGTGACACCTAGACTCGACGAGCAGAAACGATTTGGGTCCTATCAGTGTATCGGTGCGGGAAGTTACACCAACCGCATCACCGGGGAATCCGGTAACGGGTCCTGGCTTACTGACAACGGCCTCGGTTACCGCTCAAACACCGCCCGCGGAGCCTGCGACGACGACAAATGCCAATACGCCGAGTCCATCGGGACAACACATGCATTTTCAAGGTACGTTCCAAATCCACAGGATGTACTATTTCGTCATATTCGCCGAATGGTTAATCAGTTAACTGAAGTAAATTTGTTGGTTTCGTTTGGTTTTTACAGGACTGCATCTGCTCAGAGCAGGTTCGCTATTTGGCACGATATTCGGACCACTTCTGCCGCAGTCACCGTGGCTCTACAATCCTCTGTCATATCCGACTCAACAGTACGTTCTGGATCCGGATTGGCACGCATTGGCGCTCAGGGTTGCACAACAGCGTCGCCAAAGGCCCGATCAGGCGAGCTTGGAGGATCTTAGAAAGCTGCGAAGTTCAAGCGGAAGTCCAAAGTCTGGAAGGCGGAGAAACGACGACGAGACCCAGCAGGACGATGACCTCGATCATGACGCCTTGCGAGAAGTCGAGAGTCCCGACGGTAGTATCGAGGTCGACGACAGAACCCAAGATCATAATCACAAAACGACGGATCTAGCGAGGAGCGAAGATTCTGTAGCGGAACAAGATTCACCAAGGATTTCGTTGGCCCGTAGCGACCTCGACCTCGAAGACAACACGAGCACGAGGGATGCGTTCAGGGAGGCGAGCAAACGACTGAGACCGAGCATCGAGAATCTGAACGAATCTGACGTTCAGATAGACCTTGGTCACGTTTCCCGGAGAGGCGATCTCACAGTGAAAATAAGGCTCGAGGGATCGGTCGACCTCAGCACGAAGAGAGGCTGCCAGGACAAGGAAAACGTTGGGCAAGATCTAACGACGACGAGGCGGAAGGACGACGAGGTCGAGGTCGAGCGAGAGACAGTCGGCCCGAAAAAGGACAGAAGTCCGAAGCCTCGACACGTTTGGAGACCTTATTGAGGTCAAATAAGGTCTCAATGAATAAAGAATCATAGCATTACAACTAAGATGAGATCGATGGTGGCCAGGATCGTATTAACCTCGAAAAGGTCAAAATAAGGTCGATGATGTCAAAGTCGAGCGAGAGACCGTGGACCGGAGAAGGGTAGAAGTCCGGAGCCTCGACACGTCTGGAGACCTTATTGAGGTCGGATAAGGTCTTAACCGAAAAATCATCATATTTCAACTGGGGTGTGGTCGATATTGGCCAGAATGCGACCAACGAGATCGCTCGATGCCTCGATAAGCTCAAGATCGCTCTCGCTTGAGTCGCGAATCGAGTTATTATCGATGTCAAATATGATTTTGAGAAAGTTCACCGCAATCGCAAGCTCTCGCGAGGTCGAGGTCGATTATCTTCTCGATGGCTTTAAGGTCTGGAAAAAAATGAGCCAATTCTGGGTCCTCGATGAGGTCGACACTTGGTTAAGTACGAAATAACTCAATCAGTTATTCAGAGATCGAGAGGCTCCGCGCGGGCGTTTCTGGTATACTGTTTGCAAGGACTCGAGGACTAACCAGGGTTTATGTTCGTTAATTCATAAGGATCGTGTAAATAATAAGATTGTAACGCGCCAATACGCGCGCGTCTCGCCCATGCTGTTTATCAATAGTTTTAGTACGAAGTCCATTTCCCTACGATTGATTCGCGAGTGCAAATTCGACGATTGGTAATAATTCGAGTTGATTTGAAAATCAGAAAGTAACCATCGTGATACACTACCATCGTAAAATCCAATGAAAAGCTCAATTGTCAATGATTGTTTGCTAAAAAAAAATCATTGTAATTGTTATACGAAGAAACAAATTCGTCGTCACTTCCACTCGCGTTACCGTAACGCTGACTACGTGTCGCATGTAAATAAACGTATTAATTAAGAAATTTCCGAGATCGGCACAGAATTGTTCGATGAGACGGAAGCAAGGAAATGACGAGATTTGCGAAACCAACTTGCGAGATCGTACGTGAACACCGTCGAACTCTTTAGTATCGACGTCTCGAATAGTAATTCTCTACGAGTTGAAAATTCAAATCGCTCATTTAATTTATAAGTTCGTGATCATCCGCTGTTTAGGTACGTGAAAAAAAAAAAATTAAATATAATAACAGAATGAATAAATATAATTTGGTTCATCGACGGTGTGAGTCACCTTGAAATTGATATTTCGTATCTCCTTCGTAACCTTATCCTTCCCCCTGTTTCCGTAGTATCCTGCGAATGACACAGCGGATTTTTTTTTTTTTATCTCTATACGACGAACGCGGCCTAAGCGGCACGAGCCGATTCCGGTGTGCAGTGCAGCGGATTCAATAATTCGCTCCGATTGCAATCGAACGACGAGGGCGAGTTAGAGCGACGGGGGTGAGAAGCATCGTGTCACACGCAAAAAAAATAGTCAAGCCCCCCGCCGAACCGATCGAAAGGTCGGTCCGGTGGAAAGGTCGCGTGATTGATGGAAAACACAAAGCCGCCAGGCTGGCCGCACACCCGTCGGCACGATGTCCAGTCGGGAGAGAGAGCGAGAGAGGGATGAAAGGGGTGCAGCAACGCGCGGTAGGGATAAAACGCGAGTGAGCAAAAGCGACAAAAAGCTGCCCGCAAGCTCGTTTGCCTCGTACATTATTTTGTCACTCGCGGGGAACGGGGTAACCAGCGATATAAATGAATGAGCAATAATAGTCGAGTTACGCGAGGTCACCTTCGAAGGTGCGGCTCAGTGGTTTCGACAAATAATATACGCGATGTTTGTACATGATGCGTTTGTATTTACAATGTTCGTACCTAACGTCCGAACGCCGTTATCCGCATCGACTCCAATTCATCGTGCAATCAGTTGAAAAGATATTTTCATTCGCGTTTTTGTAAAAAAAAAAAAATAATTTTTTATATTTCATAAATAATACGAATCTATGTATATATTATTTTTATTGAAACTTTCGCAAAAGTGTATCACTACTATTTCCGAAGAGAGAACCTAATTTGTAGATTTATAACTTAAGATCTTTATAATTTTTTTAGTTTTTATTTATAACAACAATTCTAAGCATATCAATTAAAAAAGAATTTATATAGAAGAATATAATTAGAAGAAGAAAAAACAGCATGTTTGACAATATAAAACGACGTTGAAATAAAAAAATTATTCATCTATATCTAAGGGATCTTCGTATCAACAATGAAAAATCATATGATGCGATACGATGCGTTATCGTACATACGCGAGGTACATGTTGCTTCCTATATCGTTGCGTAAATTCGTTCAGTTAGAGGTTTTACGCGGGTTCGAATGACGATGCGAAGGGAGGACGTAGGGGAGGGGGTGCGTTGGCGGGCTCGTTTTGTGTGTCCCGCGGGGTATCAAAAGTGAGGTGTGTCGTTAAATCGATCACCGGGGTTGGAGGGACAAATGGGGTGGATGACCGAGACCAATGACAACGAGGCGGACTCGAGTACGGCCTCAAATTTTCCTTTTTTTTTAACTTTTTTTTTTCAAATCCGCGTGTACACTATACCCCTGGTCGGGTTATCGCAACAAACTACCCCAATGACGACACGATTAAAATTTCACGGTGGGGTAGGGCTTTCGAACGGCTTTCGAAAGCGGGAGGGGTGGGAGAGGGGGAGGGGGAGGAGAATTTCGCCTATCGATGGGAGTGCGATAGCGAGAGTATGGCGTGTGTACCGGAGAATCGCGCGACGCGTATACTCGCCGTTCCGCTATCCCCTGACGAACAAACTCACCCGCGTCCGCACTCATACTCTTCGGCACCCACCCCGAACGAGTATGCCGATGTGTGCACTCTGGACGCACATAACCCGCAATCCCTCGAAACCGTTTCGGGCCGAGCGGGTAGAGAGACCCTCTCTCTCCCCTGTCGCCCCCGTCGGGTGATTGGTACGCGACCGCAGCGACCCCCGCTTTTTAATACACCCGCGCCTGCACACATTGCTAAGGACATTGGGTTGTTGGATGTGATGTTGCTGGGGCATAGGCTGCTGTTGCACGGTACGGTGGAGCTGGTGAGCAGAATCAGCGGTAGCATAGGTAGCACCCCCTTCCTCCGCCCCAACTGACCCCCTGTCCCCTCCCCCCGGGTAGCAGCACCGGCTCGCTGGATCCCTTGCTTCCATATACTATTCTACATGTATATCACGATCGAGGGTGCATCCGAAACCCACTACCCACCCATCAACCTCCCCCCCCCCCCTCCTTCCTCCACTGACCCAACCTCGCCGCTCCGTCAACGTCACGGTGAACGGATTGATTCATCGATCGAACATCCGTCCGAGCGCGTCCACCAAAATAGCGACAAAGACTCGGTCGACCCAAACTCTACCGAGGCACCCCCCGACCCTTTCCTGTTCGCCACTCCCCCCCCCCCCCCCCCCCCAACCCCTGGCAAACCCCCATTGCAATCGCCAAACTACTCGTTCTCTCACATGACCAGCTACTCCGCTCATACCTCCGATATGTATGTGCGGTTAGCTGAGTATCCGAGGTTTTACCACCCACTCACCCCCTCCGCGACTCCAAGCCTTGTCGTCGGGCACAGATGCCCATAACAGAAACCTGACATTCCGCGAAAGTTTACGAGACAAGAGATCTTTTAATTGTTCATGTTTTCTATATGGGTCATGTTATAGTGAATTCAACGTTGCGGCACAGTGCCCTTAACGTATTTCTTCCGGTAGACTCAACGTAATCGGATGCGAATGCTTTAAAAATCGTGAGTAGAGGTTTCAGGGATGGTGATGAGGTCGATTCCGACTTAGGATTGTCTTAGTGCAAAATTGCAAACCACCAAAATACAAAAAAAAATTTCAAGACCATTTACCGTCGCCATTCTGAGATATCTACGATGATAACGAAAGTTGTACTGTATAGATATAGTTCCCATGTAAATTGGATGTCGTTTACATCGACATCCGGGCGGTCGAAATAAAATAATTTTTTTTAGGAACGCTTATTTAGCATGAAAAATTATTGCCATGATTTTTGAATGAGCAAAAAAATTTGAATTTTTGATAATTGTTTACAGCGTTATTTAAACAATATGGATTATAAAAAATAGAAAAAAAAAACGAAAATCATCAATATAAGGTTATGATTATAAAATAACTTTATTTTTCTCTTTTACACATCTTTTTTTTTCTACATACAGAAAACACTCGTCAATTGTAAATCGACTTTAGTTCGTACGAGTTTCGCGTATAAAACTTACAGTTTTTAAAATCATTGTACTCAATTAACTTTACTTCGACCGCGCGACAAGAAAAAAAAAAAGATAGCGTCGACGAAAAGTATAACGGAAAAATAAAAAAAACACTTTTAAAATCCGAACGGTTGGACAGACACGCGATACGAGTTTATTTTTCGCGGTAACCAATCGTTCCTTTGATCTTTTCGGTTATCGGTCGTAATCTCGATATGCCGATACGATCTATCGTAAAAAAATAAATAATAATAAAAATAAACAAAGAGAGCGCGAGAGGTTCGTCAGATTCGCCGGCTTCGAATAGGCAGCATGTCAAATTCGGATGACATCGGTCGAGCTATAGCGTGGAGAGGTCGGGAGGAAGAGGTTGAAACAAAGAAGGAAAATAATGGAGCATAAAACATTGCCTGAGTGGAACGGAACACGTTTCACCCTTTTCTCTGGGTCTTCTTCTTGTTCTTTCGTCGTCCCTCTTCACCCGATTCCCACCCTGATAATCATGCTAATCGGATTACCGGACTACCCGCCCGAAAGGATCCTTTTCCACTTCCTCCCAGAAAGATTCTGCGACGCCAAGGCACCCCCCGCCCCCTCTCTCTCTCTCTCTCTCTCTGTGTCCGCTAAAGAAATCTCCGGGCGAAGGGTTGAAAAATATCTCTCGCGTAAATAAATTATAGTAGCAAACGGAAGCCCGAAAAAAAAAGTGGTTCTTGCGTGGGTGTTGTGTATGTGCAGCATCTCGGACATCCTGGGACGACGAAGTTCCGGCCGGTCGGACCTTTCGTTCGCCAGCTTGTACCTAGCACTTTTTTTTTCTTTTTTTTTTCTCTTCCCTCCGTTCCCTTTACTTTCTTTCGCCTCTTTCGCCGAGGTTGCCTCTGCTCGCGTTCCTTCCCTTTTCCTCCGCTTCCTTCCAACCCCTTTATATTTCCCTCTGCTTCTTTCGTCCGACAGGGTGTATCCTAACCGGTTTTTTTTTTCGCCCTCTCAAGCTCACTGCTTTTACGTTCTTTCTCCCGTTCGCTATCGCTATGCTTTGGATTTTTCTTCGTCCTTTTTTTTTTCATCCTTTCCTCGGCGCCCCTCTCTGCCAGCCAGGCGAGCACTTTAGATAATAAGGCCGGGGCGCCCGAACGCTGCTGGTGTGCTTGCACGACCGGGGAGAGGGGGGGGGGGGGTATGTTCGGACGAAAGGGTAAATTGGGTATTCGTCCGAGGAATTATCTCTCTAATTTCTTTAACGTAACGTCTGCCGGTTGGTCCATCGGCTGCGGGGGGAGAAGTGCCTTATTCCCTTTTTGTAACACTGCCTCCGCGTTCAGGGACTCCTTGGCGACTATTTTCATTTGCGTAACTCGAAATCGTTACTTCTTAACAAATTTTTTACGCCACAAATTTCATTGAATTTCAAAATGGCGCAGAAAACGATCGCTAATGATCGCTAATGGCAAAAAATAAAAATTAATTCGGATAATCAATTGAGAAAAGACTAATTAACTTTTTTATAAAAATTTTTTTTTGTATAGAAAAAAATTATTTGAAAAAAATTAAAGTGCTTTTACACGTTATATCCGGAGCTGAGATATTTTTTTCGTTGTCAGGACACCGGCATCGACAATTAATCGCGTATGATTTTCGATAAGATTTTTTTTAACGATAAGAAAAATGAAAAAATGATTTTTTACCAGAAATTGTCGAACTGCGCCCTTAAAAAGTACTTTATCCGGCTAATAATTTTTTTTTTTGTTGATGAATTCTTAAAGTTCGTGATGCCACGGGAAGTAATACGAAATATCTCTACATCCACGCAGGGGAACGTATTACAAGACCATTAAAGTGTGCCGCTCCCCCCTTTACCCCTTAACTTCTGCGCCCCGCGTGGAACTAATAATAACAAACGAGTCGGTATGCCCCAAGGGGTGTGAAGCGGCAGAGAACCCCACGTAATTCGTATAAATGATCGCAAGGACTATCGGTCCGGCCGCGTAGGGACGCCGACGGAACCAGAAAATCGAAGCGCAATGGTAGCAGCAGCGGCCCACGTATTCGAAATGGACGTGAAATTAGATCCAACCCTCCGCGGGCGGGTCGTAGAAGCCCGCAAAAGGCAGGAAAGGTTCAAGGAGTTCGACAAATTCAGTTAGCCACGGTGAAAAATGATGCGTTCTCGTGTTACCCGGGAGGGGGGGGGGGGGGAGGGAGTCGAAAAGAGGTTCGATCGAACCAACTGAGGTCCGAAGACTCGACGATCGCCGGAGGAAACATTCCAAGATACTCGGCAAGAGGAATACTGAAAATGGAAATTTTTCGATTTCTTTTCGATTTTTATCGAAATTTCGATAAAATGTACTAAACACCACGTAAAAATAAAAACACGAAACGAAATTTGAGAAAAAATTATAAGGGTAGAAAATGAAAAAAAAAAAAAATTTTTTTGCGTTTCGGTTTTTCGGAATATATGCCGAATTTACATGATTCGGTTACGCGCGGAAATACGAGTTCGCGAAACGCGTTCCCAACCGGCAAATATATATTTTAACGTTTATATGGTTGAAGCATTGCGCAATACAGAGTTATTACTAGATGCTGGTTTACGGCAGTGCGAGGCAAGGAAGAGAACGGGAAGGAAGCGGAGGGTTTCCTAACCATTGCTGTAGTATTACCGTCTGTGATATCCCTAATATTGTCCTACTGTGTAGCGCATCGCCCGGGGCATCAGTCATATTATGTTTGCTCCCGATGTTGATGAGGGCGCGCGCAACGCCACAGGGATTTATCCCTCATACCCATCGTGTTCCCTCTGTGTTCGGCCGCGAATGACTACCTTTGAGTGTTCGCGCGAGTGAATTCCGAGTCTCGATAAGTACTTGTTGCGATCGCCAAGAACACGCAAACGTTATTTATTACGTATTATTACGTGTATTACGAAAATAAAAACCCGTATATCATTTTTCTTGTAAAAAAATAACTTCGCAATGAAACGACTTACGAAAAATTCAATTGCAGATCCACGAAATTTTTTTTTTTTACGACGAACCCGATTTCGGGGTAAAAAAAAAAAAAAAAAATGTATTCAAAAGTCGACGATAGAATCGATTTCCTCGCGGAGATTGAGAGTCCGGAATATCCTTTATTGTTTCAAGGTCGCGATCGGAAATATTGAAATTCTGTGCACCGTGCCACGAGAGCCTTTATCGTTTTCTTGAGACAATATATATAAAAGTTCGTCGTAGCGAAGGAAGGAGGGGTTTTTCTCTGCACGTCGGATGGGCGACGGGGATTCGAAGTCGTAAATATCATAAGCTAAATAAAGCTTCATTCTGGGCTATTTGGATGGCGAGGATTGGATCTCAGTTTTGCTCGCGTATCCAGTCAGTTCGTCGATTTTCATTTATATTTTTTTATAAAAAAAAAATTTTATTGTAAAAAAAAATATTTATATTAAAATAAATAAAAAACCGTGTATAGCATAGCTATATACTTTTTTTATCGTTATATTTAAAAAAAAAAAAATTACTTCATTTTATTTTTGTATATACATATATATCTAGAAGCGAGCGAAACTCTTCTTTCCCGAGCCATTAAACAGAAGCGTTCGGCTAACCGAGACAAAAATCCGAACTATCGCGGAAGCGAAACATTTTTTTTTTTTCTTCCCCCCCACAGTGTATCGCACGCTTCAATCGACGGCCACGATTCGACGCCGGATTCCGTGGATGCCGACACGCAACGACACGGACAAAAGACAAACGCCGCTTCGCGTCTTTCGTTTGTTTCAAGCGTCATTTGTTCGGCGGGCAACGCCGAGACGATAGAAGACTTTGACGGCGTAGGTCGTGCGGTAGCGGCTATCCCCACTCTTCGATCTCTCGAAGTATTCCCCCTTTCAACGACGATCGAGCGAGATGAGGGAGTCGGAAAGATACGAGAGATATATGGGGTCCGTTGACGATTGTGCATACTGAGAAAAGGCCACATTTGAATGCCTCTGCAAACCCTCGGGGGTCAAAACACTCTTTCATCTCACGATTCTCCTTTTTTTTCACATTACTATTGCCTTTGCACTATTTCGCGGCGTTGTCACGATTTAATTTTGTTTAAAAAAAAAAGCTAAAATAAATGATTATCCGGACGTTTGCTTCGCGTTATGTTTGCATGGGGAAAAAATGCCGAATTCTACCGAATACAATGTTATAAACTTACTCACTTTGAGGTTTTGTGTTACGACGAAAGGTTTCATGGAACGCCGTTCCGAACTCCACGATGTCAGCCGCTAATCTTCGGCACAATGAATCCACGGATCCGTCGATATTTTTCACTTATTCACTGTTTTCGCGGAATGTTTATGCCGCGGAATGAAAAAAACAAATAAACAACCGAATGAATCGGTATTTGTTGCGGTAAAATTCACTGCACATTCACTGAACTCGGTGCTCTCGAATATATTTTTTATCAAACAAATCGACCTGTCGAGGATGATCGATCGATCATAATTTTCCCGAAACTAGTCTCGCGCACTGTGTTTTTATCGACGAAACGAAAAACTTTCGCGTACTGTTTCGGGTCTCTCGACTAATTCGATATATTTTGAGTATTCGCTTTCGGTGGATTTCTCAATTTCCGGCTCAATAATCCGCACGTTCTGTCGATATTTTTACTCGAAACGTTCACTCTCGGTTCACTCGCCGCGACGAAAAGTAACTCGCAAACTTTCGTTGATGCAAAAATACGAATTGATTTTTATCTTTCTGCCTCCGGAGGTATTTCGTTTACGATTTTCCGATGAACCGTCGACGATGTCAATAAATATTCGATGATACGGCGGGCTACGATCGAAGTGTAGCTCGCTCTACCGTGCCACGGCGAACAGCTGACGCGCGATCGATACGCGCGCCGTGTACAGGGGGGCGCGCGTGGTTGTTCGCTTAACTAGCAGTCGCCGGGATCGTCGGTGTCGTAACGCGTGGCTTCTTTCATCGTTTATTTTAATTTTTTTCAATAAAAGATCCATCTATAACTCCATTGTTGTATCAAACGCGATTGTCTCTCTATTAATGTGATTATATACGTATATATAATAGTGATCCGTTTCAATTCGTTTTCGAAACGATAATGCGCGGTTTTAATTTCCCTTTCCCTGATTTTTCGCGAAAGTTTCATCGCAGTTTGTGTAGATAATCTGTCATTGTAATCGTACTTTTCGTCGTGGATAAGTAAATCACGGTTTTTTAATCGTTTTTCAGTACGTGAGAGTTAAAAGTGTATGTGATCTTCGTGCCCACGGATTAATGTGACAAAGATTAGCCGTACCGTGACGGAAAACCATTTGTGAAAAAGCGTAAGCCGGACGTCTTCGAAAAGCAGTGAGTTATAGGTTAATACTATTCCCCTCGAACACTCCAAAGCGCAATACATCGGTACTTTATTTAGGGCACCGGGGCCCCCGCGATTTCAGGTGAAAAAATTGTCATGTTTCGCATACAAGTAAAAATCATAACCCATTTTTCGCTCGATTAATAAATAAAATAAAAAACCGATAAAATCATTTATTGTTTCGCTCGAGCTGTCATTTTCTCACAGACGTAAAAAAAGAACGACTTTTTACGCGACGAACGAATGGATCGCCGTTACTGCGATCGTGCGACGTTTCTACTGTCCCGTAAGATCACTGTTCGTATATCGGTTACCGCGCGAATCATTTATCATCGTTAACACGATGACCAAGTAGATGGATTTCGAATACAAATGAATCTCCCAATTTAGGCGTCAACGATCGAAGGAACTATAAGAATCGAAAGTACCTCGTAAAAGACCTACCGAAGATTCGATTTTCCTCGGATGACGAGACAGTATTTTTTCATTAGCCCTTTCCAGTCCCCGCGTTCGCCGCCCTCGCAATCTCGCTATCGCCCGCGCCCCCCCCCCCCCCCCCCTCTACCCTGTGGATTATCGAGTCAAACGAATAGACCCTGGACGATCAACGCGATTCAGATTCGCTGATGCACCGACCGGCAAAAGCGAGACGGAAGCTAAGAAAGAAAAGAAATAAGGTTAAAGCACTCGAACGGGAATGACGGAGACGGATAGAGACGGTGGGACACAAAGCTATTTTAAATAAAGGAGCGCTCCATCCATTGAACCCATTGTCGACCTCTGACGTTGACTGAACGAACGGCGAGCTACCCGAATCCATCATCTCCATAGAAAACTTTAATTATTTTCTGATGAAAGAAGCACATACCCCCCTCCCAACGAGCCATTTCACTACTTTCTTTTCTTTCCGTCCTTTTCTCCTTACTATCGTAGTTCACAATTGCTTTTCGTCAATCGCCTGCACCGCCACTTGGACATTTTTTTTCCGAAAAAATCCACGTGTACCGAAACGATTTTTCGGATAATTTGAAAAAATTCACTAGAGACGTATTTTTAATTAATATATACGTGTCTGCGATTATTAAATTTGCGGAAATACAGCACCGGAATATTTCTCAGTAATGCCTTATTTTTTCGTAAATTTTCGCGTCGATCGATCGATCTATTGCAAAAATTTTCGATATCTTTTTCATGTCTCACATCGTTAAAAAAAACAGATGCGCATTGAAAAATTACAAATCGAATGATAATAATAACAATAATTGCAACGACGATTGGAATTTGACTTGAAAAAAAAAAGGGATGAAGTTAAATTCTGAAGCATGAAAAACGCGGAGAACGTCGAGTAGCTTACCAATGAAGAAAAAAAAAAATAAAAAAAATAAAGATAAAGCGTGAAATCTCTGTTCGCCCTCTTAATCTGTTCTCCACGAGGGATGTAAATCCCGGCTTTCTTTTGTCGGCATATTGCGACGATTCGCGGCTATAAAAACTTTTCTTGCCCCCTCTCCGCTGTAGAATGCGAGAGGCGGAGGGCAAGTGTAAGGGACTGCAGGGGCTCGTCGCGGCTTGAGCCAAGAAGCGAAAGGGGTTATGTCGGGTTCCCCGAGTGACAAATGGTTCGGAATAATACCACCCAGTGCCGGATCGGGTGAGTGCAAGTGAGAAATCCACCCCCTCCTCCCCCTCTCCCTCTTCGGTAACAACACCGCCTATAACGCCTCGGTATCTTCCGCTGTCGCGCCATTGCTCGGGGGCAGTTGTTGATCGTTCAAGGGACTTCTTGTGTCTTCCGCACCCCCAGCCACCCCCCAGTTTCATCATCATCCGGAAGGCTAAAGCCTCAACGCCTCTACCGTCCGAAATACGCAGATTTTCTTAAGACGAACCTATACTATTATTGTTGAAATTTATTAAACTATTTAAAAAAAAAAACAAAAAAATAATAATAATATTAATAATTATAAATTAATTAATTAATTTTATTAAATATAAAAATAATGAATTTCATTTTTTTCGAATATATTTTTTTTATATACTTTTTTTCCATGTTGGATAATACTTTTTTTTTTTTTTTTTTTAAATTATATATACGGAGAACGTGAAAAATAATTATGCGAATTATTTTAGTGATTCTCTAATAACGATACATACTCGGGGGGTGTGAATTTAGTCAGGTCGTTCGGGGGCATCGTGGCTCGCGGGGATAAAGGATATCTAATCAACTAAAAGTCTGCTTAATTATGAGCGGTAGATGGCAAGTGTGGGTCCATTGAGTAGGACAACGGCGGCAGTGAGACCGGAGAAAGCGGATGAGAAAACGTCAGATAGAGGCGGAGGGGAAGCTTCGCTTGTTCTGCCTCTGTTTTCGGACTTTTCCATTAGCCGGATGAATCGTTAGTCTTTTGTTGACTTTTATTGGGGAGATATGCCGCTGCTTGTTGGCACGTCGGTGGCGCTGGGAACGGTTGTTCGGAATCGCGACGAGTCACAGTTCTCTTCCCCTTTCCTCCTTTTCACGGATAAGAGAATGCGACTGAACACTTCGCCGTCGAGACTTGCAGTCTGATTGTTTCGCTAATAACGAAAAGTAGTTGCGTGCATCTTAGTACTCTTCATAATTTAAATACAACGATTTCGTATCGAGTAACTCGGCAAAATATCGCGCAAAAAAAAATTCTCATCACGATGCATTGGATCTCCCATTGATTATATCTTTATCAACGATAAACCGTCTCTTTGAACATCGAAAAAAAAAAAAAAAAAAAAATTCTCGACCACTCGACATTTTTTTTAATTATTATATGCAAAAAAATGGCACTTTTTCAATTTTTTTTTTAATTCAAATTTTGTTCAAAAACAAAATTGTTTATTGTTATTATTATTATTATTATTATTATTATTCCCTATGTGAAAAAAATCAGTGGCAATTATAGCAAATAAGCTGCAGTGGCGGCTAACGGATTAAACATCCAATGTATCGTTATTCTCGAAGTGCCGTTGTTGCATCATCGAAATGGACAACGACTCCCCCACACAAGCTATTCGCACAACCCTGTTTTCTTCATGAGAAACGGCTTGTTCAGGCATAAATAGTTGGATTAAAAGGAGTAGCATGATACTTCATCCCCTTATCTCAGAATAATGGACGAGAGGCCAATGGATGAGGGGGGTGAGAGTCAAGAGGGCTTGGAAATTTCGAATTCAGTAGAAAGACCCCGGTGAATCCTTGAGGGTTTGTAACGCGAGTGTGTATAACAATGTCCGAGAAGTGGAAACGGTGGGCAGTACCAGCGTCCCGGCATCGAATCGACTGGAGGGTTAATTTTCTGGTCAGTTGGTCGCTTCTGGCTCTATCCGCGGGTTATAGCCCGACGATCTCGAGGTCCGTAACAATCCCCTACTTTAACCATCCCCCACCGGCACACCGAACATAAATATCCGGAATTAGCCATTTCTCCTTTACGCTCCGTCTCCTTCTATGTCTCGATTTTCTTCTTCTTCTTCTTGTCTCTACGATCGCTCGTCAGTCGTTTTCCACATATACCGGGTGGTGGAAGAATCAAATTTGGAATAAACTCGTCGCCTGATTTTCATTTTCGGGAGTTGCGTAATTATTTTCGCACCGAAACGCAGTCGGAGACTCTGAAACTCTATTTATCTATTTTTTTATCGTCTTTCCATCCAAATCCATCCAATACTCGATAGTGCATCACTTGTTTTGCCATCCCAGTTGAACGGAGGAAGCAAGATGTTCCCTATCTTTTCGCTTTCCGCGATTGTTAGACGGTAAAAGTAGCGGCATAAGCTACCAACTGCTATCTCGTAGGGGTGGAGAGGGGGCCAGTGAGGTCAGTGGATGTTGGACTCTATGATCACTTGACCGATTAAGGACTTCCATGAGGGCTTCGATTCGAGAGCCCATGCTTGGGGCTCTCCTACCCGATGCTTAACGCAATCCCCCCCCGCAGAAGGGTCCGAAGTGGATTGACGTAATTGAGGAGAAAACATGATGCAAACCCGTCATCTCGTTGAATATATACCCCGTGAGGGTTCGCGCGATTCGCCTGGAAGCCGTTCGCGGAATCACCCGGAAGAAAATTCTTTTTATTAATCTACTTGGCGGGGAAAAAAAAACTTTGCGATGGACGATGTTCCATTTCGTTTCATCCTCCCTCTGTGGGAATTTATGAATCGTCTTCTATTTTTTGACGATTGCTGGTCGGATTCGATGAAAAATGGGGAATTTACAACACCGAAATGTGTCGGTTGCGTCGATTCGTATTTTGATTGTTCTTTGGACAAAATATCGAAGAACTCGTAAGAGGAAAGTTGCGCGGATAGGAGCGCCAAACAAAGAATGAAAAATAATACAAAGGTACAAAGATAGGTGTTGGGTACTAGAATCGTAATAAGCCGCCGCAGCAAGGAGGAGGCATTGACTCTCAGAAAGGAAGGGAAACGAAAAGGGAGAGAAATATGTGCAGCAAAGCTCCGGCGCTCGTTTATAAACAATGCAAACGCGCTCGACGCGGGAATAGATCGAGAGCAGGCAGCTTCGAGAGAGGGTAGAAAAGACCGCGGCGAAAGATCGATCCGACAATGTCGAGAGTTTGTTAACGTGTCGTACCAGCTTTGGCGCACTCATGAAGGAACAAGTAGGTAATCGGTCATTCCTGCGCGCGTTGAGATTTCAATCGACCCTCGCGGAAAATTAATTACCACTAGACATTCCGTAGAGTCCATTGAACTCCGACTTCTACGTCAAAAAACAATTTAGTTCTTCGAAATGAAAAAAAAAAAAAAAAAATTACTGGAAATTGCTATTTTGCGTAATCTCATCCATTAAATTGAATGTACAATTAATGCACTGTATACCAAAAATTATGAAAATTCTTTACTTTTAATGATTTACTTTAATTTTGATATAAAAATACTTCGCATTAAAGAAATCGCTTCGAATAAATTTCACGATCGAATACCAAGAAAATTTTATTAGAAAATCGTAGTAAGATGATTCTAAATATCAGATGTGAATGAATTCGTCACGGTTCAGAACTTTTACGTGTAACGAAACAATTAACGACATAATTAAGAGCAAAAAAAAATTAAACGAAAAAGAATTGAGAGAACTGTGATTTTCCTTGATAATGCAATACTCCGACCGACGTCAGCAGCGAAATCACTGATCTTTATTCGCGAGATGAGGGTAACAGTCTCTCGTGGACCGTCGTCTCGTTTTTACCCACCGGGGTCCGGGAGATGGCAGGGGGGGAGGGGGATTAAAGCGAAGCCAAAGCTCCTTAAACTGCGGTCCAGCGGCTAAGCTGGATACATGCCGGGGTTTCCCCGAGGAGTTTTGTGTATGCATCGTCCTAGACTATTCGCCGTTGTCCCCGTATTCGCTTCCTTCCGCGGAATCTCCTCTTTTGTCTGGATCATCCGAGCCTCGTACTCCTTTTAGAACTCCGGCTATAGTCATAGCACTCTAATACGTCAACCGGATTCCTCACAATTTAGAGAAGAAAACCAAGTGGACCTATCAAAAGCTCTAAACAGTTCAATTTTCAGATCACATTCTAAAGGATTTTTTTTTACCATCGGAAAAATGTCACTAAACGCAATAACTCTATCAGCCATTTGTCGTTATTTCGATATTTCGATATTTCGATAGTGTCAACCGATTACGGCGATATTATTGATTGCGTATTGGTTTTGCGTGGAAGTAACGCGACAATAGAATTCAGCGGTCGTGAGATAAAGATGTCTCGAAGCACGAAGCTTGCGTCACTCCGATAAGCTCGATAACGCGATAATACGATCTGACCGTTCGGGTGAAAAGTCTTCTTCAATTTTTTCTCAAATTTCCGCGCAAAATGTTTACATTGTCATTTTTACGATTTATATGATAACCGAGGGGTCAAGATATTCGACAATAGGAGAAAAAATAAATATGAATGCGGAGGACAAGCGTTGGTCAGCGTTATTCGGACTATGAAACGATTTATGTTTATGTTAATTCGGAGCCCTTGTCCCACACGTTTTATAGCTCAGTGCAAACGGATACTTATCAGGCGCAGTATTGTCAAAAATTTTGCGCATAAATAAGAAAACGCTTTCCGAATCTCAGACATTTTTGTTTTCTTGCATATTGGAATTTTCTTGGTCGCCGTTATGTCTGTAAGGAGAGCGGAGCAAAATCGGCATGTGGGGCAAAACAATCTGTCAATACATTTTTTTTTAATTTGACAAATGGTGAAAAAAAAAATTGCATATAATATATAATAAGTTTTTCAATTTTATTATATTCATAAATTTGTATAAGTTCATTAATATAATAATTAATAAATTTTAAATAATTTGGAAAACAAAAAAATTTAATTTGAAAAGTTAAATTAATTTCTTTTTTCAACATTAACCCAAATTTTTTTGATCACTTTCGTACCCGTCGTCATTTTATGTCTGGTGTCCGTTTTGCCCCAATCTCTTCTACATATGCTCTTAGCCGTGCGGGGAAGGATTTGCCTCTGCATGCGCCAAGCCATGAAACAGAGAGGGTTTGTCTCTACATGTACGAGACTTTTCGGATGTTCCCGTTAGCCGGACGGAAACTCGTGTGGGAAAATCCAAGTCGAACGGCGACCGGTGAGCGTAACCCCCGGGCTTCCTCCTTTCCGTTCCTCATTCCATCCATCTATCGTTTGCGTCCATCCTCTCTCGTATCTCGACAAGACGAAAAGTTCTTCTTGCGGGGAGAGCCGAGGGCCAAGAGGGGCCCCCGGACTCCTGTCCGCTGTGTTACTATAGGGGTTGGGGGAGGATGATGCCAAGGGGTTTCGCGGGTCGTAACGGGATCGGGATCAGTATCCGAAGGTCGAAGGATATATCCTGATCCTCTGTATTTGAATACGATGAGGATACCTCTCGAGGGGACTACATGCATTTTAACTAACGTCCAGATGCCGACAGTCTCACGCTGCCCCGTCCAACGTCGTCGTCGTCGTCGTCGTCGTCGTCGTCGTCGTCGTCGTCGGCGCTTCTGGCATCGCCAAGTTTCTCAACTATCCGCTACTTCGGTACTTCGACATGTAGAGAGGGGTTAGGAGGGGGGGGGGGGGATGGGGGGTAGTCGCGCGAATGTAGGATAGACGAACGAAGACGAGAAGCGACGGATAACGGATGGTAGGATATACATGGAGGATTGAAGATGGAACGAACTCGATACTCCCGGAGCATCCGAGGCGCATAATTTGAGAGAAACCTTCACCAGAATAATCCTACCCCACTGGTAAAGGATAATGCTGGGTAACTAACTAGACGCCAGCGTGGTTAAGAATATATTCGAGTTCTGGTAATGTGTACTTTTTTTACGATGTTTCGTTGCAGTTCTTCTCGTAATATAAAATACGAGACTTGATTTTAAGTAGAACCCGAAAAAAGTGATCTGAAAAAAAAAAAGAAATTATTTTTGACTTGGCTGTGGATAGGGTAGGAAATCGTATTCCTGGAGACCTATAAAGGATTAAAGGGTTAAGAGAAACATTACGATTGTCGAGTGTTCTGATATTAGAATTGTTCATATTTATTATATCGAATCGTTTGGGCGATCTTAACCTAATCTTCGAACGGATCGATCAGTAACAACATATACATTTTTTTTTTAAATCGTAAAAATCTTTTTTCATCGCACCGTATTCTTGTTGCTATTTCATAGAATCCTTATGTTTACATCGATCCCCGCGAACAATATTGTGCTCCAGGAAGTCGGTAAAGCCGCTGGACCGGAAGCTTGCAATGCGAATAGGGGGTGTTTGAAGGAGGGTAACTTGTCGCCGCGCATAGACGAGAGGGAGAAAAGCAAAGGTGCTGGTAGTGCGGACTCCTTATCCAGCACCTTATGCGAGAACCGAGGGAAAGGTGGTGTACCACCCTGGCCCACGGTACAGCGCTATGCGAGCATATACAGTGGGGGAGGTTGGGGGGACGCAGGAGAGGGTCTTTGGACGTGGTGCGTTTGGGAGGGAGAGGCGCTTAGAGAAAGGGGTTTGCGGAAGAGGGAAAGATGGAGAAGCACGGAGGCAGCGATGGAAAAGGAGGAGGTGAAGACCGAGAGTTGGGGGTTGTAGCCGAGTGGGTACCACCAGAGATGGGTTTGGTTGGCCGCGGCGTCGGCGGCTACGTCGGCGGCGGCTGTCTTGGACAAAATCAATACTGTGGCCACCCACCTTCTCCACGGGGGCCATCACCCCTTGCTTTAGCAGCTACCACCCGATGGCATCACCGCCGCCCCTAAGGTTGTGCCGCTGCTAAGGGGCAGGGGAAGATGAGGATGGAGGTGGAAAGGGACGCCCAAGTCGGTGGCTCGGCTGCCTCTGCCGCTGCTGCTGCAGATGCCGCGTAATTACCACCCTCAAGACACGTGTGGCGCTCGCGCGCATCCCCCGTTCCCCATCCACTTCTCACTCCTTTCATTCTCTCTACCCTCTCGTGCCTCGCACTCATCCTTTCAACTTCTATCCTCGTCTAGTCTCACCGTAGTTTCTTCTTCTCGCTGCAACCGTTCTCTTTCTCCTTGCCTCTGCGTATACCATGTGTTCCATTACTTGAACATAAGTGAATAGTTGGCGGATTTAAGACTATTAACAATTATATTTATTTTAACATCATATTTTTGGAATTTTATGATTTTTCCGAAAATAAGAGTACAATTTCTTACTGCCGAAAAAAAAATTACGTAAAGCAAAAAAAAAAATTGGAAATATGTTGAATTCGGCGTTTTTATATAATTAATATACTACTTATATAAATTGTTATACATTTGATGATATTGGCGTAAATATATCTTAAGACATATCCGTAATATATAATTTTCTTCGACGAAATATATTACATCTACGATAGATATTTTTTCAATCCAATTTTATATTTTATGGAAGAACAATATTAATGCGTTTTTTATGATTTTTTTAAAAACGTTCTCAAAAAGTCATTTTTTTTGCATTCTCTATAGAAAAAAAATCAAACGTGAATGGAAGAAACTATCGTAAAAATTAAAGTCAAATCACAACGGAAAAAAAAAATTCCAGACGCGTGAAAGAGGGTTTTTTCTATCATTATTTATTTTTCGATACGCAACTGATTGAATTTCGTTAGTGCTTCATGATAAAAAAGTTCAATGGATGCAACAAAAATTAAAGAATTTGTTGCGACCTTGTAGTGGATTTGCAGAGGAATTTTCGGACACCCTGTACGTCGTTTACCTCCCCTCCCTCTCCTTTCCGCTGCATCTCTAACCTTTCTATCTTCTCCTTCTATCCTTCGCTTACCTTCCTCCTCTTTCCGATTCTCACACCCCGTCTGCTCATACGGCGCATGCTGATCCTGGTTTTGCTATCGTGGCGTGATGGTGGTCTTCGGTTTGATCTTTGTGGGCGATGGTGGGTATAGTTGCTTCACGGATATATCTCTCTTTATTAAAAGTATAACTCGTGATGTTCATGCGATCGGCGCCCGGACTTTCCTCGGCCCCTTGTACTTTTTTAAAAATCTTTTTCTTTGGCGAGTTGCATACTTAGTTGTGCTTAGCAATATAGACTAAACTTTTTTTTTTCCTCCCCCTTTTTCAATAATTTTCTTTACTACTACGATTTTCTTTTCTCCACGGTCTCCAGCGGTGGAACTCTTATTTTATGGAAGACTTGATTGAAAATTTTACATTTTATATTGAATTGAGATTATAGAATTTTTTTTTACCGACCAATTACATACGAAATAATGATTCTAATTTATTCATTTTTTATATTATCATTATTATTATATTTTTTTATTTACAGAAGTTTAGTATCAACCCAAAATATAGTTCATTTTCTTAAACATATTTAACGAGAAAATAACCGTTTGGTATTAAATAATTGAATTATTGTTCATCAAATTATTTTTTTTCTATTTTACATCACCAAAAATTATTAGTTCAGGCAACAAGAATATTGTTGTATTATACAATTTTTTTTATACTTCGAAAAATCCTCGCTTTTTCAATTAAAATTTTTTTGCGATGTACGAAGGATAAAATGATCCATGAAAAAGAACGCGACTTTGATAACATTTCGCCACCTATACTCTTTATTTTATTTTTTTCCGGCCTATTGATGTCTTTACACTTTTTCTCCTATAAATCTATAGACAACCGAT
Source organism: Buathra laborator (assembly GCA_934046635.1). NCBI lineage: Eukaryota > Metazoa > Arthropoda > Insecta > Hymenoptera > Ichneumonidae > Buathra > Buathra laborator. Next base: position 17,368,040 of record OW203897.1, read on the forward strand.
TACTATGTCTTGATCTTTGTTACTATTTCCCACCCTTCGGAGATCCCTTTTATCTATTCCTTTCTTCGTCGGCCACGTCAGAACGAAGACCCCTAATAAATTAGCATTCTCGTTCCTAACAACGTCCAGACTTCATCCCTGAGGGTAAACGGTAGTCCGTAGATAGCCAACTACAACATACCATACCCACCCCACGACCGGACATTGCGAGCATAGCTCTTGCGAAACCTCGGGGTTCGCTGGTTGGTCCGGTTTTCTCGGCAACCCGACCGACACTCCCGTTTCCCCTTCGCTCCCTTCATCGCCCCCGCGCTATATTGTACGCCGAAGCGGAAACTACCCTTATTAATATTATAAGACAAACCGGTACCAGTTCAGCCAACAGTCAGTCTCGCGCGTGTGTAAATAACCGAATTATTTGTACGTCGATCGGAGTATTGTCGGGAAACGAGCATTTTAGAATCCCGAATATACGAAACTTTCTGTCGGGAATTGAAACTCATTTCTGTGCGATCTTTGGACACACTTTGGGATGAAACTTGGGGAAAAAAACTCATTTTTCAATATCGCCGTCCCTCTGATTGTCATCGAATACGAGACACACGATTTTTAAATTATTTTGTGCAAATGCTTTTATTTTTTATTCGACATTCGCGTCACAAACCCAACATGGAAAAAAGGGGTATATCGAAGAATATGTCGAAGAAAAATGGTATCCTACAAATATATTTCAGAATATATTTCTACAAATATTTGGCACCGAATTTATAACGAATAATAATAATACTAATATAATAATAATTCATTGTTTATTATTTATTTATTTATTATATATTAATTGTATGCAACCGCTAAATTTCATTTTTTTTCGATATATTTTTCGCATATACATTTTTTTTCCTTTCATACATTGCACGTTGATAAAATTGCGAAAAAAAAATGATATCTTACTAAAATGTTCATTAAAAATATTCACGAGATCTTGCGTGTTCCTCGGTTGGATGCATTTATACCATTGTGGCCGATAAATACGCAAAGTGAATGCGGAGAAATCGTGTAAATTCAAGTGAAAGCGAAACCCCCCCGGGGTCACGTACACGACTAATCATACCGCCATTTCCTTTAATATCCGTTAGGTTTGGTCCCCCCCTCCACTCCCGGAACCCATGAAGCAAGCAGAACCGAGTTCGCTCACTCCGGACGATCCGTCGGTGGGTTATAACGTGCTTGCCGAGTCTTAGAAACTTCCGGTGAGGTCGTGCGCGACCCGAGCTTCGAGCTTCATACTCGTTGCCCAGGGGTTACAACGCCGGGCTTCACGGCTGTTCTTTCCGACTTCTAAATGTTTCATACTTCGTTTTCATACATGCCGCATGCGTGTATACCGAAATCTCTCCTTCCTTCCGCTACTTTGATAAAGTGAATAAATTTTATTATTTTCCGAAAGAAATTTTTTTTTTAAGATTTTTCAAAATGTTCAGAAAATATCGAAAAATCGCTTTATTTATTTACATATATACGCTGCGCATGGCTGTCGTTGCATTTGTTGCGATCTGTTGTTTAATCAATTTTTGAAAATAGTGTATTTGAAAATACAAGTTTTTGCTCGTAATATCCAAAATAACATTTTATTGCGATCAATTTCGTATTATCCGTGAGCGCCACTGTTCCGCTTGTTTCGGATAATCAAAATTCTAACTTCGCCCGATTTATGTTTCACTTGACTCAATCCAAATTCTCACGGCAAATAGTCTTTTCTCTCCGTTTGCAGAATATAAAAACAGAACAAAAAATAGCCGACGCTTAACTTGACCGGACACGGTAAAGGAAGAAAAATAGGTTTTTTATTCGACTATCACGAATCCACGCGCGGAGCGTGTCCGGCAAGGGTCACGGTTAGGTTAGCTTGCAAGCTCAACCGAGGCAGGGGTGCGGGGGTCTATCGATAGTTCGGCTTGTTCTAACAACGCGCGTGTGCGACCGTAGATTTGGCCAATGAAGTGGTCTGCCGCGACGAGAATTCTAGATTCCGGTCCGAAAGGGTGCACGTCTGCTCTTGCGCTGCTGGACCGGTATCGAATCAACGTGGAATAAATCACCTCCAATGGTACCGGATTATGTGACCCGGCGAATTATAATGCGACACCATTCTCTCTTACAAAGGGTATTATTCCGAAAAAAAAAAAAAAACCCCACATGCGCAACCCTTCTCATCGTTCTCTTTCGAATCTCTATTTTTCTTAAGTCGAGAAAAAGCGCAATTCAGTGTTATCCATCGCGTTGGGGAGGTTCGTCTTAGACAGTGCGTAGAAGACCATTCCTGTGTTCTTCGGGGTTGTAGCAAGGTTATCCGATCTAACGAGCGGATCTACACGCTTAAACGGCGCCATCAAACCGAAACAAATCTTCGAAGAGCGGTGAACTCCGCGCCGTTGCTCCCAACCATCGGAAAACCTCATACCGCCGCTCGCAGGACCGTACGCTTTCTTCCTATCGTTATCTACAAATCATTAAGGGGGACCGAGAAAGGTACGTGCCGCCAACCGGCTGGGGTAGGAAACGCGAATAAGAAGGTCGTGAAAGGGAAGAACTGCGGATAAGAAGGAAGAGCAGCGGAAACGACAAAAGACTGTAGGTGACGGGGTGATAGTAGCGGGCGCAAATGTGTAGCTATATACGATTCAGCCCTGGGAGTTGGAAAATGTGACGACACTCCGCCGGCGAGATATTAAACTATAAATCCTTATCCCCGGACCGTGCTTGGGGGAGGGCTCTGCCTGTTCGCTTGGACCGTCAGTAGCTTTTGCCTCTGCGACTATCCCCCACATTCTTCCCACCTTCGACGACAACGTACGTGGTGCGGCGCTAAAAACTCTCGACAGGATTCCCACTGTCCTCCGTTCTCAATCCATGTTGATACTCTTCCCAACGTTAGATTCCATTCCATTTATTTTTTTTTTTCGGTTTCTGAATCTATATTGACCGTTGGCTAACCTAAGAATAACCCATTCGCTGCCCATTCGTTTACTCGATGTTCGAAATACTGGTTTACGCGTTTCCAGCCGATTTTAACTCTATCGGTACATCGCGTTTCGATCTCCGCCGACCATTAAGAATTGAAGAACCAAAATATTCCGGGCGATCCTTGATTTTTATATCAACCGTAGAATTTGGTTAACTTTCTATAGATTGGGATATTCCTTTTTTTTTATCGATACACACGAAATTTCCTATATGAATCTCGTCTGAGTGAGTCTCCCCGTTGCTGGAAGCAAGCCGAGCGAAATGAAGATCCAGGGTTTCCTGGCGACCATTCGAAAGTCCCTCGTCTCCATCGTTTCATTCCCAGACATTCTACGGCTCTCGTGTTTTCACGCCCAAGTAGACGGCCGAGTAGAGACGAGAAGTCGATGGTTGAGAAGGTTCGCAAGGCCAGGCTGCGAACGAAGATTCAGAGGGCTCGCCTACCACCTGCCCGCTATACTCTTCTCCCGCTCGCTCTTTGTGAATCAAGTTGGCAAGGCTCCTCGGTCTACCGGACGCTGGTTCGCCCCCGCAAGCTTACCAACCCCGGTATGCTCCCGGTGCTCGTCGGCGTCTAATCGGCCGAATGTCTTTCCGCCAAAAGCGACAAAGTGAAAATATAACCATTACTCACCATCGCTTTTTATTCACAAATTACGAAAAAAACATCACATCGCACTATAATAATAATAATTATTATTATCAATTAGGAAACCTGTAGATTTTCGTAAATCAATGAGAAAGAAAGTTCAAAGAAATTTCTAATCCGAAAACTCGTAATTTCTCAACAGTTTATTAATCGATCGAAATCATTAATTGTATCAACATAATGAAGGACCGTTCGTTACGCCGAAATCAGTCGGTTACGAGTCTCGCAATTTTGCGATTAGTAAGATGGAATTCTCGGGTTCGGAATAGCAAGAGGTGAACACGATCTTGGGGCGTAAAGTAGTCGAGGCATAAAGGGTAAGCGTCGCAAGGGGTCGAGAGGGCTATATGCCAAGGGTATATAACACGTATGGTTCTCAAGTTCGCGCGCTCTCCGGGGGTCTCGAGAGGTTTCCGTAGTCAGCACGAGTACCCACAGCAGCACACCGGAGCAGCAGCAGCATCCGGATAGCACCCTCCTGCAATTATTAATTAACGCTTCTCCCCCTCTCGAGGCTTTAACGCGGCTAAGAGCAAAGGCGTCCTACGCTCGCTTCCACTCTCGGCCTCTTTCTCTCGACTCCGCCAGCTTCTGCCCGGCGCTACTACCGTCTCAACCCAATGCACCTTCGCTGGGCTCAAAGCTTTGCCTGCTAAGTGAAAATCATGACCGAAGAGTCACGATATATATATCTATATATATATTAGTTACTCGTCCATTTGGATCTTTGCCTCAGACCTCTGACCATCCAAGCCGTTCCGTTGACTCATATTTTTCCTAAATTCTTTGGTAAAATCGTCAGCTCTCGGGAGAAAGAAAAAGTATTTAGGGCTTTGAAACCCTAAGTCCGAACAGTCCGGAAACGTGTCTTGAGGGCTTCCCGGAGTAAGCGGCGCAATGTGGAAATGGGGAACGAAGGAGCGCGCGGACCGTGCGGATCTCGAAGCGCGGCACGCCACGGACGCCCCGAAAAGGACGTCGGGGAGGAACGGAAAAGGGGCTTCTCTAGCTGTCAGGGAGATAAATCGCCGCCGGCTTAATTAAATCTTCTTCCGTGCGCTATAGTCAAGTCAGTGCTGTGAAAGCCTTGCCCACCCTTAGTCTAGTACTCCGGCGCCCCTGGCTGTCAGCCACGCGGGAAAACCTGTATGTTGCTGGACACCTCGTGCCCTCCTGTGCTTCCAATTGTTTCGAGGATCCTCGCATCTTGATTGAGGTGCCACGGGGGCATTACGCACCTTTTTCCCTCACGAAACTCCCCACACATTCGTTCGGTTGGCCGATTTTTTTTTTTTTTTGCGCTGTGGCGATAATTCGACGAAATTTTGGATGTTGGTTCGCTGATTGTCGGTTTTAGGGTTAACAATTCGGACACTTTGTCCTATTTAATAATTTCCAACCCCGAATCAGAGGCTCGGAATTGGATGCCATAGTCTCTCCATGAGCATATGTCGTTGTCGACGATGGATAAGGATGTTCGAAAGTGGAATATCCTAATTCTCGACTCGACATCTCAATAACCCTGCTGAACGGAATGGTGAGATCGCCTAAATCACTTTCCCTCAACGGCACCAAGCTCTCGCCTCTCGGAGTGTTAAAGACGGTCCTATAGATTCAAATCGGCAGTATACTCCGCGCCAACCGGTGCGATGGAATGCTATATCATATCTTATTCTCAGACTATATTCGCGTGAACATACGAAAGATAGTGTCTTGAGCGAAGAACGGGCGATGTGCGGAGGAGGAATCGGTCTCGGCAAGTTGCGGAACGTGTGGGGTTGCAGGAAAGGTGGCTGCCGCTGGCTGTCGGTGGTGTTACCGATGGTAGCGAACCAGGGTGGTGGATGGGGGACAGGGGTTTACTCGGTTGGAAAGGAGGTTGCGCGCCAACGCGCCTGTATGGAAGGAGGGCGAGAGTAAGACAGCGTCGAAGGTGAAGCTTTCGGTGTTAATGCGCGATGGAGAACGAAGGAGTGCACTGGCAAAGGGAGAAGCAAAACGCCCAAGCGAGACAGATGTTAGGTGTAGAGACACAAGGCGCTAGTGAAAACAGTGGAGAAGGACGGAAGGGAGAAGGGACAGAGTGGAAAGGGATAGGGGGTGGGTGTACGTCGATAGAGCGGCGCGCCGCGGAGGCCAAGATACGACACCGCCGCCACCGCCGCCACCGCCAGCGGGCCCGTAAAGGGGTCGCCTGGGGTTGAGAACTAGGAGGGTGCTTTACCCCTTTCCTTCCGTCGGCTTCGCCAAGAGACCAAAGCCGGGGGAAAGGATGAGAAAGAAGGAACGAAGCCAGTCGCGCACACGCGGGGGTGAGACAAAAACGGAGTTCAAGCGAATATAGGTTATATGGAAAAGAAAGAGTAGACTACATTTGAGATTTTCAGTCTGTAATGGGAGAGGAAAATCCCCTTTGTCGTGGCGCACAACGTAAAACGGAGAACCTCTCGGGCTTTGGCCCCTATTACTATTTTTCCGAGTCTTCGTAAACCCATGAGCACCTCTATTATTTTTGTTGCGCAATAACAGATGTTACGTTGAAGAAATATGGGGTTTTTTACTGGTGACGAACAAAGCATGGGGAAGAAGTCAGATTTTGTCAGCAGCACTGTAGAACAACTGTAGAGTTTTTCGTTCAGTTGTTTATTTTTTAATCATCATCGCCTCCCACGTAGGATTCTCTCGGCACTGTACGCCCATTACTCGTCCGTTACTAGAACTGTAATTGCGATTACACCCATACATTGCCATTACTGAGGTTTCACAGTTCTCGGAAGTCACAACTGTATACGTACTTCAACGTCTTCTCAGCATATTTCTGCCAGTGATCAGTGTTTTATTACTCGAAAGTAGAAATCGCAATACATAAACGTTTTACATTTAATTGACGAGAGTATATAAATTTGCGACGTTTTCATCCTGCAGACATTGAAAAATTGTGGTATCATTCTTGTTTCCACTTTACAAAGCTTAACCGTATAAAAGCGACCGAAATGAACAGCATTGTCGTTTTCAAAAGCGTCAATTCCGCAACTCTGCGTCGAACTGTGTTTCACATAGAATCGTACGTTGCCATCGCTTCACGTTAAAATTTTTCGAAAATAACACGACCCATACATGATTATTTAAAACCCCCGAATTTCACGTATTTCTTAGATACTTTATGCATATTTTTTTCTTCCACGAAACTACGCAATGAAATTTTTTTTTTCTCGAAAACACGCGAGGTGATTGATGTTTGATGGACATTTAAAGTCGTTTTTGGTGAAAACAGTTACGAAGTCTGCCAAAAATCATAAAGTCAATGATCTTTGACCGAAATCACTGTTTGGCTCTTTGTGTCTTCGAGTTGTAATACCCGGATATGTTCGGATCTTCGTATTCCTCGACCAACCTCGGTTTGGCAATAGCGATTGACTATATCGTTCGATTGAAGAGTAAGTCGGGTTTGGCGGCTTGCTGAACGGAGGACAGTAGGGGGCGGAGGGGGATGATACGCAATTATGTACGTATGCGAGTTGTGTATGTTCCCGGGGTATGGGTAACGGCGGGGCATGATGCTGCATGGTTCATAGCAGCAGGTGGAAATGTGGAGGACCGTGAGAGGATTATTTGGGAGCGTACGGGAGTGGTGACCGTGGGGGGACATGAGGGAATGGCGATGCGCGGCGAGGAACGGGCCAGTATCGGTATTCGGTTAATTATGATCCCCCTTACGCCCTCCCCCCTCCCTATGAATTCTTGACGCGGGGGGTGTCGCTCGTCCCCGTGCCAAGCGCGCCTGTCATATCGCACCCGGCATAGAAGCAATGCTACACCGGCGTAGCGCGTAATGTACCGAGAGTACGATATTAGCTACCAGCACAGACATGTCTGCATTCACCGATTTCACCAATAATCCAGTGCAGCATTCGAGACCGGAGAATATCCGTCAAGCCGATCGTTATATGAACATATGTACCGTGTCGCCAAATCTTTGGTCGTAACTTTGATCATTCGAAACGAGATCGAGGCGCGAATTCACGATAAATCGTACCAATGATTTTTCCACATTTTTTTTTTTTATAAAAAAGTGTTCATCGATGACAGAAGCTATTTTATGATTTTTCTCACCTTTAAAGAATGAATTGGACAGCGATAATACGAGACCCGCGACAAAACGGTATTTCGATGTATAGAAAGCAATATAAAAGATAAACATACTACCGGTTACTTTAAAGATTTTCCAAAATATAATGATTTTCGCGGAAAGAATTAAGCAGCGAGAATCGTATGCAAAGAATGAACGTGAAAGCTTTTTTTTCGGGAAGATGCGATTTAACGATAAATAATGCTTGGATTCTTGTACAAGAGCAAAGATACAGATGAAAATGGAGTATGAGGAGACAGAAGCTAATACCGCTGCTGGAGGCTACGAGGGATGCTACTACATGGGGTTGGGGGTTGTATTTAATTAAAGCCTCGGGGGCTGGCTTGATCGTGCATCAATACCTCAGGGTTCTCAACCGCGCTTTATTTATATCAGATTCGATATAAGCGAACATCAAAGACGCGGTTGTCATCGACGTGAAGAAATTGAATGAGAAGCTAATTAAAGACGATTGTAAATATGGTGCACTGAAATGTCATTGGTACTTTCGATGCCGCCGATTACCAGAAAAACTGATGAAAAATGAGTAGAAAAATCGAAAAGTTACAGCCCCGATGAATGAATATTCGACTTCTTTTTTGGATAGCGATTGGAGCGTTTGATTCGCGAGCGAAACAGAATCAATTGCAGCCACTGCAGTAACACGAGTTAACACATTCGAACGACATTAATCGAACAACAGAGACACGACCTATCCCCCGTATTCATCGTTCGCTTCGCACCCTCGGTTGCTCAACGTTCGAGAATTCGAAATGAGAACCGAATGCGAAAATGGAATGTCGGTGGGATGTACGGGAGTTTTCGAAGCCTTATTAGCGCTTCGGATGGAAAGGAGGGGGAGGTAGATGGACAAGGCAGCTGTAGCGAAGGGGAGGAAAAAGTGGGGAAAGTTTTACCAACGAACCCCCAATGTCCAATATTCCACCCCCGTTCGCGCCGGCTTCTCCGACCCGACGAATTAAAAATCACTAAACTCGGTTACCCTGAGCTACTTTTATCAACCAAACTCCTCTCTTTCGTAAACGTCACGACCAAGTGTCAACCTCCCTGCATCCCTTCTCGACGCTTGGCATATTATATCATTCTATTTAATTCCAATTTTAGTTTTTAACTGAGAGTCGACCTCTTCCAAAGTCATTAAGAATTTTTAAGAATAATTGCAAGATGAATCGATTATAAATGGATTTCAATTAATACGAAACCTCATTTTTTGATCCAACTTTTTTTTTCGCAGAGGTTACATTTCGATCTCACATCACCAGACAATTAAACAAAAAATTAATTTTCATCGATAAGTTTAATAAAAAATTAATAATAATAAAATCTTTGTCGGGCCGTTGATGAATTATTTGTTAGTTAACCTTACCGATCATATAATTTATTCTAAAAACCGTTCGTTTAAAAAAAAAAACATAATCTAGAAAGATCGATCGTTTGCTCTATCGGATGGATGATCGAACCATGATAGGCATATAGCCATATGTATTACAGAAATTAGGCTTTCGGAAGGGAAGAGGTACGAGAGATCTTCATGGAAGTTTCAATCTGACCCGATATGCTACCGCGATCCGCCGCAACTCCCTTTGCGCCATTCTGTAGAGGTTAAACCATCGTGGCTGAGTCGTGGTACGGTCGTGGTACGCAAGTGGCAAAGTGGAGACAAGATCATGGGGGATAATGGGGGAAGAAGGGGGGGAGAGCCGTCATGCGTCCGTCCGGCAATTCTAACCTCTTCACTTCTGTGCCTTGTCCCTCGGTATTGGCATCGATAGCATAAGTATCGGGCACAGCGGCAAGCGGCTTCACCGGCAACCTAATCCTTGTACTTCTCAAGGATTGCCGGAACTGTTTGCAATTATTAAGGGCTCTTGGCGGCATCATCGGGTTCGAAGTGGTTGCTGGTAATTCCAAGTGGGTTTCCCTATCCTTAAGCTCGTCTGATGGCGTCTCTAGCTACCTTCGCCTCTCCGCACGTATTCGTATCAACCATTCTCGAAACTTGCGGTTGGGATAAATCTCCCGCTTGTTATTTCTCCTTTGCTCATTCGCTCGGTGACGCATTGCGCTAAGTCGCAGTTTTACCGATCATCAGTGAAACTGCGATAACGCGTATAGTATCGAGAAATAGGAAACGAATGGTCTCGAATGCAGATGGGAATAAGGGATGGGATGGGATTACTCGCCCATAACGATTTGTTATTTTTATAAAATCATTATTTTTTTTACATTGAAAATTAAAAATAAACGATTATTACAAGTAAAATTCAAAAAATTATAACATCTTTGATGATGCCGATTTTTTTCTATGCTGAAAACTAATTCGATAAAATGGACAGACTACAATCGATTGAAGCCCGAGCCTCGACGGAGTTCTTGAATTTTTTTTTTTTTGCAATCTCCAAGTCTTCGAACTTGAAGAGTCTCTAAAGAGCAACATCGACAATGAACTTCCCGAACTCTTTTCTCTACTCTTGCCCCCCCCCCCCCCCCCCCCACCCTCTCCTCTGTTCATAATAAAAAGAGAATGGAAAGTCGGAAAGAAAAAGAGTGAGAAAACAAGCGAACGCTTTTCCCAACCTCCGCGCTCGCCTCAATGAAGAATGGGGACACTCAATCACCCCAAGACAACCCCCGGGGGGGTTCCGGGGGTTAGTCCCGCGTCCAAAACAATACGAAACAAACGGCCTCCCGAGGGCGGATATTAGTTTTTCGATTCCTCCGAGCCGGAGAGAGCCTCGTCGTTCTGCGCTACGCGAGAGAGCGGCTCGTAGGCAGCCGTAGAATGGATAAAAGCCAGAAGGCCAACCAAACCCAGCGGAGTAGAGAAACGGTAACGGTGAAATCAGAAGGGCCCACCCATTCTTTCTTTCCTATAACACTTCTGCTTCCCTCTCCAGCATTTTTCTCAGTCATATTTTTCAGCATCGCATTTATCACTTTCGAACGTGTTGCTAGCAAGGGTCGCGCGGCGTTGGCGACAATTTTTTTTTTTTTTTTTCAACGACGTCGAAAGGGGTTACGGCTCGTTCTCAATTCCTGAAAGGGTGCGGATGCAACGCCGTTCTATACGTTTCGGGCCAAAGAATCGAGAGGATAGCCCCGGGTTGCGTTCGCGATTTTTTTACATTTGCTATCGAAACGATCCAAATCGAAAGACGCATACTTCTGCCCACCACTACTACAATAACTAACTTCGCCTTACACTGATAACTAACACTGGAGAATTGACGCGTATTGATTAACGAGATACTCCGGACGCAAAAAAGGGTTCGACTTTCTCGTTTGCTATGACTGGTTTTACCAGTCGCTACTACTACTTTTTTTTTTTTTTATCTTCTTCCACTTCCGATTCCTGCGCTTTGATGAAAGGTCCGTGCGAGGATACTTCTAGTTACTATTCATAACTCAAACTTCGAAAAGGATTCGCGAATAATTCTTTGTCTGCAAGATATGCTTATTTTTCTTTTATCGCTATTCGTGGAACGAGAAATAAATTCCATGTTTCGATGGGTTTCGAAGATATGAAAAATTTCGAACGGCGAATACAAACTTCTCTTTGTAAAATGAAAAAAAAAAGCAAAAAATGAAATGTGTAATAATAAAATAGTAATGTAGTATCGTTTATAAATTGCAGATTGAGATCACTTTGAAATTTGAATAAAATGAAAATCGAATGGAATGATTGATTTTTTTTTCTCTAAAACTGTAGGACGCAATAATAGAGTACTTTTTCCGATAGAAAAGAGTTCTCGGAGTGGAAGGCTTGACGCGTTTTTCATAAGTTTTATAATTATTTCCTATTTTTTTTTTTTTTAATACGACTTTCTCAAAATTGCAATTTTTATTCCGCTATGTCCCTGCGATATAAATTTTATCTCGCGATTCGCTTCTTCAGCACTTCGAATACGATAGAAAATGCCTATAACAGTTGTCGGAGGAGTGGTATTATTCACGAAAGGCTAGTGCAAGGCTTTCCAATATCGGGAGCACCGCTAGACCGTTGGAATTCGAGTGGTAGCCATTTCTTAGCCTCTTATTCCCGTTGGCTTTTCTATCTCGCCTCGAATTCGGAAAATCTCTTGGCTCAACCGTCCCGCGTGCACTTTGGCTTATTAAGAGGTTTGATCCGAAGTGGGAGGTGTCGGAGAGGGGGTTGGGGTGTGAGTCTGACCGTCGTAGTCCTCTCAGAGGGTTGATTTAACCGGTGTACAAACCCATCTCCGCTCGGTGGAGTTTCGCGATCGTCGTACATCAAATCCCTACGTCCAGACTGGTAGCGAAAGGTCACTCGGTTTCGACTACCCTCCCCACCCCTCGGAGTCAGGGGCCGGGAATGAATTATGTCGAGGGTTTCGAAACGTTGGGGTCTCACACTGGTTACCGGTCGACGACGTGCTAAACGATCACGCGTAGTACGCTATGAACTCCCGAATTTCGTACCAGAAACCCCTCCAATCATTCTGAGACACTGAGAATCCTTCGCTGAGTATCCTATTCTCTTCGGGGAAACCCTCTCGACGACGTCACGGAACTTTTGCCAAAATTGCCACGGCACGGAAGATATACTCGGTTAGTTCGAAGATACAAACGCGACTTTTGCTTCCACCGTATCACCGAAAAAAAAAAATCACAAAAAATATTTTTGCCTAAAACCCTAAATCTGAAAAAAAATGATGAATTAACAAAACAGAATATTTAATACTAATTAATATTATTATTATTATTAGTTACTAATATAATGAATTATGTGAACATTTTCCGACTGTAAATAAAAATAATAATTTTTAATTTGACTTTTTATCAGACGGCAGCTCCTAAATTTAGGAGCACCTAGCGATATATAACCAGCGCGAGACTTGTGTAACGGGAGAGAGAATTAAAAAAATTGTGGGTTCGGTTGGATGAGTGGAATTTTTCTAAAGTCCACCACCCTCGTTCAAACATCCTCAGTTATCCCAACTCGCTCTTTTCTGCCTCTTACTCCCACCCCATCATAATCGCCGATAACAGCTCGACGGCTTATAAAAACTTTTCCTTCCTTCGGCTCCTTCGACTTTCTCCCTCCCCTCACTCTACTTTTTCATCCCTCACCTCGTTCCTTGAGAAAGCGAGCGAAGTAGCGCGTCAGAATGTGATAAAGAGAAACAGAAGGCGAATAAGAGGGATAGCAAGAAAACCCCTCTATGCCGCCAACCCCCGTGAACTCTTCGCGGCAAGGCATCTCGACCGAGAAGTTGGTTTACCGCCCCCGCGGGTGGTTAGCGGGTCTAGTTAAGGGGCGTCTTAATTACCCATGGTAATGAACACCTTGTCGTAAAAACTTGCGTCGGTTTAATTATTTCAGCGCCGGTTACGCTTAACCTCTCATCCCTTTTCTTCGCCGTCGTTCCTCACCATTCCATCCCCCTACAATATTCCTTACTGCCGCTTCGTTACAGTCAACTTCGAGGGGACTCCCTTTTATCTATTTCCTAATCATCGCTGTATGTATCAATTAAAGTCTTTATATATTTGTATGTCGGCCCATCCTTCCTAATCGCCGATAAATCAAGTTACAAACAAGCACTTCCGTGGATCAGTAGCCTTTTTATGACAAACTTACTGAGAACGAATGGCGACGAAAAGAATTCGATATCTTGATTTTTTCCAAAAATGTGGTCCTTTTCGAATTTTTTTTTTTTCAAAGTCGTGGGTATGACGATTGGCCAAAAATGTTGGTACCGAAAAAATACTTTTAAAAGGTGTGTTGGGGGTACCGTCAGTTCGGAAATATACGACTTAAAACGATAAAAAGATAAATCGATAATTTTAAGACGATGAAAATAAATTTATATAAATGAAATATATGATATCGTGTTGCAATATAATTTATTACAATATATTAAATAGTACATTTTCTATTACAATATTTTTCATACATTTTTTGAATTTAATAAAAATGGAAACGAAGAAATACGATTTTTATAAATTATGATAAAAGAATTCAAATTGTTATCATTGGTTGGACCAATGACAAGAATCTTTTGCGTAATATCCATCGGTCAATATACGCGTGTATGTGGATATTTTAACCCTATTTAACGGGGGAGGGTTACGTATGGAATTGACGGGACTCGGGGTAAAAAGTATATTGTATAAGGGGTAAGTGCCAAGGGGCCAGTCGGCATGGAACGAACAGTAGTAGCAACCACCGGAAACACGCTGGCGCGGTTATAAATTCGGAGGAATTAAACGAAAGAATGCGGTTTTCGCCGACGTACGACCGGCTGGCTACTACCCTTAACCCTGCTTGGGATGTACGGTGGGGAAAGAGGCGAGATGCGGCACCGTTGGCTTACCCGCGCAACCCCCGGGGTGACGCAGCACCGGGGGCTTGTTGGATTTTTAATTAAGGGCACAATGTCTCTTCGGGACAAGAATTCCAAGCATCGTACGTTCGCGAACGGAACAGCTTGTGGCTATACCCAACGCGATAGTAAGCTCCAGAATGTTTTCGTTGGAGGCTCCGAACATCACGGAAGTAGATCAACGCATAACTATCTATCTATTCATTTATCTAAAAATATATCGATACATCGTCTATTAAGCGAAATTTATCTACAGAATTCGCATCCGCGTGCTAATGGACAAAAAAGTATATTAATTAATTGTATAAATAATATATGAATTATGCAGAAACGCCGAATTTCATAAATTTGTATTAAATTTTTTGCATATACTTTTTGCCTTTAGTTTCTTTTGTCCGTTTGAGTAATTTTTTTTTATTCTTCGCGCATTAGATTTGAGTAAAAAAAATATACAATGGATAGTGCCAGTTCCTGTCCGAGATATAAATATTCTTTTACCGCGTCTAAGAATTGGGAGGGAGTCGGTGATGAGAAACCTCGGAGAACTCAATTGGGGACGGTGGAGAATCAGTGGGTCGAGCCGAAGGGCAGGAAGGAGGGTGAGAATCAATTTTTGAACTGGAAGATGTCGAGCGGATGCTGCAGACGGTGTGACGACGTCGGGTGTGAAGGAACGAGGGTGCTTTTTTTTTTCTCTCCGCCATGGCGTATCTCCGTCTTTTTCGTTCTCGTGGATATATATGAAGTTTCTTCTGGAGGCCGCGCGTTAGAGCTCTACGGGGAATCACGCACAGCACCACGAGTGGGGGAGTGTAGTTTTGATTTATCGAAATCGCCACGGAGATTTACGAATATCAAATTCAGTTTAAGGATCGGTAGACGGAACGCAGAGACGAGGGAGATTTTTGTTTCTGTATTATGCGCCGCGGTGATATCCGAGGGATTAAAGCGATCTCTTGGAATTCCACTTCTTTGCATTTGGTAACTCTCTTATACAATACTAAATCTTACCAGACCAACAAATAAAAAGAATATAACATTTATTTTAAATTTTACCAAACAACGGAAATAAAAAAATCTGTACCGTCGAGGTACAGAAATAACGTAAGAAAAACAACTAAGTATCTGCTTTGCTTTGGGATATAAATAAATGAAACAAAAAAAAAAATTCTAAATTAAATTAAATTTATTTAATAAAAATTTATTATTTAATTAAAATCAAAGGAATTAATTAAATAATAAAATGTTCTTAATTATTATTCTGTTACTTGCTTTTTAAATAAACAATTTATAATTTTGTCGTTTTTATTTATTTTTTTTTACAAAAATAAAAAAAAAAATTCTCCACGTAAAAAAAGAAAACGGATACAAGAGTGTCACCGTAAAAGATCGATCACTCACGATTCTGACGTGAATTGTTCTTATGCACACGATGTCAATTGTTCCTACGGTGTTCTACAAGTCTTACCGTATAAACGCATTCGAGATGTCAAGAGTTCCCGGAACACGGGAATCGTCAATGTTCAGCCTCGCGGCGTAAGATAGTATCGCGGAGTCGCGACAAATAAAACATTCGAAAATGAGATAGAGGGTGGAACCGAGACGAGAAGCGAAATAAAGAGAAATAGACCGAGAAGAGAGAGACCCTCTCTGTATCAGAATCGCAGTACAAACCCGGAAAGCGCGGAAGGGAGGGAGGGAGGGAGGGGCGAGGGGGTAGGTTTGGTCCGTAGCTTTCGGATGGCTCTCGCTATTTATGTTCGAGAATCGACATATTTCAGATGCGTCTTTTAAATATTAAATGCTCCTGGGGTGATCGCGGCATGAACCCCTCACGAAGCCACCCTCGAGCGGGATCGAGTTCAACACGGGGCTTGTGCCAGGATTTGTTCGTACAGCATGCTATATAATATCCTCTACTACGGTTAAATGGTAATTTCACGATGCTATACAAAAAAAATTGAACAAGTCTAATATTACCATTTACTATTTTCTTTATTTTTTATTGAAAAAAAAAAAAAAAAAAAAAAATGTACACGTTTTCCATTCAAAACTGGTACCCGAAGAACGCTACATTTGGCCTTTCATTTTTCTCCTATTTTATTTAATTTTTTTTTATTCTCGATCTCCAGTCTTTGCGTTATATCTCACTCTTCTCGGGGATGTTCACTTCAATCTCTTGGGGAATATTTGAAGAGGCCAAGGATCAAAGCCCGTCTGGTCAATTTCATCAACATTTGAATACGAGCTTCTCTCCCTCCCCCTCCCGAAGCTGCCACGGGAAACGTGAGGTTAGGACGAACGTTAAAGATTGAGAAAGCCGAGAATATAAAGTAAAAGCGGAGCGAGAGCGAGGCGAGCGGGAATACGAATTCCCTGGATTCAAGTCGGCCTGAAACGCCCCCCTCCCTCCCTCCCTCCCTTCGCCCATCCACCATCGAAACACCTCACCCTCGCGCAACGCCCGTCCCGTTCCAATCCACAGAATTCATTCCGTTTGGTACACCCAGAAAATACGAAGAGTCGACGGAAAGAGGCGCGTAGCCAACGCTATCTCAAGGCCGTACAGCAAAACATCGTTCAAGGGGAGTGAAAACTTTTAAAAAGTCTTTCCGTCCACCGAGAATCATCGAAAAAGCGTGTGTGCCGAGTTTCGAATAAAGTCAGTTGCAAAGTTTAAGGAATATAAAAAAAAAACCTTTTGCATGCCCTTAATTTTTTTCCTGCTAAAAATGCATTATTATTATTATTATTAATTTTTCGAAAATTCAATGAAGAGGGTCCGCGTCGTTGCATAAGTCATATATGACACGTGGACTGTGTTAATTTATTCTGAGAATTACGCAACGAAGTCTAGAAATTAGTACCTCATTCCGCTGGTTTGTACTACCGGGTTTTCCACTGATTGTTAGTCGCGCTAAGGGCTGATTCTTGGCACTGGGAAATACTATACTAGATCCGCTGTTACTACTACCCGACACCCGTGTAAATCAAGACTCCCACGGCGTTAGCAACGACGGCGCATAGTGCTACACCCTTTAATGAGGGGTCGACCGGATCGTGGCGTCGCGGAGGTACTACCCCCCCGGCGTACCGCGCGATCAAAGCATAATTTTAATTAGCCAGATTATACGGAAAGATAAAAATTATTAAAATTATTGCCTTAATGAAAGGGAGTAAGTGGGTTCTGGGTAGGGATGCGTAATTAAACGGGATGGCACGGGGAGAGAGGCTTCTCCCCCTTGTCGAGGGTGAAACAAGGAATCTACGCCTTGTGCCTTCGCAACACTTGTGTGAAAAAAAAAAAGATTCTTGCCTCTGTAACCCTTGTGAAAATGAACCCGTGGCTAAAATACCATTGAGAAAAAACTATTCGAAATAAACATTGCAACATTAGTGACAATTAGGGGGATGATCATCGAAACTATAGTAAATTGTCGCAGTGATGAAAAATTTAAAATCAACACAAATAAAAATAAATACATATAATTCATTAATTTATAATAAATTAGAGTATTATTATTAAATGCGGTTGAATTGATATCGGAACGACGTATTATAAATTTGCAATTGCATTGTTAAAATAACGACAAAATAGAATGTTTTCATACATTTTTTTTTTAAATTTCCATTGAAAAAATTGGCCGATCAAAGAGCAACGAACGATATAATTTTTTTTTACAGCTTCGATAATTATCTCGTGGATAATTATCTTAACTGCAGTACTATAGAAAAATAATTTTGAACGTATTTCGAATTTTTTTTTTAACCTTTTATAAGTCTGGGAACAGAATTTCAGCCAAGTCACGATTCATTTCGCGGTCCGTCATAGGTGCAAAAGTTGTGCAAAAGTTGTGACCTAAAAAGTCTGAAGCACCGGGCATTGTGCGATACAAAAGAAAACTTTGAACATTTTTCTAAATACTGGCACTGCGGAGACCACTGGTATACTTCACTTTTTTCTACAGCTTCTATATGAATATGACAATTTTAAGAATTTGGAAGATTTTCCTTGGCTATGGCTGTTACATTGAAAGTTACTAGAAAATAATCCAAATATTGCTTTCCGGTTTCATTTTTTTTTTGTTACATTCTTTTCATTTAGATTCCATGGATTCGTATAAACGTCTTCTCCGTACTGTCTCTTCGATATAAAACGACAAAATAAAATTGTTCTCTTTACCTAAAGGTGCCAAAAAAAAGCACGATATAAAACAAGTAAAATAATTAATCAATCAGTACAGAGAATTATTAAAATTTAAGTTGTAAAGACGAAGGGTAATATTTAATTTTTTACAATGGAATATGTAATATTTAATTTTTTACAATTGAATATATTTTTTTATTGTATTGAATAGAAAGTTATCACAAGATACGTTTAGTATACGATAAGTTTTTTTTTTTTTTAATCCAACGCAATTGTATTATTATACAAAGCGTAATAAATTTATGGAAAAAAAATAATTCGACTTTTCGTCTCGGTGTCGAAAAGTCCCGAACCAATGGTAGCTCGATAAGAGGTCCACACCCTCGTGGTCCTGGCGGCAGATCAACCCGCAAACCGCAAGGTGCCACCACACCCCCAAAAACCTCCCTCGATACCCCTGGCGGCCAATGATCAGGCCAAGCCGCCCCCAGACCGCAAACCAACCGCAAGACGATGCGCAGAACGTACCGCCATACACACTATTCACGCAACACGCACATCTCGCGACCGCAAAAACAAAATGGTGCGGATCATCCCCCCCTCCCTTTTTCCACGGCAGTTTATTCATATTTTCTTCTTCCGATACTCTGTGCTACCATTGCTCGCAATTCTCGGTTCCAATCAACGAAAACAGCGAATCAAGTGTTTACCGTTGTCAATAGTTTCCCCAACGATATTCGACGCAATTCGAATGCTCGACGCGCATATTAGAATAAACGGGGGCTTCTCACAACCCGCGTGGGAATCAAATGTACGCAAAGTAGCGATTTTTAATTTTATCGCAATATTTTTATTTTTATCGGCAATTTTTTAATTAAACTTATCGACGAAACGAATTCTTGGATTCGTATACAGTTAAAAAAAAAATGAAACTGTGTTGCTTAGAGCGCTTTTTTTAAACCTTCAATTTTACGAAAAGAAAAAAAATAGCAAAGAAAAATACCGAAAATCTATCTAATCTAATTTATTAAGATAAATTCCGCTCCTTGATTCTTCAAGGATTCTTTAATTAAAAATGATTTTATTCTTAGTTTAATATTCGACACGAAAAATAGTGTTGCAAATGAGAAAAAAAATAGTTCAATCTCGTTAAGGGTAAATTTAAAAAAAAAATTCAAAATTTCATAAAATTTCAGCGACGCCTCAATGCAATGAAAAGTTTCAAATCTATAAAATAGATAACGGTGTATTCGAACTAACAAATTAAATGAAAATAAAGATTTTTTAAAAAATAATCACGATCCATGGCGATCGAATCGTTTACAATAGTTCCGATTGAAAATCGATAACTGTCCATTGAATTGATCGACAAGCTCGACATACCTGTAAGGCGGTTCGGTCGGACTCGCCACGTCCGACGACATGAGAATCCTTGCGCGTGATCGCGAGAAGTCGATGCCGGAGACGGTACAGGGTGGGCATTCGGTAGTAACGGGTCTCTCGAATCCAGGAGGCGGAGGAGGGTCTGCGGGATGGTCGTCTGACTTTTTTTAGAGAGAACGGAGTGAGTGAGACGCAGCGGCAAACGGTAACCTGGGCTCTGAGGTGGGCCAACGTGGCCGCGCTGCGGCGCGGCTGGGTTCCCGCTGTGACCCAGCCGCGCGACGAGGCTGGAAGGGGTTTTTGAAAGAGGGTTGGCGGTCGAAGGTGAGGAGGAAAAGGCCGAGGTGCGCGACGGGCCGGAGGCATCGCTGTTGGTGTGACGAAGTAAGAGATGAGGAAGAGGTGAGGTTAGGTGAGATTCTGATGGTCGTATTCCACTGTGCGCGGCGTCGTCGACCCTGGCTGCCTGGGATGCTTGAGAAGTGTGTATACCATGCTAGAGAACGGGATGGGGGTTGCCTAGCTACCGGCGAGACCCCGGCCAAGATACGTCGAGATCTCTCGTTCTGGCCTCAACCTCACCTTTCATCCCTTCCTTCCTCTTCGCCACTTCGTTCCTTGTTACAGGTTTTGGTTCACCTATGCCACGAGGATCCGGCCCATCGTCGGCGAGGACTGTAAGGGCAAACGGTAAGGCTTTCCTACATTCCAAAAAAATTTTGAACGAAAATTCATTTTTTTGAATTACTAAGAATTTTTGCCATTTTTAGACTATCGACAATTTTATTATATTTTTATTCGCGATCGAAGCATATTCCACTTTTTCAACGAGCGTTTTTTATACATTTATGTAACCTGTGCAAAAAATAATAATAATATTAGGTGACAATTTTTACCAAATTAAAAAAATAAGCGATTAAATAAATTGACATCGAAAATATTCCGATACAAGAATGGGAAATTTCATTTTATTATCATTCTTGAAATTTTGGGCATATCAACACTATCGATGATTTATAAAAAATTTTATCGCCGATAAATTTGGAAAATGGTGATTAAAAAATGCCCATGCAGTAGCAATGCATTAACTTGACGTGTGGAAAAAAAAAAAATATATTGAGTAACATTTTTTTACCGAATGAAGAGACTGTATTATAAAAAAATTAATATTAAGATGATTTCGTTACGCGAACTGTACAAGAAATTCACCGACTTAAAGAAAAAAACCTTTTTTTGCAAAAACTTATCTACGAACTGATTTTTGTTTATTTTATTCAATGGAAGAATTACTAATGACTGCCGTTAGAATTTTATTTGTCGTAATTATCTCACTGATTCTGATGAAAAATTAATGACGATTACGAAAAAATGGTTCACTATCTTGTTGAGAAACGAAAAAAAATTGTCAAGTCAGTCGTTTCTTACGCAAAGCTTTTTCTTAGGCACGATACGAGTGTCGCCCTCCGACGGCCAAGACGAAAGAGCCGTCGTCTTTAAGAAAGTGCCAAGGCAAACTTTCCTGCAACGCTCTTTCGCAAGAAACTCTAAGAAACCCGGGGGTTTCATCCCTTCCCGCGTTACTGCGGCGGTAACGTATCTCGGGAGAACGAGGCGCAAACGACGACGAGGGTCGTCGGTAAGAAGCCGCTGGAAGGGTAAAAAGAAAAAAATTCCTCGGGGGTAGTATCACTTGCGATGGATTTTTATTCATAAAATCGCAATATAAAAATGATGAACCAAATACGAAAAAAAAAAATTAACAAATGAATTTTTGCAATTGCGAGAAAATTCACAATAAAATAAAAGTCATAATTAAAGATTAATTTTTTCGTCGCAAAAAAACGATCATTCGTAATTTTCATTGTTCACAAATATCATGGATCCTGGAGAGATTATTAGCTTCCCCAATTCTATTCACGAGAATTAAATACGCTGTATAGGAAGCCACGAAAAAAAAGGCATATCTTTCTCGCGTGCGAAACCGAACGCGCGCCTTAGGTCGGTAATAGAGGAAAAGAAATACAGCGAAATAAGGATAGACGATCTTAAAGAAGTGGCGCCGCCGGCCTTCCAATGTCTCAAGAAAGGAAATAAGAAGCTGACGGTAGGAATTGTAAGGTGCCTCGAAGCACCGCAACACCGGAGGGTAGCGCTGCGACACCGGAACGAAAAAGTAAGTGAAAAAAGTTAATAAGCGCCAGACATCGCGCGCAACTTTTAACGAGCTTATATCTCCGTCTCCCCCCCCACCCTTTGCTTCATTAGATCGTAACAGTCTTAAAAAAAAAACCGAATAAAAAATGCCCCGTAATTAAAAATAATTTCATTAATTGATAATAAATTTGAGTATTGCGATATAATAAGTGAAAAATTAGAAATTTATTTTTCATAAAAACAAACGGAAAGAATGAGAAGCAAAATTGGAGTATTGCAAAAAAAAAAAAAAACTCTCGACGGATGAGTAATTAACCTGCAAAAATTATTATTTTATTCGCATTTCTCAGCTTCAAAGACTTTTTTCTCGACGCTAAATTACTTTCAACCTTTTTGAACACTGACCCACTTTCTCGTCGGAGGTTTTTTGCAAAATTGTTATTTCCGGTTTTTGCTCAGAAAATTTAATTATTCACCACGTGTCGGCAGTCGGGTGGGGGGGGGGGGAGGGCTGCGGAAGTAAACGAGGTAATGTGAACCGGTAGATCAAGATACATACGTAAGCAGCGAGAGTATTCGACACTCGTTGCGGAAGTGAGAGAGAGTAGCTAACCCACGTAGCAGAACTTTAGCTCTGTCTATATTAACCTTTTCGAATACATAATCTTCGTAGTATCTTGGCGCGTGTATAGTTGCCGCTCTCGCGCTTTATCTCCCTCGCGTTCCCTTCGCCAGTTTCGCTTTTGCCGTTGGAAGCAAATGTTTAGCATGTAGATGAAGATCTTGGTAATCAAAGGCTCGGCAGGTTGGATCTGCCCCCGGGGGCCCACTTCGTCAAGTCTCACTTATTTCACTGAGTATATAAGCTCCAAGGTAAGATTCTCCAAGTCCGACCCGCGTTTATTCTCTCCTCCGGTCCCTTTACACCGTGAAACATCCATTTCATTCACAATTGCGCTTCGGTTGAATATCGCGAGTTCCCCTAAATTTTCAGCTCATGCCGCGGAGGGTGAGGCGCGGGGGTGTGTCTCTTCGCTCTCGTTGTATATACTAATTAAAAGAAACCAGTTATCAAGCTCATTCCGAGCGCTGAATCCTACAAACGGGAGTAGGGGAGTTGCTTCGTAAGCGAATGGAATAACAGATGAAAAAAAAAAGAAGAAAATTGAATGTTATCGTTCGTCTCGAAAGCGAAAAAAGCCAAAAAACCTCATGGGCTCTTCGACCCTTCGAAATCTTTTTTTTTTTTTTTTTTTTTCGTACAAAAGTTCGATAAGTTCTAACGGCGGTATCGTGGAACGAGAAGGAGAATGATTCGGTACTCTGCTACACTCAAAATGGTCGAGTTTCCGCCCCCGCAAAATCCAGTCCCGTAATCGTCGGACAAAAAGTAATTTCCCCATCGAAAGGGGGAGTCGATCGTCGGTCGTCGGCCCGCTGCTGGACACAAAGGGTGATTTTGTATGGAGGTGGTCGACGTTCTGGCGACAATGCCCCCCCCTCTCATTCCCTTCCCTCTCTGATAGCCATAGGGGTGGCAGTGACCAGTGTGCGTAACGACCACCGTCCTCTTTCCACCCTTTCGAATCTGTCTACCGCCCGGTCGCTCGTTTTCCACCCTCTCCCATCAACCCTTCTATCCTCTGGCTTTCCTCTTATTCCATCCCCTTCGACGTCCCCGCTTTCCACCCCTTTCCATCCTGAAACCTCTCTCATCCTCTTTCGTCTCTTCGTAGTCGTCCTCTTGCGAAAAACGCGAATGGGCTTTCATTGCGTGAACGCGTGCGCCACGTGCGTTATAGTATGTACCGCTTCCAGTGGAAAGGCGCGCGGGGGAGCGATGAGATAGATAGATACGCGTGTAGGCGGTGTACGCGGTATGTGGGGCTCTGGGACATTTTTTTTTATTCGTCAACTATCCGGTGTTTGCGCGTCGAGAGACCCTTTTTTCATTTTTCGGCTTCATACCCCCGAGACACTCGAGCAATGGGGCTGAACAGTTTGTTAGTCAATTCGGGTCAATTTTGTTATCTGATCGCGAGAGAGAAGGCGAATGGGAGTCGGCAGATACGCGCCTTAGGGGGGACTTCGAGTGATCGGAAGTTCGGAATAAATTTTTTTTTTCGATCAAATTTTTTATCGAATTTCATCGAACTTCGAAAAATACATGTAAAGAATTTTACGATATTTCATACGAGACTTACCATTCGCTAAAGCGCTACGCGCCGTTATTCCGATCTTATGCACTGCGATTCACGTACCGTCGGCGTTATCGCGAAAATCAACGATCCATCTATTTTGCGTATGAATATCCAGAGCCTCACCATCCTCCGCTGTTTTGTACCACGAGTCTATTCTCCACACTCCATTATCTCCGTTATTCTACTCTCTGTTCTGTTCCACTCTACTCCATTACACGCGGAGACCGCGGATCAACGAGATGACTCCGTGTGCCTCTCTCGGCACTCGTGTGGTCATCCACAGGGCTTCGAAAGGGGGAGAGCAAAGAGCTTCGACGGAGTATCGTGAGAACGGAAAAAATCAAAATTATCATTTAATAAAGATTCTCAAAGAAATCACTATATATCATTTTTATTATTATTACGATTACGGAAACAAAGTGTCAAAGTTCAATTAATCCGTTTTTACGAGTGAAAATTCGATGAACACTTTGCAGAAAATGCAAAATTAATATTTCCACTATGCGAGTTACGAAAAAAAAAAAAAAAATTGCATTCGATTTATTTCAAAATAAAAATTTCATTTTAATCGAAATCGATCTTTTTTTTTTTTTTTTTCACAACTTTTACACCCCATGCTGACCGACCGGAAAATCGTATTCGCAAAGATCTATAAAGGGTTCGATTTGGCGAGTTGCGCGAAAAACGTATCAACGGAACGAATAAGAATAAGTGATAAATTTACGAGTAGCAAAGATAAAAGGACAACGTGTAAAAAACCCTTCGAAAGTGGGGGGGAGAAAAAAAAAAACTTATCCGACATAAAAGGAGCACCGAACGTAACGTGAGAGTCTAATTAAATCTCATGCTGTTTTCGCATGTACGGAAACATATGTACGGGGGGCAGAGCGGCCGGGGAAAGGGGGTTGCTTTCCAGTTGAGAGAATCCTTCAGGACCCTTGAGTGATGCGGAGGGTTCGTTATCCCGGTTCTTGCCGCCCCCTCAGACCTTTTACTCGCTTGAGCTTCTGCTTTTTCCGGTACAACCCCCCGAATCCCGGGATGAGAATCCTTTGTACTGATTCGTGTGTATATTATACCGCGTCGTGGAAGAGCCGAGATATTGCCGTGTTGGTGGGTCCGACGGCCGCGGAAAGTGCGATAGCTCGTCCCTGCGGGGTTTTCCGCTGCCGTCCGTATATACGAAAACCCCGAGAACGAGACTCAGGAAAGGCGCGGAAGCAACGAAGGTGAGGCTCCGAGGATAGAAAGGCAATTAAGCTCGTGGTCTTGCTACGTTATTCGAGCGCCGTGCTCGACGTACGATTTCGCGCCGTCCGCTCGTCGCGGAAACGACGGCCCCAACCCTCGCCATCGCTTTTATTGCGATTCAGACTTGTAGCGGTAATTGTTCCGTACTGAGATTACGTTGAATGTCATATCGGTTCAATCGTCGGATCGACCGGATTTCATCGAATTTAATATATTTTCGATTATCTTGAGATACGAAAAATTTGATGACAACTTGAGAAATTATTCGAAAAAAAAAAAAAAATAAAAACTAATTTTGCGAATTGGAAATTCGATTAGCGTTTTCATTTTCATATTTTACGTTTATTTTTGAAATTCAAAATCAATGATAATTGTTATTGTGAAATTATTTAAAAGGCAATTTTTTTTTTTAATTCTCAGCAATTTTTCATACCTTTCGTTACCTTTATCGACATCCATGACGTCGACAATGAAGATCGAGATGTGGTTTTCTAGTTGTTTTAGAAATAATAATAAAAGTTCGTACAATAATTTTAATACTTTTAAATACACTTTATTTCGACTCAGTCAAAAACTACGATAACAATAGTTCGGTAGATATGTATTTGTCGGTAAATAAAAATACCAGTTTAGTTATCGTGACATTTTTTTGTTTTTTTTTTCTGGGTGAAGCGTTGATTTTTTGTTTTTTGTTTTTAATTCTTTACCGATATTCGGACAAAAGCTCAATTATTGTTTTTTTTCGCACCGTACAGATACAGTTAATAATTTTTTTTTCCTCAATATTTTTTTGTTCATTCGGCTAAGTGACAAGACGATAAAAACATAGATCTCCTATCGTTTAACTCTCTCGTTGTCGTCTCGGAAAAAAAAAAAAAAAACAACGCTCGCTGTCGATAAGAATTTTGAAAAATATTGCACGGACCCGCGGGACCAACTATATTGAATAATCAATAAATATATCAATGAATAATTAACAATAATAATAATAGATTATCAATGTACAAATTACAGTGAAAAATTTTCATTTCTCGATCGATTATTAACAACAAAAAAAAATCGATACAAAATGTCGTTATTTGTGAATAATCGCTGTGAATAATTTCGCGATAATTCAATCGAACGATAAAAAAAAATTATTGCAAATCGAAACAAATTTATATATTTAATAATAATTAAAAAAATAAAAAAAAAAAATTGGTCGATGATTGTTCGTTCGACTAGAAACCCGAGCAACTGATAAAAAAAAGAAACTTCTTCTATACGATTACCATTGACGTCGTTCGAATTTTTTATACTATGAAAACATAAAGAAACTTTCTCCTTATCTCCACCGCTCTACACCGAGGGACGAGTGACATTATTCCAAGTCCATTGTTTATATACAATAATTTACAGACTTTGAAAAGCCAGTATCGTAACTACTATAGTTAGAATCTTTTAGTTTTTTTTTCTTTTCTTTTTTATAGCTTTTTAGCTTCGAGTATCTCACTGTGCCTCGACTAGCGGGCGTCAGCCGTTCATTTTTCATTTTCTTCGTTTTTTTCTTTTTTTTTTTTTTTTCTTACACGTTAAATCACATTCTCACGCAGCATTGTTCATTTTCCTATCAGCAATGACGAAATAAAGTTCATCACACAAAACTTCGAAATCACTTGTCGCAATTGCACCATTTTTCATTAGCCGAATTTTAATTTTTTTTTAAATTCACTTTCATCGGCGCACATTAAAATTTTTATTTATTATTTTATTTTTATTATTCTTTTCCTTTCCGCAAAGATTCGTTGATTACCGTGACGATAACGAATTAAAATTGATTAATGATTTACCACAGAGGCGCGCCGGTCGCGCGAGTCGTTCATTCAGAGTCTCCGCCGCGCGCGCGTGTCTCGCGAGAACAGCGTCGCGGCTTCTCCGTGTCTCACGCCCCAGGAAAGCGAACTTCCTCGAGTACAATTAATGCCCAAAGCTTCGGAACGATTCTCGTTCGTCCCACATATTTTTTGTTTTTTTTTTTTTCATCGTCTTCATCAATTTCGACAGTCGCCCGACAACGTCCAACGTTAAAAAACGATTTTCCGATAATTATTAAGTTCCGAAAAAAAAATTATAAAAAATTATTAAAATCAACGGTCGATGAATCGTGGAATTTTTTTCGCGAACTCCGAAGTACGGTCGATTTTTTTTACGAAAATGAATTGAAAATTATAGGGCTACGCGATGAAAACATTTTTTTTTTAGAATTCCACTTGTCGATCCTCGTCGAGGATCGATGCGAAATAACGGGACGTCGCGTCGGCCGGTACTCAGTAGGGTCGCCAAACGTTATTGTCCGGCCTTACCTCCTCCTGTCGAACGCTGCAACTCTCCGTGACCGCTGTCTGCTCGGGATTCTCGGAGTTGTGAAACTGATTGCCGTATATCTGGGAATACAGTATACTCGGCAGTACCCCCGGCGTTGGAAAGTAATTTCCGTAGTTCTGTCCGAAGCCCTCCTCGTGTACCGGACTGTCGGTTGTGTTTGAATCCGTGGACAAGGATCTCGGGGACACGTAGTCCTGGTATCTCTGACTCGACGCGCCGGACATCAGTGTACTCAGGGGATCGAGGGGATCGGGTTGCCCCGGTGTCGTGGTGTCCGGTACCACTGCGAAGGAAAGCATACGAAAAACGATACAAGAAACGATTCAGCGGCAGGAGAACTCGGAGAAGCCATTCAGTTTCAAATCTCCCAAATATTGGAAATTCAAAAAAAAAAAAAAAAAAAAATTCGAAGAATTTTTTTGTCGTTTGTCGCTTCGAGAATTTTTGCTTTTTCAAAAAATTAATATTATTAATTTTTTATTAATATTATTAATTAATAAGATTAATATTATTATTAATTAGTTAGTGAAGCGAAATAAATGTTAGGATAGTCCCCATTTTTATGCAATTGCTATTATCTCGGGTATTCTTATGATAAATTATTCAATAAAGATAAGAATCGTCAATTTCATGAAAAAAAAAAAAAAAAAAAAAATGACGATTACTTACGAGCTGAAACAGCGGAAAAGGTGTCTTGTTGCGGTGTTCTTCCCGTCGTAGCCGAAGCAACGGTCGAGCCTGCCGTTGAATCCGGCGCGGCGGGAGTGGACATCGCGGCGGTCCCCGTGAAAGTAGCATGCGAGGCCGACGCTGCGGACGAGGGTGGAGGCGGAGGTGGCGGCGGTGGCGGCGGTGCAAAGGGCGCTTGGGCCGCGCAAGATGAAAGGGGACCGGGAAGATATCCGGCATATCCGGCGGTGCTGCCGTAACCCCAAGAGTTTCCTGCCGCGAGTCCAAATTGCGACATGTCTAAAAAGATCGATAAAAAAAGAAAGAATAACCAACTAAGCTGATTGATGGCTAAAACATCGCAGAATCGGACGATAATCAATTTCGGGAGCGACAAACGCGAGTTCTTCCATCGACCGCCGTGGAAATGACGGAAAGAAAAAAATGTTGCAGTTGAAAACGGTGGTCGGTGGACTCGAGCTCTGGTTTATCCCTCCCGATGATTCTCGTATCGACAAACTGTCCCGCGAATCCCCCAAAGTACGATATGGACAGATCGAAAACGCCGGAGAGGTATACAAGAGCCTCGGACTCTGGGGGTCATCGATATGATGCCGTAAACGGCTATTTTCTCGTGGCGTACTGTACAGACCCAACGTCGATAGGTTTTCCGACGGGAGAGCGAAAGGATTCATTGCTCCGCGGGTGGGTAGCAAGCCGGGATACGGACAGGAGAGAAAGTGGAAACCCACGAACAAGTAGCAGGCATGGTTTTCGACACGGATGCCGAGAGCCACCGGGCACCGGGTCAGCAGCCGGCGGCGTTTCCATACGAAACTGACAAAGACGAACGTCGACCGGGCCTTCCCGCTCGAGTCTGAATGAGACGAGAAGAAAAAAGACGGAGAAGCGTAGCGGAGCGAGCGAGGGAGCTGCAGGAATGGAGATCAAAGGGTTGCTACTGCTGGTCTCGTCGCGCGTACGTGAAAACGGCTCCCGCGGCCAACTCAAATAACGGAGTTCGCCTCGGCGAGCCCCAGTGGCCCGCGTCACAACCGCCCAACGGCTGACTCCCTGACCCACCCCCGAATCCTCATCCTCCCCCCAAATACTGCAACTTCGTCTTCCTCCGACCCGACCGGCTTGCTCTCTCCGCTTCTTCTGTGTCTAGGCTTTTGCTTTTTCATCTCATTCTCGCATATAGCTTTATCGTATAACTACGACCAACTCGTTCGCTCGATGTTTTTGGCAAATTTTGGGAACACTCTGCTGGGAGAGGATAAAGCTTTTCTCGAAGCGCGCTTTACGTCATTGAAGGTAATGACTCCCTTTTGCCAACTCGGAAAGGAAATTTTGTGCTTATAGACGAAAAAAAAGCATTCCATACTCCATTTTCGTTTGATATCTATCTTCCAAGATGGCGATACAGACTCCGTAAGAGAATTCGTAACTAAACACGATACTCCTTATTTGTCGCGCGAGCTTTGGGTAATCCTTGACAAATTCCTCGATTTAAAATTCTCCCTCGGCGTATCCTGATTACAGTGCGCGAAATAAGCTCCGGGCTATCCTCGTGAGTGGTCTATCCTCCGAAGCAATACGGCGGGGTGGATGGGAAAGGCAAGGCGAGGGCACAAAAGTGAGAGAAAGCGAAGGCAGCGAGGTTACGATATCAGCAGTGAGAAGCAGAAGCAGCAGCGGCGGCAGCGGCGATAGATAGGTAGCGGTGCTTTCTGCCGCTCCTACGCTACCAGGCGGCAGAGGTAGAAACCGCAAGCCCCGTTCAAAGGTAGATTAAATATTATATTAAAGGGGTTGCCACGGGAGCGTGGCTTCCAGACCGGGTAGCGCGGCTCGAAGGCCCGGAGGGCTTCGGCTTTCCGCCTACCAGTCATCATGCTGATGCCCTTGTGATTTTCAACCCTTTCCACTCTCCACTCTCCACCTTTAGACCCGAATCTCTTCCGTTTGCTTTTCGAAGCACTCCTCTCCCCATCGCGTTTCCTAGACCTCGGAAAATTCGCGCCAACATCCAAAATACGGCCATTTCTTTGACTATCCTTCAGCCACTTTTCTTAAGTTCCTCAACATTTTGTATCTTCGCTGTCGATTAATTGCAAACTGGGATCAAGGAAAATTTTAATAAAACTACCGACTCAACATTTTTTTCCAATAATAAATCATTTTTCACATATTATATATGTATAGTCGAGAGATTTTTTCAATTTAACGATTAACGTGTTTATTCATTAATTCATTTTTTTTTTTTTTTTTTTTTTTTTTATTGAGGGATGAAAAATAAATGATTTCAACAGAAAGACTTGCGATCCTCAAATTACAACTACCGATCCCGATAAACTATCCGGCGCGAGGGTGTTTAATGAATTTCCTGAGATCGCCGAGCTTTCCATCCCTCGGACCACCCCTGTGCGTTGAAATCCCTTCGATTCTCTCCCTATCTCTCGTGATTCTTTCTATCCGTACGCGAACGGTCAGCTTTTCAACATTCCCCGATAGCGCGCGTGGCGCATCGAATATTTCACTTATTAATTTTTTAACACTACGTTACACGACGGCGATGTGGAAGGCCAGCGCGTTTGCTCGTGCGGGGAGCGCACACGGTGATGAGCCGAACAGAGCGAAGGTTGGACGGGAATGGAAAAAGCTTCGGTGAGTTCATATCGATAAGCCGGACCTCGAAGAGAAACACAGGGAAAGGGGAAGCGGTGAGTGTGCAGCCGCACGATTATGCGAACGGTTCAATAATTTCCGTCCCGACCGTACGAATCGCCGCGAGGGAATTTTAAAACTCGTCTTTTTCCTATTTTTTTTTATTTTTATTTATTCCTTTTTTTTGTTCGTATCCTCTTTTCGTTTTGGATGAATCTTTTTTTTTTTAATTACTAATTCTCCACGATCTGCCAGTTAATTTTTGCTGAGTTTGTCCAATTTGTCAATATGATGCTTTTTTTTTTCATCGAAGTATCAAAAATATTCGCGATTTTTATGCCTATTTAATTTTTTTCAAGTTCGCCATTTTTTCTATAATTAATATATTAGCAGAAATGTAACCTAAAATATATGTGTAATATATCATTTTTCCGACGAAAATATGATGGATATTTCGTTGATATATTTTGCAATACATCTTTTTTTCTATGCGGGGCATTGCGATTTAAAAAAATGGCTACTCATCTATATGTGATAATTAAATAGCGTAATACGAGCGTTGATTGGATTATACTCACTCTGACAATTGCCGGGCATCGCGTGTCTGATGCTGAAAGACGACAGGGGATCCCTCGGTTGTAGTGGATTCGGCAGTGGCTGAAGTGGATTCGGCAATGGCTGCAATGAATCCACGAGTGGCGAGGCGAAGAACGGTGTTCCGCGTTGAGAAGCAAATGCGAAAGCGTGAAACTGTTGCTGGTGCCCTAAAAAAGACAGCACTGCGATCAACCGTGCGCCTGTTCGCGAGCACTGAGACACTCGTGCAGCTGATCATTAACACCGCGTCGCGATTTATCATATTAATTAATTCATTTTTGTAGGCATTTTTAAATTTTTTTATATCAAAGATACGATATCATTCGCGTACCGCGCCATCGCCAAGTGCCAATAGCCATTTTGCCGTTTATTTTTTTCATGCCGTTTGATTTTTTTCAACTATCGCAGGTGATAACATCCCAAACGAAAAAAGACTTCGATGAAACTCCGCGAATGGCAGCTGGAAAATTGTACGTTTCGAACTTTTCGACCTTCCGTGACGTCCAGCACTACCCCTATCGCTGTTCTTCGGAAAGTAACGAAAAAAAAAAAAAACAAAAAAAAGGTTATCGACGTCCGCCCGTACGTTCGTCGATACATTTTATATCCCCTGCTTCACTTCTGGCCGGTTAGTGTCGCCAACGCAATTAAAGACGTCCCAGAAGAGTCAGAGGGTTCGGCGCCATTCGCCGAGGTCCGGCAAGCTGTGCCCGGTGGCGGTATCGGCATCGATGCACCCTTCTTCCTCGTCATTCTCATCCGCGCTTACCGGCTTTCCCGGTCCTGGGATCCAGTCGAACGGGACGGGACTGTCGAAACCCGTCTCTACCCCCAACCCCTCCACCGTAATCCATGAAGTCACCCGGTGTTGAAAGCATCCGGAGAGACACCAGGGACAGCGCGGGTGTTCATAGTCGCAGGCGTGGGGGAGAGTGGGGCGCATCGAGAACAGAAGGGAAACGGGAGTTGCGAGATAGACAGAAGCGAAGCCGAAACCCGCTCTCGCCGTACCGATAATTCAATCGAACCCCTAATTCTAACTCGGCAGACACGAAATTCCCGCCAGTTTGCCGAATTGCGTACGCTTCATCGAGGAGACACACAATAGAGCCTCCGGTGAAATACCGGAGGTGGCAAGGAAACCTCCCAGGTGAACACTCGGATCCGCCGGAGGTAACGCAAGTAGTAAGAGCGCATCGAGGCACCGCTCGACGTTGATGGTTAACAAGATTCGGGGGTTAAACGGCTCGACCAGCGATTGGGAATGTCGTCAATGCGGTTCGTAGGATTTCGGGAAATCGCGGAAGCTGCCAGGAACGTTGTTGGACAACTTTCTTTCTTGGATGGCGAAACATTGATCCAACGACTCGAAAGTCATGGAAACCCATTAGATTCGATTGGATTAGGAAGGCAGTTCTCAATGATGCGGTCGACTCATTGAAGACTTGTCCGACCGAAGGACATAACAGGACCTTTTCGACATTCGGCAAGCTGAGGATGTCTTCAACAGCGCCCCATGACTTCGTCCGATCCAAAAGCCGCTTGAGAACAAAAACCCACCCCACCGCCAAATCATTCTCCATCACCACGGAAAACCTTCTTTTTTTTTTTAAAACCGAACCCTTCTAAATCCTCGCCTCAGCCTCATTCGTCGCGTTCTCGGATTCTCAGAATCCCTCGACTGCGATCGCTATACATTGTAAGAGGACCGAACGGCGAAGCGTCCGAAGGTTCGAAGGTTCGCAGTCGAGTATTCCCAACCCTTCTCAATCAATTTCCTTGGTCTTTGGGTTCCTTCCTTCTCCGGCAGGCGATGGTTACCTACTAGGCCCGCGGGCCAAGGGTTGAATGTGTAATGAATTGCTTGTTTAATTAATTACAACCATACTGGATAGCCGAGAGAAGACGAGGGAAGCTGATGCATAGAATGGCGCGAAGTAGAAGGGCTCGGGATCCGAGGGGTCTTGATGCGGAGTCGGGGCCAAGACTCATTTATCCTCGTGTCAAACCGCGTTCGCGTAAACGAGTACTACAGTCCGAGAGAATTGGCATCGACAACTCGAAACCTTTATTCTACCTCCGCTCATAGTCTTCTCTGGCCGAACTTTTTTTTTTTAAATCGTCCTTCATTAACGGAGTTGTATGGGATTATACATAATATCATTATTATTATTCATATTGAATATAATAATTGTTTATTTGCGAATTCGGGAGTAAATACTTCTGCGACGCATAGCGGAAAATGCGATAGAAACAGCGGGACATTTTTCGCTTCGTTCTTATGTGATAAAATTTAAAAAAAAA
Source organism: Buathra laborator (assembly GCA_934046635.1). Lineage (NCBI taxonomy): Eukaryota > Metazoa > Arthropoda > Insecta > Hymenoptera > Ichneumonidae > Buathra > Buathra laborator. Next base: position 17,401,950 of record OW203897.1, read on the forward strand.
TCGTAATTTTATGAAAAATGAGTTCAAAAATTTAAAAAATGCTAAACATTTAATTTGAAAAAAAAAAAAAAAAAAAAAAAAAAAAAAAAAAACAAGAGATATGATTATTAAACGCAGAGATGATCTTCGGCGGCAAGCGAGGCAGGGATTGACAAATCCGTATATTCTCAGACCAGAGAATGACTCGTAGGCACTTGAAGCGCAAAGCGATTTGAAAATCTACTTTCCACCCCATTTTTTTTTTTTTTTTTTAATGCTACCGGCGGGTGGTCCAGCAGATGCGGCCGAGCCGGCGGATGCGGTCAAACGCGCGTGTTTGGTAACTCGGTATAACTCGGTATAAACAAAACCTTCGTAGTTCCCCGACCCAGTTATTTTCGGCTACAGAGCGCGACTATTCTCCCGAATACGTGTCGGCGTTCGTCAAAGTGGCGAGACTCGTCAACTCGGGGTGGCCTCTAGCGTGGGTTTACTACACGATCAATGGCATTAACTAGGCAGTGGTACACGTAGGAAATGGAAAACAAACATTCGTCATAGACCTCAGCGGGGCTCGCGTGGGATTTTTCATCGTCCTCGGAATCTCATCACAATTTTTTTATCAACTAACGACGAAAGTTTGGCGGTAGAAACAAATATTTGAAAAAAAAAAAAAAAAAATGACGAAATAAATAATTAATTTTATAGATATTTATTTGTAAAAAGTACAAAAATTGTTTACCGTGAGATAAAATTTTTTCAATTTTTTCTTTTTTAAAAAATTTTAACATTTCTAAAATGATTGCTTTCTCGATAAAAATATATATTTTTTGGAGTCAAAATCGATGATAAAGTAGCCAAACTTGGGATATAGTTAGTATTTTTTTTTTTTTTTTCATCCTTCGAGAAATGAGAACTTGACGCGCCAGCGACGGATAAGAAACGAAATTGGGAGAAGCGGAACAGTCTGAATTCGAGAGCTCCAGCAGGTGCCCGAGAGCAAAGGTCATAAATCCAGAGCGGAGCGCGCCGACGGTACAACTCTCCGCGATATTGTGCATATGGAATTCTGAGATCCAAATTCATTGGAATTCTCGCCGCGGCGACGGAGGAAAGCTTTGCTATATGTTACCAAGCGGTAGTCTGGCTAATGTACGGGAGACGGTGGAAATCCAACAAGAGAGCAAACGAATAGAGATCCGCAGGATTCGGAGTACGAAATAGTGAAAACGGAAGGTAGACGAGAGCGAGAAACGTTGCGAAGTGGAGCGGAAGCTGGAAGGTTCCGGAGAGACACTTAACCCCGAAGCTCCGGGAATAACTAAGAAAGGACTGCGTTAGAATAGGACGGAACGGAACGTGGTAATTGTATGTCGCTAGTAAGGGGAGTTCCCATTGTCATTGTCGTCGTCGTCGTCGTCGTCGACGCAACGGGGTAAGGCGTTATCCCGGTTGCCTTATTCCTATGCTCGGTGCCGTTTGTATCTTATACCATACTGCGCAAAGTTTGTAGGCGGTCGGTACAACGATATCTCCCCGTTGTCGCAGCCGCAACCCTTTATCAACGTTATGCTCTCCCATGCCACTCCCTTTCTGCTCTCGGAAGCTTGCCTCGTTTTGCGTTTGTCGCGCGAATTCCCTACCCCTTCGTTTCCCTGTCCTCTTATTCCAACCCCCACCCGCCCCCAACTGGTTTCACGACGCAGTTATAAATAATGGCAATGGCACTGGCGAAGTTCGCAAATGGCAACGAATGTTCCAAGACGAACGCTAAGTCATTGGAATACGCGGAAGTGACTAAATGCTTTTCCAACATTCGTAATTAACGAAAAAAAAAAAAAAAATTGGTCGCAATGTAGACGAGACGACTATGAAAAGTGAAGAAATATGAATTTATGAATTTCCCGTGGAAAACGATACGCCACTCGAAAAGTTCGATATATCGATCTTTCGCAAGGAATTTCAAAATGTTTCCTAATGACGTTGATTGATCATGCTGTATGTTTAAACTACAAACTAGAAATATGTAAGTAATTGATATAAATGCTTACAGTGATACTCACTGGTCTTGGATCTGGGCTCCCGTGGCCCGTCAACCGTAACCTTTATCGCCTTTGTATAAGTTGCCACTTGAGGCGGTGTCGTTGATACGGTTATCGTCAACGTGAAGCTTTTGCCTGAAACAGATGCCGCATCGGCGAATGTATCAATCAACATTTTTTTTTTTTTATTAATCGGTAGAAAAAATGGCCAAAATCGATTTTTTTTTATGAATCGGTAAATGAAATGTCCAAAATCGATTTTTTTTTATTAATCGGTAAAAAAAATGTCCAAAATCGATTTTTTTTTATTAATCGGTAAAAAAAATGTCCAAAATCGATATTTTTTTTTATTAATCGGTAAAAAAAAATGTCCAAAATCGATATTTTTTTTTTTAAATTTATCGGTAAAAAATAAAATGTCCAAAATCGATATTTTTTTTTTTTTTATTAATCGGTAAAAAAAAATGTCCAAAATCGATAACTTGCGGTGCTCTGGGACCGTTCGATGCCTTTGTACTGCCGAAAAGTTCTTTTCCTTTCGCTAAGCGAGGCTGTCCACCTCGTTAAAGAGTTAAACAACCTCTTTGTCTCCCTTACCGACTGCCCCATTAAGCTTTCTCGTGGTAGATATTCATCGAGCGTATATACCCCCCCGAGGAAGAACCGAAAGTGGAAACGAAGCTGAAAAGGGGGATGTAGGCACAGAGAGAGAGAGAGAGAAAGAGAGACAGAGGGGCTCCGGTTGCACGCGCGCCGAAACTTTGCAAATCCGGTTATCTAAGCGGAAATTCGAGGTAATGATATTAAAGGCGGTAATGTATTTGGCGAGAGGTCGTTGGTTGTGGCGATGATGGTAAATGTATAAGGCTACGATGTACTCCGGTGACACTTTCGAGCGGCCAAAGGCGCGCAGTCCTATCCTTTCTTTAACTTCCTATCGATATGTAACTCGCGTAGCCCTTTATCGGGCCATTTTGCGGATCGCCTTTACAAGTGGATAAAGAAAATTTCGTTTTTATCGGCGACGAAGTCATAAGAATATTTACGATTTTGAATTTCTTCAAATTTAGAGTTCAGCACATTCGATTGCGACTATTAGTGTTATTCAGCAATTGCACGCGAAGAACCGAAGAGTCGGATAGCAATTCGTATGCGCGAGATAATGGAAGTAAGCGAATGGCTCAGCGAGTTCGAGCGCCGCGAGGAAAGAGGAAAAAACGAAAAAAAAAAAAATGGTAGGCTCATGGTGTCCCGTTGGAAAATGTACGTGAGCGGCGGTGGTACACGCGGAGGTTCACCGCAATTCCGCCCACTATCCTCCCCGCGCTGCACGGAGGTACAGCAGAATCCACCCGCCGACCGTAACTCCATTCCCTTCCCTTTCTACCCATCCGACAAGCGAACCAGGCAGGTAGACCAGCGCGTTGAATGCGCGGCCGGAATCCTCTTCCTCTCGGACTCAACGAGCGTGAAAACGAAACGCCACAAGTCTGGGGTGAGAGGCCGGATTGTCGATGGCCTGTAGGACACCCGAGACCGGCACGCAGAGCATAAAGTACCGCGTATCGCGCAGTACCGGTAGTTTATGCGATTTGTCATTATGGAACACTCCCCATACACGGCGAAAAGGGTTAACGTCTCAAATGTCGCTATACGTTCATACGCATCCCTTAAGAATTAAAACGCACATCGAAATAAAAAGAAAATAAAAAATAATGAGAAAATCATCCAAATTCCGCATAAATCGCAATCTCATAGGACGCGGTGCTCACGATGAAAAAAAAAAAAAAAAAAAAAAAAAATGATGATCGGATTTGGATCGATAGTTAAAAAAATTTACGACCGTAAAAGTGAGATTTACTATTTCGAAACTCTATAAAACGTATGAACTGAGAAAAAAAAACGAAAATTAAATCTGTGAGTTGAATAGGATGATTGTCAATGCAAAGTCTGCAGACGGAGGAATTTCAGCAGGTGACGAAACCCTGACTACAGTTTGTCCGAAGGGTTAACATTCGCATAAATTGCGACTGTAACGGAAGACAAGCCAAAGGTGAGACGGAGAGAATAAGCGGGAATATCGGTGAGTGTTGAACGTGGCCACACGGCGGTTTGCCACGCGAGATTCTCTCGTTCCCTCCCCTTCCCTCCCCTCTTGCGTCGCGCTGCACTACTATCCGCTGCCGCTACCACCGTTACCGCTTCCACCGCCATCGAGCCACAGCGCGGGGCAACCGTTAAGCCGATGGTTTTGCAAAACCAGTCACGCTATCCTCGCCCAGTTCACGAGTATATCATCCCCCGTGCCGTCGCTATCGTTACTTTTCTTTCTAAAATTGTACCCTTCGGGTATTTCTAAAAAGCGGTTCGTTCCGTCTAACGCCCCCATTGGCCGACTGCAACGCACTTTTGATTCTCATTATTTATCTGTATTCACTATTTCTCTCTATCCGGCGAAATAATTGAGGGAATGGATTCGATAAATGATCATTCAAAAGATCAAAACTAATAACAATTTTTTTTTATTCCACAAAAAAATAATAACAATAATCAAATGGATAATAAATTAACTTCGCGAATTTTATTAAAATTTTTTTTTTCTAATCTGTAAATTGACGTAAAAGACGATATACCCTCAAAATACGAAGAATTTCGTAGCTGCAAATGTTTTTATTAATTTTCTATACGAATTATCCTATTCGGAGTTAATCGTCGATCGGGATGCGCGGAAAGGGACTGTGCATCGGATAATAACAGCATTTTTTTTTTCTCTCCGCAAGAGTACTATGTAAATATGTATTACAATATATATGTACTTATATACGCGTGTAAGTCGATACTCGAAGCTTAGCGTTACACGTGGCTGAATATGTACCTTGCCGCCGGCGGGTATCACCCTCGGTGCCAGTCGCCGAAACCATTAAAAGTCGTCGAGACCCCCTCGCCATCACCCTCCCTCCGCTTCAACCCCTTGCACGCCTCCGATACACGCGTTTTTAAACGTTTCCCGTAACGTTCCCCCGCCCACCCGGTCCTCATATACCTCCCCCGCGCCGCTACTATAGTATCCAACCCTTATACAACCACCAGTTACTACCACCACCGTTACTACATACTATTTACCGTAGTACTACGTGGCACGATCGCGGCCCCGTAGAACAATGCTCTCACCCTCTTCTTCCTCCTGTTTCATCCCACTTTCAAACCCCTTCGCTACTTTTTCTCGACGTTTACCGTTTTCTCGTTTTCACCCTCTGAAACACGGGTACTACGGGACACAATACACAAGCCTCTCGCGCGCGCATTACATTCACAACTTTGTCTACAGCGGCGTTACTAACAAAACCTCGTCTATACCTTACTAACAACTCGTTTTAAATATCGCCGAAACGCCTCCTCCGAATACCGTGTAAACATGGATCAGTCGCACCGAGCAAACCATGGAACGAGTTGAACTTGAAACACCAACGAAACGAGCGTCGCGCGAGTAGGTTTTTCGAGAGTCGTTTCTGGCGATTTACCACGAGCCGAACTAAAGACTCGAAGGGCATAAATCTTCGATGGTTAAAACAGGGGAAGCGAAAACGGACGATACGAACGGAGTTTTCCTTGTTAAACTAAATGCTCACCGGTGTAATTTGGCAAATGAAATTTAAGTTGTGAAATATTTTTGTCCGAAAAGTAATTCAGTTCACTTTTATTTTTCATTTTTGACTTTTTATTTATTTTGATTATTTTACGGATTTTTTCACTGAGTCGTTTACTCGGATAAAAAAAAAATAAATAAACAGATAAAAATAAATTCGACGCACATATTTTTACGCAGTTTTTGTAATATCAACAATAGAAAAAATGCTTATAAGTTAAGAGAACTATCGATCTATTGAAAAAGTTAATAGATCGTACGAATTTTTTTTTTTTTTTTTTTTTTTTTCAGAAAAAAACATTTTTCCATGAAACTACTCTCTCGAGCAATAATTGTTTTTCATTATACTTCGATTTAAAGTGAAGTCCGCGATGTCTTAAACCTGACTTCGTAAAACAAAGATATTTCGTAAATATGCATACAGATCGGTAGTGTATACATTTCGGAGACGAGGATACGGAGAAACTGGATAGGTCGATAGTTTCCCCGTAGGCGCTTAAATGATCTGCCTCGTTAAAGGGCTTAGGGTTGAAAGGGTGAAAGGCCATTCGCCCTTCGGCCTCATCCCGAGACGTCGCCAATGTGATGGAGCACGCATTATGTTTGAACACGAGGAAAGGATTCGACGGGACGGAGAAAGCTTATCATCGATATTGCAAAGTTCTCATCCGGGGCTAAAGGGAACTTCGTTCGAATTTCGTGTACTTCGTAGTCTCGGAAATTAAAAGAATAATAAAAAAAAAATGTCAAAAACTTTTTAAGAAATTCCTAACCTTTTTTTAAAAAAACCTCCTAAATCGCATGAAACATCGAGGACGAGAAACTCAATGAATTCGATTCGAGTCGTTTGGTATCGAAAAAAAAGGAGCAGAACGTTCGATACTCAAATGTACGGCAATGAAACTGTCGAACAAAGAGCGACGGGAATTCGTAACCCAAGAAGGAACGAATGAACGACGATAGAAGAAAGGATAAAGGCGCCTCCGCGTTTCGTCTATTCATCGTATGCGCGAAATCTGAGGATTCGTTCAAATATCCATCGGTGCGGCGAAGAGGAGCGCGAGGGTGAGGAGGGAAAGAACCTGTCGACGATGGGTTGGCGAAGGGCGATGATGCGATCCCTCGTGAGAGTCTTCACCGGAATAGCGAACCCGTCATTTGTCTGGGATTAGCTACTCAATTGTTTTCGCGAATCCCTCTTCCCAGACCCGGAGAATTAACATAAGTCTGGATGAAGGATGTAGTACCAGTGGCGCCAAGAGCAAAGTATAGAGTACTACGGAGTTTCGGGATCCTTGATTATTCTTATGTACCCTCTTGTCCCATCGCGTGAGAATCTCTAGTCGTCTCTTCGCGTTCGAAGGTACGAATAACGATGTTCTCGTTTTGCAATACGCAACGTTTCAGTTTTCACTGTCTTTGCTGTACAAAGATAGCGACGAACAAATTTCCGCACCATATTCCGAGAGGGGTGATATAAACTGTTCAAAATGAGGAAGAAACACCGACGTTGATAACATTAATTAAGATCCAACGGAAGCCGCAATTAATATCATCGCCCCTCATCATTCGAGAGGCCCTCAAGTATGGGCCTTCCGTCTCCTCGTTAACTTAAATTACAGACATTAACAGCCCATTGCAAATTGTATTTTCGATCCCATTTATAGATTCTCTTTTCCTATGCTTATCTTATCGATTTTTATTGCCCCGGAAATCGATAAATTGGATTGCGATTTTTTTAAAGATATATTCGGTACGAAAGTAAATAAAGATTTGTTATCATTTTAAAGACATAATAATAATTATTATTATTGTCATTTTCTACAATTTATTCGTTGCAAAATGCAAGGGTACGACGATTGAAAGATGATTAAATAAAATATAGCCAATGAAAGCGACAAAAACAGCGACGACGAAAGCGGACGAAGACAGCGGAAATCGTCGACGAGATGGCAATGGGTTTTGGTGAGAAGGCGTCGGTTGCGGTGTACAAATAAAACCCATTACCCACTCCAGAAAAGCCGAAGAAACGGGAAGGAAGATTCCGGAAGACATTTTCATCCCTCTTACCCGGCTACCATCGGAAAACCAACCCTCCGCGGGCTGAGAAAAGCTCGAGAGTAAGCAAGAAGCTGCCACGGCAAAGTCTGCAAACGACTTTTCTCACGATGGGAAACAAGAACGAAGGAAAAGACAGAGAAGGAAGGGTGCGCCAGGGGAAAAATGAGGGTGTCTCGGAGACGTCCATGACCTACCCTTACTACGCGGTACTATCGAGAGCAAACGAGAACACTGCATTCTTCGTCTTGAGAAGTCACATCCCTCCCTCCCCTTCACCCCCACACCATTCACTCTCTTCCCTTAGCTTTTCTTCGCTCCTTACTGGCGCGTTCCAATTTTCACCCTCTTTCAAGACTACGGATACACCAACGCGCGCGCCTACACAAAACCAAGAATCTTAAGAACCCTCTTTTCGCGATACCACAGATTTCTCGGGGTAAACCCTCTGTCAACGCGAAGTCGATATTCTTTTATGAATGATTAGCCGGCGTCTAGACTACAATTGGTGTACGCGAAACGTCGGCACGAAGACCAATTGAGCCATTTATTGAATTATCGGCTAAAGGCATACAAAGGCAACTCTTGCGTTTCGCGTTACTGAAAGTTACAGACGGACCGAAAAAGTGTACGAGTTGGAAAAACTAACGATTAGTTGAAAAAAAATGGTAATTGGTTGATACAACTAATTTTTTATTTTTTTTTCAAAAGTAGTTGTCGCAACTAAACTATTGGGTCTCCAAACCTATAATTTTTTTTCAGTAGGATTTTTTATATGAATATACAATTAATTTGACGATTAAAATGAAACGTAAAATACGCTGATGATGTGGAAAGTAACGATTTAGGGAAAAAAAAGAAATGAAGAAAATATGGTGCGCAATCGAAATAATGTGGACCGACGGCAAGCGGGAAGAGCTTGCGATTTCACAAGACGCCATCAATCAATTCTGTCGTTTTTCGATTATGTTATAAAAAAAAACAAAAAAACTCACCTCTGCCACTTCTGCCGACGAATCGCAGATCATTGAATTTCGCGACCTGATTTTTCATCAACGCCGTCGAGTTTCTCAGCTCGGCGCAGCAATTCTCGTCGTTTCCGGCCCTCACGGTTACCAAAGTGCCGTCGCCAACTTCGCCGAGGGCGACCACCTTGAACGCCACCGGCAACGTCTTATTGGATCTCCAATGCGGCGGCAAAACCGTGCAGACGAGATGCGGCGAACCTGACAAATTTCGTTAATGATAATTCTACTAGTAATTCAACAAATTTTATTACGTAACAATTTCCATTACCACCGTCAAGATAGAGTCGTACAGACGCGGACAGTCGTAACAGTCGTCAGAGTGTCGAAAAGCGAAGACACATCAAATTTCGTGACATTTTGGGTCTTTAGAAGCGCGAAGTATGAGTTTTTGAACTTTTAAATATCACAATTCGGCTGTATAAATCCGAAAAAGACTTCTAAAAGTATAGCACACTGGGAAAATAGATATTATTCGTGTTATTTGCATGCAGCAAACACGCGGTTGCAAGAGGGATAATCCTGTTATCAAAATGTTACAATTCGGATATTCAACGTAATAACAAAATTCGAATCAGTGCTGCGCTGTAATATCAATGTTTCTCAGTGTAACTCCGATTCAATGTTTCAATTGAAAACGGTGCGGCATAATTACATTTTCTTCCAATTAAACAAATAATTTCAAACGGACGTTTATTGAAAATGAAACCGGACCTGGACGCGAATAACAGTTTCACAGCTTAGATTTACTGTTTTTTTATGTTCAGGTAGCAGCAAACAATTTGCTGCTTTCGGCATGACGAATTCAGCGGTTTCAAATTTTCACGATATTTCATTACTTTTTACGGATCACGTAATCGGTGTTTTTACACACGGATTTACGTAATCCCTCCCGAGACAAAGATCTCATTAGTATTTCCAAATTGGCAAAGATTTTCAGATGCTGTTGCTTCTTGTGAGAGAAAAACTGTTGTCTGTCATCAGCGAAGTCGTCCATTCATAATCGCGCATTCATTTTAGGATACGACACATTCATTCAATGATTATTTCGTTGAAAAAAAAGTCTTTAACTCATCGGAGAGAACTTCTTTTCTACGCAATTTCATGTGGTATCTTAGCGATAATAAACTCAATGGAAATGGTACTTTTGGGTGTTTTTTTTTACCTGTTTTGACGAGTTCGCCGGGATGCTCGCTGACAAAGTCGCCGAGTGTGCGTTCGGTGAGTATGTCACTCGTCATCTTAGTGTAGGCATCGGCGAGCGGCGATACCCCGGATTCGGGTGATGCTGCAGCACCAGGTGCCGATGCACCTGTCAACTGCATCCTGGCTGCACTTGTCCCGTTACCGGCGCCGCCTCCGCCGCTGCCTGGACCAACGGCTCCGTGGCCACCGCCGGCGCTCTCCGCCACCGTCGTGTCGTTGCCGTTTCCAGTTCCGGTGTTGGTAATTGTTCCGGTTCCGTTACCGGTTCCAACTACCACTCTGCTACCACTTAGAAGACTACCAGCACCAAGTCCGCTACCAGTTACCGAGGTACCACCTCCAGGACCGTTGCAACGGCCGAATATATCCATAGGCGGATCAGAACATAGGGTATAACATCACCTCTTCGCCTGATTACTTCGTTCTCTTCGCTTTTTTTTATTTTTCTATCAATTTTTTCTTATCTTTTCGAAGACCGTCGCCTCATATTTATCGACAGACGGTATTGATTTTATTTTAACCACTTTGCGGTATGATTGCAATGATCATACGCGAAATTCCGTTTTTTATACTGTTTCCTCATCAAGATTACCCTTTTGCAACCCAATTTTTTCTTATGTACTTCCGGCCGAATACATTTTTCTTCGTATTACGATTCGTTCCTTTTTCTTCGGGACATATCGATCGAATAACTCATCGCGACGGATGAGTTTTTTTTTTCCAATCGAACCTCGTGGAACGTAACTTTTTGCGGCAATTGCAGAATTTCTGGTTCTCGCGCAGCACTAGTTAATTCATAGACTCGGATGCTTCGATGATTTATTCGTTTTTCTAGTCAGCGGGGTTATAATAATAATTTTTTTTTTTTAATGCACAACCGTAGCGCGTCTACACTTTGGCGACGGGATTAATTATGGTAATTTTATTTGTACACAATGATTTTAGCCGTCAGGCCGGATGACCCGACAATTTTTGAGTCCAACATCCAGGAGTTTTGTGACTCTTTGCCGGCGATTAACGCATCTTTATCACTGTTCACTCCTTCGACACGACTCGATCTCTCGTTAACTTCAATAATTGTTCGGATTTTTATTATTATCTTTTTCTCAAGGGTCGGGAATCAGAATTGCGCGGGCTCCCAGGGGTTTTTCAGGGACCCGAGAAGCCATGGAACACATCTCACTTCACATCGGTTCGAAAGTTTATAGTCTTAACATCGCAATAATTTCCGCGTTATTGACGAACAATCGTCGCTGCTTTTACGGCATAAATCTTGAAGGCACCATAGCATCTCTCACCGCCTGTGAATCGAAATTAATTCGTCGATTTTGAGTCAAGAAACGAAGGGCCCTATAAGGAAAATTAGTGTTCGAAAAAAAGTGACCAAAAAATAAGCATCAAAAATGAAAATTCCCAAAGAATCGATGGCGTCAAAAAATTCAGCATAATCCTAAAACGCCCTGATATCCTCCCAAAACCAAACGCCTTTTAACCTTTTTCTCTCCTCGTGCAATTTAAGGTCTTCTTTTCCAACACAATTTTTTTGTCGTGAATATGTTTTTGTCAACTGATGCCAACAATTATTGAAGAAACTAATCATTCAGTTCTACCTGCTGAAAAAATCATTTTCCCCCCAATATATCGAAAAAAGTGATGCGTCGGGAGAACTAACGATTAGTTGCGAGAACAATCAATTTTTTTTCTTAAAAACTACGCGTCTCAACTAACTATCAATTTTCCAAACCAATACATTCCTTTCAATGTCAAGCCTGCAATTAGACACGTCTCCAAATTGTCCATTGAGAACACTGTGATGACTATATCTTTCTAATTTCATCCCTATTTTTATCCCGAACCCGAAACCTCCGCCGCCTGATATTCTTATCATCCCAATTGCAAACCCTCGAAGAAAGATTGTTACCTCGCACCCTTCGGACCCTTCGTAGGGATAGAAATCAGAGTTAAATCCTTCATCTACTATCTTAATGACATTTTTTTATTTTTCAAATCCTAAAGAGAAATTATCGTTTTTCAACGATCTCTTAACGACTAAGAAATACGAATTAACATTGAATGCTTGTCATAAAGATATCGGAGACTATAAACATTTCAACGCACATCGAGACAGCACATCGAGTCGCGGGACACTCGTAACCGTGTACGAAGGGGTATCGAGGGAAAAAGCGGAAAAGCACGAACGTGTCACACACTTTTAATGCCGACGCGTGGTGGCATTTCCCCCGCAGGCTCTCGGCCTGTGACGTACGCGTTCATTCAGTAATTTTTGCGTACGTCACCCCCTGCAACGGGGGGGAACGCAGGGAATCGGTGTGCTGACACGCCACGTTTTACGCTCGTCAGGGGGACAGGGAGGGTCGGGGGTAGATACGTAGTACAGACGAAAAGCGAAAAAGGGGAAAAGCACGAGGTTCCCGTGAGCCAAAACCGGAAAAGTGGGGGGTGGCGGATCCAGCGAGGGCAAAAAAAAAGAGGAATTGAAACGAGTGAGAATGACAAAAAAAAAACGCACACACGCGGATTGAACGAGTAAACGGTAGAAAGGGGAAGCGTGTGAGCGACAGAACAAGAGTGAGGGTGCCGGTTCGACGGATAGCGGGGCTGGTGGGGAGAAAAAAATAGGGGAAAAACTCGGCGACGGGCGGGATGGCCGTGATAATACCTGACACTGCCCGGACCCCCGTACTCCTCCACTACCACGTTTCCTACTACCCGCTTCTCGCCTCCTACTCTACGCACGTACACCGCGTGTCAAACTCTCGTGCACACGTGGCCCAACCGAGTTTATCTGTCTCACTACGGACGAGAGCACGTTGTGGCCTCGAAAAAAAAATATATATACCGCGCCCTTGAATGAACGACAGCCGTGCCGAGTTATTCAGCGATTTACCGAGGGTATTTTTTCCACGATGGTTCGCGGATGTGCGTCTCGCGTTTACGATTTTCTTTGTCATTGGATACATTTCGAGAATAAATTCAAACTTTCATTAATTAATATTTCGTTGTCGTGGTAATTAAAAAAAATTATAAAGACGGTGCTGAGCGAAGTAATTGTCGAAGGGATTGAATTCGAAAATAAACGAAAGGGTCGAGAGACCAAAGCACCGTCGGCCGACGGATGATCCTCCGAGATTTTCAATGATAGTTCGAAACCAACGGACATCAGCGGAAATTAATGATTTTAGGATTGTTGTTTTTTTATTTATACAACGACGGAGAACGATTTTAAGGGTTTCGAGGGAAAGAAAGCTTTCGTCGTCGCAGCGACTAAGATCCTCGCTTGACTTCGCATTCAAATCTCTTACTCTTAGCGAATCACAAGACCAATATCTCGGAACGCAAACTTTTCCCTCCGACGACAAAGATATCTTCGCTTCCAAAGCTAAATAGTGAGATTTTTTTTCTATCACCGATTTTACATCGATTCTCTCTTTTTCACGCCGAATATTTTTCGTAAATTCGATTTATCAACGATTCTTATGTCCGCGTAGATGATTAAAAAAAACAAAACTTTCCTCGTCTTTATTGAATTATTATTAAAATTTACGAAGTACGAAGATCGATGTAGAAATCAAGTCTCGAGATTGAGACGATGGAAAACCTCCTAATCAAAAATTTATCTCGCGAGAAATTCAAATCTGACCTTTTCTCCGCGAACAAAAAAAAATCCCCAAAAAACCACAAACTGCGTAAAAAAAAAAAAAAACAATCACCTTTCCAAGTCCGAGCGTTATAAATATCCATCATAACGATTGTGCCACATGGAAGCGAAAAGTCGTCAAACTCGTCACAGAAATTTAACAACCACTGAAATTATCACCAACGACAATTCGTTATCCGCACTTTCGAAAAAAAAAAAAAAAAAACCACGTAACACATACAAGACAGTCTTTGATCGCTTCCTCTTATTTTTTTTTCTTCTCGTTTCTCCGAGAAACAAATGATTCTCGCATAACGAAGAAAATCACGCGGTCATTGCCGGCGTTATCGTTATTTTAAAGTTTCCATCGCTAAATGAACCGCGTTCGCCAGCGAACAAAAAAAAAAAGATGTATCGCGAACTCGGTGTAACAGTTTATTCGTTAAATTATAACGAATAATAGCAGCGCAGACGAGTTACGCGTCGGGAGGAACGGGTTTATTTTCGATACCTCGATATGCCCACCGGGTCCACTAACTATAATTTTGGGGCGGTACGTGTGAGGCAACAGCCGTTGACGCACTGGTCCATGCCTACACACGCAGCACAGGCAGCATCATCCCCTTCCCCTTCGTTTTCCTTTCCCTCGTCCTCTGTTTCCGCTGCTTTCACCCTTCCCTCTGCGACTCTGCCCTCTTCCACCTACCCTCCGCTTGTTCCTCATCCTCATACCCCTCTCCGGAACCGCAGCCTCCCCCCTTCCCCCCTCCCTCTCCAACTTTACCCATACACCAGTAACGCCACTACCATTCTACCGGTTTCGTTCCTCTTTCCCGCTTGCACTCTCGCCACTGTGGCTCCTATGGCCTTTATCCAACGTTTGCCTTTCCTGATCTTCCTTCGCTCGTTTTACCACGTTCGCCTTGTTCCCTCGTGTTTCACCATTACTCGCCTTCGTAACAATCCTATCTTTCTCACTTTTTAGTCTCCGATGTTTTTCGCATTATTTTCGTTCAAATCTTTTTTTTCTTTTTTCGGTTTTCTGTCCTTTTGTCATGTGCCCTTTGCGATGTTTCACAGTAGATCGAGACCAGGATTTTTTTTTTTTTTTTTTTTTTCAAGTAGAAGATCCCTTCTTATTATTATTATTATTTTTTTATAACATAGTTACGATCTCCCTTGCCCTTCGACCTTCGAGCTATCGAACACCCTTCCCCTTTTCATTAACCCTTTCCTCCCTCGCACTCGAGCCGTGCGCGACATTGACGCTCTATCCGGAAACGGCGCTGCCTCTTTGTCTTACACTCGTAGCGCCACCTACAGCCCCTCTGTGTTCTCGATAGCTTCCTATTTGTGTGTATGTGTGGGCAATGGCCAGTCGGTACTTTCCGTCTTTGTCCTTCGAGTAGCTGAAAATTTGGCGCGCTGTCTCGCTTTTCTCCCATGACTCTCCGTATTCGAGTTTGTAAACCTCTTTGTCCGTCCGATGCCGAACCTCAACTGAACCCTGCGCTACCCGCTGTACTGACCCTACCCTCGTGCAACCGCGTTTTATCCTTTGCCAATCCCCCACCCCCCCTCCACCCTCTCTCGCCAACGATCGTTGTAGTTCGATCTCACTTCCGTGTGGTACTTTTGCGTCCCCTATCCAACCCGCGCCGCCAGACCCTCTTTTGAAACGGTGCACACGCCGGAAGGGCGCGAGCACTGCATTCGGGTAATTCATCGATTTGGTCGGGGATTTCGATCATTTTTTTATGTGTCAACAAGATGTTTTTTTTTTATTAGTTGACATTAACGATTTGATTCGAAATTGATGATTTTTTATTATTTCGGGAAAATGGCAATGAAAAATTTGCGGTTAAATAACAAAGGGGAAAGTAGTATTCAATGGTAAGCTCCGATAATAGTAATTTAATGCGAGATAAATTGAAGGCGGACCGTTCGATTTTTACATTATATTTAATACACGGTAATCTCCGAAATATCGAAATATCCGCGACTTTTTTTTTTATGAGAAAATGGAACGAAACCACGTTTTTTTAATTCGATCGATAATCTCGTGCAAAAAAAGATCATTGGGTGAAATATCGAACGTTTTTGATTAATAAATTAATTAAAAAATTCAACTAAATGAAATTTTAAGTATCCCGTTAAAATAAATAATATAAAAAAATCATAGTGAGTAAAACAAAAATTGCAAAATCATAAATAAAAGTAAAAAAAAAAAATAAGATTCAAATTCTCACAAATAAACTTCCAACTTCATCCTCTGCGAACGATTTCTTTTTTACACTCGGGAAAGTAAACACTTTTAATTGAAAAATCGATACGAAGAGTCGTGTTGCGGTTGAAAAAAGATTCCGATTTTTCGCGGTCACGACAATTATTCACGACATTTATCGACAATTATTCACGACAATTATCGACAATTATTATATTATTCATACGCACTGTGCGAAGAAACGAAAAAAAAAAAACCGATGAGTATCAGAAAAGTTGATAGTCAAGTGACCATACGAAAGAAATGGTTGTAAAGCGTGATATCGCAGAAATACGAACACTGGGCGATGGTACAGAGACTGATGAGAGACTGATGCCAACGAGGGGGGGTTACAGTATTGACAAACGACCTAACGCACAATTCGCGGCTCTGCGTGCCTCGTGCAGCTCGTCGACCGTCTCATTCGACGAGATTCGAATTATCTCTGTTGGAGCTTGTCAATGCAAATGCCGTAGCTACATTCAATTACCGCTCGTCACGCTTCGATCAACGCGCGGCCTCGACGACAGACGGGGTATAGTGGAAGCGATTCGGGATGCTTGCCACCACGTTCCGAATGCCGCTTCGGCCTGTCCTGGCGATTCTGCGTTATCTATCCCTCCCCCAAAGCAAGCTTCGCTGCCTTGGCGTTCCGTGAACTCAAGAATATCCCCGGAAGCTTGAGGAACATGTCGTTAGCTGACATAACGCGCGATCATGGAAATGCTTCGTTTAATTCAAATAAATTCTCGTTAGTCACTGAAATTACCGAATGATCCGTTAACCCTCGAACACCGCACGATATCTCGTGTGAATTTTTTAATTTTTAGTTTTGGATCTTTTTAGCGTAATGATAATTGATTTTTGCAGACCTTTTTTTTATTTAACGCAGAAACTAATTATTTTAAAAAATTAATAATTAGTTGGTAAAATTAATTTAATTTGTTCGTTACGAAATAGTTGTCATAACTATTGCGTTTTCCAAATCATCATTTTTTAATTTATTTTTTCAATGGATGGTGGAATTCAATGGATAATTAGGCCGAAGCTATGTTGGAACTGTAGCAGCAATAGAACTTGAAAAGCAGCAGTTATTCAAAAATATGATCAACAGGAGTATTGTCATAGTATTATTAGTATGACTCATATGAATGGCTCTGGCATTGACGTGAAAAATGAACACTACGACTGCAAAGTTGGAAATGACCTTCCGTAAGATGATTTTTGCTTTAAACAAACTCGTGATCGATAGCGAAATCAATAAGGTCATCGAGGCAACAATCGCGATAGTGGAACACCTGGTGAGCGTTGGTATTTCACTGCTACCGATAAATCGGCACTCTCCACACTCGATGACACATCACTAAACGCAGTCACGCTGAATAAAGCAAAATCCGATACCCCCAGAAAAATTCAATGAGACTATCGCAACAATCAGTAGAATTCACGGCATCAAATGTCTTCGTGGCAAATTTCGTTTAATTGGTTTAATTTAATTTAATGATAGAACCGATAGTTAGTTGGGATAACTATTATTTAGGAAAAAATGAGTTCTACCAATTAACCATCGGCTCTGTCAACGAATTCTCAGCTCTTCCAACTCATCATTCGCTATTGAATGCTGAAATAGCAACTGGATCAGTCAACTGACCTGTACCATTGATGAATACAGACACTCTTTGATGTATAGCGAGACAACGAAGTAACAAGAAATTTCGAAAGGAAGCGATCGCCATTCAACGACTCGTCCGCGAATACTACAACGTTTTATCGGCGACTTTCTCGGTTTTCATCGGACTTTCTTCATTTCCACCACTCTCCGTCTCGTCCTATTGCTTTCCATTCGTTTTTTTTTTTTTTCTTTTTCTTTCTTTTCTCTGTTTCATTAGTGTTGCCGCCCTCATCGCCACTTTCTTCCACCACTTTATACGTTCGTTTCTTTCGAGACTCTTGTCTGTTTGTCGCTTTGTGGGTGTTCGTTCGCGAAATCGTGCTGTTCGTTGGATATATATAGAAATCCTGTTCGTTCCCCTCAAACGGCCCTCGCCCTACCGTCGCTTCGCAGCTAACAAACACACCACCTCCCACCGAACACCTTTACCACTACCGTTACTACTGCTCACAGCCGAGGCGAGGGAGGTAAAGGGGTTGCGGACGGCGGGTAGGGGCACCGGCTGGCCACCATCCGAGCGGGGAGGAGAACATGTGTAACATGCAGCCTTGATTACACGCGGGTTTGTAAAAATTATTATCATCCCCACGAGAACGCTTCAGCGCCACGAGAACGTGCCAGTTGGGAGTCACGACGACGCCTCTTCCTATTTCATATATTCTTTTTTTTTCTTTTTTCTTCAATTTTCGACACTAAAATAATGTAGCAACTGTCTCAACGGATGAAATAGGAAACAGTTTACCATTTTACGTGTTATAGACCTCCGAATTCGACGAACCGTCTGGTAAAATTTGGCTTCCATGCAAGTCAAATAAGAGTTTTTCATTTTTATTCGAAAAAAAAAAGGATTCCACTATCCCGGCTTTCAACAGCGATTACTTCATTGAGGACGCCACAGACAGTCTTTCTTTATTTTCAATGGAGCTCGCCGTCTCGCTCGGGGCTCGTACTCACTTTATCTCGGTCGGTTACCGGTTTTTATTTTTATTTTTTTCTTCACCTTCTCGTTTTCCTGCGTTCGCCCCGCCACAGAGAGGATTTTCCGACACCGCACACGTACCGATGCGCCAACGGCATGTGTTTGCCGACCGTCGGTAAGCTCCACGGCCTGAGTTAATGACGACGACCACTGGCCGCCGCTCGGATCGAGGAAAATCGTTGTTGACTTTTTATCCACGCTTTTTTACCGACCTTTCCCGTTAAGCCTCTGTGTACAGCGCTGAGCCGGACAGAGGCAGATCCGCGCGAAAGCACGCTTTTTTTATTTTATTCTTCCTTCCGTCAACGGTAGTGGGCGTTTTACAATGCTCTACTTTGATGGGAGAATCTCTGGGTATTGCGAGTATTTTTAGAGAGCCTCAATCAAACTTTGTCGACGCCTTCTTTTTATTTGTCGATCTTTATGTTTTTTCTTTTTTGTCATTACTCCACTTGGAAATAATAATAATAATGAAATAAATTACATTATTATTATTATGACTATTATTATTATACATAATATTTATTATTCATATTGGTTATATAGTATACAATAGATTTTTTTCTAAGACTTAAAAAATTGTTTATTCACGTATTATACGAGATAATCATGCGCACTAAAGTATATTTGAATTTGCAGATGGGAATAGTGGCATATATATTCCAAAATATATATTTTCGATGTATCGTTTATCAGATAGGTGAGAAAGGTGTATGACAATGATTTTTCAGAAAATTAACTCAACTCGCGACGAAAATTACGTGAAATATGCCCATCGATTAATTAACGGAAACTGAATTTGCAGTTAATTTTTTTCCGTAAATTTATTTTTTTGTAAATTCAATGTTATAATTTTTTTTACATGAAGTAACCACTCTTTCATCGAGATTCACTTTAATTGTCACGAGTTTTCCGTTTACAACGATCACAAACAATTTTTTAAAATCAGTCATCGATTGACGATTCCATCGCAAGAACTACGTTAAGGGATGTAAAAAAAGAAAAATTTCATCCACCACTCCCTATTGGCCTATGTTTATATTCGACCATTTGCCTAACTTACGGAATTACTACACTTTGATGTTAGCGAGTCTCGAAGTTGCGTTAAACTATTCCTCGAGTATCTCGTATACTGCGCCTCCTTAATTTAGGGGCTCTTGGGGCTCTCGCGATCAGACTTTGATTACTCGATTACAATGGTACGATCTTGAAGCGAACTTACGGAGTCGAGTTGGCTGTAGCGGAAGCAATATAATATCCCCCCATTTGGAAATTGTTTTATGGAGCAAACCGGTGAGTATTGAGTCTTTTAAGGTCGTGACAGAGCAAACCGTCTGATAACCGAATTGAGACTGGTGGTAAGCCTGAATACCGCCACACCAATGCGGCGGCCCTCAAGATAGTCGCTGAGAAACCAGGGCTTTCCCGGTTTCTGGTCGAAGTGGGGCTAACCGCGGAATCGCGGAGGCAAGATGGCAAAAGTAAGCGACGGCGCGGAACGTCGTCGTGGAGGCGGCGCTGAGGCCCGGCCAGCCTCCGACGACCGCGCATCCTCGAATCGTTCTTCGCTTCCACTTTCCCACCACCTTCTAAGACACAGCAATTCTCGGACCAAAACCGAACGTAAAAACATGCGCTCCGTCCTTTTTTTCATTCACACACAGCAAACGCTTCAAAATCTGGACGACGATCTACCAGTTTTAAGTTTCCAAAATTTAATGACACCGCGTTTTACCGATCATATTTCCGATATTTCTCCAAATATCAATGATCATTTCTTTATTGTTATTATTGTTATAAATTGAATTCTTCTTTTATAATAATAACAATTTTTTTTTATTAATACAGTTTCTCAATAACACTCCGTTTTTGCTCCGAAGTTTTAGTTATGTTTGCGAAATAATTTTTCCCAATATGCACCTCATAGTTTTACAATTTTAATTAATATATCGGAAACAAAAAAAAATTACAATGTTGCAACTTGTAATTGCAACGTTGCAAAGAGAAAAAAAAATGTACGATAAAAAAAAATGGAACTTCGCGTTGATTGCAGAAGAACTAATGGTTTTTCTTCCGACAGATCGAAAAAACCGAATTTGTCAATCGGGATGACAATACCGATTGAACGACATTTGATCCCTTTGACGGAAAATGTTGAAGGAAAAAAAAATTTCATCGAATGTCTGCGGTTGTAAAAGGCCGGAATCAACGTATCCTGAACGGTTAGTATGCGGTTCACGGGGGGCAGTTGGGGGGCCATAGAGTTTCGGGCCGTCGAGGGAGGGGCGGGAGGGAGTTTGCGGTTTGGGGGTTGGTTCCAGACACCGTCGCGACTGTGAGCGAGTAGGACGAATGGAGAAAGTAGGAAGGTGAACAGCGAAGGTTTCAGTCAGTAGTAGTGCGCGCAACTGGTCAGACAGAGATGAAGATTCGCTCTCGAACCAAAAGAGCATACGATAAAAGCTCCAACGGCAATGCTGAACCAAAGCTCCGAGTCATAAACAGAAATGTTTAAATGTGCAACGCACATGGACGTCATTTTACAGGAAAGGGAATGTCCAAAGTAAATTTCATTAACTTCACGCTAAGAAATACAAAATCTACTTTGTCGACTTTCTTAATTTCTCTTTAAGATTTCTTTACATCAAACGCTCTCTTACCAACAAAAAAAAATCTCACAATTTTGTTCAAAACATAAATGCAACTTTTATCAATATCAATACGTAAATGCAATATTAAATAAATAATAATAATAAATTTAATTATATTATTAATATTTTGGATAGGGAGTATAACATTTTTTTAAAGTATCCAGATATAGACGCGCATACTTTGCTTTAACTATTAAATAAAAAAAAATATTTTAGCTTTAAATTTATTGTCGCGAGAGTCATGAAAACCGATCGAAGTCGTAGAGCGATCCGTGTTCGGGGCAATGCGCGATTAAACTGAGATAGATAAAGAATTCACCGCCGGTGATTTTCTAGTTTTCTCGCAGTGCGATCGAGGGAAACACGCGGCTCCGCTCGCTGACGTGTTGGTCCGTTTGCTCACAGAGGGCGACACTGAGGCTGTAGGACGAGTGTGTCGTTGAGACTCGGACTACGGTATCAAAAAGTATTCTACTAATATTGTCAAAGTTTGTTAAGTTTGAAACGAATATAATATAGTTTCACTCAAATTCCTTATAAATATTTGAATAAAAAAATATAGAATTAAAAAAAAATGATAACCCATTTTTTTTTTTTTCATAATCTCGTCGTTGAATTTCATGAATTCTCTTGTTACTCCACAACAATAATTATTAATAAATATTACACTTTTGCATAATAATTTATAATCATTATAAATAAAAATACAAATGAAAATACTGTAAATAAAAAAAAAATTATTTTATTCAACCGGCAAAGTCCAGTCGACGAAAATCGATCGGAAGATTTTACATTCTTTGTATTGGCGCCCGCAGTCGGCGACGGTATGTCGGGGGTTACTAACGTTTCGCGAAAACTGAGTCGCATATCGAATATCAACGGATGAAACCCCGAGTATCCGAGCTGTTAAACAATACGCTACAAAGCACGAAGCGCGGGTATGAAACCGAAAACGAATAATCGAACGAAGGGCATCGATAGAGAAACGGGAAACAAATGATCGGCAAATTATACAACGAAACTAGCAAATGATAGCGTTTCTGACTCGTTCACCGTGTTCACGCTGAAGTCCGGGTGCGACGGACGCGTCACCATAGCGACCGGTGGTTGTTTATTATTGCGTCGAGTATATACCGAGTAGGGCAGAGGGAGAGGCGGGTGGAGAACGCAGGCGGCAACGGAGGGAAAGGGTTGCCGACCGCACGGACTGCCCAAAAAACACATTCACCAGCATCGCCTCTTCTCGCCCTCGTAAAACCGAATTCACCCCTACCCTCTCCCCCCTTCGCGTACTGCTAATGAGAGTTCGATAAAGCGGGCGTTATGAAAGTTTCACGCCAAAAGAGCAAATTTTGTTTCACGTATATTTTTTAATACATTCACGTGTAAAACTTTTTTTCACGTGATTTTTTTCAATAACTCATTCGAAATGATTTAATAGATCGAAAAATCACATTTAGGACAAATATTTAATTTTCTGTTGTTTTGCAACGATCGCCGATCGATGATTCTATCGAAATCGATTAACGAATAAATCGACAGCGATCTATTGATCATTCGCGATCGAATTAATGTTTTTAATAATATGTGATATTTTTTTCTATCTTAACGTCGAAGTGCATCTAAAGAAAGAAATTTTATTTTTCAAGATCACGCGATTTTTTTAGGGTGTTCGGGCGGTTTTTTTCGTTAGGCTTGCAGACAAACTGAGAGGACAGATTATCGGGATGAAAAACCGCCTTCGGAAGGATTTTCTACTCGAGAACTCGGCGAAATAGAGAAACCAAAGCAAAAAAAAAAAGAGATAAGAGCGATGGGAAAAACGGAACACACAAAAGTGCAGCCGCCTCCGGATGGGTCAGCGACCGGAAGTCCCCGGAAGCTGCCTATCAGCGCCTTGGGATCTTTGCCGGCGTCAGCTCCAGCGAGAGGCCAAATATATATAAAGGGGAAGGCTAATAACAGATAGGAAGAAAGAAAGGAAACGGGTCCAGAAGATACACTGCTCATGCCGGAGGGAGTGGTAACGATTTGCGGTGAATGGATTCACCGGGGGAATAGAATCGCAAAGGTCTCCGGGCTCCTCCTTCATTTTCCGTTTATCAATAAAAGAAAGTTTTCATTGTCGCAAACCAGTGAATATGCGCGATGGCTCTGTTCATTCGCTGGAATTTTTTGTACGTTTCGAAAGAGAATCTTCGCAAAGACGAAAGATCGATGAAAATAACGAAAAATAAATCCTATCCTATTATAAATAAAATTTCAACTCGGCAATTATAGTGTCGACTAATGAAAAAAAAAAAAAAAATTATTATAATAAATAAATCTTCATCATCGTTTCAATTTGAAGCTTCAATTTTACGAGATTACGCGTTGAATTTAATTTAAATTACAATATTTTTAAATAATTTCAACACGAGATATTTTCTGGAATTTTTCAACCCGAGATATTTTTAAGGTGGTGCCAAAGTCGAGAGACGGGATAAAAAAAATGGATGTTAGATTTTTTTTTTGTTTAAAATTTTTTTTTTCGCTTTTTGTTCGCTCCTCCGACGAGAAGGAGAGTGGACACGGAAGTGCAAGAGGTATACGATCACACGAGGACATACAAAGCTATCGGAGAGAAGCCCTTAGCCGTGTAATTACTGGGTGCTCAATGACAAAGGCATGATAATAGGATCTCGGAGCGTAGCAGGTCCAGAGGTCGCGCGCGGCCGGACGATGCTGGACAACGCCATTGTTGATGCACATCACTCGCAGTGCAAAGAAACTCTGGCGTGGAACGTTTCCCGTAGCCGCTCACGGATAGAAGTACACAAGGAGGACGGCGGGGGTGGGTGGCGGAGGGGAGGGAATGAGGGTTGAGTATCTATAGACGCTTTGGTAAAGAGACGCTGATGCTTCACTCGCCTCGGATGCTGTGTGCGGATGTCAGCTCATTGGAGAGATCAGATATCTGAAAGCGGACAGTAACAACGTAGCAAGTGGCTTCAACCGTCCGTGGTATAGTATATTCTCGGTACATATTCTCATATCCCGTACATTCGAATCATTCGTCATCGTGAAATAGCCTTTAACCCGACCCAGTAGTCACGGAAACTAAGAGCGGAGTGAAACGATCAATCGAGAAAGTCACATACAGTTTCTATAGAACTTGCGGAAGTGATTCACCGATCGCGTCTTGTTCGCGCATCGTTCTCGCATCGCTATTTCTTTTGTTCTTATCTATCTATTTTTCCCATTGCCGAGCTGCTCGATTATAACGAAAAATTTCCAATGGTCCTCATTCAAGAATCGATCGGTCGATTCTTTTGTATTTTACTTTACCGTTTTTTTTTTTTTTTTCAATTTTATTTTACATTTTATACATAATTGATATTTATTTATTTTATTTTACATTTTACACATATATATGTGTTTTTCCGCATCCGGTTTTATCGTTTTGACTGCAAAAACTCCGAAACATCGACTCTCGAAAAAAATCGTTTCGTTTTGCTCAACGACGATGCAAAAAAGATATATGCTCTTCGAAGGCTTAGGGCACTGCACGCCGGAATTAATCGGTTGGGACTCGATGAGAGCGAATTCGAATGTGTGCCGCTAAACGTTCGGTTCCGGCTCCCCCTTCCACGCGTTTATCCAAACGTAACGTAGTCAAACGGACGAGGAAGAAGTTATCGTTTATATCGCAAACTCGCGTTCAATTCCTCGAAGGGGGGAAACACTCCGTGAACTCTGTATCCGTTGCACCTGGCTTCACCTCCATTCTATGTTTCACCCTTACCGATACTAATTCGTCGTTGTTCCACTCTACCCACGAGCGAGCATTGCGCCTTGAAAATTCGTACGGCGTATAGGTAAACCCCCGCTGCTTAATTTACATTCACGAGGCATTCACGGCCCGACACAGATCGGCTAATTACCGGTTAACCGGTTGGCCGCACTCGGTATACCATTAAGAAGAGGTGGTGCGGAGAGAGGGGCTGTAACTACTGGCCTCTGTCAGACACAACACAGCCGGGCCTCGTTTCACGCTATTTGACGATCATTTTTTTTTTTTTAACCTTCGTGAGAAACGTTGAAGGCCACTTTTCCTAAATGACGTCCGAAGAAACAAAAGGGCATTTGGATTTCGCCGGTTTAACGAAATAAACGGTTGACTATAATCAACGATCACCGAGCCCTTCGAGAAACGGGGAAAATACAAAAAAAATATCTTCACCATTCGACGCTATTTGACGAAAGGTATTTTTTTATTCGACCGTCAAATGTTGAGATACAAGCAGATAAAAAAATTAGATACTTCAAAAAATATGTTTTTTTGAAGAGTCAAGATTTTTTAAATGTTGACACCCGCAGAAATTTAAAAAAAAATCAATTCTCTTCGAAAGACAGTATTTTGACAAGAAAAGTTTTGCAAACCGACCATCGCAGGGTTTATGTTAAACGAATATCGCTGAAAAAAAATTAGACTCCGAAATCGTCCTGAAGATCGTAAAATAAAATCCGCGACACTTATTCCCAAGAAGCACCCCTCAATTTCCTCATTAAAATCAAGAATCCCGTCAAACCTAAAAATCATAATCCCTAAAAGAATAATCGTAAGTTGGTTGAATACAGGAATGAGTATCTAGTCGACAGAAAAGCATCGGTACAGAAGAGTATAGGAATACAGAGGTCGGTGAGGCCTCGCGGCATCAGTGTTGGCCGCACGGTGGTCGCCCGGACCGCGGATCCGGGCGCCGAGCGGGGCAGCGCGCAGCTAGTGGCGGGTATTAACTAAAAACCGAACGACCGAGAGCCAGAGAGTTGCTATGCTTTCGGTCGTATCCGCGGCAGCGGCACACCACGCTCGGTCAAGCCTAGTGCTGTATGCGGAGGTTGAAGTTGCGTTAGTTGGGGTACCAGGGGGTGAAGCGCAAGGGGGATGAGAAGGAGGGAGGGGGATGGGGGGGGGCTTCAAGCGGGAGGTCGCATCGGGGTGGTAAAACGTAGTCAGCGTGCGGGGTTAGGTGCGGAAAGCGGGGCTCTCGTTGCCGCTGAACTCGATGAGGGTGAGGTAGAGGGCTGGTTGAACACTGTGACAGGTTCTGCGTGCACGCGGACCTCGTTTCGACGTACGAACGATAGGTACTCGCCTCGCGGGTTCGTATGAGTGTATCGTGTAAACGAGGGTCGACGAAAGCGAGGGGGATGAGGGAGGAGGGATTGGTAGTGGAACACAGTCGAGGCGATGGTGCAGGGAGTGCAAGCGAAATAGAAAGCGTTTGGAAAGGGAGCTTGGGATGAAAAGGGGAGTGGATGGAGCTCCACGGGGGTGGAAAATGCCCACCCTGTCCATCATCCCCTCGTATAGCGGCGTGGCGTCGGTGGTAACCGAGCGTCCGGCTCGCCTCATTTTGTCAGGCTAGGCGACCCGACGCTCTCTGCCCGGAGTCGCCACCGTTCGACGGAGTGAGAAAGAGAAGTACACACACAGTGCGGAGGATCCGGGGGGATGAGCGAGGAGGGAGAGTGAGCGGGGGCGGCTTTTGCCCTCTCTGTCGCTCTGTACAGTCTACAGACCGCCACTGCATGGCATCCACCAACGGAGCTTGTAGGACATAGTACATCCAGCTGGCTGGTCTGTATCACAAAGAGAGACAATGCCTACGAACACTCTATTGTGTGTGGTGGTCTCATAGGATTGCCGAGTTCTCTCCGGTACGATCCGGAGGGATGGAAATTACGGAAAAAAAAAAAGAAAATGTGACCATCGGCATGGTGATATTAAAAATCACTGCGATTGCAAAGAACTGGATCGAACGGGGGAAACATCGGATGTAACGTGTAGTATTTTTTTTCCTTGCGCGATTTGTCGAGGCCAAGCTTCCGCCCATCGCAAGATTTGGGTCCGATAATTTGTACTTTCGAGAATTCGTAAAAATCCCAAATCGAGGGTATCAATTGTTTTTTTTTTTAAACAACGTCAAAATGATAAATTTCGTATTAATAAGAAATTTTAGATCGAAAGATCTAAATGTTCGGAAGTCCGGAACACCCCACGTACATTATTTACAAAAAATCAAAATTTCAAAAGGAATTTATTGTTCAATTCATTTTTAAGAAAATCGCAACGAAAAAAAAAAATCGGATGCTTACTTTTTATTTCCCGTCGTTGCAATCCCTTTTTTTTTTACGAAAGTGTGTTGCAAGCTGCTCCTTTCGGATAAAAGTGAAAATACGCTGTGTTAGTAATACTCTTTTCCAAAAATGACCCAAAAAAAATTCGACATTTCTTTTTTTTTTCGATTTCGGAAATCCCTGTACCAAAAATATATATATCGAACATTGTCAGAAATTGTCATCCTCCACCCTACAAAGGATTAGCAAGTGTGCCGAAATCTCAAAAAATTTAATTAAACACGTACACCCACTCCGATGAGCTGCAAACTGAGCTTTGCGTTCGTCGACGCGTCTCGAACTACGTTGATAAAATAAATAGGAATAAATAACAAAATCCAACATAAACGCAGTTTTTTCACTGTGAGAAAGCGAGAATTAACGCGGCAAACAGATGGACCGAAATGACACCAATGATCCACCAATGATGTTCTCTGTGATCTTTTTTATTTATTTTTCTTATATTTTCTTTTTTTTTTTTTCGTCATTCGCGATCCACTAAATTTGGGTATACGGTGCGACAAATAATTTCGGGCTCGACGAGAGGCTCCCGATAAAGGACATCATAGCACCGAAAGCAGGGGCCGCCGCGTTTCGCGGCCTCCGCACGCTCACGAGTAGTATCACTCGTGTTGGTATGTGTACCAACTTGTATATCTACCCCGCGTAGCGTGTAGAGCCGGAGCCAGCATTTCGCGGTGTTCAGCGTGTCGGGGGTGGTTCACCAGAGTATACCGCGGGTACGGGGATCGCGGGCGGGCGGGGGGAGGTGAAAGCGGCAATGTAGTACGGCGTTCGGGCGGGAGGGAGGGGGGGTGCACGCGGGGCGAAGCTAGGCAGCCAGCAGAACGACGAGTGGGTGGCCGCGGGCCGCGACGGTGAGGGTATTTGTTGGCGCGAGTGGCTAGCCAGTCGGATTACCACCGAGCGGGAGGAGGGGTGAGGGGGTGGGTGGGTGGGGGCTGGGGGGTGGGAGGGTTAAAACCCGACGATGCAGGATTGAGGTCCTCGCGAGTGAGCGAACGATAGAGGAAGAAAGCGCGCGCGAAATCAGAAGTGAGAATGAGAGAGAGCGAAAACTAGAAGGCAACGCTGGAGGCCCTCCGGGTTGCTAGGGTTAGCCGGGGATCGTGATAGAAAGGGAGACGGATAGATGCCAGCTTTGCCACTCGGTCGAGAGAGAAAGAATGGAAAGTAGTGGCGAGTGACGCGCCGCGCAGCGGCGGAGGCTAGACCGCGGGATCCACCCGACCGATACACTGTGCCACTCGACGAAAAATGTAGCCAGTACAGCGAGAAGGGAGGGAGGGGGTGCAGTAGGAAGAGGCGAGAGCAACCGCCGCTGGAAAATTTACACGCATCACGAGGGGGCCGCTCGGTCATTCGCTATGCTGAATGCGGAGGGTTAAAAGAGCATCGCTAATGGCCCTGCTCGGTTATTTTGTGGATTTTTGTAATACGAACAGGACGCTCTTTTACTCTCTCTCCACTGGTCTCTACTCTTTCGTTTTTTTTTTTACCGAGCGAACGTTTTTTTTTTTTGGTCTTTCGATCTCTGTTTCACGGGCTTTTGCGTTGCCGCACTCATCGCCGCTACCATGTTGTAGCGATTCTTTTTTTTCCTGTTCGGCATTGAATCTACATCCCAGTGGATTATCCACGAATACATTGTTGGAATACCGTTTGATCGGTTAATAACAATGATTGGCTGCCGATTATATGCTGTATCGATTTTTTTTTTTCAACAATGTCCATTTTTTTTTTTTTTTTCAACAATGGCACTCGCGATAGTGCCGATTGGACAGGAGAATTTTATCAAGTTTGGCAGGCGATACTTCGATGGGGAGAACGATACGCGTAATATCTTGAGCCCTAACGCGAACACTGGATGCCATATGGATTCAAAAGCGGTTTTTTTTTTTTTTGGTTACGGTAAAGGAACGAAATAGTATATTTTGCAACTTTTACGGGTGGGACAACGATTTTTTTAATGAAATCATTGAATTTTTTATCGAATCATATTGCCCGATTAAAAAAATTACTTTTTGCATTTCAATTTTGAAAAATTGTACAGATCGCGAACTACATTTTTCCATAACATTATCGCGAATAGCCGATTCGCGTGTAAAAAAAAATATATTATCGTGAGTCTTCATCATCGTATAGCCAATCCAACATGTTGAACCGAACACCCAAAGGTTACACCAAATCATCAATCAAGTTAACAATGACTTCGACCCAAAAAATATATGAGGGCAAACGGTGATACCGAACGACCTTGCGCAACGTCACGCTAACCCACTGAAATAGATAGTTGCCATCAAGGGCACAGAGTGCGGGGAACGTTTGGAGCGGAGTGGTGGCGGTAGCCAGTGGTGATCGCGGTGATCGTGGTGATGCTGGGTGATGTCGGGTTGCGGAGTGGTTCAGAACAGTATTGGCTGTTCTGGAGAACCGCAAGAACACAGCCGATGGTACGGGTTGCAAAACGACGAAGAGAAGGGGGGGTAGGGGATAGGTGGGGGTAAAAGCGGGATCGCGAGGACTATACGAAATTTTCGTCGATACATCGCGGTGCTAACAAACCGAACGAATCACGAGTGTACGGATGGACAGGCCGCGTTTTTTGCCATTGCCAACCCGCCCACCCAGTAACTCGTCCCTCTTTAATCCCCTCTCCCCTCACCATTCTCGCGCTTTTTCCCTGTTTAGCAACATGGAAACTCTGTATAAAAACGTCTACAAGAGTCATAAAGATAGAGCAGCTAATAACAATGGTGAGGCGGGGTGATGAGCTGCAGAAGTATAGAAAAGAGTTCAGTTAAAATTCGCAACATTCAACCAGCCTCGCTGAATGACCGCTGTGCCGCCACCGGCGCCTCCCCTCATCCCTCCGGTTCACATACGCCTCAACGGACAGAATGCAAGAGCGAGCGAGCGAACGAATGAACGAACGGGTGAGTGGACAGACCAGATGAAGAATGAGTGGAACAGAGGCGGATGAAAAGCACGAGACTGACAGTAGCTCAGCGTACTTCGAAAATTTTCAACCCTCCCCATCCCCATTCTACTACCTACCCCCCCGGTTCGTTTTTACCCCGCGTTCAACGGCACCGCGACTACGGCACCGTCAGATCAATGGGGGTTGCTAACACGCGTAGGTATGTATGTCCACGAACGAACGAACGAATGGATGGATCGACGGATAGACGGAAACTAGTCCGCCAGCCTGGTTGCATGCATATTTGCGTTTACCAACGAAGTAGCAGCGAGGGCCACTGTACGATGATGTAGGGCAGTTTTTTTTTTTTTTTTTTTTCGAAAGATTTTATCAGCGTTTTTCGATGACAATTAAAGGCTTTGAAGAAATATTAAGATAAAGTATTGAGATAAAATAAATAAAAAATTGCATTGTGCTGGATTTCGCGTAATTATAAAAAAAGCTCCACTTTTTCGTTAAATTTGAAAAAAAAAAAAAAAAAAAATGAAACAACATATTCATCTCAATAATTTTTTTTTTTTTTTTCGAAGTTTTTATCAGAGTTTTTTTGCAATAATTAAAGACTTTGGTGAGCCATGAAATTGTTGAATTAATCAATTTTTTTAATAAATTTCGTATCTTGCATAATTTATAATTGAAAAGTTGCTTCAATTTTTCGTAACGTTGAGATTGTGTTTTTTTTTTTTTTTTCAAATAACCTATTTTACCGAATGATGCTTTTTTTTCGAAGAGAATGGAACTCGACGTTTTTTTTTATACGGAATAAGAATACCGCGGTGGAATGTTTGATTTAATTGCTTAATCACTTATTTCGTAACAGGATTATTACAGTTTAATGCAATATTTGCGAAAAAAAAATAAAACAAATAAATGTGAAGATAAATCGGAAATAAATCAATTGGAGAGTCAGAGGATCTCGTGCGAGGTGTATTGATACGCGCATTTATCGGAGCGATAACTACACAATATTTTACTAAAAAAAAAAATTTATAAAATGGACATAACCTCAATCTCAATGTTTAGAAAAATATTGCATACGCGAATCTCCTTTCACAAATGATTTTATTTCTCTCGTATTATTATAGTCAACTTACCTTCCATCGCTGCCTATACCGGTCGAATCTCTCGAGTACTGATTGCGAAGCTCCGCGTCGATCAGTGGAGGTCCGGTCTCGTATGACCGGTTATCTGGAGGTGGTTTAGGATTGGCGTCCAATCGTAGTTCCGATTCAGCGACTCCTAAAACAATACACGGCTGATTACTCGATAACTCTGGCGAGGGAAGGGGGAACAACGCGGGGATGGTTACCGAGGACAGGGTTGGTGCTACATACATACTATAACTACAGTGCCGAGTTCGAAGCTTTCTATCTCGCTTCGGCTTTCTATATGGCCGCATCGCAGGCTTTGCAATTCATACGCAACGGAATTACCGGTTCACGCTCCACCGGAGCCGCGTAGTGAACGCGTACACGCGCTTTCCTGTCTGCTTCTATATAGATACATATGTATACAGGCAATGCAAGGTCTGTGTAAGTGCAATAGAAAGCCTCCACAGTGCCGATACAGTGTGCGAACAGCACAGCGGCAGAGTTGAGCGAAGCTCGCGCGCGGTCCAATGCTAATGGCGTTCGATCCAATATTCTTATCGGGCCTATCGAATTATCCTTCATCATGCTCACCGGCGTAATATCTCGCGAGCGCATTCGATATACCTTTCGTATAGATCGATAATATCGTCAAAGCTCCCGCGCCCCCACCTGGCTTCTCTCATTAACTATGGACGTATCTCACTTTTTATTTTTATCCCTTTTACCTTTTTTTTTTTCGCAATTTATTTAGGAAACAATTTGTTACGGAAGCGACGAATGAAATTACCGTACTGAAAATTTCATCGAAATTTTTCGCGTACGATAATTTTTGGGAGTTCTATAGGACGAGGGGATTACAACGATGTATATTTTATCCAGAAAATAAAAGTGATTTTATTTTTTTTTATGAACAAAACAAAATCGTATTGTTGACTCCACACGATTGTTTTTCACAATGGTGTTCTCCGATCATGTAGAAAAAAAAAATGCGACTCCAATTATAAAAAAATTGTTGAAAAATTGTAAAAAAAAATGAAGTGAATTTTTTATTTTTTTTTGCATCATCGTAAATAAAACTTTTTTTTTTCAATTATTTTTTTCCAAAGATCGATAAAAAAACCAGATTACCGATTTTTAAGGTTACAACGGCAATAACTAATCGATCACGAAAATTATTGGGTCGATCGGAAGTATTTCGGCACTCGGAAAAAAAAATCCTCCCTCAAGCGGCAGACTCCACTCCGCCAAGAGTTAAGAGCCGCCGCCTACAAAGTTACGTAGGCAAAAGAAAAATCGGCGTTCTCTGAGGGATTTTGTCGGATCTTCTTTAAATCGGATTTACGCGAAGATTGTCGGAAAGCGATACACCGCGGGTCGCTTGAAATCGCTACCTTCGACTAATCTGTTTGTTCAACATCTTCGCTCGAAGATCCATGTCGCCCGCGGCAAATCTCGAACTGACAACCCTCTGGGAATATCTGCATCGTTCAGCTTCTTTATTTATTCTTTTTTTTTATTTCTTTGATCTCAATTTTTTTACATTTGAAGCGCGATTTATTATTAATTTTATTGTTTTATTAAATTCCTGGTCCTTCCTTCTTTTTTTGGTCCTTTTCGATGTTTTTTTTCTCAAAGTCATGGGTATGATAATTCGCCGAAAAATGTTGGTACCGAAAAATGACTCTCTAAAGGGTTGTTAGGGGTTCTGTTAGGTCGGAAATATATTTAAAAAGCACGTAAAAAATACATAAATCAGAGCTAACAAAATATTTTATGATTTCATCTAAGATGGGGGAAGGGGCACGCGACTGGTGCGCGTAACTCGAGTTGAAAGAAAAATAGACATGAAAAAGCGGACAGGATAAAAGCAAGAAAACCGGCGTGGATTGCGATGTTAAACGCGGAAAGAAAGATTAGCCGTCGCAGCTTCGGTAACTGATCCTCTCAATCCCTCTCGGCGAGAATCTTCACTCATCCGCTCGAGCATAAAACTCTATTCTTCTTTTTTTTTCGTATTCGTTCTTTACATTTGCGGAATCGTGCATTCGCGATGCGCGCGGCTGCACGGTGGGTAACCTATGCGGGAAGACGTTTTTTTTTTTTTTTTTTTTTTTTTTTAATTTTTTTTCGGCTCCTATCCTGTCTTTTTTTCTTGTTTTCGGTTCTTATTTTTCAGCAGAGAATAAGTACTCGAAGTGGAAGGAAATAAGGAGACGACGAAAGAAAAAAAAAGATGTTGGGGGAAAAATGGATGAAGAGGGAACGAATAAGGGTAAAAAGAGGCGCGTAACGTAGAATCCCCTTATAGAACCACTGGGATCAGTGTTGCCCCTCACGCACCCTCGAGACCATTGTCCCGTACATCGTCGTTCACCTGATTTAACGCAGACACTGCCAATCGCGGGGGGGAGTGATATCTGACAGATGTTCCGTACATTTGGACCGACGACAAGTTTGAAAAGACCAAGGGACACGCGGTGGCAGCGTCGAGACGCCAGTTTTTACAAAAAAAATTTAATCTATCTTCTCGGGGGCTTTGGTCGGTATCGGAATTCCGAAAGCTCGAGCATTTTTTCAAAGATATTTTTGGATTTTTTTTTGCACCTTTGTTTATTTATTTCTCTCATTTTTTTAGTTTCAGGGCGAAAAAAATGTCTTAATTAACCCCTCAGCTATGAGAGATTCTTTGCTGATCATAAATAATCCTTTTTTCGCCCATAACAACGATAGAGAATTTGATAAAAAAAATTCTCCGGAAATAATCGAAGATACGACACTTCAAAGGAACTCTATTTTTTTATATTGTTTTTTATTTATTTATTTTTTTTTTCTATTCTTCGCATACCGCGGGAACAATTTTTTACTCTGGAGCGCCTAGTGAACTGCGGTTCCTGGAGGCTCAACAAAAACTTCCAGGTGCGGATAGAAAGCGAGTGAAATAGCTCGAGGGGAATCCCCCTTTGGTTATGTTTACACACGCAAACATTTATCTATGGGCTATAATGCGGACGAAAAAAAAAAAAACGAAGGCGTACGAAGCGGCTAATCTGGGGATTGTCATGAAGCCACATTGGCTCTTCTCGCTCCTCGTTTATTTCGACTCCGTGTTTATTTATTTTTGATCAAAGATCGTTATTGCAAGAGGATCTGTAATGGTACACCAAAAGTGGGATTAGAACCTCTCGTGTTTGTGTGTCAAACGCAACATCAATTTTTTTTCTTGTAGCGAATCGTTATCCTCTCGAGAAAAACGCGAATACAAGAGGATAAAACAGATTTCAGGACCCTTATTTCATTGTGCTATCGTATCTCTCCTTCTTACCGATCTTATTTCCAGTATATCAAATACTTTTGTTTGTCACCTTCAGGCGAATTCGGGATTACGGAGATCAACAATGTCATATCTACTGGAACATTGTCGATGTAACTAAAATAGAGATCACTGGATGTACAACTTTATTATCCAAACTTAAGGCACATGTCCCCGTTGCCGACTCCTGAATCACCCACCCAACTGTACCAAAATACACTCGAAAAAAAATGGTCATTAAACGGAAGATGGACGTGAATGGGGCCATTTATCGTTACCTCCTTGTAAGCAGCAGAGTAAAGTCTCCAAAAATAAATTTGCTACATACCAAAATTGACGATTTTCTATGTGCCAATTGTGTGCCTAAATTAAATGGAACAAAATGGCTAAAAATCTCGGATGAGCGTTAAATTTTATTTGGTGTTTATGTGTTCAAAATTGATGATTGGTCATCGCCTATTGTAATCGAATCAGTATTTTGAAGAAAATCTTCACGGAATCGATAAATGTGAAATGCGAATATCCTTCGGTCCTCTATGCATGCGGTAACTCCCTCCCGACACCCAAGTGAATTGGGCTTTCGAGCAAAGTGCCGAACATAAAGGAGAATAATTGTACTTGCGAAGGGCGTAGGTTTGAGGACATAGCCGAGGATATCTCCTCTGTTACGTTCCAGTGTCATTGGGAATGGCTCATTGGGCGAGGATTGGATGGCGAGTCTTGCAATGTACCGGAGGAACGGAGGACGGGTTGCCCTATTGCCTCATTAATGCCTCTCGGCTGCTGGCAGCAAGGCGTCTCCCACCCATATCTGGTTCGTCCCTCCGTTTCACTCCTCGGACGATATCGTAACCATATCCTGGTTGCCGTCAATTCAACCCTCGAAGCTCCCAAACCCCGAAGCCAAGCGACGGTGAAGCGCAAAGGGTTCCGCTGCTCCGAGACTAACTCCAAAGTAAGGTCACCCAATGGCAATTTCCGGTAGCCACCTTGGCTCAATGAAATTCACATCGGGCAAAACTGAACGCAGAAGAAAGCGAACTTGGGGTCTCTCTCTTTCTCTTCGCTTGGCGATACTACCACCGATTCGTGGTGCCCGGCGAGTATCTCAAAGAAAACGGTCATTCCCAGTTACGTCGGAAATTGAAAATCGAACGTACTTTCAAGCGAGCGAAGTTCCATCGCAATTATAGAAAGCGCTTTGGTCGATATTGTTTCAAACATCGAATACTTGAGCTTTGTGGTCGATATCTCCTGACTATAGAATCTTGGAGTTCAATTCAGTCGATACTAATGGCTTCCTAACAATAAAAATTAATAAAAAATTCTAAAAATCGAAGTAAAGGTGCCATTTGGTGCCATTTCGGTAGCGGCTGTTCTAAAGAAGGTTCCACGCAATTTGAATAATTCTGCAATTCGTTTTTAGTTATTTTCTACTTTATCTCATCCATCGCCCGGTCCTCATCGTTGAGCGAACATTGTAACTTGTTCGGATACTGGAAGCCGGCAGGGATTTACTCTCGCAACAATTCTCTCACGCCACGATCACCGTTGAATCAGAAAGGACCCTTCGCATCGAAAACTAACCTAACTACCAAGTGTTCGAAGGTCCCTGCTTTTCTCCCGCCGTCTACGAGAAAGGGATCATCGTCGTAGGCTCTTCGCTAACGGATCTATCGCGTTTCTAGGGGTGACGACGACGTTTCGCGTCTTCTTACCCCCCGTTCGCAATGGTTACTGGCAACGGTGTTAATTCCATTTTAACCTTCGCTCGAAACTACCCTCTAAGACCGTCTGAATATTTAATGCGCATCCCTTAGCCTTCGCACTTTGCTTCCCTTCCCAGCTTTCGTCGATGTTTCTCGAGCTTCGATACTCAAACGGAAGAGCTACAACGGCACATAGATTCCTAGTTTTAGTTCATCGACGTAAAAAGAAATGATGAATTGGGAAAACTAATAGCCAACGAAAAAATCCTACAATCTTTCAACTATTATCGGTAATTACAGTCGTTTCTGCAAACGATTTCTTCATTAAATTATGTAGACGATCGACTACGAGAGATCGGCATAAATCCAAATTTACTACTCAACAATCGTAATGATAAAAAAAAAAAATGTCGAATTGATTATTTCAAAAATTGTTTATTTGGGAATTGCCACCCTGAAAAAAAAAGGTTCGGATATTGCTGTATCCAGAAGTATATCGTGTCGATAGTATATCATCCACATTGAGAGAAGAGAAACGGGCCACAGAGGTTACGGGCGAGCAGTCGCCGCGAAGCTTACCAATAACCCACCCCCCTCTCCCTCCCCTTCTCCATCCAGCGTGTACGGTCCTTAATTCGAGTCAAGATTACAAATTGATTCCGTAGCAGTCTGTATATGAATCAGGCGTCACGTGTGCGGGACGCACCCCTCGGACACGTACTACTACTGTAGTGTAACAGCGCACCATACAGCATGCAGTAGTACTAGACGTACGGCGTGCACACGCGTTCTGTTCAGCTCCGATCACAGCGGGGGGCGGGAGGAATGGGACAGAGGGCTACCGACTACCCCGTTTCACGCCATTCCATCCACACATCTCCCCTCCCCCGTGTCGCTGTACACCCCGTATTATGGTACAGTTTCCGCGCAAAGTTTTCATCGATTTTGAGCCTTGCAACCGGTTCGCAGCTCGCCGAATACGCCGCTTTGTAATTTCTTTGCACGCGCTTTCGATGTGCGTTTCTATTTATCGCGACGG
This sequence comes from Buathra laborator, assembly GCA_934046635.1. NCBI lineage: Eukaryota > Metazoa > Arthropoda > Insecta > Hymenoptera > Ichneumonidae > Buathra > Buathra laborator. The sequence goes on from OW203897.1 coordinate 17,439,441, forward strand.
TTCTTCACTCGAGGTGAAGATTTAAAAAAAAAAAATTACATTAATCTGTAATTCTTGACTGATATTTATTTATTTGTTTATTCACTCAAATATTTATTTACTTAATTAATTATTTATTTATTTTTTTATATCATGTATGTGGGACCGTATTCGATAAGAAATTTGTTTAGTTGACGATATTTCAACGAGGAAAATGTAGAGAATCGGTTGTATGTTATTTCGTACTGATATTTCGAAGCTCCAGTGTAGCTGAGTACAAGATCTATCAAGAGAGAGCGAGAGAAGGCCGCGCGAAGACGAAGATACGAAGGGAGCGAGAGCTAAATCACGAAGGCACACTCGCGCCGCATGATGGATGCCCCCTGGCTATTATTACGCTGACGCCTAGTACAGCAACGGTAGGAATAACAGCCCCCTTGCGTGCGTGGAAGCACGAGAAATAGCGCGATACATTCTGAAGAAAACCAAAATGTCGTACCCCAACCCCAAAATTCGACTCGCTACGTGACAAATCTTGATTGAACAATTTTCCTCACGGGACACGCGTCACACGCGGTTGTGCTGACGCATTATTATTTTTGTTATTTTTTATTTTTTTTTTTCGATAACGAAGGGTCCTGTGCAATGAGAACTTAAAACAGGGCATTCGTTCTTTCGTGTAAAGTACAAAGTAAAGCGAACCAAAAAAGGAACAGAAAGCATCGGAGTTCCGAAAGACGCGGAGAAGGAGAGAAAATGATCAGAGACTCAAGGGGGTAGAATAGGGGGTGGGATGGGGCGACAAAACGAGAGAAAACGGAAACAAAGAAGGCGAGATATGTGTAGACATTCAGTATGGCGTCGCGTCCGGTTCGCTTACCGCACACAATGCACTACCCCTCCCCCGTGTTAACTTCTGTGTGCATCGTGTGTGCAACCCTTTTCAGCCATCTTCCTTTTCACCCTTTGCCTTGCATTCCTTCTTGCTTGGTACCCACCCTCAACCCCCCAACCCCCTTTTTTCTTTGCCTAAAGCTTTCGGGCTCTATTTTTTATCTTTAACAACACGCAATCCCCCACCCCGCACTTGTTTGCCACTCTTTTCGTCGTTCCGTTTGTTCTTTCTTCCTTCCTTCCGCGCTTCTTTCCCATTATCCGAATTGCAATGACTCCGATGACAAGCAGCGCCCTTATGCCTTACCCCGTTGATACATTACCATTTTCCGGTGGACAGCTCCTCGCTTCATCGCGTATCGGATACCATTCCAAGATTTATATGCTTTTCCTATTAATTTCGACGATTCAAACTTTATAGAATGATTTTTAATAAATATACTTTTTTTATAAATATAATAAAAAAAAATGTAATATTATTTTTTTTTTATAAATAATAAAAATAATGTAATTTGATAAAAAAACAAAATTTTATCGTAATCGATGATAGAAAATCGAAGACAAATGATAAAAAAAATCCAAATAATTTTTTTTTTTTTTTTTCGTGAAATTTCTTATTTTTGCGAAAATGTAATTTTACGTTTTCCGAAATTCGCGAAATCTTGCGCGTTTCGCGTTTCCTGCTCCGCCGACGACCTGCTTTGCTCCCCCCACTATCCTATTCTCATTGTACAGACGCAGCCACGCGTTGTGTACTGCACAATCGCTCAGTGTGTTTACTCGTCTCTTTACTATGTTCAACGGTTCTTTATCCGTCGACGGATTCTTTAGGTGTTCTCAAACACACAACACGGGTAGGCACTACGAGATATTAAAAACATTTCCGAGTCTCGTTGTTGTTCTCACGCGAAAGGTTAGACGTATGTAACATCCGGTGGTATATCCTTTAGCGGGCAACGACGAGGAAACGTAATCCGACGGATTGACGCCGCGCCCCCTCTCTCCCCCCCTTTGCATCCACGAACTCATTCGTCGTTTACATCTTTTTTTTTTTTTACTGTCTTTCAGATCCCGTAGCGGCGCTAATGTCTTCCTACAATCAGTCCCCCGAGAGTCGTGAATTGTTGCCTATCGTTGCTGCTGCATAATCAGACATTAGCCAAACGCGACTCAACGGTGTGATTGCAACAGTGTTCGAATTTCTATAGTTTTTAGTTCATAAGCTGCATATTAGCGCGAATCGTAACTGAATTTTTCTTTTTATAAAAATCGGTATTACATTTTTAAAAATTGTTTTCATTCGTTTTTTTTTTTTCGGGTACATCGGGCAATAAAAGAAGCGTTGTATTTTAGAAAAAATTGTTCGAAATTTTGGGTGAAAAACTTATTAGAAATATTTTTATATTTTGTAAAAAAAAACGGTTTTTTGGTTTTTTTTTTACTTGCGCCATTTTAAAATTAATTATTGACACGATAAATTACATTCCTATTTTCGTCGGAAAGCTGCATCATTCCCCCGACTCTTCCAGGTTCAACGTTACAATGTACTCTCTCTGTAGGTAATATGGTTTACGAGAATAAAAAAAATGTATAGTGCGCGCATTGAGGGAAAAAAAAATTTAAGACCGATTGGTCGTTCTCCTCGAGGTCGACAGTCGCTAAAGAAATGGGCGCAATGGTCGCGTGGCCCGAAAGAAAACGTGAGTCAAACGAAGAAAAGAGGGAAAGTAGACGCGCGTTGTGAACCACCATTGGGACGAGTCTTGAGGCGGGACAACGGAGAAAAAAATCGGGTTAATCTCGTTATAATCCCCGGGCGCGTTCGGGGGCCTCCGCAATACTTACGGCTATAAAACTCGTAAAAACATTTTTTTTTTTCAAGGACGACGGTGGGTTTGCAAGTCAACGGTAACTAACCTCTATTTCCACCGTTCGTGCCGGTCAACGCGTGAAAGCGACGCGTCCAATTTCACTGCTTCTTTCTTTCCCTCTCGACCTCTCGAAATTATATATTCTTCGGACAATTTTTGAAATATCGATATTGACGAATTTTCATAAGAAACTTTGATATCGATCGATAAAAAAAAAAAAACAACAACAACTCGCCAACGATTGACGAATTTATTAAATAAAAATTGACGATAATTAACTACTAATACATTTGTTATTAATTAATTTATTTAATTTTCTGATTTTTAAAAATTATTGGTTGTTCGCCAGTATCCCATCCTCTCGTAAGCTCATCGAGAAAGTCGTCCGGTAACGCTGAAAGGGAGACAATTGGGCGAATGGAAACGACATCGTGGCGTACGCGATCTCGAAATATTGATAAATCATTCCACATTTTCATAGATCCCGTTTCAACCGAAAATTTCAATCCTTTCCCAGTATTTAAATTACGAGCAAATATAACAATCGAACTCCTGGAATTTTGGGTTTTCCGACTACTACACAGCTTCTGCCTAAAATGACGCTAATTGTACGCTATAAAAATACGCGGCGTGGCGAACAATTCAATTTTATGATATTTTATCGTATTCGTATTTGGACGGAGAACGGGAAAAGGAAGAGCCTTCGATGGACGGTGAGAGGTTTCGAGGCAAAATTTCACATGCACACCGAGGTATCGGACGAGTAACGTGAACCCTTTACTGCCAACACAAAAACACCCTTTACGATGATATAGTGCACGGCACATCGCACAGAGGAATCGACGAAGCGAAATGGACAATGGACGGGAGTCACTCCTTTGTTTTCCGTCTAAACAGAAAATGCAATAAACTCACGTACTGAGGTCGGAGGCCGCATGCCGAGGGAAATAATAGAAAAATTCGAACATCCAACCGATGGCGATATAGCACCGCGCGAGTTCGTTTATTCGTGATGCAGTGCGAAGGGGAGCCCTTCGGAGCGGTCGTCGACCAGTCTAAACTGACCTACAAATTCAAAGGGTTGACCCGATGGTATATAAAAATGAATATAAGACGAAGGCAAAGGGTCTCGAATCCAAAGGATCAATGAAAATTACTTTCCTACGGAATGAGAGAATAATGTTTTCAGCTTCGTTTTTAATTTTTTTTAATTTCATTAAAATTAGCAATGCGTATTAATCATTGAATAATAATTATAATGAAATTTTTTTTTTTTTAATAAATTGCCTTTTTTCTCGATAATAATTATAATTGACGACTAAAAATTTGACCGATACTACGTGACGAGATCGATAAATTTTTAACGTCGAAAATCTTAATGCAATCGATAGATCGATATAATAATCATCCGCAACATCGTGCAATAAGGTACCCTGCGGCGCAACGCCAATTCTATGCCAATTTCTTTATAAACTGCGTTGCAGGTCGGAGCGTAAAAGGGTTGTACTGTTTTATAGTACCGAACGGAAGTATGGAACTCACGGGAATACTTTGTCGATGTGTATACGCCGGCAGCACCGTGTCATATCGTCAGGACGGTCTCTTCGGCGGTAATTCTCTTGTTCCCTATGAACAATATCGACTTTTCCGGCACGCCGGTCCCTTTGCTGTGTTTGTGAGCGCAAATGCAATGCCAACCATCGATACTTTCTGTCTTCCACTTTTCACCCCCTCTTCTCCTCCTCATCCGCCCTAACTGACGGAATTGGCAAACTACTCTTTTGCGCGAAAATCGGTGAAACGAGGACCGTGCAATAAATCTCTGTTTAGCTGTACGCCTGACTGGGCTTCTGTGCTCAGCGGTAGAGATTCCGACCCTTGGAAGTACGTTGCCGAAAACCAGCTTTCCCCACTCCGACAAACGCACGCGTTCTCGATGTACCGTGCTTCAAGCTTTGTTTCCGTAGTTCTGACTATCGTTATTTCGAAATATACGCTTCGCAGGCTTCCTTCGCGATTAAACAATTCGATAAATGAAAAAAAAAAAAAAATCATTTCTACTTCGGAGCCTTGCAAGGCGTCGATCGGCGATACATCGATTTTGTCGTAAAATATCATCTGTTTATTTTGTCTTCATAAAAAAAAAATACCAATTTTTGTGTATCGAACGAAAAATGAAAATAACAAAACTTTTTTATTTTGTAGATCCGATTTTGTAGATTTTTTGTAGAATAATAATAACAGTAGTAAAAAATGGGTCGATAATCGCTGTACGGAACTTACGAATTGCGTTTAAAAATAAAATCATTTAATTAAAATATAATAACAATAATAAAATGAAAATATTCATTAAGTATGTAATCCATGCGACGGATTAAAATTCATAAACTCGTGAATTGGGCTTACAATGGGCGTGGTAAGTTGAGGAAAGTTGAACGCGGAAAAAGGCTGTAGTACCGCTGTTCGAGAGCGTGAATAGCGAGAGCGAAAATAATGGAGAGGGGAAGGGGGGCCCCGGAATATCGAGACCCCCCGCCGTACTGGGATACTTTTCGATCCTTCGCCTGTCCAAATATTGTCATGGATTATCCGAGGACTCGCTTAGTCTTATCCCAAAAGCTGTGTACCACAATGTCAAACTTCTCCACCCACTATCCGCCTAACCTCTCCGCGCCAAATGCGTTGCCGTTTTCCACGGCCAACATTTTCGGCATCGTAACGAAACTCTTAACCCTTTACTCTTCGGATTATACGTATAGTATAGCGAATGTATTATACCGACGAGCCGAAAGGGTTAATAGATTCTCGAAAACGTTAATTTCACGAGATTAGAGAAAGATACATCGAGGGAATGGTAAGGATGAACGAGGCAAACGTTTGGAAGGCGTGTTTCTTCGACAAATGGAGGTTTGTCTGTTATGATTACAGCGGATTAATCTTTTGTCCGATGGGGATTTAATGCCGGAGGCTCGATTAACGTTAATCCCTTAAACTCGTAATCCGTAACTCGCTAATCCCTGTATGTAACTCGATGATAATGAATATCTGTGATACCCGCTGAAAGTCGATGAGATGTCGAATTCGAATAAAAGGACGAAAAAAAAAAAAAAAATACGAATGATCTCGCGAAGTATATTTGGAAGACTACATTTTATCGAAGTTCGGGCAAAGTACCAAAAAGGTACCCCGGGCGTTCGAAATTATTTTTTGACGCAATGAATTGCAATGAAATGCGGATTATCGAGGTTTCATTTTTTTTAAACAAAATTCAAAATTTCGAAATTTTTTACTCCATTTTTTTTCTTTTGCAAATGTGTGATGTTTCATTGAAAATTTTATTTGAAAAATGTCAAAAACGTGTCAAAAGATTTTTCCAACGAAATACAGGTTTTTGTATTTCTGAACGTTTTCGTTTGCGCGTTTTGTTTCCCCATCGCTTCTATAGAGCGCACGCGGGACGACGATCGCAACGTCGAGCCGTTGTATACCGACGATGCACCGTTGCAAGACTCTCGGTAAAATCATTTTATTTTATTCTATTTATTATTATTACTATTATTATAAATAATAAGAAGTATGGAACAAGTACTCCGAAAAAAAAAAAATTTAAATACTTCTTCAGCTAATTCAGGATTATCCGTGTTAAAATGAAAGAAATACAAGGAAAATTTGGCGAGGAAAAAAAAAAAAATTCGAGTGATATACGAAGAAATTCGTTTTCAGGTTGTGTTATACTGGAGTAAGAAAGGCGCGTGGCCGAGAGACGTCGACGTAGCGAGGCAGCATGGAAAGCAACGACGGTACACACCGGGGGGGAGCGTCGAGAAGGGAGAAACGATGCTAAGGCAGCGTCAAGGAAGCGAGGAAGCAAGGAAACGCGGAAACAGGCAGCCAAGTTGAAGCAACCCCTCGGGGTTGCTCGGGCGCGCGCGAGCAACCCTTAAGCTCGGTTAGGGGTCGAAGGCGGCGAGCCGCTGAGGCCACAAACACGACCGCTGTCCTCATTGGTCGACGCGTATCCGCTGGGTGGGGCTCTAGGAAAAAGTGTGGTGGGGATAAAAATCCCCCCTAAATAGCTGCGACCGCGGACGCGAAAAACTAGACTCCGCTGAGCCGGCAACGAGTGCGCGTCGCAACATACTTTTCGAACCCCGGGTTTTGTGTCCGCCTGTCCGTTTGGCTGGCCGTTGTGTGCGCGGCTTCACGATACAACACACTGGATTACCAAATACTCTATACGCGTACGCAACTCGTGTATACATATATATATGTATATATATAGAGATACAAAAATAGTGTCGAATAAACGAGTTCAACCGCAAATCTTTGGATAAAGTGCGTGAACTTGAAAAAAAAAAAGTGATTTTTTTTTTTTTTTTCGTAAAAAAAAAAAATACGTGGTGAAGTGTTTTTTTTTTTCTTTTCGGAGTTATTCGATAATTTTTATTTGTTTTTTCTTCGAAAATTTCGTTGAAAAATAAATAAAACGATTGTTCGGGGGATTGCGAAGGATTTAAGGAGATAACGAAGGGAAAATAAAAAAAATGCATTTACCGGAGGGACCACTCAGCATGGAGAGCTTCAGCGCTATACACGATACCCTCAGTGCATGCCACGGGGATCTCGTGCAGACCGGAAGTCCGGCTATACTGTGCACCGCACTACCGACACACTGGCGATCGAACAAATCTCTGCCGATCGCTTTCAAGGTCGTCGCCCTCGACGACGTCAGCGACGGCACTCTCGTCACAATTCGCGCCGGTAACGATGAAAATTGTTGCGGCGAATTGAGAAATTGTACCGCGGTAATGAAGAATCAAGTTGCCAAATTTAACGATCTTCGATTCGTCGGACGCAGTGGAAGAGGTAAAAATTACAAAAATTTGCGAAAAAAAAAAATATGAATACGAAAAAAAAAATTTTGAGATGAAAATTTTCCAAAAATTTGAGATAAACTAATCATTTTTGTTTTTTTATCTTGTTGCAGGAAAATCGTTCTCACTGACGATACAGATAAGCACCGTTCCCTTCCAAGTCGCGACTTACACCAAAGCGATCAAAGTTACGGTCGATGGTCCCCGAGAGCCCCGATCCAAGTCGAGTAAGTAGATCGTTACATTTTTGAAAAAATTTGAAAAAAAAAAAAAAAATCATTTTTACGAATTTCCAAATATATATTTATTGGAGTAATCATCGGCGAGTCGGTAAAATCAAAATAGCGCGCAGTCCATAATTCGGTTGACTTGGAGTCGAGAGAATTTTCGGGGTTATGTTCGGGAGGTCGGGGGGCGTATAATTATCAGGCAGCGGCTCTGGCCAGCTTCTGGCGGACCTCAAACCGCGACGGCGGTCGCATACGGAGCATTCGCGCGGCTTGTCCCCGCGTACGCTTATATCCCGCCTTCCTCCGCGTCGTATAGTCGGGAAAACCAGTTAAACGGCTACGCGGACAGACGAAAAATACGCCAACGCTTGTGAGCATTAAAAGAAAAGAAATATTGGGGTCGAAAACATTTTATTCGTTCTCAGAAACGAGAAAAACTTTCGCATAGTCACGATTATTTTTCGCGTTCGAATTGAAATTAATTTTTTTTCGATGTATTTTCGTCTTATAAAAAAAAAAAAAAAAAATATTTAGTTCGCAAAAAAAAAAAAAAATTACGAGAGAAAAAAAAAGTTTTCTATTCAATTTTGAAAATTTTTCAAGTTTATTTTATTTTTTTCGATACTAAAAAAAAAAAAAAAATTAATTTGCGTCGATAGTACGAACGATAGCTGCACGTGTTCGACTAGCGAGACGATCTATATGCCGGCATCCTTTAAAATTGTAACACAGTTTATTTAACGAATCATCGCCGAGGCGCGATTGGTCGCGGAGTCACTAAAGTCCCGAAGCAGTGTTTATTGGCCTCGGGCACCGTTCGGCTTCGTTCTATGCGGCAAAGAGAGGAAAAGCCGCCGCGAGACGCGTCGGGTTTCTGTGTCTTCGTGCGTTCGTTAGGTTTGTTTATATCTTCCCGCATATGGCGGTAGCATGTGCGCCGCAAAACGCAACTAAATGATCCCCGCCGTCGCCGCGTCGACCATAACAGCGAGAATGATTTTCCACGATCCGCTCGGCGTGCGGGTGTAAGTATATCCGTACGAACGCGAAACGGTTAACGGGGACTTTGTTATCGTCGTCTACCCTCGCGGAGAGAGAGAGAGACGAGGATGCGACCGACCAACTTGGTAGATCGTTATTTCACTTTTATCGCATCGTTAGAATGTTTTTTTTTACTTCCGTCTCGTTTGTCGGGAATTTTTTTTTACTTCGCACCGTCGCGGCTACGAATCTCGGAAAACTTATTTTTAGTCAAAAGACGAAGTCGCGAATGTATATAAAAAAAAAAAAAAAATTCGATTAAATTTCTCATTTTTAATCGCAATTAATCGAACGGCGTTATTAATAAATTTTTTTTTTTTTTTTTTACAGATTATCAGTACGGACCCGGATTCCCCGGTTTGGGACTCTTGAATCCGTGGCTCGACGCGGCATACCTGGGACACGCCTGGCATTTGCCTCATCCTGCGCTAGTAAAAGGTAAGCATCGATATACTTATTTTGAAAAAAAAAAAAAAAAAAAAATCTTTTAATTATCTCGCGGCGTAAAAAAATAAATACGAAAAAAAAGAGCGATATACGGGATCGTATCGAATGAGAAGATGGCGAGTTTCGGTTTAGTGCCGACATGACTATCGATTCGTCAGTGTTGGCCTCTGTACGCGATGATTCATACACGACTGGACCGAGGGTTGAGCCCTTCAGGCTCCCTTTCTCACAACGACGGAGCGAGATGGATATAAATTCATTCGTCCCCCCCGTCAAAACGAACCCCTGCTGCATCCCTTCCCTCTCGCTGTAGCAACAATGCACGTTGTCTTGGACGTTCGTAACAAACCCCCATCCGCTCTGATTCTCATTCGATTCGACAAAATTGCCCTCAACAATAACAAAAAAAAAAAAAAATCGTGTAAATAAATAAATAGCAATAGATAACGATAAAGTGCCAAAAGCGAACAAAACGAATAAAAAAATGAAATATTCGTATTTCTAATATTATTATTATAGACTCATTAATTTATTTTTATTGCAAAAAAAAAAAATCGAAAATTTCAATACTTTCAAAATCGATCGATTTTCGAAAATTTGAATTTTTTTTTTTTTTTTTGATTTACCGAAAATTTTTATAAAACGTAATTTATCGCGAATGATCCGCAACGATTTCTAACGTATCCCTATCGTAATTTTTTGTTATCAGGAGCGATGCCAATGCCACCGGCTGACCTATTCACGCCGCAGTTCGCGCCGACGGTCATCCCATCGGCTTATCCGTTCGGCGAGCAGCACATGAAATATCCGACGTCGGATTATCCGGGAATGACGGGTTCGAAGAGCGCGGGAACGAACGGCAGCGGTGTACCGGCGATGCCGAACAGCCCTTCGAGAACACCGCCGCGAAGCCCGAGCGACAGCGGTAGCGATTCCGCGCCGGAAGAGATCCGCAGCGCCTTCGTACCGATCAGACTGAACACACTACCCCCGAGCGGTGGCGTCGTCGCGCCCGCGTCTTCTTCACCCGTAAGAACGTTATCGAGAAAACCAACTGAGGGAATAAAATCCGAACTGAAAGCACCGACGTCGCTGATATCGCAGAGAATCACCGGCAACATTACGACCGCACCGAAGGGCAGCCCGTCGCCGACGAAAATCACTTCGTCACCCGCCGCAAAACCGGTATGGAGGCCCTACTAAAAAAAAAAAAAAAAAAAAAAAAAAAAAAAAAAAAAAAAGATCCCTTATTCCCATCCAATTGAATTTAATGGAAAGGAGATCCCGCTGGAAGGCTAGTGATTATAATATATATTTTTTCCACCGTTCGTTCTGAACCGATAAGAATTTTTAACAAAAAAAAAAAAAAAAACAACTTTTAATTTTTTCGTCATACACTCGAAAAAGTAAAGCGAAAAAAAAAAAAAAAAAAAAAAAAAGAATCAATAATATCGGTAAAGTCGAAAATGAGAATAAAACAATTAAAGTTCGTGTCCCTGTGGTGCGAAAGGTTCGCCAAGGGGTATCAATGGGGGTCTCCCTGAGGGTACGTTGAAAAAAAAAAAAAAAAAAGAAAGAAAAATTTTACCGGACGTTCTGGTCGCGTCCTCGTCGCTCAGTTTCGACCCCCAATTAGCTTCAAACACCCGAAAAAAAAAGCCCCGTTAACTATACAATTGTACATAGAAAAAAAAAAAAAAAAAAAAGATACGTGAAAATATTTGTACATTACGAAAACTACAAAGTTTACAGTTGGGTCGGGAAAAGAAGAAGAAAAAAAAAAATGAAATTTGTAAATAATCGTAGATATGAATGTTAGTTGGCGGGACAATAATTCGCAGCGGAAAATACGATCGACATTATTACAATTATTATTATTATTAAACAATAGTAATATTATCATTCGATAGAAACGAAGGGGGCGAAAGAAGATTTGATAGCCGAAATGAAAAAAAAAAAAAAAAAAAAAGAAATTCGGATTAGAACGACGAGGCGGAGATTAAGAGACTGCGAGTTTGGAGCGAACGAGCGCGTCAGCGCGAGTGTGTCAATGTGTAAATACGTGTAATTATAGATAAACAAAAACGAGAGAAAAAAGAAAGATGTCGCAATTATTTATACGTCAGAGATATAATTTAATGTATAAAGAGATTATTATATGTAATATAGAGAGACTATCGAGTGAAGAGATAATAAAAAAAAATAATGAAAATTCTACCATAATTCAGTTGTCTGCATTACGATTCATAACCTCAAAAATCCCGATTCCCGAAAAAAAATCACCTTTTTTATTTTAATATTATTATTATTTTTTTTTAAATGTTGGCAAACGAAAAAAAATTAACAGATGTAAAGATACGGAAATATATATATATATATATATATATATATATATTGCCCGGCATTTTCCATCGATATTACTGTGTTTCACCGATGTACGCGGAGTTCGAAGCCTTTGAAACAATCGATGCAAGTTCGTCGTTGAACGTTTACATTGTATCAAGGCGTTCCGAGAGCCTCTCGCAGCGAGAACTGATACCCCAAAGCAAAATAGCCGCTTGCAGGAGAAACGATGTTTAAGCTCGTGCCAACCCACGATGTATCGGGGTACGATACGATTTCCCTCTCTGTGTTTATATGTACGCGTCGCTCGTGAACGAGAGAAAGAGATTGGAAACAGCGTTTCGTGCCGCTGCAAAGGGAATTCATATTCCTCTAGCTTCTTCCTTCGTTTTATTTTCTTCTTTTTCTTTTTTTTTTGTTCGCAAGCGATTTAAATCTGAATGGCAGCACGCCACGGTCGTTTGGAACACGAAGAGGAGCAAGTGAGATGGAACACCAAGGGATTGGATAGGGAATGGTTTATATCGAGGGGAGTGCGTGAGATCTGTATTAGTACCTCTACAGGCCTCGAGATTCAGAGATTCTCAATCGAATTCGGCGTACGAAAAAAAATTATTTACCGATGTTAAATAATAAATATAATAAAAATCGATAATAAATACATCGATATCGAACGGATATAAAAAAAAAAAGATTCAATCTAAAAAAAATTGAAGGTTAGATTTTTCGCGAAATACATCGATAAATAAAAAAAGAATTAATTTATTTGGGTGACGTTTTTATTATTATCATTATTATATTTATAGTATTTTATTATAATTATTATTATCATCGATTAATCGATTTTTTTATATCGATATTTACGTGTCTATATAATCAAACGAAAACTTCTAATGCGCCAAAAGATTTTTCAGTCTAATTCCCGCGGCAATTAGATTGTCGTTAACAACTCGGATTTTTTTTTCAGCGCGTATACTGTAACACGATGTATTTTTTTCTTTTATTTGCAAATATTGTTAAAATGGAAATATGATTCAGCGTTATAAAAGCCGAAAAAACAAATATTCGATAGCGGATTCTCGCGAATACACGAGAATGAGAACCGTGGGGTTAGTCCTCGTTGTCGACACCCGGATAGACGACGGGGCCCCCCTCCAGTTCGCGTTGACGAGTAGACAACAGAGCCGAGGAACCGTGAAGGGTCACCGCATACGAGAGAACCTCGATTCTCATCCTGTCGCATTTCGCATCGCACTAACTAATGTTTGCTCACGAAAGAAGTATTCGTCGACGAATAATCGAGTCACGGGGATTTTTCGTTCGGTGAAAAGGGAAAGGGAACAGATATACTCATTCCACGTGCGAATGTAAATATACGAATGGCCATGGTAACCGGAGTTCACGTTCGATAATGTTAATATCAAAACCGTTGTAAAAGAAAAATGTTTGTTTACGAAAAAAAAAAAAAAAAAAAAAAAAAACTTCCACTACCCTGTAGAATTTTGACCCCTGGCGGCCAACACATGTTTTTCGTATTCGCAATTTTTCTCGAACATTCCGAATTTTTCATGATTTTATGAACAATTTCATTGTAGCAGAAAAAACAACTATATTTATTTTAATTTGTTGCCCAAACAAATAACTGCAATCTCTTATCAAGATACCAAAAAATTGGGAAAATATAACCGATTTTACAGCCGAAAGATCGTATCTTAAAAGATCGCTAATCATGCAGATACGCGATAAAATGAAAGTTCCAAAATGCGTAAGACTATCGAACGAGATAAAAGTTTTTGATTCGTAGGATTAAAAACATATATACGTCACTGTGCATACAATACATATGTATATATAGAACATAACCCATATGGTACACATGCACGTGTGTGTATAACGCGACAAAGGGTCGACGGAAGCGAACACAACAAACTGCGGATCGTCCTCTTGGACAGAATCAGCGCTCCTCGCTGGTCCATAGAGATGAAGAGGAGCGGTTGGGCCGACAGTGGTTTGGGGAGATTCGGGAGGTTGAGGGTCCTAGAATTAGGCAATCAGCGTTGATGAGGGGCGCGGGAGGGCGTTCGGAGAGCGGGAGGTCGCGCAGGGTTCGGACAATTAGTAACCACCCTCTCACGCATCCACCACCCCCTTTAGCACCGATTGAGGCACTCCTATCGCCATCTCTGTTTAACCCTTTTCATTCATATTCGACCATCGCGTTATCTCTCCCTCTCGCGCGCTCCGCTTTCTCCTTCGTCCATTCCTCTCATCCGCCCCGCGCACCGAACTCCCGTGTGTTAGCTATAGTTTCCCTCTGTCCCTCCGTCAGCCGAGCAACGCACCGACCGCAATGCTACGCATGCGAAAGAGACTCACGGTTCACACACTACTGATTTTGGTACGCCAACCCTCCCGCCTCACCCCCGACTGTGTGCGCGATGCTACACGTCGAAACGCAACTGCGTTCGCCAGATTACGAGAATGCGAGTCGAATCGGCTGTGCGATATATAGACCCAACGAAACGATCAGCAAACACAATGTCTGGCTTCGATGAACATCGACAATTAAACTCCTTTGCTCATTTCTCTGACTCTTACCGCCCTTGAAATAGCGACGGTATCCGTCCGCAATATAGGTACTCATCGTAGGCAAGTCATACGGAATTCTATATGCATTTTTATTTTTTTTTATTTTTCGTCACTCGTATTCCGATTTTTAACGTCGAAAATTCGATTTTTGAAAAATTCGACATTTATTTTTTATTTTTTATAACATCGATAACCTGATTTTGAGGTTAGACATTTTTTTTTTCGTAGAAAGCTAAAGTTGCGCATTGTTACGAATCGCCTAAAATTCGAACGTAAAGGGATGAAGATTTCTGTAATATCGTTTTATCGAGTGGTCGGTAAGATCTTCTTCACTGGTCAGACTTTATTTCGTTTTCTCGGTTAAATTATGGAAATATCCAATGGTCGCGAAGAGGTCGATAAAGGAGAATGGACTGAAACGATGCCAAAGAGAAATCATCGAAAGATCGTTCAAGAATACAACGAGAGGGTGGAGGGTAAATAAAAAAAAAACATAAGGTTCGGAAGGACGATGGGGAGGATATCCACTCGAGTGCAAAACCTCGGAAATAATAAGCTACTTCCGACGGGGTTTGAGCTCTTCGATTCTGCCCCCCGGGATGATACACTCGCGGTTCGAAAAAGTAGACGAAGGTGAAGTGGGGACTCGGAAAAAAAAAAAAACCGTCGTTCTACGCGGCAAACAGAAACGGAGGGAGCGAGGATAACATCGACTTTCCTCGCTTCTTGAGAGGAAGAATCTTTGTGTACAAAGATATATAGAAGGGGATGAGAGACCGACGAGGACGTCGGAGAACAAAAAGAATGACAAACACCGAAGGGGATGCCGAGCACGCGACTCGACTCTTTCTTATCTCGTATTTAACGAGCGTCGGCTTTGCATCCCAATGCAAAGAAGGAGTTTTCTTACAAGACTCGGAAAGATGGCAGAAGGGGTGGGCGCGGGGGGGAGGGGGAGATTAAAGAAGAAAGCGAATCTTAGGAAACGTCGACGCGAAATAAGCACCAAAAGATCGCTTTCTCGACCTCGTTATCGTTTATCGACTCAAAACACCAACCGCGGTTTCCCAATCGGTAATTAAGGCACACGAACAGTTTGCGTCGAGCAAAGATATAAATGCAAATCGAAGAATAAAAAAATAAATAAAAGTACAAAAACACGTAAAGGAAAAAAAAAAAATTTAAACGAGCGACGATACTTGATTTTTCCGATGGACGTTCGAAGGAAAATTGTCGAAAATCGTCGAAGGGGTGCCGATGGATCGAATAAAAAAAAAAGAACAAAAAACCGGTCCATCGATCGGGGAGGAAAGGGGTGGAAGAGACGAAGTGAGGGTTTAGACCGAGCGAGTGGTTGCACCGAGCTATTTTCTAGAAACCGATGATTTTACTTTTTTCCGATAACTTGGCCCGGCGGGGGTGGTGGCAAAGCGCAACCCCCCCATCGTTGAACCGGGTGCTGTTCGACGACCACCGCCGCAATCCCGTACACACCAACGATATTCACAGCGGAAGAGAGAGAGAGGCAGTGGCCGTTTGCGCTACAGTGTATTAGGGCGCTGTCGGGTTAACGACTTTTCCCGGAACGGGCACGCGAGCGACAAAGAAAAAAATGAACGAAGTTTCCGCCCTCACTGGATGCAACGCGGCCGCCGTGCATCGGCTTCGCCATCGAACTATGCACTCTTAATGCGGAAGCTGCTTTATACATTCATTTTTGTCCCGTCGTTAATGTACCCGCGTGTTTTTGCTATGTAATGCGTTTAAAAAAAGGAAAAAAAAATAAAATAAAAAATAATATTTCGAAAATTATCCCAATATCTTCAATATCGAAAAAAATTATTTTTGTTTCGAAATTTTGCTTTTTTCGATTCTGCAGAAACTGCCAGTTAAGCGTTTTCGTAACGCGAAAATTTTCACTTTTTACTTTTTTTTTTTTTCGTTTAATAACGAAAAATATATGAGCGATTAAATATGTATTTTAAAAAATTAGTAGTAAAAGTATCGTAATAGCGTCGAAAGAAGAATTAATTGCAAATTGAAATAAGGAAAAGTTAAAAGCATTTAGGCTGAAGGACTTCGATCGATGGTCGATTGGCTTCCCTTAATGTATCGTGAAAAGAAATAAATAACAGTATACATTTAGTGAATATTACTCCGTAATTGGATCCAATGGCTGTCTGTCTCCACTGTTACCAATATTAATGAATATGAATATTAATTTTACCAATATTATACAAATTATGGAAAAAAATAAGTGCAATACCCTTATTTTCCAATAAAGAAAAATAGATCGCGGTCACCGGAGCAGCTGAGTGAATTATAAAGTATGCAAGTGAAAGCCAACGAATCTGAACGAATTACCATCATATTTTACGCGTCAAACAAGGATTACGGTATCCCCCCGCAGCCTTTGCATAATAATTCGCCAGAATTCGAACGCAATCCAACCGCTGAAAAAGGACTCTAAGGATTTAGGCCTTTCATAGTTTTTCCTTTCTCTACGGTAGACGAATAAAAATCAAATCGGTAACTCGCTTGTACAATCGCGACGCGAAAGCGCACTAAAAGTTAGTGCATTCGAACGATTTTGGGTACGAAGACCAACGCTACATCCCCGAAGGGGGCAGAACGCCTATGGCTCATCGAACGCGCAGACCGCCTGTTTATTGGGGGACAATTTTAATATTGTTCTTTCTAACTGAAACCCGGTATGAACTTTAATTTTACAATAGGGTTTTGCACTACGAGTTTTCTTTTCAGATATATATATATATATTTGCCGAGAGAATGTGCAACAGTATGAGTGAAAACACGAAGAAAAGACTCGAAAAGTTTCTCCGTGGAGGTTTCGACTTTTACGAACTTATCGTTCCTTTTTCGGGGGGAGAAACGAGGGTGGTGGAGCGTCGGGAAAAGACAGTTAGAAATGACCGCGAATAAAGGCAAAACGAAGGGGAACGAGAACCATTTTTCGACGCTTTTGAGGTAAATGCTGCGGTCGTTGCATGGCGAAGAACGAAATAAACGGTTTACGATATGATTTTTTATGGGTGTAGCATAGGAAGAGAAGCGTTTAGAGAGAAACGACGGGAGGGCCTAGTCGCAGAGACGGGTAAAAGCGGTTCCCCCAAATCCGATAGTGGAATAAAATATTTCGCTACCAATTGGCCACCTTAAGGCCCATTGGGCGTACCACGGTAATTTCGTTCTTACCATTTTTCTTTACCTCGAAATTGTACGATCCGATGTGTCAGTGACTCTTTATTGCACCGAAAATTAAACAACGATTTTCCAGGTATTCGGGCAGATCTTTCGGCTTCACGCTGTTTTTCCGTAGGCAAATGTCGTTTTATTGTGGTTCACAGTTTATAGAACAGAGTCATTTAATTTACTCGGGTAAATTCAATTAAGAGTTAAAAATAAAGGATGATTTTCTTTCGGGTCAACGACTATAGAAATTGGTGCAATTGTCGTGGTGGATGGTCGATAATTTATCGCACGAATATATTAAGTATTTATTTCTTTTTATTTGTTTGTTTTTCTCTTTTTTTTTGTTAATGAATGGCTAATATTACGATAAACCTGTAAAAAAAAAAAAATTACCAAAAAAAGTGAGTGAGAATTTTTTTTTTCGATATAAATGGTACTCGTCACCCGTCCGTCGCCCCTCATCTCGGAATATTCATGTGACAAGAAAATTATAAAAAATTATAAAAAAAAAAAAAGATTCACGATGATGTCATCGAGTATGTGAAAACAGCGGATTGGTTAACAAAGATTTTTGATATTCGCGCTCCACCGATTCTCATTTCGCGTCGCGGGACGTTGTGAAGCGAGACGAAAATCATTCGCGCGGCATCTTCCTCCCGTCTCGGCAGCTTAACCCTGGAGGAAAACGGAACTCATCAAGCCAGAGAGGAAGTGGACACGTCGGAACAATTTCCTTACACGGCCTACTCTTGCCCACCGCCGGCTGCATCCACCCTTTCGACCGATGATGGTCCTATTCCTGGCGCTCCCCGCTGCCTCTTCCAACTATGTGTAGCCGCGACCGGAGTGTCCTCGGAATTCTCTGGGAGCCCCTCGCCCCCTCCTCTCCCTCTCTCGACGCGATTGACCAATTTGTCGAATCGATTTCGTTCGACGAAATGAACCTACGTAATTTTCATCCCCACTGGAATCCTCTCTCCGCTACGAAATCTCCGTACGTACAAATATTCATCTCTTTCACGAAGAGTCAGAATGCTGTTTCCTCACTCCTTCGATCATCCCTCGCGTCGCTCGTGCGAGCGACAACTTTTCCGCCACCCTCTTTCGCTCGATGTCCCAGATTGACGCCGGACCCTCTTTCACTTTTTTTCATTTAAATCCCATACTTGACGATGTTTGCAATTCGTTCGTAATTTTGCAGAAACCATTATGCCCCCTTTTGTTTTTTTTAATAATAGCGATAAAATGAAAATTTTGTCGAGGGGAGTATTTTTTATTATCAAATAAAAAATATAATCGATGGAATTCGTCATAAAGTATTCGGCGACGTTTCGAAAATTTTGGCCGTTCGATCTTTTTTTTATTCCTCACGTAGGGGTAATGCGTAAAATATATATTATCCATATATATATCACGAATATAAAACAATTCGTTCATTTTGTACAACGAATATAATCATACAGAATCATTAATTCCGTTCGCAATTGCCGCGTTTAATCCTAAGATACTTTTTAATCCAATGATTTCCACCCTCAACGCACCTTAGACTCGATGAAGTTTCTCGCGAAGCTAATATATCCAAAATATAAATACGTGAAACGTTAGAAGTGTTAATGCGACGGTGAAACCCGAGCCGAAGTGACGGCTAAAAAGTTCATGTTAATAAAATTCCCGAAGAAGCACTCACGAGGGTCTACATCCGTAGATACAAAGCCTGTTGGGGGGAGGGGAGGGGGCATGATACAGGGGGTGAGTACTTAGTGTGCGGACCACCTCCACCGTAGCCGTTGGCTCGGTACAGACCTCGTCTGCATTTCCCAAAGCACGCACGTTGCCAGGAACTCACCCCCCCCCCCCCCACCCCTCTCCAGATATTACTCTTCGGGAATAGTAGTAAAACTGATGGACGCCCGATAGGGACTCTACTCCTGCTTCGGCTGCTTTTGGGGTGCGTCTCATCCATTTAGGTCCATCACACATGACTGGATGGGGTGAGAATCGACCCCCGGAGGTTCTCACGTGGAGCGTCCGAGCTCCACATCAGTGCTACAGTCGCACCCTCCCCCCCCCCCCGTTTCCCGACTCGCTCTTTATACGAGCCTTTCCCGTCTACTGTGACCACTTTCGCAAAAAAATCCTTCCACGCGCATCAAATCAAATTATGACGACACAGAGATGAGAGGTAGCAACAAGGGAAAAGCGAGAAAAAATTATTGAAGGGGGTCCAGCTGCTGCGTCGCTACGCGGCGGACCCGAAGACTTTGTCGAAGGTTCCGAGGAAAAAAAAAAAAAAAAAAATGCAAAAATTTTATTTTAACAAAGAAATTGGGTCGACAGTTTTTTTTTTTTTTTTTTTCGAAAATTCAAGTTCGGCTTCGAAACTGAGGCGTTTATTTTTTTTCGCAGGGATTGAAGGGGAGGAAAAAAAATTGAATGGAAAAACGTTTTGGTTAAATAGAATGGAGATTGTGATATTATCGCGACAGCTTATTATTATGATTTTTTTTGTAACTGCTTGCATCGAGAGTTCTTTGGGGGCTGTCGGGGCTATAAGTGTGTCTCGTTCGACGGGAACGGGATTTATCGATTGTTCTGTCGGTCCAGTGGTCCCCTTCGGGGCTTTGCTGCATATACAGCGTGCGTGGCCCCCACGACCCCTCGCGCCACTCCTCTTTCCGCCCGTCTCACTGACAACATGTGTGCCTCGTTTGGATCTGTACTCGCGTTCTCTTTAACGGATCGCTGCAAGTTTCCGAACTCTACGGCCGTCGCGGCGGCCTACAAGGAGAACTTTACGCGAGGGGATACATAAACGCTATTCGCGAATACGAACGAAAGACGTTTGTTTCTAAACATCGTTCGGGGGAGTCTACGCACCCCTATGAGAATGTGATAAACGATATTGTCACTATAATTATTAAAAATAAATTCGCTATCGAAAAAAAAAAAAAAAATAAGAAATGATCAATGAAGTGCTAAGTGAAGTGCACATATATAACAAAAAAAACTGCAATTGTTCAAAGTCTGAACAGAGATTTGATTATAGTTGAGAAGTTGAGAAAAAAAAAAAAAAATTGTTTTGTTAGATAGATTTGTATCGAAGATAATCGTGACGAGATGATTGGGGGGTTCAGAGGGGATAAACCACCCCAGGACTCGAGTCTCGGTTAGAAGCGCGGGAGCCCGCAGGGGTACGCCGCGACAACCCCCGTAGCAACCCCTCAAAATCAACCCCTAACCCTCGCCGTCCTCCTTTTCACCCGACAGCGCGGTACACAACGCGCGCACGCTGTCGGACTACCCATACGTCATCCACACGTCGTCGAGAATGCTTCATTTTGTCGACGTTAATACTGCACGGGTTATTCTTTCCGTTGTGACCCCACCCTCCCTTCTTTCTCTACACGTCTATAAACATTTGTCAGACTTGTGCGCGAAACACTGCAGCTACTTACCGATCGCACACATTTTCGTTCCATAATTATCGTCATTCATAATAATAAATAATAAGCAAATTTATGGTACAAAACAAATGGATAAAATTATGATTTTTTGTCGTTAAAAAAAAAAAAAAAATGTTTTCGCCAAAATTGCCAATAATTTGGCGCGAAAAAAAATACATCGAAACACACGTAGCCAAGAAATTTTTTTTTAGGACATTCGTTTTAATCCTTAAAAAACTTAAACTCTCAAACGAAATATCACTCATTAATAATTATAAAAATAATTAAATATTAAATAATCAATCATTATAAATGCCGGTGAAAAAATGTATATATAAAAATTAGAAATATACAAAAAAAATGGATTCAAATTTTTGATCAGTCGGAAGTTTATAGTGCATATATTCAGAAAATAAATATTGCGTACGATGAAATAAAACGCTAGAGGACCAACATCCGTCGGATTAGCCGAAAGAATTAAATCAGCACACCGCACAGTTCGGCAGCGTGGAGTTCACCCTTCGTATCCAGAAGCCGTGAGGCATCGGGAGAACCCCTTGAATGGTGTATTCCAGCGCAGCGTTACATGCTGCCTCCCGCTTTAACTTTGGATCGCGAAGACCCGGAGGGATCCCATGGCAAAGTTACACAAGTAAAAGCTAACATCAGGGGCCAGAGGCCTCGGTAGGGGCAATGGGGGTATAGTATAACAGCGCGGCGGTAATAATGCACGTTGCGTGCTGACGCAGACTAACACGATCGCGAGAGGGTGCACACGCGCGCATTGTGTCGTATATGCAGCGCCACTGTGAACGCACACACGAGGGAAGGAGAGCTCGACGTTTTCTTTGTGCGCGAAAGTCTCCGTAAGGGCTGCCGCGAGGTCGATGCCCATGACGATGAAATCGGGATAACCACCCAAAGGCTATAACAATCTAAGCCTAGAAACGGGGAGAAAGATAGAAAGCGAAAACGACGAGACAGGAGAGAAAGAGAGGGGTGAAACGACACGAAAACTGCCGGGGAAGCTAACACCATGCATTATCTAATACGCCGGGGTTTCGGAGCGAAAAGGAGGGGGAGGGGGAGGGGGGAGGGGGTTGGTTGCCCATATGCGGTACCCCGTCTACGAGCCACTGTTCCCATTCTCAAAAACCTCCGTACGGTCAGCGTGGTATTACCATGGAGAAAGAAGGCAACCGAGAGAAGGGGATGCTAAATCCACCATCGGCGGCATCCCCCATTCTCATCTCGTCTCATGGCACCCTCCTTGATACGCGGCAGTTCTCTTTCTCCACTATCCATTATTCTCCTGCCCGCCCCATTATTTATACTTCAAACCTAAACCCAACTATCCCCGAGGATATTGCGCACACATGCGCTTATCAACGATGCATGTAAGGTATACAAAAGTGCAGACAGTAATTCACGATTTTTTTTTTTTTTTTTACCGCTGTACATTTTTACGACGTTCAATATTTTCGTCGCGGGAGTTTTCGCGCGCATATTCATATTGTTCCTTTGACGCGAAAGCCGAGTCCTACGATAGTGGTACCGTTTGCCAACGACCGGTATTGAAAAAATAACTGCAAGAGGTGGAGGTATCGTAGAGCATTTGGAAGTTTATGGAACTTTTATTTTGTGTAAATAATTTTACAAAAAATTATTTTTTGCGATTTTTAAGTCATTAAAAAAAAAAAAAAAAATTTATCAATTTTTGAAAAAATAAAAAAAAAATCTCTCGCAGGCAAAGCACAGACTTTCGCGTTGACAATTTCTCAAGTCCATCGATTCATAGTACGAAAGGCAGACGAAAAAAAAAAAAGAAATTGAAAGAGAGAGAAGTTTACCCATTACCCGGGTGGTAACATAAATATTCGTACTTTCTAATCCCTCGAAATACCCTCGTAGCCCAGTGACCCAAAACCCCAAGTTCGGTCGACCCAAAGAGTCCCCACCCTTCGGTGTTCACATTGCAGTTACGGTAAGAATCGTAAAAGTGTGCGCACGAGCCTCGAAGAGAACCGATTGCGCTTCTCTTCCGAATCCTTGAAATTTTCGTCTCCTTTCCTCTTGCATAATTTTTCTCACTCTCCCGCACTTCGTGACATCGCGGCACTGTGCTGTGCGTGAGATTGTAGGGGTGTATTGTCGACATTCTATCCATAGCTAGGGACGCGCCGATTGCGGTAATCCTCGACTCCCGGTTACCTGCGACTGACTTCCGTAGCCTTCGGTTCCTCGGCAGCAGCCACCGGCGGTAAATGAATATCGACACGCGCTTCGCGACGCAAAGAAAAATGGTTAAAGAAAAAAAGAAAAAAGAAACCACCGAAAACAGCAGAACAGAAATCCTCGGACACTATACGCGGCTTCCCGTCTTCGTCCCTATAGATCGCTAATTTTTCGCGGAATCACAATTTCAATGCTATTAAAATTAAAACTAAAATAGAGGTTAAGACTGAGATTAAGACTGTAACTGAAAGGGAAAGAAAAGAAAAGGGAGGAAAAGACGAAAATTAAAAGTAAAACTAATTTCTTTTCGATTTATTTTTATGCAATTATAAGTGATAAAAGATCGAATTATCGGTGGAGTTATCATTGATCTTTGTACTTATCGAACCGATTGTATCAGTCAAACAAGTGTCTCATTGTTATCGAGGCCCGAGGAAGAGTGAGTAAGAGAAATTGCGGCATCGGTCGAGTGACGGAATTACGGTTGACGGGTTGGCAAATATTTGGTTACTGTGTAATAGGATTAATATCCGACGGGTCGTTAGCGATGGAAGAGCAATGAGATATGTATGTATAGGATAGCTTAATGCTTATAGATATAGATAGCATTAACCCTTTCGGAACGCACCAATCGAAGTTTTACCAGTGATTTCTTCTGGAATCGCTGAAAAAATTTTTTAAAAAATGCGCGTCTCGTCAATACGATAGATCGCGATACTTGCCGATCTCTGTGCGCGAAGTATATTCCATTAAAGAAACTTTCGCGCAAGTTAACTATATATGTATAAATATATCGGATACTGCGAATGACTGCGAAAAGGGAAGAAATCGATGCATTACGATACTTTTCTCGTCGAGTGAAATTTCTCGGCAATACTTTTTCCGTACTTCACCCCCTCCGCCGGACCGGTTCGGCAATATATAAATGCTTTACGATTATAGCAGCGTTACGGAAGGCTGTTGGGGGTTCACCGAAGGTACGAATTCTTGAATGCCGAGGGCTTTAGGTCAGTGGGCTACGAGGAACGAAGGGCTGCGAAGAGCCGCGCTGACTGTGCAGAACGCGCCCGCGGGGTCATCGTGAAAGTGTAGAGACGAATATTTATAAGCTTTCCCCTCATCGTGTTCCTCCTTTTCCTTTACTCTCGTAGCTTTCTGCTCGGTGGTATTATTTAACCGGCAACACGATTTTACCACTTTATATGGATGAGAGAGAGTCGTCGAGTGCTTCGTTCCCTCCTCGGCACTCCGTGAAAACCAACGGTGGCTCGACTATTTAAGGTCGTATAACTTGCTTACCGTTTCGGTGCCACAAGCTCCGCGATGTTATATACTACACTAACCCCCACACCGAAGTATTTTCCTACCTTTGCCTTTCCTACGCCTCAACAATCTTAAGTTTACACAACAATCCTTCGCGGATAATCGTAAAATGGACATCTTTTTACGAAACCAATTCGCTACCTTACGAACGATGCGGAACTTTCTTTCTGTTAAGATTTTCATACCGTCGACTGTAATCTACTGATAAATGGTTTTTTTTTTTTTTTTTTTAAGATCGAATAATTTTATTT
Source organism: Buathra laborator (assembly GCA_934046635.1). Lineage (NCBI taxonomy): Eukaryota > Metazoa > Arthropoda > Insecta > Hymenoptera > Ichneumonidae > Buathra > Buathra laborator. Next base: position 17,464,174 of record OW203897.1, read on the forward strand.
TATTTCCTCCTATAATTTTCTATAAAAAAAATAAAAATTTCGAAATTTGAGAATTTTTTTTTTTTTGGTAGTCATTGAAAAGTCATGAACTTTTCAGTGAAAAAAAAAATCATTTTATTTCATCCGATATGTTAAGAAAAAAAATTAAAAATTTGAGTCGATTCTCGAAGGACCAAGATGCTGTTTTTCAAACCCTTTCAAAAAAATACACGTATAGAGTTTCAAATTTGTAAAAAAAAAAAAAAACATATTAAATAACGAAATGCTGGAAGCTGCCGCGGGATGACACGGCAAATCCTCCCTCTTCGTTCGAAATAATTCCAACAAATCTCTTTGTCGCGAAGGAAAACTTTTCCGACAAATTTTACGACACGCGCCTTTCCTACTTCGCTGGTCGGGAGGTGTGCCGCAGTGTATTTTGATTTATTGCTCGTCGTACGCCACAGCGAAAGCTTCTTCTGCCCCCCGTCCATAATGTTGACGCTGTAACTCGCGCGCAGCCTCTTAGCGCGGGGGCCCTCATGGCTTCTTCTCGTCGTCCGTTGCGCACTTTCGCTCGACGCTTCGAATAGCATAATCTCAGCTTTCTTTCTCCGTTTTCTCTCGTTCCCTTGAACCAGACGCGCCGGAGACCGCTCGGTAAACCTTAAGGGATTCTCCGTAGTTTTGTTTTGCCTTTAGAAAATTATATGGCGCGTGGCTCGGCCGGAGGTACAGTGGAGGGGAACAACGAGTGCGGGAAGCGAGAGAAAGAATAACGAAAGATCGAGAGCCCCGAAAAGCGTACGACGCAACGAGCGAGCGGCAGACGCGCGCGGGTCTCAAGATAATTTACGAAAATATCGTCTCGGATAATATAATGACGTACGATGGGCCCTTCTTTGCCGTCTAGTCCCCTATTTCATTTTATTTCCGTGTTTCTTAACCTCTCTTTTACGTTGCGTCGCTTCGTCTGTAAGTACGCGAAAGTTTCGGGAGTCCACGCGCATGCGCGCGCCATGAGCAACAGATCGCGCGCTATCGGTCGCACGCTTTCGGAAAACTTCGACCCTCGTATTTTTATTGCATCGACCAGACGCGTTTTTACCGGATTTCGTAAGCAAAATAACGCGTTCCGCGAACGTTTGAGAACGCGAAATAATCTTGCAAATTGTAAGGTTAGGATTTTCTTTTATTTAAATAAATGCTTTAAAAAATCACTCGGAGACTCGGTACCATAGGAAATAGAGACTTATGACTTAAATTTAAGCGGTTGGATTCCATCGTAAAACATAATGATAATAAATAATTGTTAAAATAATTAATAATTTTTTTTTGCACACACGAAGATTCTTTTCGTGAGAAAACGATAAAAAAATCGTTTTTCTTCGATTCGATAAAAACGCCGAATTAAAAAAAAATATATATATATATATATATATGTTGATTATCGTCGGCGACTGCGAATGTTATAGAAATCGCCGAAATAAGAAACATCGCTATAGTACGTGAGGCTGTAAAGAAAAAAATGGCGGGAGAAAGGGGCGCGTGCTGTTAATCTTAAGGTGAAAGTTGTGTCGTTCGTGGGTCGCGCGTGCCTCGTCGTTTCTTCGAGGGGTTTCGTTCCCAGTACGGTCCGTAAGTTCAGGCGCGCGCTACTTACCGAAATATCGAGTATTTGACCTTCAATCGTTTCGTCTTGGAAGATGAACGACGAAATGTATTTTGACGAAACGACTGTTAAGTCGTACGGAATGGTGTGTACCTCCGGCCTGTCGAGGAAGGAGAAGGTGTCGCGCGCCCGCCCTCTGTGACTATTGACCCTCTCTTAACATATTTATGATTTATGATTTTTTTCCCCCACTACTTTCACCGGTAGAAGATACTTTCGCCTGTTGACTCATTTGCTCCTATTTGACTCTCACCTACCAACGATTTTTCGGTGTCAAATTTTAATTCGAGATTTTTTTTTTATCGATTTTTTTTCGTAAAAAAATCGAAAAAAAAAAATAATTTAATTTAATGGACGCGACAAAAAAAATCGTTAATTTCATCATCTATCGGATGCACGTCCGGTTTTAATGCTTCGAAATATATATATACGTTTTTTTTTTTTTTTTTTTTTTAAATATTATTTATCCAAATTGTAAAATTCACATTGTGTAAAAACAGGAAAAATAAATTTCCTCGGAAAGTATGAAAAGAAACGAAATTCGTTGGATACGGTGTACGATCGGTGGTGCTAACCGTAGACGCTGTTTGGATAGAATAAAACAGCAAAGTCTCCCACGCCTCGTAGTCACAGGTGGGCGCGGAAAAACGGTAGCCGTCGTCGCAACGGAGGTAATTGAGACGTTTGGATCACTTGAATACGACGAGAAGCTCTTCGACTTTTTCTTAATACTTATCCTGCGTCGAGGGCCGTAGAAAGACGAATGAGAGGAAACGAGAAAAAAAAATGCGTAACTTTACACTGCGACGCGGGGGCCGAATGAGGGCGCAACAACAGCAATAGCGCATTGTCGTCGCGTATAATACTATAATGGATTTTGTGCTCAAACCGAAAATTCACAAGAGATGGGCTTCTCCTGTGAAATCTTTGCTCGATATCTCACTCTCTCGTCTTCTTCTTACGCGCTATTCAACGATTTTCTTAAAAAAAAAAAAAAAATACAAGGAAGTGAAAACAAAACAAACTTCTCGAACTTCTTTCCACAGCGGAAATCGAACCAAAATGATTTTTTTTCCAACGAAAGCGCTGAAAATATTTCCGCAACCAAAAACATTTTACGGACTATTTATTCACATTATATCCACAGAGAACAATAAAAAAAAGAAAATACGTAATTATAAAAAAAAAAATCGGGAAAAATTTTAAGTCGAAAATAATCGAATGATTTTTTTTTTTTTTTTTTTTTTTTCATTAAATAAAAAAAAATAACGAAATAGATAGCGACAATAATAATAATAATAGAAAAATTAGATTATTCGATGTTTAGAAACTTCGGGAATGCGTGAAATTCACTCCTTCTTTCAAATTCTCGAGTTTCATTCATGAATCGTCGTATCGAGAGAGTGGAGGGGGTGGGGGAGAAGGGATAACCACCGCGCCACACTCATGAATGGACCGAGAAGTTTGGTCTGAATAAGCGACGACACAAATCTGTATTGGACCGCGCGCCACGCTATTGCCGTGCATTCTGAGTCGAAATAAATCAGAGACGCAGCTACGAAGAATGCGAAGAGAGCTCCTCGGGAATGGAGGAAGTCAAAAGAGCGGAAAGATGCGAGTAGAACGGCTTTAGCCAAACGGAGCAAACAGTGGTGGACCCGCCTTCCCGCATCGACCAAAGTGTCACAATGCCAATGTTCGCTCTTTATTTTCTTTTGTAATATATACGTATATATATATATATATATATATATATATTTTTTTTTCGTTTTTTCGTCATTTTTCGTATATATTTGCTGCCGAATCTGCCAAAAAGATCGAACAACAAGAGAGTGATACGAAGTGGAAGAACGAAAGAAGAAATTGATGAGACTAACGGAGAAAAAAATATAAAGATCGGAAGGGAGACTCGAAGGGACAGAAATATTTGTACGTTTTGACCCCATCGATTTTCCGGGTAAAGCATCATTGGCGAGATGTGCTCAATGTCGTGGAAACACGAAACGCCTTACACGAGATAAATATGAGCGATTGATACTCACGACGAAATGAGAGGCCTGCGATCGTCGCAGAGAATATCGGGTGTCCAAATACTGCACCACGCGGGGGCGTTGTCGCGCGTAAAAATAGCGGTAGAGTTCAATGGATAGAAATCATTATTTATTTTACGAAAAAGTGATGCCAAACATAAAAATCCGCGTTTCGTTTGTTTTAACCTTAAAAAGTAACTTAATATCAGAAATTTATCGAATTTTTATGTTGATAAAAAAAAAAATGGTCATTGCGCGCGTAATATAGAGTCTCATGTCAAATATGTAATTAACTACTAATCGCGTATTTTTACGATGTATTTCGGAGTAAAAAGTATAATAAAAAAAAAATAAAAAAAAATAATAATTTGTTGTCATTGAAGATTTTTGATTTTGAAAAAAAAAAAAAAAAAAACATTTCATTTCCGATATTTTTAATGTGTCTTATGATCCCGTCAACGGCGAGGCGCATCGACGAAGACGACTCTATTTCGTGGCCTCTGGTCAAAGGCCGTCGCGGGGTTCGCACCTTTGTGCACCACACCTGTGGTCTGCGAAGAGTAAACTTCAGTGCCCCTCGAAAGAGCGACGGGACACACCCCCGTCGTCGTCAATAACGATCTTTTTCTTACTTCTGGTACACTGGCCGCGAGGGCTTTGGCTTGACGATTTGTTCGATTTTGGGATACTGACAACTTTCTTAACTGTTGCGACGACAATTTCGTTCCGGGACGCCTCTTGGCATTTGTATCTTATTCCGTGAAAAAAAAAAAAAGAGACAATCTCCTCCCATGGGAAAGGAAGTGACGACGAGGACGAGTGTCGAGAATCGCTCTTCACGACGCAAATACACATAAATCGAAACGGTCAACGCGAAATTGTATTTTTTTTCTTCTTCTTCTTCGTGTGAAAATGTATTCTATACAGGTGAGGTGCGTGCGAAAAAGTTCGGAAATATTGTCTCCGTGTTGCAAAGGCGAATCGAGGGTTTGCAGCATTTTGTACGAAACGATTTGTCGAACGAAAAAAAGGCACAAATTTTCTCGTGTACGCGAGACGGAGACAGTCGTATTTTACTTCGTGAACGAAAATGAAACGATTTCGAAGATCCATCGGACGCAACATTGTCCGACAAATTTGTTCGGTGTACTCAACAGAAACGCCCCCGCAGTGAAAATAAATTTTCGTTCCGTTCGGCGCGATGTATCACTCGATTTTAACTTCTGTTTTTTCTTGAATTTCCCTTTTTTTTTTTTCTTTTTTTTTTCATTGGTGATTATTTGCGGAAATTTCGTCTATTTAAAATTTTATTTTCAGATACAATCGCAATTTTTTTCAGAATTTTTTAACCCCATTTTATCGTTAATCCGGCCATTTAATAACCGATTAAAAATGCCGAATAAAAGTACCTGAGGACCTAATCGATTAAATAATTACGATAACAATTCAGTGACAATGAATAGTTCATTAAGAATGTATTTTCCGCGTACTGCCCGTGGATGGAAAATGCGTATTTTCATGTGATTTCGAATCCCCGCCCGCGTCCAATGCTGCAGCAGTTATTTCCAGTGTTACGAGATTTGAACGTACCGCGAGGATGCCACAAGCTCGCGGCCGCTGATGGAAAGAGTGTATGCGAACTAAGGTACGTAAAACGGAGGAAACCGAGCAGCTGAGTTATTTCCAACGATGTACTATTTTCGGCGCGGACTAAACAGTAGGGAGGTCACGTTGAGAGTCGAAGCCGAACCATTATCAACCACGAAGAATGAGATTTCCGTTGGTAATTTACAAAAACAAAAAAACGGTGCGGGGGAAAAGTTTGACGGTTAATCGAATCGTTATGAAATGTGCGCAGACGCAAGTGCGCATGAGATAAATAATAGTAATTATTATTATTATTATTTTCTCGATCTAATTTTTTTTTTATCAATTTTATTTTATAAAAAAAATAAAGTTTAAGAGTGTCAAGAAAGAATAATAAGCTGAAGAAAGTGCAGTAGACATGTCGAAATACGACGAACAACGAACGAACGAGGCAACGTTTCGGGTTCAAGTCGCGCGGCCACTCACGAGCGCTCGAACGCCTCGAGCGAAGATTCACCGCAAAAGCCGCCCGGTTGCCAAAACGCTCGGTCGTCGTTTAAAAATACAAATTCGAGGAACAATGCCGTGAAGCGTTATCGCGAACGACGGGGGTTCGTCGGGGGCCCTCGGGTGTCACAGCGAGACGACAGCAGCGACAGTCGACGACTTGCCGCTGCTTACTCCTGTCGACCGTCGGTTCTCCTCGGTTCCACAGCAGCAGCGGCACTTTTTGCTACCGTTCTGTCTCTCGTTCTTTTTCTTTCGCCGATTCTTTTTTCCTCTTTCGTGTTCGGAATTTTCTGGCCACGAGATACACGAAAAGTCGTCGTGCCTCATTATGGATGCCAGCTGCCCCCCGCGGGTTAACCTCGAAAACGCAGGGGGCTCTCTCGAGCATTGCTACACTCGATGGTCTCGTATAGGCGCATAGGAAGGCGTCTTGTTGACGCGACAGTTGCTTCCTCCTTCCGGAGAGGAGAGTAAGATAGAAAAAAAACGGTCATCCGCCGAAGGGACGTTGAATTTTGCTCTGGCAATCGTCAAAAATTCACGACGTTCGCATGCTGTCGATTTTCTAACGCCTTCGACGGGCCATATGATTTTTTTTTGTTTTTTTATACGATTTTGGCTGTGCGTCTAATTCTATAGAAACTGTAATAACGATTCGTATCGCGGCTCTAATTGAACAAATGCTTGGAATAATAAAAACCTCGAAAAAAAAAAAAAAAGGAACGAACTTCGTATCCTCCGCGATGTTTGTTCGCGTAACAAATACATCGGAGAAAAGAAGGATTATCTCTCGCGTTACTACGATGGAGAGTAGTTAAATATTCAATGACACGCTTCATGGTCAGCACTCTAGCGAAATAAAAAAGAAATAACGCTCTCTACTCACGATTTCGACGGTGCCTCCGAACGCCAGATGTCAAAATTCCATTCGAAGAGTCATAAAATACACTGTAACATTGCTTTTAGGACCTAAAGAGGCCATATATTTATTCGCACACGGATCCTCACACGTCCACTGCACTACCCGATAAATCGCAGACAAGCAGATCGACTTAATAAACAGTCGCAAAAAAACGGTGATAAGTGAATATCGATCATTGTTTCGATTAAAAAAAAAAATTTCGTCCAATCGAAGAAAAACAATTTCGAGGTTATTATGCGATTTTTTTTTTCAGCCTTTATTTTGCAATTAGAAAGCTCGTCCCCACGCGATCCGTGAATAAGATAAAGATTTTAGTTCCATTCTCATGCACAAGGGAATAGCAATTAACCTCCGTAATACAATAACTCGATGAGCGTAAAGTTTATTCGCGACAAAACGCGACGCGACGATTATGCTGAACATTAACCGCCAAACGGCTTACGTCGCGTCTTCGCGATCACGTGGCTTGCGGGCCCGGAGGCAGATCGATGCGACACCCCGCGGCGTCGTGATCCGCTGCCGTACCCATAATACCGCGCGTTCGCGTGTCAGCTGAGCTGCGAATATCACGGCTAATCCTTCCCCCTGAAGCGCGACGTTTATCCGATGTCGTGGTTTTTCGCGTTGAACTTTTCGTTGAGAAATAAATAATTGTGATTGTCGTTCTATCAGTGTTGATATCTCCGTTCCGGGTTCGCGAGAGGTGCACACGAATCTCACGATGCATTGTGAAGAATTCGTCAACGTATGCGAATCATCAAAACGACAATATCGAATTGATCGAAAAATAAAACTCATTTATCAAATTTCGAATGATTAACAGTTAATTATCTTGTTTTTTTAAATAATTATCGAATGCACGATACATAACCTATTTTACCTGAGAATTTTCATTACATCGTAGATAACAAAAAAAAACGTCGTGTTATGTGCGCTCGAGTGTGAATGCGTAGTGGCATTGACACGTGAAATATGACATGTGAAAGTGATAAACAGTGGCGAGTGCATTGAGGGAACATGACAATGGATTATACAATTCTTCAAGAACATCGAAATAGTAAGTAATTCAATTGTTATTGACACGACATCATCTTGGATCTCGTATTCGAAGGAAAAACAAATAATAACAATTAAAAAAATTAATAATAAATAATAATCGATGTATTCACGAAATAATTATTATTCAGTTAAACGTTAGTCGTCAATGCAATTTTCTCAAGTCGTAGAATCGTCGAAACAATTTTAAAGTGACTGTGGGCTCCGTTCAAATCACCTGTCTAAAAGGCCATAATAAGATACCTCTAAGTTACCCAGCGTCCTCGCCGGGGGTCCCGAGACCCCCGAGAGTCCAGCGTTCATATATTTAGTCATCTTCGTCCGCGTCCATCCGTCTCTACCCCCCGGCAGGGAGCGCGTTTCGTCGTCGTGCTTTCTGCGTCTATCTCGCTCTTCCCCTCGTCTCTCCTCGTCTCGCAACGGTCGGTGTTCGAAATTTTCGTATTTATCCGCAGAATTACAATGTACCGTGCAAGCGTGGGACACGCTTGGTGCCCCGTATTCCCAACATCACCGATGTCTTCGAGAGGAGTCATCGGTGAGACGGAAAACGAAAATAAAAGGATGGAGAGAAAATCTCTGGTGGTGACGAAGAATTCGTAAAGGTCGCGCGCGCCTGTGACCCTGTCGACGAAAGTTTCCCCAATTTCGTTCGACGGTTAACGGATTCGTTTCGGTTTTAATGGGTTTATGGTCGGGTCACGAAGAATCGGAAAAACGTTTGCGCGCAGCAGTAGTAGGAGAATAAGCTGTAAGGAGTCAAGAAGAAAGCAAACGTTAGCGGCTGAAAAGAACATTCATGCGCGTCACGCTTGCCATGGGACGCGCGCGCGCTCCCGCTTCTCGTCCTCGTGCCGTTGGACTGCGAATGTACTGTTTTGTAGGATGAACCAATTCTTCGACGGCGGTCCTTCACTTTTTTTGCCACCTTCGTAAAACTAATACGACGACCACACGCTTTCACATTGACGATTGAGTTCGAGTATTTCGATGTTTTTTTTTTCGAATGCGTAAAATCAATTTCAGCTCATCTCGATAGAATGGTTTCACGAACTTTTTTTTTTAATAGTTAAATGTTTACGATTATCGGTTTACGATGATCACTCATTTTTAAGGAAGGAAACAACAAATAGTTTCGATGTATTTGGATATTTTTCGATGTATTTCGATATATTTCGATATATTTGATATCTTTCGATCTATTTGATATATTTCGATATATTTGATATCTTTCGATCTATTTGATATATTTCGATATATTTGATATCTTTCGATCTATTTGATATAATTCAATATATATCGACATATTTTAATGTATTGATATATATAATCGCGATAACATTGCGGAGATTCCCATTTTTTAAAAGATCGAGAGATAAAGCTATATATTCACGTGGGATGGACGCCTTGGTGTGTATCGGATTTGGAATATTCGCGGATGATACCTCTCGATGATGATCCCAGCGGAATCATTCAACAGGAATCGGTACTAAAAAACCGTAAGGGTAAAAAAGGAGGGTAAAATCCCGAGGAATAGGTTCGAGAGGATTTGGGTGAATCTCGGTCGGATACGAGGACGCGGGGATTCAAAAGACTGTGGGTTTTTCCGAAGCTTCATACGCCACACTCTCCGCCCCGTTGTGGAAGAAGGGTAGTCGAAGGTGGAAGGTCGAACGTTGGCTGGCTGTGAGCGCGTATAACCACGGATTCGCCTCGTTCTTTATGGCCAATCTATGGTGATGGAGATGATAGGCAACGAGATATACGTAAACTTGATTCTCCTGGATCTTCCACCGATGGGGATATCGCGAGAAAGAGAGCCGACCGCGCGGGGGAATGAGAGGGTGGAATCGGAGAGGGGAAAGGAGATAAAACGAAGCGGGGAAAAACACGAAGGAAGAGATGGAAGAAGGAGAGAGCAAGAAAAGCGCTAGCCTCGCTCAAGATTTTTCTATACCAATAGTTTAACTTACGACCGGATTTACCGGCAGAGATAGGCGAAGAAGCGAGATAGCGAAAGAGGAAACCGATGTCGGAGTCTGCGAGAGAAAAGGAAAAAACACTATCCGAGCGCATCGGCTGATAGACTTCGCGTGACACCTATCCCCGTCCCCCACAACGATCAGGGATCCTCAAATCCCTGCAACTTTTTGATTTTTCTTTCTTTTTCATTACTTCAACACGCGTCGATTGAAACACAGTTGACGCATAAAAAAAAAAAAAAAAAAATTCGTTAGATCGGTTCTTTTGGTCATTCGGATGTTTATTTAATGCACGGGAATTATTTTCGAATTTTCTCTCCATTTTTTTTTTTTCTATCGAATATTATCGAAAATTTTGGTGCGCTGCGTAAAGTGAATGATTTTTATTATTTTTGTTGCTAAAATTTAAAATTAAATTGGTCGAGAGAACATAGTTATCGATGCGCCTAGATACGTGCAAAAAAACTGAAAAAAAAAAAAAATCTCCAATTTTTTTTTTGAGTTTTCATTGATTCCCTTCATCCCCTAAACCTTTCGCAATGAGGAAAAGAAAAACTTGTCTACGAAAGTGAAGCTTCGTGTCTGGAAGCAAAATGTGCGGACTGGATGACCGATATTACAAACGCGAAAGCACCCCTGGCGACCGGTGACGAAGAGCGTCGAGACGAGAAGGTAAAACGCCCGGTTAGATATAAGGGGGTGGGCGGTAGGCACAAGCGACGCGCAACGTAACACGGTGGAGAGAAAGAAGAGACGGAGAGTAGAGTAGAGTATAGGTGGTGAACGGCTATGGCGCGAAGAGAGCACGAAAAAGCCATAGAAGAGGAAATGGGCCACCCTCACCCCGATAGTAAAAAGACAGGGGGATAAAAGGGGTCGGTGGGACGTTCTCATCTTGCCATAGCGTTCGCAACGCCGTTGGGTTGCGCCAGGCGCCGCATCGGATAGCATTTGTTTTAAATATATGGATCGAGGGCTGGGGCCCCAGGGCGACTCTAGGGGGCTACCATACCCCGACTTCTTCCCTCTCGCAAGCGCGGGCGCGGAGTGTCGGAACGAGACTATACAGTTATCTTGGTTGTTGGCGGTGATGCCGCTTACTGCTGGGGAAAAAAGGCATATAGGCAGAAGTGGCGGAAAGAGGACGAGGGGGTAAATCCAGAAGGTACGAGGAGGATGGGTTGAAAACGGGAGGGTAGGACGAGGGGGTGGGATTGTAGCGATGCTCTCCCGCCTCTGGAGAAGCATAGCAAAGCGGAAAGGACGAGAAGCGAGCTGATACAATACCCCATATCCCGTGCGAAAACCCAACCAAACCAACTCCCCCCCCGACACACCCGACGTTTTCTCTCATCCCCCGGCAACCCACACGCCCTGACACCGCGTTATACGGCACAACTCGTTTTCTACGTACTCGAGCGAAGCGGGCGCGCGAGCTTCGGGGCCTTCCAGAAGCCAATAGCCGCCACCGCCGCCACCTACCCACCTACACCCACCTTCATCGTTGATGCTGGGCTTCGAGGGAGAGTTGGGCTTAACCGTGAGCATGTGGAACGAGAACATTGGAACGAAGGATAAAGAGCCGACCGAGCTTCAGCCACCGTTCCTCTGTAGCGTTTTGCTGTACTATTCTCTTTCTTTTCTTTTTCTTTTTTTTTTTATTTTTATATCTATAGCATACGTATAATACTTTTGCTATCGCTGTGTCTCGGCTTTCGCTGAGCTTCCTGCCTCAAACCCCCCGACGCTTCTCGCTTCCTCCGCACTTGATACTCCGTCTCGTTCGCTACCACCCTTCGCTTTCCTGTTTGTTGAGCCCGCGAGCCGGAGAACTCGAGAGGGAACGGGACAGCGAAATATACAGAGGGGTTTAGATTCACTCTTTGCCTCTAGAAGTTTCTCCCGCGTTCTCCATACACCACCCCAACCCCCCGTTCGACTTCCTGCGGCCAGATATCGGCTTCCCAATAACCTGACCGAATAAATACAGAAAGGATCCGACTCTCCAGCCACCGATGCCGCGCTACGTATCAATGCATTCCGCTGGAACTGTTGTTCGCGACCGCCGAATCCACGAGTTTTTAGGCTTCGAGTTCTTACGGAAAGTGGAGCAATTTTTATGCTAATAATGGTAATTTAAACGAAAATCGGGTTTTTCTAAACTGTTTTCGTCGACAGACGAATTATAGTTTTCATATGAAGTAAAGAAACTATAAACAGCGTAAGTGACAACATCGATAAGTTACGATCGGAAGTCGCTGCCAAAATCTCCGATCGGTTATAGAGTCGTCCCGTCGAAGTCTCAATTAGGTGATAAATTTCCTCGGATCTCTACAGTCGTCGAGAGGCAACCATTTGTAACGCCATCAGGTATCCTCGGTGGAAGCTGTGCCCAATAACGAGGAGAAGAAAGAAGAAGAAGACCTCGAAGACGAAATAGGACGAGTGAAACTCGGAGGGATACCGCGTACCTATTTAGAGGCAACAATGATGCGCACAATGGGACGCCGTTTCACGGGAAGATCCGGCCCCCCACGGGGGGTTTCCGGACCCAACCATAAACGCATCATTGACAGCACGCGGTGGACCCGCGCTTCATCTTCCTCTTCTTCTTCCACGTCCACGTCGTCGTCGTCTATTTTCTTTTTTTTTTTTTTTCGTTCACCCGCAATTTCTCGAGCCTTGAAAGCCCGCAAACTCGGAGCCTCGGGGGACGAGACGAACCACGAGAGATACCAAAGATCGACGGGGGATGCTGCCGACGGTAATTCTTGTCGACTATCCGCAGAGCTCCATCATCTATGCTGCACTCTGTGCGCTTTCGTGGGTTTCATGCGGTGAGAAAGATTCGAAACGTCCGCGGCTACTTTGTCACCGATCTTCTTACTACTGATGAGATTTAGTGATCTTTTTTTTTAATCTTCCGAAAAAAAAAAAAAAAAAAAAAAAAAAAAAAAAAATCGAGAATGAAGAAAACCCTTAAAAATCGAAGAGTTTGCGAAAAAAATGTTTAATAGTAACAACAAGAGCTTCGGATATAAAGTTAACAATTATTTAACTAATAAAAATTTATAATAATAATGACGATGTTTTGTTTTGTATATTTTGTTGCCAATTTTTCCATTCATTCGGAAGTAACGAAGTAACGGATAAAAACGAAAAGGTTGCGGTTTTTTTTTCGTTTTTTTTTTTACACTCCCGCGAAAATCCGTGGTGTATTTTCGGTATCGTTTCATCGACCCGATAGCCGGCAGATAGGCGCGTACTGGAAACCAACGTACATTTTCATTACACGACATGTATCTCCGGCAAAGTATCCCCGACGCTTGTGAACGCGTCCAACCCGCCCGACCAGAGAGGGGTTTTTTTTTTTTCGCCCCACGTCCGCGAAAGCGGAAGCCGATGCGTTAGGCCCAACTGCGTCGAACAATATTTAATTTGATACCCGGCGAGCCGCGCGCGGGATGAGAGTGTTCGCGGTGATGCTGTTGAACGGAATAGGGAGGCAGAAAGAGCAACGATGTCCGAGGTATCCGATGGAAGCGTAACTATGAAAAGCAGCAGCACAAGCGCGCGATAGCGCTCGCGGTGCGTTACACCCGTGAGATTTAATAGAATTACGCGACGAATAGATGCGATCGGAGCGACTTGACGATGTTGTTGCTGCTATAGGCCCGCGGCAAGTAATAACATCGAGCGGAAGCCCGCAAATCTTTTTTTTTTACAAATAGTCGGCAAATGGGCGAAATTGATAAAATAAAAATAACGAAAATTTATCGGATCGATAAAATTACAAAACGTTGTCTCTCGGTATTCAATGGCGTGTGTTCAACTCTCGTCAATGTATTCGCGTGTATTCGTTGCCATGGAATCGCTTCTGTGAACTGTTTATGTATAAAGCAACGAGCGAAAAGATATCGCAGCGTGTTATCGTGACGATATTTCATTTTGGAAAGAAAAAAAAATTATTAAATAAGAAAATGGGATATTTCACGCGAAAAAAAAAAAAATTATAAAATAAAGAATCGGAGTATTTTATTTTCACTATAGTATAAAATATTGAAAAATATGCAAAACGCGTAAAATTTAATTTTAAACAAAATAAAAATAAATTAATAAAGCCATTTTACAAGTTTCTCGTTCTAAAATTATTTTCAAGCGAAATAACATGAGATCACTGATAGGGTCGCCATTCGTTCGTTATTTCGTGTGCACACACACTCATCGTTCCTTTTATTTCACAACGCTTTGGCTTTGTTTCACTCGAATTTTTTTTACCCTATGGACGATCGCCGCGCGCAAATAGATTGATCAGCACTCTCGTGCTTCGTCCGTCTCTCTACAGTCGCGAACACAGTGGAGTACATGTTATTTTTGTGTTGTTTTTTTTTTTTCTTTTTTTGCAACAGCGCGGCAACCGCAAAAAGTATATCTAGTCGAACGAGTAAATGGCGAAGCGGTCAGTTATCATAGCGATTTGTAATACAAAAAAAAAATTCTCGAGTGGATTCTTCAATCCCGGAAGAGTTGTGTCATTGAAAATTTCGCGATTGTTTCGATTGAATTTTTTCGTTGCAACTAAATTACATTTCTCGTACATCCGGTTGCGCGAAAAATACATCAAAGACTAAAAGAGATATAGTAGAATTCTTGTTTTTGCCTTTCCATCGTTTTTTTTTTCGATCTTTTTTGCCAACGTGACTTTTGAAACCAAAAATAAATTTTTGAATGCTGAAAAAATGAAAAAAAAAAAGAAATTAAAAAAATTCAAGATTTTAAAAAAATCAACAGCTCCAAACGATATTTCACGGTTTTGTTGGTCACTTCCAATTGCCATAACTTTCAAACCGTTCTGCATCTGTGCCGTACGGTAGTCCAGTGTCAAATCAGTCGATCCTCGCGCGAGCAGAGAAAAATTTCACGGTATACCGAATGAAAGGGAAGTCGAAGGAATTAGAGATCAAGCGACGGAAAATTTTTCGATCGGAAGGCAGTGTCGTAAAGTCACGTTAACTGCAGCAGCGGACAACAGATTGGTTAACAGTCGTACCGAGGATTCTGGAGGGCGAAACTTTCGCAGGCTATTGGCGAAAGGGGTTGTTGTCGTGAAATCGTGAAGGCGTGCGGGCTGCGGGTAATAATAGACCAATAAAGAGTTATTTTCGTTAATTGGAGGGCGCTGCGGGGTGACACGGGACATCGCCCCTTTGACGACAGTCAAGTTGACTGTTACAGCGTACAGAACACTTTGAAGTTACTGTTGTGCCTTTTATCCCCCTTTTCCTGCCGACTCCGCTCACCTCACGACACAAACGCACTACGGCTGCGTTTCGTTGTATTATTGTTATTATTATTATTTTTATTATTGTATATAGGAGTTAGTAGTACAACTGCCTTTCAGAGGTGTTGGTTTCGCTTACACACCTATTTAACACGTTGACGTAGACGCGAGGCTCGCGCGTTCTCGCCGAACCTGGCGAATCCTCGCGGCTTCGTTCCCTCTCAACCCCTCAACCGTAAATTATCCCGTTCGCTCGTTGAACCAGTTATACACCGTTCTTCAACGGGGTTAATTGAAGGGGCGAAACGGTTGGAATTCATCGTGTCGTGCGACCACCAACTTGGAGAACATTTATTCTTCGTCTTGTACTATAGGCTCTCTTCGGTTGTGTTGCGATTGATGCCCACTTACTTCGTCGGCCCGTTAACCGGTTCGACGATAATTTACGATTGAAAAATTAGGCATTTTTCACAGAAGTTTCGACGAAATTCATTCGGATCTTCTCGAGACCTTCCATTTGGGCCGTTTGGACATCGGAAAAGGAAGTGATTTTCGATACCGAGAAAGGGTTGAAAGTTCTCGAAAGACTTCGCTAGTTTCAGCGTCACGAGATTGCGAATGCCTTGTGCAGTTTTTATTACGTTTTTTTTGTTAACTGATTTTCTTGATTTTTTAAATGAATTTGACGAAAAATTCGGCAAAAATTAAAATGCAATTGGAGAAATTAGTTGAAAAGAAAAAAATGCTATAATTACAATTTTTTTTCTTAATTGATTGTCTATATTTGTTAAGAGCACTTATTTTGTTGTTCCTATTATTTTAGCAACGGAAACTTGTGATAGAAAATGACGAGTTCTGGAAAATTCAGTTGCTCACTGAAAGCATTCTTCGGGATAAAGTCATTTTGTGCTGAAGAAAAAGTTTTTTCCTTTTTTTTTTTGCTATTTTTTCATCGATTTTTCATTGCACGGTTCCTCGAATGTTTCTCAATTCTTGTTCTTTTTTTTTTTTTTTCGTAAATTTTTAACGTAAAGTTCGAAATTCCGTCAATTTACGATGTTTCGTTGAAAGTACTAGAAAAAAAAAACGTGTCTACTTCGTCGAAAAAGGTACATAACCGTTTCTTTAGACTCTTTTTGCTTTATAGGCCACGTTTTTACCCAGTTTTTCTTTCGGTTATCCCTCCCCTCTCGAATTTTACGCGAGTCGCATCATTCTTTTGCCAGACAGTTTTTCGTCCCACATTTTTTACCGTTTCTCCTCAGGATCCCGGGAATCCTTTCGATACTTACCTACCGAAAAAGAAAAATGACGTTTTAGGGTTGAAAAACATAAACCCTTCGACTGCGACTAGCGGTTCTTTATGAATTTATGTACGTTCCGTTCGTTCGGCGCAACCCGTTTTTCGACTTTACCGTTTTGCACTTTTAACTCTTAGAATTATATTACCTATCGACTGTGACTTTTGGCGTTTTCCAAAAATTTTATTACCCTGCACCTCGTTTCTCTTCTTTTTTTCTTTTCTCCCTTAGTTCGTTGCATTTCCTTCCTTCTTTCTCGACAGGAGAACCATGCGAATTAACTTTACAGCCGACGAAAGGATTAGCGGTGTAAAGTCAACTTCTGCGTTTTTCCTCGACGTTCTCGACTCGACTACTATTTTTTTTATTATTTTTTCCACTTCCCCCGTGCCTCTCGTCTGTACACGGGGAAAAAATGTTCAGTTCTTCCTCTTTCGTTCCTACGGTCGAATATTTTACAATTTGAATTTTTCACTCTTTCGTCGAGACGAGAAAAGGGTCGGAAAAATGGTCGATTGTTGAGTTTTACCGTTTTTTTTTCTCAATATGGGTCACAGTTAACTGGCAATATGGACGTTTGAGTCATAGATTTATGACATGGCATTCGGTGGATTTTTACCGTTGTTTTTTTTCGTCTTTCTCGAGTTTTATTTTCGTTATTGGGTGTATATAAGAATCTCAGTAACGGAGGATCAAGTGACGCCTTTCTCACCCCTTCTTTTCCTAATGAAGAAAAACATTTTTTTATTAAATTTTCGTTATAATTTTATCATTTTTTTTAAATTTATTTTTAATATGTTCATTATTTTTTTAATCATTTAACCGATTTACAAAAAATGCTGTTAAGCACAATCGGCGTTAAAAGAAAAAAAAAAAAAAAACCCCACCCCTTTCCATCCCGATAAAAAAAAAAGTAACGCCAGTGACGACACGAGCCAACAAATTAATATTTCTGAGAATGTCGATGTATATTACGAATTTTATTTATTGCATATGTTTTTAATTATATTTTTATTATAAAAATATAATTGTACAAAAATTCGTCATAATTGAATTTGATTCATTTATTTTTATTATCGTTATTATAATTTTAATCATATCAATATGCTATTTAATTATATTAACGGGATACATTCATTCGGTATTTAAAAAAAAAATCAATGTTTCCGTTTATTAAATTTATGTTAATTAAATGATCATAAAAAATGATTCTTTGGGTTGTTGAATTCGATTCTCGCTGAAGCAAAATGTAATTTTTCCCCATAGTCCCGTCCCGCCCCGTAAAAACCGTTAATCGGACCTCTCAATGCCACAACTGAGCGCAAAACTGTACCAAAAAATTTTACAACCCCTGCGACAGAGAAAAATGCACTGTGAAACTGTTTCATCCGCGTGAAAGTTTATTTCGAACGCTTCGAACGATTTTCTACCTAATTCTTTATTGGATTATCGTCATAAGTTCGAAATGAGCGCAATTTTTTTTTTTTTTTTCTTTAGCACATCCTAAATCAAAGAGACCCCCGCAACGGTCGAGTGCACTGCGAAAGAAACGCGGTCACTTTTCGTTTTAGAAAAACGCGCGGACACGCAAGTTTTTATTTCTTTATACCGTCACAAAAATGTTGTGCACTCATTTTTCTCCATCGTTTTACGTTTTTACGGGGCGTTGGGGGAGGCGAAAACAATGTTCCAGATTCTACGAGGGTTTCCGTTGGTCGAAAGCGATAAAAAAAATAAAGAAAGGTGGCCTGTTTTGGTTAGGAATTAGTTCGAGGATAGCAAAAGAGCCCTCGGTAGACCTGAGAGGCAAAAGTGGAGCGAGAAACCCACAGCGTTTTGGAGCAATAATATGGAGTTGGGGGCACAGGGGGTGTCTCACTGAGAAAATGAGGGTAGACCGGTGAAAAAAAAATCTATAAAAATATACAACACCGTTATTTAAAATAGTCCGACCACCGTTAGGTTTTACTGGAGTACTATGGAGACCGTGTGAACTGTAAGAATACGAGAATCACGAAAAACGGGATCCCACTTTTTGGGATCCCGTTTCTCGTATTTTTCGACCGAATTTTACGGTTCCATTTCGTCCGGTGACCTTCTCGGGTACTGTGCCCTCTTTTTTCGTTTGGTCTCTTCGTAAAAACATAAAAATCAACGTTTTGCCTCTGAGATCCATCCGGTGTCTCGTCCGAAACTCTGCCGGAGTCTCGGGTACCGAAAAACTGGGTCATCAATGAGGTTCCGCAGGACGGACTTATTGCACCTTCGGTGGTAAAAAAAAAGTAAAGATTTTCTATGAAAATTTTTACTTTGTACTGAGCGATAAAAATGGTAGTGCGCAACGAGAAATTCGTAGTAAAATGGCGTAGTAAAATAGTGATTTCTCTTTCGGTTAACTCTTTCATGGTGTCCAGTGGTCTTGAAAATCTTGAGAGTCCTGTAAAATTTCCGGACGGTCATTAAATTGATCGGTCCTTGAATTGTTTTTTATATTTTCCCCTTAAATTTGTAACTTTTGGCCTGAAAAATCTGGAAAAGGCAACAAATTTACAAATAGCGATTGGGTGGTCAAAAAATTAAAGAAGGAACCTAATTTATCTTTGCCTCGAAACCACAAACGACAATTTTTTTTTTTTTTTTTTTTCAAGTTACGATTTTGAACATTGCGTAATTACAAAACTTCGCTTTCCGATGGAACATCTTATCTTCCGCGGAGAAAAAAAAAACAAAAAAAATGTCTAATCGATTATCGAGTGACCACTCCGAATCGAACGTTAAAAGATAAAAGTAAATAAGCATTATCCGCAGCATCGGTCGATCCTTCAACATCGTCGACGGTTCATCGGTCAAATAGCTCGTCCATTTGTTTCAAAAGCCGAAAGAGGTCGGAAATCAATAAATGGAGTATACATCTGCGTTAATTAGGTACAGGTACAGGATTGCTTGAACACCGGAGTATTGCGAAACGGCGTCAAACACCGCGTTCGCGCGTGAACGAAGAACGATAGAAGTGGAGTGGATGAGTGACCGAGGGGGGTACAGAGGAGGGGTTCGGTATATACCGGGTAGAGAACGAAGCGAGGTGGTTGACGCAGAAGCAGCAGCGGCAGAGGACACAGCGAGAGTGTCCGGGGAGTGAGGAAAGGGTGAATATTTGCGCGTGAAAGGGCCGCTCTCGCCAGGCTTGACAAAGAATGCGACCGCGCGCGTAGCGCCCGTGTGAGTGACTTAATTCGATGTGAATATATGCAAGCGCCATCCAATGATGCAGGCGTAGGTGGGTATGAGAGTCAGGACACGGTGCCCGCACCAGCTGAGTCAGAAGCAGTCTTTCAAACGATCCACGGGTCGAGTACACCCTCGAACCAGTACCGACGCGGCAGCGGCAGCGGCCACCAGCCGCCCCGCTGCCGCTGCCCCAACCCACCCCCAACGAGCGACCCACAAGCGGCGGCGGCGGCGGCGGCGGCAGCATGGCGAGCCGTGCATCCTGGCCTCTCGACTAATTTCAATACCTCCTATCCGCGTCCTCTTTCTCTTTCGCCTCACACTCTATCGCACGCCTCTTCTGACTCTTCGCAGAGACGCCATATTCTATCTCCCGTATACAACGGGGGCGTTTAGGAAGACTCGTGTGGATGCGACGAAACGAAATTGAATCGCGTTTAGGATTTCTCGTAAAGATGTCCCAAAAATCGCCGGGTCCTTAGTTGGGTTTAAAAATAAATTGTATCGATCATTTTTGGGACCCATTGGGAAAAATTCTAGATCGACGCTGATGAGTCACGTGGACAAAAATTACTTGCATTTTTTTTATTTACGAGTGCATGGGATGCATGAAAAAAAATGTAGATAAATTGAGAATAACTCCAAAAGGAAAATTAATAGCATATAAACCGTATTACTCCATTACAATCCGTTTTTTTTAGTTTTCCCAACTTATACTTTATTTCTGTGTCGAAAAAAAAAAAATGGTCAACAAACGTACGGGAGGAAAATGCATGAATGCTTACAAATTTGGGAGATGGATAATCGCTTGAATGCGCGAGTGTACTATACACGAATGTGTAACACGAATAGAGATGGAAAGGGTCCACATATGACGCTGTATCGACTTCTGAAGCTCGTTTGGCATGCGAGCGGACCACCACAGCACGTACACGTGTGGCGTGACGCGTACTGAAAAAAAAAAAAAAAAAATCGAGAGATAAAGAACGAAACAAACGAAAGGACAGCGGGAGGTCCCTTCGGTGTGTGTGATGGTACGCCCGCTGTGTGACGCCGCGTCCGTAACACTTGCAGAGAAACACTACGGTCTCCACGGCGAGCTAACGAAATGAATAAAAAAGGAAAATAGACTTATATGTAGAAAACGCATCCACATGTCGCATATCGGCCGCGTGTATGCATATGCAACGTAATACATTTTGTATCGCGTTCGCACCCAACACGAATGAAATTGTTGTATATATATATTAAATTCACCGGGGGACCGCAACGGTGATGGGACAAAGTTTCAATATGAGGCCATTCCGTCGAGATTCGGAGGAGTATGAGAAGACGAGAACAGGAGGACTGAACGCGGGTCGGTCGGTGTGTGATACCCGGTGTCTCGTTCTGTTTCGTTTCACCCCCCCCCACCCTGCCTCTCATTCTCCTCCCTGCGTTCTGAACAAATTATCAACTCTCGACAATCAACAATGGAAAAAAATAAACTGCGGAACGACGCTGTCCCGCAGTTGGACTGCCGGAAAGTGCGGATTACAAAAAAATTGCGAGAATTCATTCGCCAGAATTCGTTGTGGTTAATATAGTTTTTGTTTTATCATTTCGACAATTTTTTTTAAATTTTCTTTCGTTGATATTTTAGTTAATGCGTAATGATCGATGAGCCGTTTTGAGAGTTCAAAAAAATGGTGGAGGGTAGTGTTCATCGTTGGGTACTTTGTTGACGATGATATTGGCGAAATGGCGAAATTCTATAAATTTTGAAGAATAGAGAGAGGCATTGGGGGAAGGATTGCAAAACATTTTCAATTTATTGCCACAAAAGCGATATTCCAGATGTTTGATTAAATTTACAATGGGCGCGTAATCGGAGCGCGTTATTCGATCTGTCAACTGCGGATTAGCGTCTTTATCAACAAAAAAAAAAATGAAAACAAAATAAAAATTCAGATCGATCGAAAAAATTGTATGCGACTCATTTAGTATTATGGAGAACCCCCGTGGGGTAGTGATCTATGACTTATCGAAGATTAAATCAGAGATTGTCGATTCAATAGAGTTGAAAAAAGTGACAATGAATCGAACTTTTGTTTTTTTTAGATTTTTTTTTTTCAAAAATTATTGAACGAAATAAAATGAATTATTTTCTACTCATAGTTCCATGTATCGCGAGTCTTAGAAAAAAATATTGTTGAAACATGTTGAAAAATTAAAAATGTATGGCAGCCGGAATGGTGACGTGTTTTTACTTTATTTTTTCGAGACGTTTGACGACGGAAACGTTGCAGTAAAAAAAAAATTATCGTATTTTAATTTGATAAAAATAATGTGTTGACCCCCAGAACCGTTAGCGGATAACTATTAATTCCCCGGAGATGCGACAACCGAATTAAATTAGTTTCGACCGCAGCGAGACATTAATCATACTGTCGCGTTAATTATTTTCGTTATCGATTTTTTTTTTTTGAGATTTTTTTATGTTGTTATTTTAAATCGAAAACCATTGAGTGAACCGGATGCGAACGGTGGTGACCTTTTGGGCCCCGCGGATCGTATCTATGTAGCCGCGTTCGCGCGACAAAAACCGATGGAGGGCGTCCGGTCTTGTCGTACAAGCGAAGCTAATTTTAATTCGCGGATGTGCCTCGGATTCAGTTGCGCGCTGTTTCCCTCAACCTATTCTCCAGAATCCTCATATTCCCCCCCACTACCCCCCTGGGGTCGACCACTTCGAATTCACCGCGCCAACGCGGCTCCCGGATCCCGGTTCTGCCATCACCACCGCGGCTTCGTGTCCCATCTCTGACGCTACCACCATCGCGGCCGATCTAACGCTCTCAAACGTTTTACCCCTAATTCCCCGCCTCGCGGGTCCATGCGATGCCCTAGCGCGGGATCTCTCGACCACACGGGAAAACACCGCAATCGTAGTGCAACTTCTACCGGTCGAACTTCGGTTCTTCTCGTTTAATTCTCTCCGCCCGATTTCTAACCATTTTTTTTGTTTTTGCAAAACCATCGGATGTTTTCGGAGCGACTAGATTATTGAATTATAATTTACGCAGTCCTACAGTTCTTTAAAGTTTTAATTTTTTCCGCGATTATCAAAATGGACGAGTATTTAATATAAAATGTTTTCTAAAAATCTTGCGTCCGATAATTTTTTTGGTAATTTAAAAAATAATTTCAATAAATGAAATTTTTCGCGCGCGATGTTTGCATGCGGAAAAAAATTAATTTCACAAAAAATGTTTACTCAAAGTGCAAATAACCTCTTAGTACCCACTAAACTCGAAATCGAAAAAAAAAAAAAATGAATTCGGACAAATGAGGACTCAGGTAGATTAAGCCATTGGAATGGCGCAAGGGGTGTCGAACCAATTATAGTATAAAGAAGTTGGGGACACGGAGCTGCGGAATGAAATAAGTTCGATAGGTAGCGAGTGAATGGAAAGCTGCCACCACGATTCCATACGGGAGATCGGTTCCGGCTATACATCTTTGGGGCGAAAAGAGAGAGTGAGCTAACAACCTCAGTTTCGCACAATACTACGTTCGGCGATCCGCGTGACATCGTTTATGCCAGCGCCCCGTGGTTTGCCACGGCGAACCGAATGGGAAGGGCCCTGCGGGGCCTTGTGCGGCATATGGGACACCCGTGACGAGACATCTTCATTACGTACTAAAACGTGAGGGGCTTTAAGGCCCCTCTGAGACTCCCGCAGTGTCGACTTCGGCTCACCGCGTTAGCGTTGAAATCGATTGGACTTCTTTCAATGCCAAGGGCCTCAACGCTAACCGAGGCTTCGAAAAACTCCGAATTCATCGACGGGTCGCCACAGCAACAGCTTTTTCCACTGCATATAATTGAGTACACAGACGAAAAAAGAAGTACATGACGTCCGGTAACAATACTTGTAGTCATATAGCCATTTTTATGCTCAATTTTGCGATTTTTTTTCACAAAATATTGTCGATGGATTAAAAAAAAAAATCCAATGAAAGTTTCGAAATGAATAATATAACTCACAAAAATCGATAAATGTGTAAATTTTGGACTTTGCGACGTTTTTTTAATCAATTAATAAAAAAAAAGTGATATAACAATAATTCATTAGAAAATATTCCATATTATTTATAATTTATCGGAAAAAAGTTCAAAACGTATTCTCGTATTTAATTTACAATCGAAAAAAAAAAACAAAAAAAATTCGTTCTTCACTCGGATTTTTCAATGATTCCGAATAAATCCGATTTTCGCGGCGAGAGCATTGACCAAGCTGTATCAGTGAAGTCCGAGACAATTGGCTGCTCGAATGGTGGGGTTAAGGGGCGTTTTAGAGTCAACCGAGACGATCGCTGCGCTCGCTAAGGGGTCACTGGACATAGGCACTCGGGGGGTTGGGGGGAAGCGAGGTGGTGGGTTTTGAAAAGAGGGTTCGTTGCGCGTGGTCCGAGCGCGCTGTGCGGTGCCTTGGTGGCCACGGTCGCGGTCCTGCCGTTCCGTAACGAGGGCCGCCCTTTATGGCCCGTAAAGATACGTGCCGTTCAGTTTACGCTCGCCGCTGCCCCGCTGCTCTCTCTCTCTCCATCTCTATACATGACGTGGCCGCTTCATCGAGAGGGGTTGCGTTCGAGCTTCTGTTACGCGTTCGTTCGCTTCACTCGTTTATTCCACTCACCCTTTGAGATCTCCCGACCGAATCCCTATCCTTTCGAGATCACTGCGCGATCCCTCGACTTGGAACTATATCGTTCTCGAGAGGAATGGAGGGTCTCGGAGTTCCAACCGTTGAACAACCTCCTTTGGCCGCACTTATACGCGAATGGTCGAGAGACCCCCGGTTATGTATAGAGTATATACGAGTCCGAAGGGGCTACTTTCGTAACACCGATGGACGGTTGCAGTGATTGAACATCATTAGGCACGCATGCTGATATCCAATAAGAAATCTCAACTGCTTAACGCTCCAACGAAGTGTTCATAGATATACTTTTTTTTCTTTTTCGAATTATAATTTTATTTTTTTAAATAAAAACAGCAAATCGGAGACATAGAATGACATAATGATAAAAAGTGATAAATCCTTCAATTATTAAAAAAAATAATAATAATAATGGAATTTTATTTATATTTATTTTGGAGTAGAAAAAAAAAGTCCGAAAATCGGATTTGTCCCATTGGTTCCCTACAAAGATTTCGCTGTGAGAAAGAAAAAAAAAATGCCATGCAAATCGAACGCGTGGGGTGGTCGCCGTAAAATAAGAAATCGAAGACCAGAAGCCTCGAGTACCAAAATATTGTGTTACTTGGGTGGAGTCCGGGCGACTTTTGGGTCCCGGTAAGCGGGCTAACCTCATTTTTCATCCTTCGAGTTCGTAAAGATCTCCAGAATCCCGATGGGAGTCCCCGTGTCTTTTCTTCTCCCTCTCGTGCAGCAACTCCGTATAAGCATCGCTGCTCATCTTTCGCTTTGAACTTTGTCTACGGCGTCGGTACTTTTCACCTTTTTTTTCCGGTGCGAATGAAGATTTGGTCACAGTAGTCGGGTTCTCGTGAATGAGATATCTTTCACGGTGGTTCGACCGTTTCTCCACGTTCGTCTCTCCGTCTTCTCTCTTCTCTTTCTACCGTTAGTTCGCCTCTATTCGCGCGCGCGGAACCGTAACATTATATTTATGTTGTCACCCTGTGCGTGACGATTTATATCGGTAAGACCCCCAAACATCACGGTCCCAACAGTGCACACGTGTGTTCTCTCGCTCTCCCCTCTCCGAGTGGAAGCTGTAGTTGCAACGAAGACGACTCAATGCTGCCGGATCCAAGGTGGACACGCATATAGCAAAAGGGCAGCCGTAGGATCGAAAGAAGAATGGCATCTACTAAGAGCCCACCAGTCAGGGGTCCGAGCCCTCTTCTTGTCTGCAAACATTGCGCTTCGTTGCGTTCTCGTTCACGACACACGGGGCGCAACCGATCGGTTTACTCACGAATATTCCTTTGACTGTCGCATTCATGCGCATTGACTGTGCACCGGGACAATGAAGAGACCGGAGGGACTCCCCTCGCGGGGGTATATATCCCTTCGTTCTCTCATTCACGCTTTTCGTTCATCGAAAGATTTCTACGACCCGCTACTGTTAGGAACTTCCGACCAAAGGTGAAGAGACGAATTGAGGAGAATGAAGTCGAAGAAGTCATCACTCCGAAAGCAGTCGTCGTAAAAAAACCATCGAATCGAATCACCCCCCCCCCCCCCTTCCTCCCCTCTTGTCTCAACGCTATCTATCGGACGATAAATTCGAAAGAAAAAATGTTGACTCCGAAACATTAGCGTCTTTCCGAAACGCAGCGTCGGATTCTTCACAGTCGTGAACAGCCGACAAGGAGAAAGGCAAAGGGTCGGCACGTGTCGTCGTAATCTTTACGCGGTCCCTCTGTCTTATTGATGCAACTGTCGGGCAACAGTTGCCCTCTTCCAGTTTCGGCGGAGGCGCCGCACCGCCCCCTACAAGAAACTGTTAATTAACCAGAACCTTCGACTATTCATTTGGAGAAACCTTACGAAACGACAGACGATCGGTGTCTGCGGTGTTCCTGCTTTCCTTTTATTTTTTTTTCTACGCGCGTGTCTGCCGCTCCCTCCCTTGTGATGCTCGTTAATCTAATCCGTTTGTGGCTACAAATATATTTTCCGAAATTTCAAACTGTTATTTTTTTTTTCTGTTTCTACGGAAAAAGAGTTATAAATTTGGGGAATATTTACGAAAGCCTTTCGTGTAGATTTACGTCATCGATACCACATCGATCCCGAGTTCGATAATCGCTCGCAAGTGCCATTTCTTTGCTTCCGTGATATGCACCATGTGGAACACACGAACGAATTTATAACCCCAAATGCTCACGACTGACGAGTAACGAAACGTATCATTATTATTCAGTCGGTAATTACTGGGTACGAAACGGACGAAGGGAAGTTAAGTCGGGGTACAGGCGAACGGACAGGAAAAAGGATGGATGAGAGAACGAGAAACAGGGGACTACCATATGATGCGAATGCGCGATTTCGACTGGTCGTTCAGTTAAAAGCCCCGCGGTAATAAACAAATTAAATAACGGAGAACTTGCGATGTTAGCGTCAAAGTAGTTATATTCTATACGTCGGTCTGCTACTGTCTTTTCCGGCGGAGAAAACTTAACGTTAGAATCGTCCGATGAGCGACACAAACAGCTGTTGCACGCACGATCCACGACGCTTTTTCTCGTTTTCGTTTGTCCCGTCTTACCGTCCATTGTTTACGAAAAACGTCTTTTCAGTTTTTCGGGTTTATAAAACTTCGATTGAGATTTATGATTGTTTTTTTTATTCAAAAATAAAATAATTTTAAATATTTCGGTTTCTTTAAAGAGGAAACTTTCTTTTTCAACATTTTTTTTTTTCGTCTTGCAGCTATTTTTGTTGCTGAGAATTTATCGAATAGTTGACACACCTAAAACGAAATATCTACTAAACGTCTCCGTTTCGATTTATCGAGAACACAAATTGAAAAATCAAAATATAAAAATTCGATCGAAATTCTAGACTAACATTTTTTATTTTAGTCTTCACACGTTTACGAACCGTTTAATTTGAAAAACAATCATTTTAAACACTGTAAACTTTTTTTTTGTAATTTAATTACTGATTTAAAGAAAATGACAAATAAAATTGAAATTGCAATTCAAAATTCAAAGAATTGGTAAAAAATGAAATTTTAATAAAAATGAAAAAAAAAATGAATTTTTTGAATTTTTTTTCATTCGTTATCCGGTGTGATTAATGATGTGTAACGGTAATAAATTTAGTAATGTTTTTTAAACGGAAAAGAGATGTTTCGTGAAAAGAATTAGTTTCCCACTTTCTAATTCGGGTGAACGGGGAGTTTTTTTTTTAAGGAATGTCATTGTATTGGCTTTCGCTGTCTATTTAATTTTTCCCGATGTTTTCGTTCCCGTGATATTTTCACTATTCAGCGTATTCTCCCGATTCTTCACGCTTCTATTTAACTTCTCGTCGTTGTCTCGTATCTCACGTTTTGCGTTGCCTCTCTCGTTCGAGGCCTGTAAACATAACCAGCCTTTCCACGTTGATGTATCACACCGCGCCTCGTAAGTTCTCGTACGTCGAAACACGCGTAGTTACTGTGCGCCGACGGGGCGAGATAGGCGCGAGAGCGTACAGCGTCAGGGGAGGTAAATAAATATGCGTTCCCTCGACGACGTGACGCCCGAATCGATTTGCGCTCTCGAGCGGACCAAGGCTCGCGCGTCGCGGTCACCGAACGGAAAAGATATGGAGTTTTTTTTTCGTCCAGAGTATCGCGACGGTATTAACAAAAATGCAACCATTTTTTCGAGATTTTTTCATTTTTTATAAAAAATAAATAAAACAACACTTTGTACGTCGGCTTTTCGAAATAATTTTTTTTTGCGACTCGTACAACAAAGCGTAAGATGATCTTCGACAATTTTCCCTCTTTGTGACGATCTTTCAGCGATATCCAAGTGTGAAATGGTCCGTGCTACAAATTTTTCAAAGTGTCTCCAATACAATGTGAAACGAGGAAAAAAAATTTCGAAGCCTAAAAAAAAAATACAAAAATATCCTAACGATCGAAAACACTTTTTTCTTGGGAAACTTTTGGTAAGTGAAAAAAAAAAAAACGACGAAAAAAGTCTCTCAACCGAACGACAAAGTGCGCGTAAGCGATAGTCGGCAAAAAACGTAAAAAGCCTAAACGTTTTTAGGGGGAAAAAAGCGAAAAAACTTAAAGGAGTTGAAAAAAAAATCGGTAAAACGTCGTCGAAGGGTGCGTTCGCATAATCGTTCTAATGCCTCGATAATTACTTCATTATGATAAAATTTACTGGAAAGAGGAAAAAAATCAGAGGATTGAGCAGAGAGAATACCCCGATGTGACTTTTCGGTCTGCAAAATGTTTTTTCTGATATTTTTTTAAACAGATTTTTCGAGAGTTCCTGCAAAAAAAACTGTTGGAAACGGATCGTAAAGCTGTGGCCAGCAACCATCGTGTTGCATTTCGGTAGAAAATAGCAACAAAAAAAAGCAGTTGCGCGTCAGAGACGGATTTTACGATCGCAATAAAGAAGACCCGCAGGGTCTTTGGCTAGAATCGCGACTTAACCTGAGTAAAAAAAAAAAACAACCCTCGGCAACGTTTTTCGGCTCTCTTCGGTCGAGCGACGTTTTTAACTTCGAGATTCATAAAAATTAAGACATCGGTGCGCGAACCGCAGTAGCCACTGGTTCACCGCCCTTTTGTCCTTTGCTACTCCTGTCCACTTTTTCGTTCGCTTTTATCCTTTCCATCCCCTGTATCCCTTTCCTTTTTGTCTTTTTTTTTTCATAAGCAAAAAAATCAAACCTCAAACTGTCGAAGACGCCAATGTTCGGGAAAATCGTCGTTTTAGTTTGAGGGCAAAAAAAAACATACCAACAGACCTGCACGTTTTTTTTCTCAGGGGTTTCGGCGAAAAATGCAAAAAAAAAACGTTCATAGACCCTTCCGTTTCGGACACAATTTTTTTTCTGCTTCGTTAGTTCTTTGCTTTTTTTTTGCTACAAAACCAAACGTTTTTTTTTTTTTTTTTTTTTTTCGGAGTCGAACTTGCCATCAATTTATTGCTTGTAAATTGTTGAGCCGCGCGAGTTGTAAATCCTTCTATTCGTTTGGTCGTTATTGGCATCGGTTTATCCGAGAAAAATATCTATAATGAATAACAAAATAATTAGCTTATTACGCGCAGGACTTTTGATTTTGCGACACTTTTATACTTTTTGTTCGTAATGGAACAATAATTACTACAAATATAATATTTTCGACGAAATTTTCAATTTTCTATAATAAGTTTTATCGACACATACTTTTTTCCTTCGTCAATATTTCCTTCAAAAAAATTTGCTTCACAAAGCAAATGATTTAATTAATCTCAACATTTTTTTTATTGAAAATGCAAGTCTTACAATAAACCGCTAGTAATGATAATAATAATCCCGCGGAAAAAAGTTTATCCTCAATTTTTTCGAGTGGGAATTTCTACCTGAAATGTCGATGGATCAATTTTCCATTGTCACCGATGGATGCTGAGTTGCGCGTTAGTCTGCTTGTAAAACGGGATCTACGTCCTGTCCTCAGAGTCCGAAGTATAGCGCTTTTTCGGCATCAAAGAAAAGAAAATAGTACTACGATTGCGGAAGGGAACGCAACACAATATGCTGGAGCCATTTTTTTATTATTGTATCTTACTGGCATCGCATTACCGTCGATAGACGATCTTTCAACGATAGCTGCGAAAGATATTTATCGATCGCTATGTGCGCTCCTTCTGCTGGAATACATCGACGGTGCGCCATTTTTTTTTTTAATTTTTTACTTTTTTCTCAGGCAATCTCTCGGCCTTTTTGTCTTCTTGGAAAATTGATAGAAAAGTGCCTTTTAATCCTTTTATATGCAGTGATGGGTTTTGTTATCACAACCGATGGACATGTAATATATTAGTTTACGTATACACTGCAGTCGCGAAGCAATTCAATTGTCTCACGTCGATTGGATTGTTTTAAATCTCTTCGTTGTCCAGTGGAGTTAGAAAACAACATATGCTTCACTTTTTTTCTATTTATCTTACGGACATTTGTCGTATTAGTTGCCATTCCGCACGCATTGAAACGCTCCTGACGCACTTGTCAATCGTGTCAGTTGAGATTCATAATTCAATTGATAACATTCTGAATAAAAGTGGAATACGGAATAAGTCGGAATGCGACATCGGTGAGAGTTTCCGTGAACTATCGTTGAACCTTAATGCGCGGAGACAATCTTCGATGGATAAAATGGAGTTCTTCCTTTACAACTGCCAACGACCATGCGGATTTCTGTTTTTAAATTACAGTTAACAGTTGCAGTTTATTTATTTTTTATTATAATGTATTGAAAAAAAATCTAAATTTAATA
Source organism: Buathra laborator (assembly GCA_934046635.1). Lineage (NCBI taxonomy): Eukaryota > Metazoa > Arthropoda > Insecta > Hymenoptera > Ichneumonidae > Buathra > Buathra laborator. The sequence continues at coordinate 17,494,735 of OW203897.1, forward strand.
CACCCGAAAATGTTGCATTTTCTAACATAGAACAACAATCAAAAATTCAAAAAATCTGCACTGTAATTTTTTTTTGATAATTTGAAAAATTCTTAATATAAATTGCGTCGAAATCCTACAATTTTATTCGTTAAATTGAAACTATTTATTATAATTTCGGTGCACATTTTTTCGGAATTTTACACTCGGTTTGCGCATCGGAAAATAAATGTTAAAATTTTACCACAAACTCAAGCGGAAGCGCCAAGAAATTCGCACTCCGATCGCATTAGTTTTAGTGCCGACATTGAGGGAGTCAAAGGGTCTCATTAATACCGGTAGCGGGTTATCCATATTACAGGTTTTTTGACATACCGTAAAAAGGTATGAAGTTTTTTATAAGGCCGTTGGTTCAGCTCCACGAGTGTGGCGTTCGATATGCGTACCCAATGCTGGGAACTGGTGGAAGTAACAATCGCGTGACCACGAGATGGAGCCGAAGCCCTTATTTAAAAAACTAAGGGAATCAACTACGATGACGAAATGACCAAAATAAGACTTTTTTTCTCTCTGCATAATTCGTAATCGATGAAAAGTTCGAAGTATACGATAGGCAAGCGGCCGAACTATGTGACCTTAATTTTTATTTGTTCAAACCAACGGTCGTTAACGTTCAATTCCTAAGCAACCGAAGGTGATCTGCATCTTGGATCGGTAATGTCGTTCTGACCGACTGTCGGTATCAAAACGGGACATCGACAGTTCTAATTGCCCATACGATACAAATTAAAATTTTCTCGGAAGCTTTCTGCATTTTCCCAGTTTTAACTTCGCTGCATTATGCATTAAAAATAATAGAAAAAAATTGAAATAAACTTAAATAAAACAAATTTGACAAAAATGAAGTTAAAATTCAACAAAATGCAAATTCAATTCGCAGTATGCAGAAATATTGCAAAGTGAAATATTGCACATTGCGTCGTCATTATTATCCATATTTCACGAAGTTTCCTTCAATAAATATCTCAAAATTGATCGCAATACTTCCCTATGGAAAGAATTTTATAAAACCTGAAAAATAATGAGGACGCAATGTGCAAAGTGCGATCTCGTAACTTTTTCGTCAAATACCTATTTCTTATAAACATAACCCACGTATAAAATTTTTCTTCAACGCCTTCCTGCAATCACAATCGATTGTGTGTTGTCATAGTTCCAATTTTTTTTTCTGTATTAATTGAGACCTTTTCTTCAAATTTTTATGAAATTCGTTGATAACCCGAAAGGTATTGTTCGATATATCATATACCGCAAATTATTTTAATTTAATTGGAAACTTCCGGTAGGATAAGTTTATGAAAAAAAATGGCAATCGACAAAAAATTCGCGACGTTGGTAAATCATTAAATGAACTCACTGAGCTGATTTTTTTTTTTAATTCATTTATAGTTAATAAGAATTGAGGAGCGGTCGCGGAGCTTAAGCTGAACGTAAAAGGACGACGGACGGTCACCACCGACCGTACAATAAGTAAAAAGCGCGTGTTTACAGCTTACATTCGAAGCATTTAAACGTCGTTCTACCGAGATAATGAGCCGGTGGACCTGCTGCTCAAACGTCACGACCCATGTTCCTGTTATCGTTGGAATTTGTACACTAGCAGCTTTCGGTACATGCTGTATACTAGCTATATTATTATACCACTATTACTGTATATATTACAAAGCGCAGGGTCTCTCTGGTAATTCGGACAGAGGGTCTATTAGAAGGGTGGATTGTCAAGCTTATTAACGGACAGAGCGGGATTGTCCAGACTACAATATGGAATATGAAGGACCCGCCAAAGTGGGGATTCGATTTGATGCGAAAGGGGATCATTGCGCATGGACACCATTTCGTGAAATGTATATTTTATCCGGCATTTAATAAGCTCATGGAACTTTACGACGACAATTTTTACAAGTATTGCATTATTTTGTAAAGACGTCTTCACCATCGCGTAACTTCGTCAATATTTTTTTTTTTTTTTTTTTTTTACGAATGGATAAAGTAATAATTTTATAAATTATATGCAGTTTATTGATTAATTTTTGGCCAGCGATCAAGAATCGTCGATATAATATCACAGCGGAATTCTTCGATTTTCGCGACTTTGAGAATAAATTGTCGAGTACCGCGTTTATGTACGTAAGCAGAACTAACCGAAAGGTTGATTTCGGAGGTCTTATTTCCTCGGGTAGAATATGATAAAATAAAATAAATGGGCCGAGGGAACGCCGCGCTTCGACGTTCAACCGCACACGGTAAATTCGACGATTCTCTTTATAATCCACGAAAGCACCACGGTACGGGACCGAACCGTGACGATATAGCAAATATGTACAAAGACCCGACGGATTATTACGATAATTCGAAGCGCGCTTTATTTTGTACCTCATGTTGAACTCATTCGGTTCTATTTTACTTTTTTCTTTATTCCTTTTTTTTTTTTTTTTTTGCACGAAAAAAAAAGTTTTCGGCGTTTTATCGCGTGCGCGCAACTCCCGAAGGATTATTAACTGCACGCGCGCACACTGGGATTAACGGAAGCGTGTTGGATCAACGGAAACGTGACTACGGCGTCGTCGGGGATTATATCCGCGGCCACGAGGACAACCTGACTCTTGGCACGGAAGCTCCGGCGGTACTGACTCTATCCATTGTCCGTTTCTCCACTTATTTTCAGTTATTTTTGTTTTTTTTTCGTTTTTTTTTTTTGCCCCAAATACTTTTTCCATCACAGAGATTTGCATTGTTTTATCATTTTCGTTACGTGGGCGCATCGGTTGCTATGCATTTTTTCGGAGCAAAAATATTACAAAGAAATTATTAATTGTGAAAATGTATAAATGTTTTAATTAATAAATCAATTTTTTCGTACACTGGTACACGATAATTTGTAATATTTTAATTCGATAAATGCAAACATTATACACGATAATAATTAATAAATAAAACAAAAAACTACGATTAATCGATAAATAATCGAAAATTTCAGTTTCGATTAATTAATTTAATTAAAAAGTAACTAATTTTGTTGTCGATTACACTTTTTCCTTAAATTCATTCATATATTTTGTATGATTTAATTTGTAGAATTTATTATGTAAGGACGGAAGATTTTGCTAAATCGGTGGTAATGGGGACAAGCGGAGCTTAAGGGAGAATTAGGCACGGGGAGGAAAGTAAGGTCGCCGAGCGTCTAATCGCGGTCCTTCGGTCTCGATTTGGGACGGGATTTTAATTACAAGGGTCAACGTTAAGGGGACAGTGGACAGTTTGCCAACGCTGAATTTGTTATATAATATACATCTATTTATATATCTTATTTGCATTGAAACTTAATTCCCTATTTTTTTTTTCATTTGAAAAATCTCATATTAAATTACCTTTTTTGAAAAAATGGATTATAACATATTTTTTATTTTTTTTAAATTTTATCGAAATTTAAAATCGATACTCGTTCGTCGTCCGAACATCTCAATATACAGAGTGAGTTTATTGGGAGTTATTCGACGTCCAAGTCATTAGTGTGTTCCGGTCGGTTTTCTCAGAATTAAAGACGATAGTGCAACAAATTCTTCGTATACATCTTAAAAACTAGACTTCCGGTCGACAAGCCCCTCCCTTCTCCTCATGACTTACTGGGAAGTACGACTCCGTTTCCAGCGGCGATAAATATCGTCGCCGTCCGTCAGCGATAAGCGGCTTCGAACGAAGAAAAAAAACGAAACGATAGGACAATACTGACAGAGGGGGGAAGAAAAAAAAATTATATGCAGCCGAAACCCACCGATTTTCATACTTAGTCTCGCGTCTTCGAGGGGCGGAGCAGAGTCCCGTGGTGGTTAGCACCCTTTTTCTTATCTTAGCGATACCGCAGTAACAAAGTTTTAAAAAAGTATCCAAATGAATCCGATCCGAGGCGTGACGAAACGGAATTATAAACCCATTTGTCTGTAGTAACTGAGTTTTTCTTAGCAACGGTATCATTGCTCTCGGCAAACGTAGAACCGTATAGAGATTAAGAGATTAAGAGATTTACATAATTAACACATTAGCAGTTAGATTAAAGGGTTAAACCCAAAGGGACACCCATATAATTTGATGAACAAACTTATAAAGCCCGATATTCAATAAAAAAAAATACAAAAATTGAAAATAAAACTTTTTTATAAATATTAAAACGATCGATTGATACGATATTTTTTATACGCGATACATTTTTTTCGGTTGGTGGAATGCGTCAGCGGAGAATTCGAAACGGCGGGAAAAATTTAATTTTTGGAAGTCGGAGAACGAAGCTCTCTGCTCGATTAATATTCAGAATTTGACAAAATCCGTCGTATTGGTCGCGTAACAGAAGACGCGTAACAGAGAAGTTCTGAACAAAAAAAAAAAAATTAATTTGCGAAGAGAAAAATGAATGAAAATTGAGGATTGAAGGGGAGAGGACTAAGAGGACCCGAAGAGAGAGAGTGAGTCGGAGTGCCAGGGAGGTAGGCGTCAGTCGACACTGAGTATAGCCCCACCCCGCTAACTGAGGCTCCGCCTCCGAGAGGCCGAAATGACGTCACACGGACACTTGTTCCACCTTACCACAGTGGCAGTAGCGGAAAATCCGCCACCGCGACTTTGTCGTCATCGCGTCCCGACTCCCTCCCCCCTCCTCGTGTCCACGAAAACGATAAAGACACTGGTCTCGTGGAATACGTGGGCTGAAACAGGAATTCGACGTCCCGGCGCAGATGTGCGCAGAAATACAATTTTTTTTTCTCTAATTCGCTCCGTTTCCATCGATTAAGAATTTTTCTTTATTTTAAATATTTACCGAGACGATTTTTAAAAAATGTTATAAATCGCGTTTACAATGGAGTGACTTGACAATAACTCCAAATGCGGAATACCATTTTTTTTAATGAAAACTAAGGGAATCCCGGAGCCAATTGGAACGCACGTGGTAAAAAAAAATACGAGCGCCGAAACAGGAATACGACGTCTCGGAGTCGATGTGCGCAAAAATACAAATGATTTTCATGTAACTCGCTAAGTTTCCATCAATGAAGATTTTTTTTTTTTAATAAAAAAAAAATATTTATCGAGACGATCTTCAAAAAATGTTATGAATATTATTTATAATTGGGTGTCTTTAGAATAACTTCAAACGCGGAATTCGATTTTTTTTTTTTTTTTTTTATAAAAAATAAGGGAGATTTAAGGGATATCGGGGCCAATTGAAACACACGTCGTAAAAAAATTTCCAAAATTTGATTCAGCGAATATGGCACTCCGAATAATTACTTATCGATGTACGTACTCTCGCTGGTTGAAATCGTTGATTATTTTACCGCGTGTGTTTCAAATGACCCCGGTTTCCTTAACGTTTCCACGAAATCCCTAAAATTCTCTCAATCGCGGCGCTAGATAATGACGAGACGATTGTTTTTTTACACAACACGACTGTCTACTTATAATAAAATGTATAATGAGACTCGAGGGACGGACGACTACGTGCCTAAGCGCCTGATTACGACGTATCGTCATTAGTGAACTAAGAGATTGGACTGCCCGTGGGAAAGCTGCGATAACCGGGTACTCCATGTGGTACAGAGTTGGGGACAGTTTCGCACGATTGTTCGGTTAATTATGACAACAATAAGCGATGAAATGAGTCAAAAATCGAATTCATGTTATCCAAACACTTATATCGTTCGTTGAGTTGAAAAAAAAAAAAAAAATGTGTCAAAGCGGTCGATCGACACTTTCGCGAATCATAGTTCGCCTCGAAGATACGAATAACATAGAATTATTTTTTTTTCGGTAATGATGGCACGCAAACAACGAAAAACGGCTCTTAATAGGTGGATAAGAAATGTCTCATTCTCACCGAAAAACGTTCGCAAAAAAAAAAAAAAAATGGATCGCTATTAACTTATTATCGATTATTATCGATATTTCATTTGCCTCTCACCGGAAAATCTCTGTCCGCGAGAGACGAAAAAAAATCGTGAAATTTGACGAAACATCGGTCGCGATAAATTCGGTATTTTTCAGTAACCTCAAGACCGCAATATTCCGGCTTCTTCCGTTAACGCAAAAAAAAAAAAAAAAAACTACGATCGATAGAAAAATTGAGTAAAACTGCGAATCAATTAATTTGCTAAGAATGAATGGGTTGGATAATAAAATGGACCTCCGTAGCAAGGAACACTGGCGCAACAGTAATGTTTCGCACGCGGTGGGAGGCTGCGCAGCGCGTAAAAAAAATAAGTGGGAGGGGAAAAACACCGGTCGTGCGACAGAGACGAAAAGCGAACGGTGGAACGTTGGCGTTCGCGCGAAACAACAGAGTCAGAGAACTACGCCAACCCAACGCTGTAAGCCCATCGGCACTCGCTTGTGCCGGGCCGCTCGTCACCGTTACGACGGCGGAGAGCCCCGACTCTCCGTGTGTGCGTTCCGTGCCCGCCGCGCGCTTCCGCGGAACACGCGGCCTCGCACCGGCCGCAGAACTCGGCGCGGCATTACGTCGCGCGCTCTCGACCGCGACTGACCAAGACGCGTACGTGTCGTCGTTCTCGTCTCTCTCGATACTCGGAACAATCTTTATTTTTCCCACTTTTCGCGTCGAAAACAAAACAAAAAGCAGATATCGAAAAATAAACAAAATTTTAATTGTTCGTCGTTCGGAGTAAAAATAAATAAAAATAAAAATGTGTGAAAAATGGACTGTGCTAAGTGAGTCGTAGTGCGAACGTTGAACACGTGAATCGTGAAAATCTGACAAATCATTTGTTCCCTCTTTTTTTTTCTTCGTCATTCGGAAAAGAAAGTTTGGTCGACGGGATAACTTGGAATAATCGAAGTGATTGACAGTGATCATTCGAAAGTGAAAAAAAGTTTAATCGACGCTTTGCGATGTAGCGACGAGGCGTGTTCGAGTACAGTGAAGAAAATTCGTCGGCCTGCCGCGGAGTAATTCGTGGAAATCCACGGCGTTTTATTTTCCGATGATAAATTTGTGATTAATGTGTTATTTTTTTCGATACACGATTGACCGAGTGACATTCGAAGATTAAACGGGGGGGAGATCGAGTGTGTAGAACAATTTTAACGAACGCCCCGTGATTGGTTATCGACCTCCGAAAATGATCGAAAGAAAATCATTTGAATATTTAATTATTATCGTGTACTGAATTTTTTTAATATCATGGGACAGTGTGGTATTTTACAATTCTTCACGAAAAACGTAAAAATTATGAATAAAAAAAAAATCCAATAAAAAAAAATGTTTCGAACAATAATTTGGTTGCGTTGAGTCGGATCCCGCGGAAAAAAATTTACTCGGTCGGTACGGAAGAGAGAATAATATTTGTTTTTTTTTTTTACCAAAGTCTCAAATGAGCGGGAAAAGTAAATAAAGTTTGGAAGAAGACGAATATAAGCGTAAGACGGAGTTTGGTTACGACGGGTGTACGAGGCACTCGGTGCGCTCGGTTAGTAGAATTGCCGATGGGATGCATCTCCCGGTGGGCTCAGTTGGCTGCGGCGAGAATTACGGTTCCGTCGGTTCGCATCAAGAGAGCGCGGGTCTCGTGGTAGGTTCGTCGTTGACGCCTCACCGGGGAGGCGTCGTAAGGCCGAGATATCCGACGAGCGATCAGGACGACGAAGGGGGTTGTGGAGGAGGTGGAGGCGGTGCCGAGGGCAACAGTGCGGCCGATACCGGGGCCGGTGATATGAGCGAAGGTGCCGCCGTCGGCGAGCTCTGGTGGACCGAGAGACTCGTCGGCGAGGCACAGGCTGAGCATCCCGGTGAACTTGTTCGCACTGGTAAGACTTTTTTCGAAAAAAAAACAAAAAACAAAAAAAAAAACCCTGAAAATCGATTTTTTTTGTTTTGTTTCGTAAACACGACGATTTTTTTCGCTATCAGATTCATCGCAGTCGATCCTCCGCGTGGAGTAATTCTGTTTGAATGTTGTGAAACATTCGAAACGCGTAAAATTTTTTTTTTTTTTTTGAGAAAACAAAGAGGGCAAACAAAAAAAAATACGTTTATGAAAATTAATAAAAATGTAAGTTTTATTTTTAAAAAAGTAAACAAATTGGCACATCCGAATCATCGTTTTATTTATTAACATTTTTCGTGCACCGCGTTTAATTACAAGGAAAAGCCGACCGGGTCCTTCCGACGGGTTTTGCAAACTGAACGATCTGCAAAGACAGCCGAAAAGCCGCTTGGCACCTTAATTACGAAGCTCCATGTCTGCCGGGACATAAGTGCAGTCATTAACGAAATGACCGTAACTTTTCGTGACCGTACCGGAAGAATCGAAAATTATTGGACCATACGGTTTCGACTGTTCCGGAAACTGCATCCCGAGAAAAATATTCCCAAATTCACTCGATCATCGAAATTTCATATCTATATATATTTTTTTCAAAAGATGAAAAAAGAAAAAAATCGAATATCTATGTATCACAATTCCGAGAAATATCGATGGCACTCCGGAATATCCGATTAACCGATAAATCGTTTCCAATTTTTTCAGGATCGCCGTATTTCTTGTGCAGTCAGCTACCGACGCACTGGCGTTCGAACAAAACTCTGCCGGTAGCATTTAAGGTGGTGGCACTTGGCGAAGTCGGCGATGGAACTCTGGTGACCGTAAGGGCGGGAAACGATGAGAATTGTTGCGCCGAACTGAGAAACTCGACTGCCCTGATGAAGAATCAAGTTGCCAAATTCAATGACTTGAGATTTGTCGGCAGAAGTGGACGAGGTCAGTAAATGAGTGTCAATTGTCAAAAACTTTTCGAATTATTCCGCCATCGCGAATCTCAACCATATTTGGACGAATCACGCGCGGAATAATGACTCAGGAAATTCTCAAAAGTGAGGAACAAAAAAATTGGTCGATTTTTTGAAATACTTACTGTTATCCGGACGGAACAACTTTCCGTTAATTTATCTCAAAAACTTCTTCCGTCGAAAGGAAAAAAAAAAAAAAAAAAAACCGGAAAGTCATTTACAGTGATTTTAATTCGTTCACTTCAACTCGATTCATCGTCATTCAATGTCCATCTTTTTTCCACTCCGGTATCATCAATACTCATAGCAGATGACTTTAATATCCGTATTAAAAGTATAGCAATTAAGATGCGTAAAAAAGGATTTTGATACAGTCATTGAACACCCGATGTCTCTGATGCGATAAAAATCGCTACAGAATCTTTACTCTCACCACAGGAAAACGTTCAGTAAAATATTTCACTAAATTACAGTATCTCTGGATATAATCTAATAACTATGATATATTCCGAACAAACAGATACTCCCGACTGCTATAAACAATATCGCGTCCCCGTGCGGAAAAAAGTATTATGTATAAAATAGTCTTTTATATTTCTACTATCCATTAGCATGCATTTCTCTCGGTGTAAACAGAGAACGTTTTGCGGGTGCGTCTGGTTCTGGCAGATTCTATCCAATGTGCTAAAAGCCACTTTGAATGGCTTCTATCTAACCCTGTAAAATCACCGTTATTGTAATTATCATTATCATCATCATCATCAGACTCCCGTTCCCATTTTAGTTGTCCGCTCATCCTACAAGCGAAGTTGCATCCCCCCATCGCCCCCCGCGCCGCTACCCTTATTCCCAATGACCATCGGCCAGTGCCGTTTTACTCTCACAGCATGCACCCCCCCGCGGTGCATTGCATCGGTCGCCGCATCCGCGAGTTTCCTCTCCCGCCGACCACCCCCCCCAGAATCATTACTCGACGTCCGCTACGAGAGTCCCTCCCCCTGCAGCCCCCGCGTCAAACCAGTCAGCAGGCGAAACAACTGGCTGTTAATCAGAAGTCATCGTGACGCCGCTACCGTTGCAACCTGCCTGCTGAACCCCGGCATGCAGGATAATTCTCGTTTCCTCACACCCCTAACGCTTTGCGTCGCTTTGACGCTCCCGCGCGGATGAGAGCATTCAAAACTCGTTGCAATTCGGACAATCTTAGTTGTTGTTAATGGTCTATGAGACCAAGAAGCTCTCAAGATTCTAATACACTTCCCATGCATGCTAATCAAGAATCTCCGAAGGCGGATTAAGCTTCGAATTGGTCAATCCATTTGGTCAATCGTATGAGTAATGGTTAGCGGAATCAAGAAAATCTCACGATTCCAATGCCCTCGATGCCCATGCATGCTAATCAGGAATCTCCGAAGACGGCTAAAGCGTCGAGTAGGTGATTCATGACAAACGACGTGTCTTTACCAACGGGTGAAAATTCAGGTTGAACCCAATGGTCCAGAATGAAGCGGTAAAAGACTGTTTCGTCCCCAAATCCAACCGACGGTTATTTATCAGTCATACAAGCGAACGTAACCCGAGAGTTTGGTGGGCCTGTTGCCTCTATCGTGTGACCGAGAGAGCATTTGTACAGTGGAAACAGAACCAACTGAACTACGCGGGGTTAACAAAAGCGAAATGGATAGAAACGGTTCTGGAAGCGAGAAAGGAAGGTGGAATGCATGAGGGAAATGAACGGTTGTACGCGCTTCGAAACAATGCGTTATGGATTGACCGATTCGAGAACGAACCCCACTCGCGAATAGCCCGTCATCTATCTTTCAGGAGGTTTCGTCATTTCGCATCGGGCCACTACTACCCCATCGCGACTACCCATTGCCATTGCAAGGGGAGGGAGGGAGGGAGGGAGGGCTCTTCGGGTGGACCAGGTGCTCAATTCCGTGAGCGACCGTGCGGAAACTGATCAAAATCAATCAATCGGCCGGGAACTCCGTTGCTTCCGTCGATTCTATTCATAATTAGCAGAACACGATGTGGCCCGACGCTTCGCCTCCACGTGGAGTATAACTAATAACTCGTTGAGGACTATATATACATATTACGAAATTATAAACCTTCGTGGCAACTAATATACGTAACATCGTTGCGCAGAATTCGAAAATTGGACAGTTGTCTTATGGTTGTTGTCGAATTTAGGAAGTTAACCCTGTGATCTTAACCGTTTAATCCTTCATTTTCACTCGAAAATCAGATATGAGAATACGATTTTGACAATTTGCCGATCCGGAGGGATCGCAAGTGAACACTAGATGGCCTCCAACTTCTCTGTATCCCCGCAGATATGCATCAACTTCTGTTGTCGTTAGATTTTTTCCGGCGTATCCATCTCCTCTCTACGACCCTTTATTTCGCGTTGTATTTTTTTTTGTTGTTTTTTTTTTGTCCATCCACGCGTTCCCGTTGCGGTGTTCGTTTCGACAGTTTATTAATTTGATTGGTTCGCTTCAGACTGACACACGACATACGGGATAATCCGTGAGAGCGACCCGTCAAAGGTGAAACGATGGATTCATCGTCAAACGATCCGAATTGTTTTTTTTTTTCCCCATCTCTCTTTTGTTCATTTTTTTTTTCTCGTTTTGTTTTTGTTTCAAAACTTGCCTGTCCGGCGTAGTATGGGACGTTCAATTTTTGGTTTTATTTTTTTCGCGAAACTCAGATGTATATTTGCAATATAAAAAAATTTACGAGTTAATCGATCGTTCAGCGGTTGAAATTGCAACCAAACACTTGTTGGAAGAGTTGTTGCTACAGAAACAGTGACAAAAAAAATGGTACAAAGGGACCATCAATCGAATAAACTTTAAATAAGTTCATAACTCATGCGAAACAAGTCCGCAAAATTATTCTCCGTTTATAAAATCCATTAATGCAAAAATTTTACGAAAATAAATAAAATAAAAAATGGTAAAAAAATTGCGACAGTAGGCAGGACAAGCGCATTGTCACCAATATCATACATAACCCGACAACATCCCGTGGGCGTATGTGCAACAAACTCACATGTATTCATACGCGCGCAGAAATCCGCATGGCCCGGTTTTGTCTGTCGGTATGTACGGCCATCCGACGATCTGGCGGTCCATCCGTCCGTCTGTTCTGCACAAGTTTGCAGCCGGGAGTACCGGCTCTCTCTCCGAATGGATGGCAATACGAAGGGCAAAGGGGATGAGAAGGGGACAGAATGGGGGGGTTGGGGGGAGGGGGGGGGGGCGAGCACAAGCGAGAGACCGGACGGGCTCTCTGTCTCTGCAGATGACCGTTCCCATCATCGAGTATTAACCGCAGTTCCCGGGGACATGGGGGCAGCAGCGGCGGACCCGGAACGTGCGGCATTATTAGCCCCAAATGCGATGGACTCGCCGTGAACCTCGCCACGGGTTTCTCCGGTTCTATACTCTGTTCTCTCGATCGTATACGTTGTACGCGGTGTGGCTTGTCCTCTGTGTGATGCACTGCATCTACCCTCCCCCTCCACCCTTCCTCTCCTCCCCCAAAGCCACCCACTGGATCCTACCCTACATACGCCATACCAATGCTCCGCATCTACTCAACTCGTCACATCGAAATCTACGACTGCTCGGTAAAGGATAGCATCCTCTTTTCTCTGTTTAAACGTCCGCCACTTCGTCCGCACATTCGACTTCAACGGGGGGAAAGATCCTTTTTTTTTTATTTCGATGCCACCAGAGGTTAGAAGGGTGACGAATCGATGTTTTTTTTTTCGCGCATCCTAACAGCCCACGGAAAAATTCGTGAAATTTATTTATTTTTGATTGAATTTGAAGAAATTGGAGACTAATATACGAAATTGCTAAAAAATGTGAAAAAAATTACGTCGTGTGCTTAAATATCGATATTGTTGAAAAAAAAAAAATTAAATCATAGGGGCTGAAGTTTAGGTATAACAGAAATAAAATTATTAAAATTATTCAAATATAATTATTCGCGTTACCCAACCGCATCGGAAACTTTTTCGTAGTCTCGAAAATGACTTTAAGCTTTTTATCGATTAACCGATTTTCAGTCAAATTTTTTTTTTTTTTTCATTGTAATTTTGGTCTCTCTATCTACGAACCAATTCGTCCGATCGATGCTTCGAAAGGCGCCGCACTCTTTGGTCTCTATAAGCGGTACGAAAAACCATGAGAGAAAACTCGATGGATGAGTGCACGTGAGAGTCGTAATTAAAAAAAAAAAAAAAAGAAAAATTCTGTACCGTCGTTCCGCCTGTCACGATCCGATGACGGTTGATAGACTCCCGGATTGGAGGCTTTGATGTGTTATCCATCGGGGGCAATCGAGAGACTACGCGACACACGGGAACTGACGAATACGATGATCGTAACACGATTGACGAGTCGATTCGGCTTTACCTACGGTAAGCGCCGTTCGGAACAATTTGGTGGCACACTTTTGCGAAATCGAAAAAAAAAAAAAAAAAAAAAAAAGACATAATAAAAATGCATCGGATGACGACGTAAGAAGGTGAGACAAAGCGGCGCGGGGGATGGTCCGAGCGAAACGTTTGAAAATGTTGCGGTTTGACGTTTCGGAACGTAGCGAATCTGCTGCAAGCCATCTCGCTGCTTGTTCATAGAGACCGCAATGGCTGTGTATAAACTGGTGCTTCGGGCTCTATATCTATATGATATAATTCACGGGTCGGCCGAGTCAACCCCCGCGTGCAGTCAGTTGCAGTGTCCCGCGGGGAGGGGGTCTCCCCGTTTACTCGAAACGGGGTTTGCGCGACGCGGTGGTGTTTGATACAGGTTATCACGTTGACAGACACGAAGCGTGGGGTGTACCCAGTCCCAGGGATACATCAACGGACGAACGGCGGACAATTATAAATCGTTGACGTTTAACAGTCGAAAACGATGAATCCGTGATGTGTAGAGTTTACGGTTGTGCATATATCACTCTTGTTTGATCCGACGTATCGAGAAAAACGACGAAAGAGAATTTTCGATTTTGTTCGATATATATACGTCGCTTACAGTCGACACGTGTTTCGTATCCGTTATTTTTCGGTTTTTATTTCAAACAGCGAAAAGAATCGGAGATTTAGGCGCGAAACTGATTAAAACAACTTTTTCCAACATTACGAAAAATCTCGTAATTGTCATATTAAGATATTTTCATTTCCAAGTATTTTTGGGTTACGATTATTTTGCACAGTGGTGTAAAACAAAAAATTACGATTTTTGTCACCTAGTCGTCGGCAATTGCAGAGCTGAACTTATCTATCGAACATTTGGCGATCGCGCGTATCCTTAACCCAGTAGCGAGTGTAAACCTACGGAAGTGGGACACAGTGGGTTTGCTTCGCGTCTGTGGATCCGGAAGGGGACGAAGGGGATGAAAGTGTTGAGAGAAATCTAAGAGAACTCGTCTAGAATGCGATATTTGGCTTCTGTCCAATTTCTACTTTGCCGCGACGGTTAGGATTTAGGGTGTTAAAGCTACGAATGAGATGGAGGCAGGCGTTTAGCACCCCATAAGTCTAAAGTGGACGCTCCTTGGACTCTTTTGAGGTTCTTTCGTGGACAAGAGAAACACAAAGGTTCCAACGAAACCCGCAAAACTCCCACTTGCCTTCATCGTCGTCCCGAAGTGGTACCTCGCAGCAGGACGAGGACGAGAGGCGCGCGAGGCCAGCGGTGAAGACGGAGCGAATTGCCAAATGCATATTAGCGAGCGACGGTGCCCGTTTAAGAGCCCGTAGTCAATCTCTCCGACGGACATTTATGGAGAGGGAATTAATATACCGGGACCCTCAACCTCGGGAACCTTCGACGATGATATACGCACACGGAGTGCTCCACCCTCCGACGTTCGAACCGACTATCCACCACCCTCCCCACATTTTTAGTCCCCTTTTGATGTTCTTTTTATCACGATAATCCTTTCGCTAAACCACTTTTGTACTTTGTATCAAAAGTATAGGGACTCTGACGTGGAAAATGAATGATTATAGATGATCGAAATATTAGGGGCTCTTTCAGCAGCGCAACCCGACGAGGTTTGTAACATTTTCAGACGTTTCTCCGCGTAGTAATGCGAAATCAATCATCCCGAGCGGAAAAGTTATGTATTGACTGCATGTAATTTATATGTAAAGTATCTTATCTAATAATGATAGATATATGATATTTCAATACTATATATAATACGTAATGTTTGGATGCACTATAAATTATACATAGTGCGGATAGAACTTTTTTACGCGGGATATTGAATGGACGAAAGGAAATTTCATAGAAAAACGGAAATTAGCGCAATTGTGCGTTTAGCTCGCCGTATGGAGCAATTCGCAGGACTTCTTCGGAGTCTTTGTGCGCATTTCATGCTCCACCTGGCTACTGAAATGCAACAAAGTATTAATTCTCTCGCGTGTTGGACCGCGCGCACCGGTGATTGACGACCCATTAAGTCGGAAAAGCAATTACCGCTGCGTTTGGCGCTCGTGACGCAACGAGAATGCGTGAAATCCACGTGGACGCCTCTTAAAAAACGTCCATCGTGTTCCTCGAAGATGGGATGCAGATTTCATGTGTGATATTTTTTTTTTTCGAATCGCTTGATTTTTTTTCTGCGTTAACTGCGGCTGATATAACGCGAAATTAAACCGCATTTGTCATCAACTAATTCTTAATTAAAAAATTGATGCCGCACCGAAATAAAATAGTCGACTTGAATGACAAAAAAAAAAAAACAACCAATTTCCCTTCGTTAACATATCGACGAAAAAATCTTTCGATCAAATCCGAAAGTTGACACGGGCCGTTCGTAAATTGCAGGAAAGAGCTTCAGCATCACAATCACCATCTCGACAACGCCACCGCAAGTTGCGACGTACACGAGAGCGATAAAGGTTACGGTGGACGGGCCGCGGGAGCCGCGATCGAAAACAAGTAAGTTTTAAAAGTGATTATCTATCCATTGCATTGAAAAAAAAAAAAAAAAATCAATTGTCTAAAAAAAATTTCGAGCGAACGAGTATTTCATTCAAATTCTAATATCTGACAATTTAAAAAAAATAAATAAATAATTGCATTTTTCGGAAAATAAATAATAATAATTTTTTACGTGTCCAATTTTCTGCAAATAAATTCCGAAGCAATCCTCTCGAGACAAATCCCCGAGAAAAAAGTCAGAAAACAAAAAAAAAAAAAAACCTCGAAACTTCGGCCTATCGGTCGCGTGAGGTGTATTTTGGAAAAACGAAAATTGGGCAGAAGCCTAAACAAGCTGCGATAACACAAGCATTGTCACAACGATGGGACAAGCGTGGGGTAAGCACGATCGAGAGATACTCGCAGAAAACCCGCCGATAATTCAGGCCAAAGTCACTATGCGGTAATGGGAGTCATTACAGAGCAGATGGCGCGTGATGATGCAGTGGTCCCGACGCGGGGCACGTGTGCGTGTTCGTTTAGTTCGTGTTTTACGCTTGTATCGCTTGCGCGCCCCGGGTACTCGGGGGGTGTGGGCAGTAGAGGAAGAGTGGGGCATTGATGCACGGATCGAGTCCATGGAGTAGGTATAGCCGGTGTACGCCTTTATGCACGCGGAAAATTAGTGTTCAGTCTCTCCCCCTTCCCCCCTTCCCCCCTTCTCTCTCCCCCGTTTGTTGTTCGTGTACATCCGCACGCATCCACCATCCGCTAACGCACCTATCGTCCTCTTTCCACTTTACTGTACACATAGTCAGAGCGCAGGCATTGCAAGCCACGGGTGCTAAAAGTTGCGCCGAAACTAGTTACGGTCGGAGGTAATTTTCACCAAGATATTTCGTCGATGCAAACCAAGAGGTGTATCCGCTAAATTCTATCTCAGCGGATACTCTTCCGGTCAAATTATGCATTTGTCTCGTAAAAAAAAACCTGAAAATTAAAAAAATTAAATTATATCATTATTATTATTATTATTATTGATTATGTTATTTTTATCAATTTTTTAAAATTTTCAACGAGTCTTCGATGTTTTTTCGCGTACAAACGGAGTAGAAATTCAATATTTTTGTTTACGTATTATTACGATCGAATTTTGGGAACACGCGTCGGTCAAGTAAAAAATGGTAAAAACGAAGGACGGAATAGAACATATTGCATACAGCGACGAATCGTGAGAGCACACGGGGTTGCGAGACGCTCGCGCGGTGGCGTGCCACCGACGTTTACGCCGCGCATTCGAACGGCGTATACATACGACGGAATTATCGTATACATTCAAAACTTGTGTATGTAACACCATTTTCTTTTTTTTTTTTTATATATTGTTTTGTCTCAACGGCGATTTCGGTCTTCTCGTGTACGTTGAACCAACAATAGAGAAACGGTTCGATGCCGGGGCGCTATTCATTGTCTCCTAACAATGCCACGAGTGCGCCCCACACCTGTTACCTCTCATTATACGTACGCGAATAATCGTTAAACAACAAATTCGGGTTTTTTTCCGTGTCGTCGACATTCGCCTCGGACGGTCACTCCAATTTCTCCGATAAAATGACCCATAATCACAAATTTTGTCGAGTCAACGAATACTTCGTCGTTAATCCTCGGGGCGTAAATACACTTTTAGAGACGCGAAAAAAAAACATATCGCGAAATATATCTATAAATATGTCGAATAAATTTTTCCATGAAAAATAATACATTACATCGCAGTTTACGTAAAATTTTTGCAAATATATGTTAATTGTACATATATTTTATTTATAATTTTTGCATTTTGCGTTTTCGGTCTGTTGATACCGAAGTAAAAAAAACGAAATTTGCGAAAACGGCGCAAAGCCATTCGGAGATTTTGGCGAATGAATCAGAAAGAAGAAATCGTATTAAATTTTTTTTTTATAAGTTTCGAGCGAAATTTATTATATTTTATTTTGACCGGCGGTGATCAAGAAGCACGTAAGACGCCAACGCGGTGGCGGGGAAGTGACTCGGGGTCGGCTATCAAAGAGGAGGAAACTTGGCGCTATTTCCGTCAACCGGGGACCGTGCCACACTTTGATTAGATAAGAGGCCTCTCTAGGTCTCTCCCGTGCGCCGAAACATATTCGTTTGGCAAAGCGGTGTCGGTACTACGCAACAATAATGGTATATAATATTTGCGGGCGTTATACCCCCCCATCGGAAGTCATTTTTCGCGGAGTTCCTCTCGATCGCTAAATTTTTGTCGCACCCGTCGAATTGTTATGTCGAATTTTTTATTATTATTCCGAAGGAAAATTTGGTCGTAAAAAAAAAGCGTCGAAATCGATCACCAAACGATTTCGACGCTTTTGTCGAAAAGATCGAAAGATATTTGGTTAAAAAACGAAAAACGATTCTCGAAGATGAGAGGGAACATCCGATGTTCCGGAGGGATAAAACGCAAAAAATTTAAGGCGCGATAAAAACCTTTCCGAACTCCGCTCCAACTTAGTACTGATCGAACAATAAACCGGCAAGTGACTTGCACGTGCCGCTTCCTCCTCTCGCTCGCGCGCTCCAAATTACGAGATAACATACAGCGCACGGGTTGTTCGGTGGCTACGGCGATACACGTAGAAACGAAAAAATAAAAAAATTCATAAAGGAACTAAGCGGAAAAAAAATGAATAAAAGAATAACACGTATAAAGAAAAAAAAAAAAAATGAATGAACGATCGCTCGCGGAGTTGCGGAAGCTCCGAGAGGTCGCGAAGGTGGTATACGGTGGATGATCGTACTATCCGCGTTTCGGGGGGGAATTACCGGCAAACCCCCCTCACACGTCCGGTACAAGAGCAGAAGAAAAATAAGAAGTCGTGGGATTCCTTGCCGTGCCCCGCGAGATATATAACCCGACCCACCTTCGCTCTCTTCGTCCGATGCCTCCTTTCGCTCCGACATTTTTCCGAATGCGCGATGCCTCCGTAAATTTTCGTTATTTCCGATTTTTCTTTCTCATTCCGTAATAATTTTTTATTAATATAAAAGAGATCGAGAGAAAAAAAAAGAAAATAATTTAATAAAAAATATTAAAGTGGCGCCGGTGTTCTCGCGCCATCGGTGCCATCGCGTTCTGGCAAAGAAAGGCTTTTTATTTATTTTCGCCGCGATAAAAAAATCGCATAGACAATCCTCCACCGTTCATTCGTTCTTCATGGCATTCGGAACGTGTAAAAAAATTCCGATCAAATAAAAAAAAGTATAGGGGTTCTGGTTATTAAAAAAAAAAAAAAATTCAATACAAAAATTGTGTTTAAAAATCAATAAAAATGATAATTTCCGGCTGTTTCTGTAGAATTCGAAACTAAAATGTTCATGATGACTGTGGGAGGGTTGCTATCGAATTAAAAACAGCAAGCGGAATTTGCTCTTATTAAACCCGCTTTGCCAGAGCGATCAGCGACGGCGAGTAAAACGAGACGACAATGTAAATACGGCAAGTCAGCCGCCTTATGTTTCGTAACAACGGCGACGAGACAATACCGATGTCTCCTGTACAGCCACATCGCAATCCTATAATCTATCTCGTCATTGGCAACAAAAGTATAAAGAATCAACGAAACATCGAGATAAAGAAAAAATAAAAATAAAGATGAGCAGCGAAATAAGGGAAAAAAAAGCTGCCGTGCCTCCGTTATAATACATATACGGTGGTGTCTAGAATGGGGGAGAGAAACGATGAACATCCGTGAATCGACCATCTGGACTCCACCGACGATTTCGTGCAGTTTGCGGTCGAAATTCATTTGTCGCTCACCGGTCGGTCGGAGAGGCGGTTGTTCGTTCTCTTTCTCGTCTCGATCTCTCGTCTCCTCGTCGAACTCTCGCGAGTTCAGTAGCCCCCCGAGTATCGATAGACGGACCGTAACACGCGAGACCCCCGACGTTTCAAATGGCACCATTGACCGGTGTCCATTGACCATGCGAATCCGAGGCGACCGTCTTACCGATGTCTTTTCGAAGGTCGCGAAGAATCTTTGGTTTCGCGCGTGGGAATTCGGGACTATCGAGTCCTCGGACCTGCTATCGTTTCTGGACGATTCGCTGGTCCCTTGTAATAATGTCCTGCGTCACACACATCAATGCGGTGCGAAGGGTGGAATCCCGGTACTAAAAGGGAACATTAGGGATGACAGTGTTAACCCTCTCGCTGCATGGATATTCGGCACACAAGGAAACATGCAGGACTGGAGTTCTAATGGTAGTATAGGGATCGTAATTCTGATACAGCCGAATCCGAAACACGAGGGGTATGGCGCAGAATTCGGCATGGAATGCTATTGAACTCGGTAGGGTTGATCCTTGCGCATAGTGCACTCCGCTCTCTCGGATACGGGAAGGGAACTCGGAGGTCGAGTTTCTTAATTAACCCTCTGTATTTAGCGGCTTATTAACTTAACTTGTATCCATACCAATGGCGGCGTGCGATTTTTTCACGAGGAAAGACGAAACTAAGGAACTTTCGGAAAAATCCTTCAATTTTTCTTGTCTCGGCAACGTTCTGATTTCATTGTTTTCGAAGTAAAAAAAAAAAAAAACCGGAAGTTATGATCATAAAATGATCGAAATATTGCGATATCCAAAGAGACTTTAATTTTTATTAAAATCTTCTTTTTTTTTTCACGGATCTTTATAATTACCGGTAGCATCCATTACTTCGTAACGTTGCAGGACAACAGCATCAGCAATTTCGAGCGCTGGGACTCGGTCAGCGACCATTTCTCGACGCGCCAACATCGTTTACCTCGCACTTGCGGGAACTCGAGACATATCGACGAACCAAACATCAACATCATCATCAGCATCATCATCAGAGTCATCATAATAATCAGAGCGGCTTGAGTAATCCTCATCTGCATCAGCAGCAACAACAGCAAAACACAAATGGCAATGGGAATACCGGTGGAAACGGTTGCAACGATCCGAACAACGCGACAAATCCGACCGGTCAAGCATCGCCGTCGTCAGCCGCGCATCTTGGTAGCAACACAACCGGTACGTCGAATGCTCATCAAGATTGTTATAAAAACAGTCCGCAGCATGGAGGTGAGTCGATCCTTTCATTACGATTTCTCATAATACAATCGATGATTTTTCCAACGACATTATCGCAAACGGAAATTTCAACCCCCAATCAAAAAAATCTCCAAAAATTAGCTTTCGGTTGGAATTTACCAGTTTTCCGCAAATCCGCTCCGTCTTTTAATTATTAGTTACGAATCACGAGTTTTTCGTCGAGAACTCATCAAAGGTTTCAAATTCGGAAGAACGCACATCAAAAAATGAATATTTCTCTTAACTTCCGGAAAACGAAAAAAAAAAAAGGCTCTTTTTTGGGACCATTAAAAAAAAACAAAAAAATTTCCCCTTTTTTGAACTATTTTTCCGAAAAAAAAAAATTTTGATACTTTTTTCGACCATTTTTCCGAAAAAAAAAATACGTGTTACCAAAAATAAACCGGACGACATAGGATATATTCTTAAGAATAATAAAAAATTCCGAAGAAGGGAACGAGGGGGTCGCGATGATGCGGAATGAGTTTAGGATTTACGAAACACGAGTGAGCTTCGGCCGTCCGGTTCGTCGGCCGTTACGCGAAAGCTAATAGTTTCATACCTCGTTCCGGCTCTGCACCCTCTAATTCAACGTAATAACGACACTCAACCTGCCGTTGCTGCGTGGCGCAGCATCCAGCAGCCGCTGCAGCAGCGGCACACCAGCGAAGACTGAACGATACAGCCGCCGCAGTCAGGTTCGCCGTTTTATCGTTGTGGACAGTACGAAAAATTGTTAATCCAACAGACCCTCCGCCGTCTTGTTTTCTTCTGCATTTTGCACTTATTCTCCCTTTCTACGAATATATTATATATTATATATTAAAAATAAAAAATATATATATGATATATGATATATATAATTATATTATATATTGCTTTTTTTTTCGTATATTGAAATCGCAGTTCGTGAATTTGAAAAGTAGTGCGATCGCAAAAATAAATGAATTTATTATATATTTTTGTTTTCCCCTTTGGCTTCTCGATATTGTATTTCTCCATTGGGCCCCGTCTCGCGTCAGCGGTCACGACCTGATCAAAGATAAGTAGAAGCGCCCCATGCGTCGATACGCTTCTCTTTCTCCCTCTCATCCTTCTACCGGGGCAACTACGATCCCAAGACGACCCTTTGATGCCGAGCGCGTTGCGGTTTTCTTTCGGTTCTCTAACACCTTTCTTCCTCCGATACCAAACACTTCTTTGTTTAACCAGCGCCTCGGGAGATGCAGAAGCAACGCTGCAGGGTCGGCTGGTAAACGAGTAGTAGTCACTTCTGCGATCTGCTACCCCCCGCGCATAACTTCGTGTCTTGCCGTCCGTTCTTAAGTTTTTTAAAATTATTCGACAGCGCAAAGTTGATCGACTTTCAACGTGGAAATTGCCAAAATTTCACGGAATTCACGGATTCACGGATTTTTTCACGTGGAATTTTCCAAAATTTCATGAAATTCATGGAAATTTTACGGATTTTTTTTTTATTTTCATCATAGTTTCGCTATGTCTCAAATATAAAGAAAAAACCAAGAAAATCCATCGCCAAAAAATCTTCTCAATTTCAACAATGAAAGTCGATCAACTTTGCGTTGTTGAAAAAGCGTTCTTAAGATTCCATAAACGATTTTTTATTCATTTCTCCGCGTTATTAGTCCGGTGTCATTTATTTATATATTTTTTTTTATTGATTCTTCGCGAGATCCTTCTGTGAATTACCCGACCTAAAGTGAAGCAACAATTCAAATACTAAGACGGTGAAACATCGAAGCGAAACGAATTATTGAGCGATGGGTGTGCAGAGAAAGAGAAGGAGGACGGGGTAAGGGAAGAAGTGCAAAATGATCCGAGGAACGCGTTGGTGGGCCACGTCAATTTTCTCGTTCTTCGACAGTCTTTTTATTTCTTTTGCCACTCACTTTTCGTTTTTTTTTTCGTCTTCGGCGCGCATCTTTTCAACTACGTTTCTGTGTTTCCCTCCCCCTCTCTCTCTCTCCCTCTCTTTCCCCCCAATGGGCATTATTCCCCGCCAATTCGGAGCAAAAGATCGGATACCTGGGCCCCGATCGATCGATCGCGCGCTCACGTACGTCCTCACTTGCACGTCTGCGTAATACCAGAGATCGCGATCGTGAACCGATCGATCGGCAACGACGCCCGATCGTTCGTCGATCTATGTTGTTTTTACTTCCCCGATTGCAACTACCCCATCGCATCCTTCCCACACACAATTTCTTCGCGGATCGAAAGATCGAATATCTCGAGATCTCCGCCATTATTTCTCACCCTTCCGCGCTTCACGGTTGTAGCTTCGAAATTATATTACTCTCTTTGCTTCCTCGGGAACATTGCAAATTTATTTCGTATTTTTTTTTTTTTTTTTTTCACGCGTTTTTTCTAACAGTCGGGTATTCCTTTGCACACGTGTATAGTTTTTTTTTGGAATATAAGAAATTAAATAAATTAACCGACGGAATATTGGACTCGAAAAAATTTGAATTTTTTATTCATGTATTACGAAAAAATCGAAATTTGTCCGAAAAATAAATCAATTAATTTTTTTAACTCAAGAAACTATGGAAAATGAAATAAAATATATTACTCGACGGAATAACGGATTAAAGAAATATTTTTTTTGCGTTTCTAAGAACTGAGACATAAATGAGAAATTCGCGTAAACGAAGTAAAAGAGGCAAAAAGGAAGAATAAGAACGAGATATAAGTTTAAAAAAAAGGAAAAAGGGTATAAAGAGAAGCGAGCATTATTCGCTGTTCTCTTATAATATAACCGTGTTGTCCGTTTCTCGTTTTCTCTTGGAGTCGAGAGAGTCTCATCTCGAGTCGTGATCGGGGTAATGAGACCCGGGGCTCTCTGTGTACCGGGTGAAGAAGCTTTGCGCACGGTAAACCGGCCAACCGGGGACTCCAATGTTGCGCGGGGGTATCCGTAGTTACACGCCGCGGAGAATGCGAAAGACGGAGATAAATAAAGAAGCGCGACAGCGAGATAAATAAATAAAGACGACTGAGAGAGGAGGAAAGAAAAAAAAAAAAAAAAAGCAAAAAAAAAAGATGGGAAAAAGAAAAGAGTAAGAAGACGAGGGCAGAGAAAGACGATTCAAAGTGCTCGAGCGAGTAACGGATAGGGGCTCCGAAGCGTATAGAATGAGACGAAGTCGGGCCGTTCAAAGTGGAAAGAAAGTACATTATATAGAAGAGAAACGTTAAACAGAGTGAGGAGGAAAAAAATAAAATAAAGAAAAATGAAAAATGAAGAAAACAAAAAAAAAAAAAAAAGAAGAAAGATAAAGAAAGGTTGAAGCGCACGGCTCGACTGAGGGGAAGAAGAAGGGGTAAGGACTCTGATTATGGGGTGTCAAACAATCACACTGATTGTACATTCTGTGCGCGCGGGTTGAAACTTCTACTTCTGTCTGTATCCGCGTCTGCGCCAGAAGGTAGTGGGCGCAGAAAGAGCAGAAGCATCGCGCCACTAGAATGAGTACGAGAAGTACGAGAGAAAGAAGAACGGAGGCAGAGATTCTCGTTCCGCTCCCTCTATCGCTATCCTCTGTCCCTTTTTGCCATCCAAAGCGATCCGCGCTCGCAACGGCAACAAACGAGATACGATCCAACGAAACAATAAGCGTGTTGCGGAAAAAAAAAAAAAAAAAAAAATTGGAGGAACTAAAATTTAACAAAAATTATGCATATCAGACCCTTTATAAATAATTTTTTTTTTTAATCAAAATCTTACGAAATTTACACGACTCGATCGAATCTTTCGCCAAATTCACTACCGATCGTTGGAAATTAACGTCCATTTGGTTAAAAATTCATAAGCCGACATTTCCGAAATCGCAAAAGGAAGGAAAAAAAAACAAAAATTTGTTTTTATTACAATAATAATGATAATAATTTTAATAAATAATAATAATAATAATTTTATTATTATATTTTAATATATATTTTTTTTTTAATATTTGCAACGTTTCGTGATTTTTTTTCCTCCGGGTCGTCGTTATCATTCGCTTCGATGTGCGCTTCTTCGTTTTTTTTTTCTTTATACCGCTGCGACTGCTCTCCACGGTCTCTTCAATTCTCCTCGAAAGGGGGGGAGAGCTTGAAGAAATTATCTCATCTTTCCTCAGACCGAGAGACTTGCAACTGCAAAATCGCGGGAATGAGGTACGCGACGACCGAGAGAGGCAAGGAGAAGATCGTACCTCTTTACCTATTTACCAAGATGCGGCTACTTATCCTCATCCGTACCGTTCTAAAAAGACAAGGTGGTGGCTCGCCGCTGCTGCTACTTCGCTCCGGCAACTTATACCGGAGTCGGTTCGTTTCCGTTGGCGATCCTCACGTTCTCTTACCCAGCCGCGTGCTGGTTGCGCACCCAACTCGGGATGGTTGGACCTCATCGCGTAGCAATGATCCTTTCACGTTTTCCCACGTGTCATCGCCCACCCCGCGGTAACCCAACGGTAGCGGAATGCAAACGCCACCGCCTCCTTCCTCCACTCCTTCGTCTTCTCCTCTTCGTACCGTGAGCCCCCGATCTTCGTAGCTACTTTGACATTTTTACGCTCCTCCAAATTGTCCCGCTACGTTCTTCGAAGCACGAGACGCGCGTGCGCCCGATGTTTCGTATCTTTTCAATTCCCGACGCGACTCGGTTAACTCGAATCTTCAAATTCACTCCTTTGTAGATTCAAATCTTTCACACGAAAAAAAAATGCGTAAACATTTTTTTTTCTTTTTTTTTACAATTCAGTGCTTTTTTAATCTTTCGTGGAATTAATTAAACAAATCGCGGTAAAATCGCAAAATTTCATACGTGAAAAAAAAAATTAGCTATTAAAAGTGCAGCGCACATTTAGTTCAAATGTAGCATAAAAAAATGCATAAATATGCATTAAAAAAAAAAAAAAAAATTTTTGCAAAAAATTATCAATTCCCTTAAAAGTATCGTGAATTTTATTTACAATTTTTTGTCGCGCAATCGTGTAATTTATTAAACTACATCGCTCTGTGCGTCGAATCCTCAGTTTCCGGCAACTTTAATCCGGGTATCAAAAATAGAAATATATTTAAACGAATACGTACCCGAAACATACGTTATTAAAGGTGTTCCGTCGGGCCGGAGCAGCGCTTACGGCGTTAAACGATACGATCGGGTCGTTGAGTTACGGCGGTCGTGTCGAGGAAAGGAGAGGCTGTCTCGTCCCGATTGGAGTGTGCGTGACACTTTCCTAATTGCCTTTGCACGCCTGGTAAACTCCCTTTAAGAAAGCAACCCTTATCGCGACACCCCTCGAGCTGCTCAAGCCTTCCGACCGCCGAACGCTTCGACGTTTGGCCCTCGGGACTAACCTTTCGCTCAAAGCCACTTAAGTTCCGTTTGGAAACTGCTGTTTGGTTTACCCTTCGACAATGCTGCGCATACACAAGGAGACGCGGTTTGCTTGATCCACGGGCTCGCGGTGCATCGAGGCGTTTGAAGAGACACCAGCGACTGCAGTCGCGGTAAATCCGTAATTCGGCAATTTTTTTTTTTTTTTTATATCGATAACATTTTCGAAAAATCCGTAAAATTTCGAAAAATACAATCGAAGAAATAATATTTCCAGAAAAAATTCTTATTTGTTCCCATTTCAACGAAATTCGACTATGAAATAGAGTAGAAATCGTCACAGCAAAGTTTGAAGAAGAAATTCGGAGTTAACCAAAGTCACTTACTTACGCGAGGCGTAAATGAGAAATGTGACCGCGCGCGCGGGACACTTCGGTGGATTTAATTAAACTCGTAAATCTTTTGGCTCTCCGCGCTTAATACGGCAAATATCGTGAGTAACTCGCAGTCAAATTGTCGGGTTCTTGCAAGATTTTCGTATCTCTATGAAAGTTGCATAGAGGGTGTTAAACGGGGAGGTGAATTATTGGATTTTGGACTATTATTTCTAAGCTTATCTTTTGCTTCGGGTACTAAGATTACCATCCGCACGAATCGATAAACACATTTTTATTTTTTTTTACTAATACATCGATCGGAATTTGCCGAATTATTGAATTACAAAATCGACTATTTTCCACAATTCCTTATGTTGCGATTCGATATTTAAAAATAAATATGTTGAAAATATAAAAAAACCGCGTCGTGTGTCAAAAATAGGGCAATAAAAAAAACGAAAAAATTACGAAAAAAAAAAAAAAATAAGAAAATAAGATGTAACTAAGCGATGTAAGTGTGGGGGGTGGGAGTAACAGAATTAATCTTATCGCTGGCAAGCAGAGCCTTTATCGCTCGTATCCCGGTGCACAACATCCTTCGTATCCCCGTCGTATATCCGTCCAATCAGGCGGTCACTTCGTGACTTCTGAAAGGCTTAAGGAAACCCTACGGCGACCGCTTAGCCAGACCGCGATAACGATGTACCGCGTTGAGTTCCTCCTCACCCTCGGCGATCGAAATCAGAAAGAATCAAACAATAATGTCGTCGAAATTTTAATACTCGTAGACTTCTCAACCCGGTAAAGTTATATTTGGGAAAAAAAAAAAACAAAATTCTTCGCGTCATTGGAGGGGGAGGAGAGGTGATCGGGAAATTTCTTGCGTGCGTCGAAGGGCT
Organism: Buathra laborator; assembly: GCA_934046635.1. Taxonomy (NCBI): domain Eukaryota; kingdom Metazoa; phylum Arthropoda; class Insecta; order Hymenoptera; family Ichneumonidae; genus Buathra; species Buathra laborator. The sequence goes on from OW203897.1 coordinate 17,522,286, forward strand.
GCGAACGCCGCTGCATTCGACGTCCGTTTCGACTGGCGCCTACCGTTCAGATTACCAGCGGACTGCTCGCGCTATGATACGGTTCACTTCCGTTTAAAGCGAACAATTTACCCGAAAAACGAAAAAAGAAAACAAACTCGACGCGTGCTGGAAGATAAGAACGAGACGCGATATGATAATTTCTTCTTTTTTTTTTTTTTCGTACCTGACAACTGAAAAGGCGCCTTTAGTCGGCAAGTCGTGAAAGCCGAAAGGGCTGATATCACTTACTTCGGTACTCGAAGTGTCTCGAGAAAGTTTCTTGTTTCTTCCCACGGCTGCTTGTACGCGCCAGAGTTCCAGGCCATTGGGCAAGAACCGTCGTCGTTCGTCACTCTATTTTTCTTCGTTTTTTAAATTTTTTTTTGTTTACCTCGAACAACATTATCGATACGGAGCCAACGCTTGTTGACCAGCATCGATCCAAATGATACAGGAAGAACAAACAAAATTTCAAAAAACCCTTTTAATAAATCGATTTTATTAAAAAAAAAAAATTATATATCGAAATGGACTTCCGATATATTTTTTTATTTTCTAAATTCTAAATAAAAATTCTTTTTATTAAATCGACTTTCGTAAAAAAAAAAAAAAATGTTCATTATACATCGCACAAAATTATTGATCCAATAAAAAAAAAACGGAATGCACAGCTGCAAAAAGCTATCAATGAATGAAGAAACATAAATGACTGAGTCGAACGAAATTTTGGATGAATTGAGGTCGTAGCCGAGAGAAAAAAAAGAAAAAGAAACAAGTGGATAGAAAGGAATTATATCGTGAAAGCGATTAATCAAGAAGTTGTTCGACAAGGTGGTCCTCCGTCCGAAACGACACTGTTACCCGGTTATCCCGTATAGCGAGCCACAGGTTTAACTCGAGACAAAAAAAGGGTTGATCGATTCCGTTGTCTCCGAAGGCAGCGAATGGTAACCCATGCGATTTTTCTTATGACTTACCACAAAAAAAAAAAAAAACGAAATTGTTGATATTGAAGGTCACGACGTTTCCAATATTCTCGAGATTTTTGTTAAATAATGAAAATTCTCGAATTTTTGTTTAACTCCAAAATTTAATTTATATATTTCTCGCAATAAATAAATAAATTAATTAATTAATAAAAAAAAATTAAATAATTAAATAATAATAATAGTATTAAATTCTCCTCTGCATCAACCAGAATACCAGAAATACGCGCGATACACACGATTAATTAAGAATCCCCGAATCTCATAGATTTCCGATATCTTCTCATCCATATATGGAACAAACTTTAAATATTCACAAGACAAGTAGAAATGTCGATCAAAGACTCGAGAAAAAATTCAATGATCTCTGGAGAATCGCGGACGGTTCGGCCGCTCGTAAACGGCAAATAATGCTTTACCAATCGTCGATCGACCTTCCTTCCTTCCTAACCGTGAGAGGTGCGTATAGAAGGCGTCCAAAGTGATTCCGGGGGCACCGAAAATAACTCGTATTGAGTTGAAAGCGCGCGAGAGTGCTCGGCACAAGGCATAATGCGAGCGATGGAAGGAGAAAAAAATAAAGAGGATGGAAAAGACAAAGGGAAGAGGCGAAGGATCCGTGCCTTCTCGAGCGTGGATCACGTAACTGCTTTGCCTTATCCCCCGTTCCCTTGGCATCGATGAACTTTTTTGCTTCTTCTTGCTTCTACACTTCTTCACCGGCTTTGGTATTCTTCTTGTTTCCTTTTCGTTTCCATCCACAACTCCGTTCATCCTTTACTCCGATGATCGTTCGGTATCTGCCCTCTTCGATTCCTACACGAACCGACCAATGTACCTCCCGAGTGCTTCTATATCCTTCACTTGTTTCATCCTCTCCCTTTTCTTTACGCACTTACGACTTATGACTACAAGAATATCGTGCGCGATGAGCGGAGAGGAGAAAAAAATATATATATAAAAAAAAAGGCAGCGTGAGAGGAGAAGTGAAAAAAAAAAAAAAAAATTTAAGGCGATGTACGAAAGAAGGTCTAAAAGCGTATATACGAAGCTCCTTGGAGTTTCTTCACGTAAGAATTCGTCCGTTCACTCGAGAAAGTAGGACTCCCCCTCTCTACGAGCCATTGGTTCCATGCCACTTCCGTTCGCACCAGTGATAGTCCTCCCAAAATTCCGGTTCTGAGACCGACTCGATGTTTTTGAGAGACACACGCATCGAGAAGGAAGAAAGCGAAACGAAGAAACATAGGAATGAAAGGGAACTTGAATTCGTCTTCGTTCTTCAAATAGCACGGACCGGTGGCGACCGTGGATCCCACAGGGGACCTTGCGATAGAAATTTTTGGAATTTCCGGCTCTTAGTCCGATCGCGAAACATCGAAGCAGCACCGATAATTCAGTATCATTATGTATAATTAAATATAACAATTGCAAAAACATGAAATTCAAATTACATTTGAAAAAATTAAATCGATATTCAACTTCTTTTTTTTTATTAAAACAAATTAAAAAAGAAATTGAAAAATCCTGAAAATTTTAAACTTTTGCATTGCTCACTGAAAATTTTGAAAAAATCGTAATTTTTTGAGATTTTTGCCGATTTCGACGAAACGTAATACCGATCATCCTTCGTGATTACTTGTCGTATTAATAAAACAGTAATGAAATTTTAAAAAAATTAAGAGAATAATAATAACAAAAGATCGAAGGAATTCCCGGCATTGAGAGGAGTAGACGATCCGGGGGGCAATCGGTTTGCCGGCCGATATCGGATGAACTCAGCGAACTGTTGAAAATTCGCCAAGCTGCGACGGTGCCGGAACGTGAAAACTCCGATAGATTCGTACGTGCGTGCCGACAGGTCCACGGGTTAGCTATAGAACCGATAAAAAAAAATCGAAGTCGTCGAGGAACCGGCGAGAAAATAAGAAGATATATAACGCGCAGTCTTGGAACATCGCCGCAGACCCGTAGAAACTGAATTTCCGCCGTCGAGCGGAAAGAGAGAATACAAAAAAAAAAAGAAAAGTAGAATAAGAAGAAAGCGATTCGCAGCGAAGCGCTTAATAATAACGGGAACTTCATAACCCGATTTGCTGTCACCTGTGAGCCGTGACATTGCAAGAAGTTTGTCAACTACGACGATCGCTCATTGTTGTATGTTATTTTCTCAATTTTTTTTTATTAATTCGATCAACGAGCATTTTATTTAAACAATGTATATATTTTGCTACAGTTATCGCCGAAAAAATACCCGATAAAGAATATTTATTTATTATTATTTTTATATCGATAAAAAATTGACGAAATAAAAAAAAAATGAAATATAAGAAAAATTGAAATAGCGAAGGAAGTGACGATGAACGAAACGTAGAATAACGGAATCGAGGCAAACGTCGAACGGCAGAAGAGTGTCGAAGGGTCGTAAGTCTCGTTCGTGGCGAAGACCAATTACCGGAGCGGCGTGGAAGGGTATCCGAACGCGCGCGCGGGATCACTCGGGTGCTTCTCTCCCCGAATCCCTTTCCCTGCGTCCTCCAGGCACGCTACCCAGTCACCCAAGTCGGGGCCCTTCATTCATGGACTCTTCGCTCGATTCGGTCTTCATTCACCCTCGCGAAATTGCGGACACGCTGTGTACAGTCATCAAAGTGTTGGTCCATAGATACTATATACCGTACGAAGATTGAAAGGAGGATAAGAAATAAAGAAAAAAAAAAAAAAACGCGAAAAATACGCCGAACAAAATAACAAAATAATGTACGCGGTGGTGAAGCTTCTCGTCCAATATCCCATGGTACATCCCATTGTGCGATGGGCGCTCATTCGTCGATGCCAATTCATGCCGATGCGCTCGCGTGCGAATCACACGGCTCTCTCCCCGAACCCCCATTGTCCGCGATCGTGTTAAAGAGATTTTTTTTTTTTTTTTCATCGTCTTTGCTTATTCACGAGATCACGAAGGACGGATGTCAAGTCGAGAATAAGTCAAAGGAGAAGAATAATAAATAAAAAAAAGCGATTAAATGGAGAATCAGTGGGGGTGAGAAAAGTCGAAGCCAAAATCTGCACGGATATATCGTTCGTAATGTTCAATTATGTGCGGAATTCGTGCGCTTTTTGGTCGGCGTTTATGAAGAAGGATTGAGTACGAGACTGACGACCGGGAGACATAACACGAAAAAAACACAACGGACAGGATGCGCTGTCGTTGTGCCGATCGGCTATTATTCAAAGATAAAAAAAAATTGTCCGAAATTACCTAAGTCGTTCTCACGGTTGTGCGCTAACGATTAATCGATTTTTCGCAAAATTCATTGAGATTCGATTTATTTTTTTTACCAATTAACAAATTTACCGTTATTTATAATTAATTCATTAATGAATTCATTACAAGTAACGTATCAATATTAATTATACAAAAACACGAAATTTCCTCGATTTATAATATATTTTTTTCGCGTTTAATTGTTTTTTTTGTCGGAAAATAGAAGTGATTTCGAGAAATTAATTTTTTTTTTCTTATTGCAAAAAAATGTTCACTCGTAGTAAACAGGTTCGATTTTTATTCCGAACAAATAATGTCACCCTTCCTGTTCTTCGCTTTTACACAATGTTTTTGTTTTTATTATTTTTTTTTTTTTTTTTTTTTTTTTTTTTCTACGTCGGCTTCGTTATTTTGCACCGGCAAGAAACACTATCCTCGAGACAGGATACTTAATATAAGATGAAATCGTTGATGGTAAGCGATACTACGGGATGAGGACGGCTGCCCTGGAGTTTCCTGGGCTGCGCGACGAGTTTCTTCGCGCTGAGCGTATGCGTAAGACTTCTCGATACACCTACCTCGCCTCTCTCCTATTCTTACCCCGATTTTACCCGCCCCACTTCCGCCGCCGTTGATTCTTGAAACTCTTGAAATCTTCGTATTATCATTATTATGATGATATATATACGCGCGTATAATGAACACGCGATTCTATATCTATATTTACGGCGAGGCAAGTATATCGATACGCGGGCGATATCGACTTACGTTACACGACCGAGTGAGCATCTATCTCGGTGGGAACTGAGAAGCCCCACACGCGTCTTTCATTGCCTTAGACACCTTCTTTTTCATCTCGGACTCTCTCTCTCCCTCCCGACCACCCCATTTTTTTCTCTCGTACTCTCGATGGGTTCCTTCGCATCGATGTGCATCATCTTCGGAATTTCAAAATCCTTCGCGGGTATTCGCGTTCCAACCGTTCGTGAGAAAACGGCGATGAATTATTTTCAAAACGCCTTAAAAAAAATTTAGGAAAAAAAAGCATTAATTGTAAAAAATTAGAAATTAATTGCAGAAAAATGGAGATCAATTGTAAAAATTGGCAATTCATTCGAAAAAATTTGGGAAAGAAAGTTGGAAATTTGGATTTGTCGAATTTTTTTTTTTTTTTGATTTTTGGAATTTGCATGTAAAAAAAAAATTGTTCCATAATTTCGACAATGCGTTTGATTATAATGAAAAATAAAAATTAATAAAAGAAAAGTGACACGGAGCATTAATGACGCCCCGCGAAATGGTTCGTTAAGTAGCCGGCAGTGCCGATGGGCGAACTCGTTGATATTTAACGAGAAAAGGACTATGCGCCAAAGCCACCTCGCTGTGGTTTCACACCCGCAAGGAGAGCGGTAGTAAATCGCTTTCGTTTCGGAGTTCCTTTGGTCGGGAGGACTCCGCTGAAGGCTCCCGTTCTCCTTCGGTCAGCCGGGAAGACCCCCGGAGGCTGCTACGGGCAACCGATACAATCTGTGGTTATGTATGTTGTTTCCATTGGTCTTCTTCGGGTCCCAAACCCGTGTGTCCGGAGCAATCCTGTTGCGCGCTTTACCATACTACCTGAACTATTCCACATAGACAAATACCGCGGAACATGCCGTGCAGCCAAATGCCGGAGAGACGGCGAATTTCGCATCGGTCAGAGAACTTCTTCCTTCCGGTGATGTCAAATGAGCTTTGAGTAATAATAATAGCGAACAGATTGCTCGTCGAATTGCTCCGAAAACTAAAAAAGAATGTCATATCTCATCTTGAAATTCCGGCAGTCAATTATTTCGATAATTTTTTCACCGGTAGACATTTTTAAATCTTACGATGAAAAATGTGTAATTAAGGAAACAACAATATCATTTTTTTTATGAACTATTTTTTATTCACAATACAATTAATAGTAATAATAATAATAATGATAAAAATGAAAACTATTATTATTTAAATTATTGTCATGCCAACTACGCATTTTCAAAGCTCAATTACCGGGTTGACGAACTCTAAACTTTTCCGTAGTTGAGGATCGACGTCTTCCGAATTAATCGTACTTGTCGCTCGAACGAACTTTTTTTTTTTCTGGAATATTTCAATTTGCGAGTATTGCAATTCGGCGCAAAATCTTTATAACAAACTGCGAGGGTACGTGGAAGAGCGCAAACAACATGTTGAGGCCGAAAATTTAAATGCGTTCGGCATAAAATATTGCATGCAATAATTTTTTTTGTTTCAAAACATCGCTCCGAAGATGAAGAGTCGAAAGAAAAAATTGGTGAAAAAAGGAAAGAAAAGTGAAATAAGCGGGTTAGTTGTACGGAATGCAGAAAGTAGTCTTTGTCATGTTAATGCGGACGAATGATGGTTGAAGAAAAGACGAATGCGAGGCGCGCGTTGGCTTCTCTAAACGACTTTGCAAATTATTATTCTACTGTCCTATTTTTCGTCCCTAGGGCCATTTTTTCGTTTTTTTTTTTTTTTTTCATCTCGTTATTATATCCGTGTTTCATAAATCGTGGGGACATGAAACGCGCAGCACCCAACCTGTTATCCAACAGATGGCTCGACAATAATCATTCTTCTCGTATCTCCTCTTTCATAGCCGAAATCTTTTGGGACCTTTTTTGTATTTCTTTTTCTGTTTTTGTATTATTTTTTTCTTTCTTTTTCTTTCTTTCCATCCCTTTACCCTTCTGTTTTGCGATTGTTGCGCGTCGGTAATTCGTGGCAAATCCGTCGTCCACTTTTCGTAATCACGGCGCGAACCGGCTGTGTGTGTGTGCGCGCACGCGCGCGCGCGAACGCGAGAGAGCCACTGTAGAAAGAAAAATAGAGCGAAAAATACGCGGGTTCTTCCCCCGAAGCGGTCTTCCTTTGAGTCCCTTCTTACCTTTTACCCAGTCGTCAAACCCGTCGACCTCGACCTTCCGACAGTTTCGAAGTCCGCTACTATTCGCGCACATCGGATACTTTGTCGACAGTCCCAAAAAATAATCGATCGCCCGAGCGATTCTCGAAGTGGAGTTTTACGCGTTTCCTTTGGTTCATTCATACTTCGTTTCGGAACCGTCGCACCGAATCTCACGCAAAAATGTTTAAATCGATCCTCACTTCTCGAAGTAACTTTCGTGTTTTTTGTTTAAAATTTCGATTTTTTTTATTTCTTACTTTCCGTTTTTTATTAATTTAAAAAAAATTTCGGCGTCGCGGCGTTTCTTCGAAAGTATCGTCTAAAATCGGACGCCCGCAAGTGGCATTGAATTATTACCGATTCGGCAACCATTCGCATCGTTACAACTTAACGTATTATTTATTCTCCGCTCTCAATCGTTATCTCCCAAACGTATAATCATATAGAGTGACTACGATGATTTATATTAGAATTCGAAATTGCGTCCCAAATGGTACGTACGTACTATAAATTATATCGCGTTACAACAATGTAATAACCCGCGTCTCGAGAAAATATTGCACAGCATCCTTGTCAGCCGCGAAGAAATCTCCGAGAAATAATAATTCTTGCAAAAAAAAAAAAGAAAAAAAAAACAATTCGCAGGACTATTGCAAAACTCGAAGTGGAAATATTCAAGCGGATAATTTAGAACGCATCTAAATGTTGGCTACAGTGGCAGTAGATAGATACGCAATCCCTGAGACCTCTCTCGTCGTGTTGCGTTCGCGAGATAAACGCAAAGATGAAGAAAGATAGACAAACGAAAGAATTGACGAAAGAACGAGGAGAGCCTATGGTAACGGAACGCACAAGGATTTCTTCTTTTCTCCACTCTCGGATCTCCCGCACGACGAAATAAACGTTCCTTCGCTTGCGTTTCGAAATTATACTCATCCGCTAAACGGAGACCCGAGGATGATTCTTCGGGTCGTTTCGCTATCTGCTCGCCTCGACGCTCTCGACGTTACCGCCGCGCGTTCTGCCTTTTTTCCCCGATGCTCGGTGCGTTAGTCCGAACGTTTGGTCACCCTTGACGCGTTAAATTGGTGGGGACATTCGAGGAATCGAGTTCGCGAACATTTTGTCTCCTGGCCGAAGCTCCCGCGCGCCGCGCGGGCTTCGTAGTCTCGACAAAACTAGACGTACCGTAACCGATCTTCGTTTTTTTCAAAAATAATTCTATTCAATCGTTCAGCTTAGTTACAACTCACGATTATTTTCAAACGCGAAAAAATGGCGGAAAATGCATATTAGAAAAAAAAAATGCTTGTAGAACGATCGTTGATAACAATTAACAAAATTGAAAATTTCAAGGATCGATTTTTTTTTTTCCGAAAAAAAAAAAAAGTCCTATAAAAAATCTCACGCGATTAAGCATTTGCACGGGTGTTCCGATCGTGAAAAAAAAATGCTAAGTTCGATTAATAAAATCCGCGGCTCCGTTTCATTTTTTTTGTAATTAAAAAAAAAATCAGTTCTACAACTTTTAACGATTGCACTTGGGAATTTATTGGATACAATCGAAACACTATTATCAACGAATAATCACGTGGAATTAGTGATACGATTGTTTGGTTTTCGATTAAAAAAAAAAAAAAAAATTTTATCGTCGAATAATGATCGCGCGACCATTGAAGCATCGATAATCCCGAACGGTCATCGACAAGCCTCGCAAGTGTTATCCGAGCGTTGAAACGGTTCGCTTTGACGGAGTCTATACTGTTTAAATGCCGTATACGTACCGCGAAGTGACTACTATACACGGTACAGTATTATAACCCCGTGAGAACTTTTGTAGGGGGCATCGATTGGGAAACGCATAGCGCTACATCCGGAGCGTGCGACATGCCTGAGGGCGAATCAGACGGGACCTCGTTGCTTCTTTAATATTCACGAACGTGTGCGGGCAGAGGCAGAGGCAGAGGCATGAGTCGGTGAACGGAGGCTTCACCGAGATGAGTAACACATCGCGATTGTAGCGGGTCTACTACCGTATCGCGTCTACTACTCTGCCGTTCCCTCCGTTCTCTCCTACTGCCACTGCCGATTAATTGGCATGAGTCACACCGGTCGAACTGGCCTCATGAACACACTGACACACTCGCGCGCGCATTCACGAAGGATTTCTCGGTTAAACGATCGTTGGAATCCAATGAAATAAGTGTTATAATAAATTTACACTGATTATCGACAATTAACGCTTATCACCCGAGTTCTCGATGTATTTTTACTGTTACGCGAAGCATCATTTTTAAAAATCACCCGTTTCGATATTATCCGTTAATATAATTTGAAAAAAAAAAAAAAATTAAACAGAAAAAATTTTGAAATAGAAAAAAATCATCCGTTTCGCTGTTTCCCGTTAATAGAATAATTAAACGATGACCAGTGTAATTAGCGAGCGTTTCCTCGTATGACGAATGTAATTTGTATTTTTTTTTTTTTATTTTTCGCGATCTTTAAAGATTACTTTGGTGAAACGTCTTCGAAAGATCGGAAAGATTCGGTACTGAAAATTCATACGCTAATTGGTTCGCGCGTAATTCTCGATTGCGTACGAAACTCCGCGAAGGTCCGATGAAATATAAACAGAAATACGTATCGGATTCGAGTATCCAGCGTCTGGTAATTCCGAGTTGATGAAAGATACGCGGAATCGTGGCCTCTTCCTCCGGCTTTGCCACCGTCAATTTCTTTATCCGTCTCCGTTCGTCGAACGCTCGTTCGTTGGCGTTACGAACTGTTTGCGAAATAAGCAAAGTCGCCGTGCGCGACGCCACGTTTGTACGGAACGACGGACGACTAATATTGTGGAAAGTCCGGTCATTACTAATTCCTCTCGCGTATTCATTCTGCCTCCGCGCTGTAACCTGCCACTTTTGTTTTCTTCGAATTGATCGCGCGCTCGATGTCTTTATATTACTCGTTTTTATCGCCCCGATCGTTGCTTCGTTAATCAAAAAGTTCCATTTACGCTGTATATTTATCAAAACATATATCGTTTATAAAAATAAACAAATATTGTTTATAAAAATCAACAATTATTGTTTACTACTTATTTTCTCGTTGTTTATAACATCATATATGAGAATTACGCTAATAAACTTGTTGAACGGAAAAAAAATTATTAGTCGTGAGAAATAATAGTTATTTAGTTGGGATAACTATTTTTTCAAGAAATAATAAACTTTTTCAAGTTTCTATCAATTTTCTCGAGAAATTAGTAGTTTTCCGATTAATTTTTTTTTAATTTTTCGGACTATCGATAGTTCGATTATCGCATTTAATCGCGAAGATCGAAAAAGAGTGAAAGACATTTTTTTTTTTATTTGTTTTAGATACGACAGCAGCGAGCACCGGAGAATGGACCTATCCGTCGACGGCGCCGTCTTATCCGGCACCATCGGGGAGCGACGGTGGTTCCTACTCGCCGCTGCCGGGCGGTGCCTTTTCGTATCCTGGCGAGTCGCTGTCTCATCATCCAACTACGGAACCAGTACCACTGCCTACAGGTACTGTATTTCTACATATATAAATGGATGAACAATATTTTCTCATTTGAATTCGGATCGAGGAGTTCCTCGAGGCCTCGCCGATCGATGAATCACTCGAGCAAATCGATGAATCAACGAAACCGCGTCAATGAATATATCGCGGTAGGGATAAATAAACACCGACGGAAGGTCGTTGATTTGGGTTTCCGATTTACATCGTTCAAAGGATAATTGATTAATTGATTTGATTGAAAAAAATGCAAATTAAACTCTGGAAACTCTAATTTTATAATACCTCTTTATAGTTAAATATGAATCGGAATTACAGACAAATTTGAGGAGAGAAATCATCAATTTTCATATGAGGCGAAACGCGTTATTAAATTTATTAATTCGATTCGCAAACTCATCGCTCGTTCCGCGTAGCGTCACAGACAGCTGATTACGATCTCCGATGTTTTTGCACGTCTGTTTCTCGGTATATTCTATTTGCATGATACCCGGCTATCGGGGGAATCCCTCGATTCGTGGATTCTGACTTTCAATACAAAAAAAAAAACCCTGAAAATAAAAATTTTCCAGATTGCTTCTCATTGGTTTATGTTGCCCGCTAAACTTCTATTGTGAAATTAGATGGCAATTAATCGAGAGACCAAAAAATAAAATGTTTAATTAATTAGAAATTTAATTCAATAAAAATGTATTATAATTGTTATTAATTTCATTAACTTTTTAGAGATTAACAAAATCACACTAAATTCTCACCGATCTTAGAAAAAAAAAAAAAAAAAATTTCGGATAAAATATTTTTTTGCCCAAATCTTTAATTAACGTTACGAGTTATTCTCGAAAATAAAATTCACTCAAACAGATCGAAATTTAAAGTTAAAGTAAATTTTTATACAAAATAAAAAATTTACTTTTTTTTTTTTTTTTTTTTTTTTTCGTTTTTTAGTTTTGCCATCCGAAGGTCAGCACCAAGACGCTTATACGCCGAGTTGCGTATCGATGTACCCGGGGCACGGAGCATCGGGAGCGGCGACAACGACGACGACGTTGCCTCTCGTCCCGGGAAAACCGTCCATAGATCCGGAGCTTTTCGCTCCGTCCGGCGGTACCGGTGGAAGCGCGAGTCCGGGTTATCACTACGGTTCCTGGACGCCTGGACCCTCGACCCCCGTTCCCGTACCTTCGCACAACTACAATCCCAACTATCAGAGTTATTACAACAACACGGGTCAGAATTACATAAGTCCAACGCCGATGGTACTTTATCCGCAGCTATACAGTACGGTGAATCAGAATCAAATTCATCTGCACCTTCACGGCGACCTCAGCGAGGATCAGGTGACGATAGCAAGTGGAAATTTGACGATAAGCGGCAACAGACTCGAGATCGGCGTTATGGGAGAGGAAAGCGAACAGAACAGAAACGACGTGTGGAGACCCTACTGAAGAATCGATCGAATCGATGCGACTCTCGAATCAATTTTAATTCCGTATTATACCGAAAGGCATTGCGAAGAAAACCGATAAATGGTTTCTCGACCACCGAGTACCGCGTGGATCACCGACAAACCTCGAGAATCGCGATTAATCGATTTTTTTTTCGATCGGAAACAAAAGGAGGTAAAACCATCTGTAAGATTTTTAGGATACGTCCAATTTTATCGACGAAATAATTGGTCCGATCCTCGCAAAGGGAAACTTCGAAGCAACTGAAGTTCTGCGAACTCTTAATGAGCTTTTAGATTTTAGTTATCGTCGAAAGTGTAAAAAAAAGAAAGTTGCAGAAGAATTGACCCGTTGATTGCCATAAACTTTGAAAAAACAAACGTTGCGGAAGCGGAAAAACGAAAGTGACGAAGAGAATTTCCGCGAATTAAACTGAAGTGTCCGATTCTCTGTGTTTATTCTGGAAATTCGCGACTGTTGCATTTTCCGAGTGCAGTTTCTTTTCGACACAAATTAAAAACAAAGACATTTGGTAGAATGTGTAAAAAGTGAAAAAAAAAAAAGAAAAACAAACAAACAAACAAAGTGTTGACGAAATGGACGCTGATAGATTGTTCGTTGTCGAGATGAGGGATACTTTTCGCGACATGTGTGCCAAGCGCCCGATGTAAATAATCCAAATATTTTCCATTAAATAAATACGTTGTCGAAAAAAAAAAAAAAAAAATTGCCTCCTTAATTCATGTATTTTTGTTTCCTTTCCTCAGAAAAGATTTTTTCCCGACCAATATTCGCATAGATATCGATTTAATTTTACTTAAATTTTTTACCGTTTTTCACGGACTTTTCCGAGAAAATTTTTTATTTTTACGAAATTCGTCGTTTTAGGTATTTTAGAAAATCAAAAGTATATAATTTCGTTAATTTGATTCTATAATTTTGAATTATCAAAATTATAGAATCAAAGTAAAGAAATAATAATAATAATAAACATTATTATTATATAATTTCTGTAATTTGATTCTATAATTTTGACAATTCAAAATATTGAATATTGAGTATTTTTAATTTTACTATTAATTATAATAGTTGAATTTAATAATATCGAGATCCATCGGAATTTTCATAATTCTTCTCGTGCATTTTAGCGAATGATCGGAAAATCGTTCGGAGTCGGCGACGGGGACTTTCTCTTTACGCGCTCTGCGACGAGCGTCAATGCGCGACCGGAGGGAAGAGAGAGGACACAACGTCCGGATGATTCCTTTTTACGAGCGCGCAAAGCTCCATTTAATATTTAAAGGTTGTGTGCTGCGTGCGCCCGAAGCAGCGATGGATAGTTGCGGTCGCACCGGGCCGAGCTATACCCGTACTCCGTTCGAGCCGAAGCGCGGAGCTTCGTCGTCCGACGGTCGCACTACGTTCCTTTATTAGCAATCAACCCTTCACTCTGTGCCCATAGCTTATACTCGTTCCTGGCTGACGCCCGAGGATTTCGTCGGCTATCGCGAAGACTAAACTCAATATTTCCAAACCATCGACACGTTGTTAATTAAACTAAATCGACGCGTTCCACGCGTTTGGAAATCCAAAATATAACATTAATATTACACATTTCTTGCAATTTAAACGAAACATTAACAATTTTTATAGCAGAACTCGGAGAACGTCTAAAATTCGATTGAACTTAATCAGCAATTTTTTAACTATGCAAAATGCGTATTTATTACGCCAAAATTCCGAAAATGGAAGAAAATAATGTTTCGAATAATTTTTTTTACTTTTTCTCAAAGGAAATTATATTTCTAGTATTTTTGTCATATTTTTTCGAATTTTAAATTTTTTGAAGATTTTTTTTTTTTACGCAAGAAAATCTACTCGGACCGATTTTTTTTTTTTTTTAAAAAGACCTGAAATAACTTTTTATTTTTTTATAAAAAATTTTCTTAAAACAGCTCGCGTGCTGTATACACATCTGTGTGGTATTCTTGGATTATCTGGACGACGAGAAAATCAGGAAGCGGTTGAAGACGGAGCGCAAGATTCTCAGAGAGAACGAAGAGAGGAGTATAGAAGAAAAAAAAGAAAGGAATAGAAAGGCTACGAGAGAAAAAATAGTGAGACTGGGAAGAGTTCGCGTATACGTCTTGCGTATACATAAGTTCGCGTCTGCGGTCACGCGGGCGCGAACTCCTCGAGTCATCCTCTCTCGCGGTGTCTCGTAAACATCCATAGCTTACGAGCGACACGGCCCGGAGGATCCTCTTCGGACCATTTCACCGCGCGTCTTTCTAAGCTTTTATTTGAGACGCTTCCTCGTCCCGTCGACCATTCGTCGTCATCGTTTATTCCTCGAGAGTTTGTGGACAACGTAAACTGCGCCGTAAGAAGTAACTTGTCCTTCGCGCGCAGTTGGACCGCCGTGACATTCATTGGTTTATCTACGCGTCTCCGTTCATCGGTCACGTGCTTTTTGTTGTTTTTTAATCGCACCGCAAAAAACTACGAATTATTTATCGCCCGAATGATTCCACGGGATTTTTCCTCCGATTCCCGACTCTTGGAATGAATCAAAATCGAAGTTAGACTCGTATAATGCTCGACGCTCGACGGATTTCATCCAAATTAAATCTGTAACATCCTTAATGGTCACTCGAGTTCCGTTCCAAATTTCAGTTCGATCGCTCAAAATTTGCGGCAGCTATCGTGTATTTTTCAACACGCAAACCGGTAATTTTTTCGATTTTTTCATATTTCGATCTTTCGGAAAGTTCTGAAGGCATTCGCATGAAAGTCTCGGAAAAAAATGGTTTTTTTTTCCACAAAAGAAAGCTTCGTCTATGAGAAACAAAAAAAAATACGTTTGCACAAGAACGCGGATGCTGTATGGAGAAAAAAATGTATATATATGTACCTTGAAAAAAGAAAATCGTAAAATTCAGTGTGCGGCGTGGGTGTGCGGTTCGTAGACTGGTTTATCCACTTCATCTGACCACAGAATAACAGTTGCGCTAGAATTACAAGATAAAAAGTGCGCAAGCCGACGGAGTCGAGTGAGAAACGGGAGGGTTGCGTTGCGAGTAAAAGCAAAAAAAAAAAAGAAAAGAAAAAAAAACAATTATCGTCAAGTCGCGCGTCGACTCATTTCGTGTAATTCATTAATAGCCGTATAATACACAATATTAATTCGATACGTAACGTCTATATCATTATATCTCATCTTATTCGTTTTTTTGTTTTCTTCTTTTTTTTTGCATCTACACGAGCGACGACGCTTCGAAAAATAATATCGCGCATTCTTACTTTATAATACAATTAGAATACATTTTTCGTATTATTGAAATTATTCGTACAGAATAATAATACTTTGGATCTTCGTAAATTCCCAAAAAGTGGCGAGTCGATGAAACATTTCTTTTTTTTTTTACCCCCGAAATGAAAAGTACACCCATTATTTTTAAAAATTAATTTCCTTCTTACTTCTCGCATTTGTTTCCATTCCGTCGAGATGCCTTCTCCGTCGATTAAAATTTTTTTTTTTACGTTTGCAAATATGGTATCGAAGAATGGAAGTGTTTACGGATGGCGCGGAGTACTCGTAACGCCATCGATCGTTCGAAGAATAAAACACATACGTATAATAACCGAGTCGCCGATCGGAGAGTCGATGGACCGCTTTGCAAAGGTTTCCTTCAGTTGGGCGCCAAACCGTAGAGAACGACGATCCGATGAAAAATCGCTGCGAGATTCTGCTTCAGTAACGGATCCACCGTATATTTCGTTAGGGACCTTATTCCATCGATGATAACGGGAAGTAGCAGTGTGAGTTTATCGTCCTGCGGCAGAAATTAATACGAAAAATTGATTCAGAACTCATTTACGACTACCATTGCCATTTTTCTTGTATTATCATATTAAATATCTAATTAATATGTATTAAATATCAACTTATTTTGAAAAATATATTTAAAAAAAAATTGAAAAATATGAAATTTCGGTCTTTTTAAATTATTAATATATAAATAATATAAGTTTCTACGTATTTGCTGAATTATTATAAAATATATGCGTAATATACTATTAACGACGAAAATATATTGGAATATCGGAATTAATTGCTAATCAGTGATTTTTCGGAGCGTTAAACCGAAAAAAAATCGATAAAAAACAAAATTATTGAGTATTTACCGGTAGAGCGATAGCCCATTCAAGTGCAGTGCCAAGAGTTTCCGCCCACGCCTTTCGGTGAGCCTCGCTGTCCTTCCCGACGCCGTCCCTCCGTTGCGAATCCATTCCCTGTCGCGAGACTCCGTATTCCTCATCCTCGTTTTTCTCCCCATCGTCGTGAAGGAACGGATTCGTCCTAAAGCCCATTTTGCTGCGTTCGTAATCCTTGAGAAGTTCCTTCATATCATCCGCATCGTTCAACGTTTCCGCTTCCCGAGTCCCTCGGCTCGCGAGTTTCGCGGATAATTTCGCAGTTCCTCGCGGCGATTCGAGACTCTCGACGATGCGTTCGCAGCTCGAGTTATAACTCAACGATCTCGCGGAGATTTTTTCCGGTCCGTTGGAACATATTCTCGCGGATAGATTCGAACGTATGCGGGGCGATTCGATGTTATCCATTGATCGCTCGAAGTCCCAAACATTATTGTCTATTCTCGTTCGATCGCAACTCGAAAAAACGTTCGCGATTCTCGGCGACATTTCCGGGGTTGCTGAGGCATTGCAAGCCGTTCGAAACGGTTCGAAATTGTCCGAGACGCGCTCACAGCTTGAATAATTCATTCCGATTATTTCGGAAGTTCTCTCGATCGCGAGATCCGACGATCTTTGCAAATCCATCAACGATCGCGCTCTCAGCATTCTGTATCCCACGGGATCCCGCAGATCCATGTCGTCACCGCTGACGACGAATCTTAACGATGTACGACGGGACAGTAAAACATTTTCGCTCTTTCGACGATATTTGTTACGTTTGCGCGAAGCGGAGAATACTTGTCTCACCTCGGCGTCGTCGTCGATAGTCTCGCGGCTGTAGGGTCTTATCTCGTCGGCGGTACTCTTGTCCAGTGAGTCGGAACTCGTCCTTATCGGTCCCACGCAGTCGATACTCTGCGCTGTGCTCGCGCCGTCCTCGCGAGACGTTCTACCGGAATTATAAACGATTCTTTTGCTCTCGGAGAATCCTAAGCGCGACGGTGGTCTCGATGAATTTTCGTCGATCTCGGATTCCGACTCGGGACCTGAATCCGTCGAATACTCGACGCCGAGATCCTGAAGACTGAAGGGTCGAGTTTCCGGCGTTAAAGATTCGTTGATTTCGCTGTCGAGGCGTGCGAAGTCATCGCTTCGCTTTGAACCGTTTTGGAAATATTGCTTCGCGATTTCCGCGTTTCGCGCGCGTTCGTCGCGGGTTTCCTTGCTGGATATCTCCGGGAAATCGTCGGGTTGAGCGACGAGGAGGAAAATTTGTCGCTCGGCGTAAGTGTCGACGAGCGAATGCTTTCCGTCGCGATCGACGACGATATCGATGTAAGTTTCGCACAGAGAGTCGAACGTTGTTTTTAATTGTCTCAAATAATCGACGATTCCTTTGCGTCGCGACGATGACGCGATTATCGCGTCGTCGTCGATGGCTATCGCCGCTTTCACGTATTCGAGATCGACGCCGTTGGTGGAAATTTCTTCGAGGCAAAGTTCGAAGAGCGTTACGATCTTTATACTCCAAGCGGCACCCGCTTGACGATACAAATTCGCTGGTTGCGAGAGACTCGCGACTTTTTGCAAAAGGAACTTCAGACCCGGACGCGCATCGAACTTCAACGCGGCGACGAACGACATATCCAGAGCCGCTAAAAATGTATCCACATTACGGGTGGAGAGGTGAGATATGTAACCGGTGTTTGCCACCCGATTCACAGTCGGCGATGTCGTTGTTGGATTCAAAATAACGTTACCAAGACTGAGGAAAAACGAGAAACAATTTGTCAGCTTTTTATTTCATTTTTTTGTCTTTTAAATGCAATAATAATAAAAATGAAATCAGTTTCAAAAAACGGCAAAGGAGAAGAATTATTAAATATTTATAACTTTTATATTCTTTTGCTGTTTTTTTTTATTTCATTTTTTTGTGGAAAAAAAATTTAATATTTATAAACTCAATATAAATTTTTTTTTTGATTCCCTTTGCCATTCAATTTTTCTTCTGTGAGGTTTTGGTGTTTTTAGTGTTTTTGTTGTTTGGTTTACGTTAATTCTTTAATAGTAATTTCAAAACGATGGATGGATAAACGATTATTGAAATATGACAAACAGCAATAAAAATTTCCAATTTTCAGGTTTTTTTTTAATTTTCACGATTGAAAAAGAAAAAAAAATCGGTGCTCACCTCGGCTTCAGCGGACCCATTCCTTGGAGTAAAACACTGGCGATGCAATGGAGAAGCATCTGGTGAACAAGAAGACCGACAACGAGAGCCCTCAGTTGAACGCTGACGATGTAAAGATCGGGATTTTGAGCGGTCGCGACAGCGGGAGGATAAAGAAGGAAGACGTACGATCTCTCGTCGCCGACGTGACTCTTCTGATCGTCGGCGCATTGCTCCGCCAGTAGAAAAACCTGTGAAAACAACGTGAATCATTTTTTTCTACGCCCTCCGAATTATTTCCCGATTCTTTCTCGTCCTCAAGTTTCGTTACTATCTTTCCATTTTTTTGTATATTTTTTTTTTCCTACGCGATTAATGCCAAAAAAGTTGTCCCCTCAAAAATCCGAGGTTTACTTCTTCAACGTGATCTTTGGCAAAGGGTCATATTCAACAATGCGGATAAATACGATTTCTCTGTTCGTCGTAACACAACTTTCCGAAGAAAAAAAAAAAAAATGATCTGTCTACTTGAACATTTTTTTTTTGCAAATTTGAACATCCAAAACCATTAATTCGTCAATATAGGCAGTTAATGGGCACAAGAAACTGAATAGTGCGACAGAAATAATCAAATAATGGAATTTAATTCAACGTCACACTTTCCAATTCCCCTTGCAATACGCACACGTTTACAGGGGTACAGATATATCAAAGACGCCAGGCGGCGGGGAGGGAAAAGAAACAATGTCGGCGATTAACATTCAATAAAAAAAAAAAGTTCAAGATGTCCAAAGATTAACGAGATTTTCACACGCAACACGACACGAATCACAAGTCTTTCACGTTTTTTTTTCTTCTTCTAACTTACGATGAAAACTTTCTTTTTTTTTCAAAAACATATATAAAACTATCAGAATCTTCTATCAGTATAGTATTTAATATAATATTATGTAAGTGTGCGCACTACGTAAGCTGCAGCTTCTATGAATAAAGAAAAAACCATATTATTCGTGGATAATCTCGATTATCTGAATATTTTTTTTTTTATATACACATCAGAGAGAGAACTCCATTGTATTTTTCTAGCCATGGACTCAAGCCATGGATTTTAATGGTGAAAATGATTGTAACGTAAATCAATTCGTGATAAACTGTGAAAAGATAGCATGCGACTCTTTTTTTTTTTTTTATTGCTATAACAAAAAGAAAATGTATCGAATTGTCAATAAACTCGCGCTACTGAGTAACAAAATTCTTCGATTATAAAAAAAAAAAAAAAAACTCATTTATTAATTAACGAATTAGTTAGTATAGTACAACAAAAACTGAACAAAGACTAAAACGAATCAACAATCGACACACTGAGGGATGGTGGAACGCAACAAAAAAAAAAAGAAAAAAAAAAATTACAATCAATTCTCTGCGGGGAACGTGGAATTTTGCTTTCTCCGCGGGCAACCAGTCTTTCAGGGGTTTTTAATTTATTACAAAGCTAAAGGACCATAAAAAAAATCGGAAAAAAATCGGAAATACTTTCGAATACCTCGAGAAATTATATCAACCATAATGTTCTCCCGATTCTTGTTTCGGTTGAATTTACGGGTTGGAATCGGAGGAAAAATGTCAGGAAAACGTTTCTGCAATTAATATTTCGTAATTTCTTAATGCGCGATGGAAAAAAACAAAAAAATTCTATAAAAGCCGAAAATGTCAGAGAATTTGAAAAGTGTCGGAAAATTGAGAAAATATTAAAAAATTGAATATTCGTCAGGGAATTTCTTTGAACAAAAATCTTT
The DNA here is from genome assembly GCA_934046635.1 of Buathra laborator. Classification (NCBI taxonomy): domain Eukaryota; kingdom Metazoa; phylum Arthropoda; class Insecta; order Hymenoptera; family Ichneumonidae; genus Buathra; species Buathra laborator. Next base: position 17,542,671 of record OW203897.1, read on the forward strand.
GAATTCAAAGATCTAACATCTTTAAGAAATTCCGGACGAATATTGAATTTCCCTATATTTCCTCGATTTCTCTGAAACATTTGGAATCTCCTCTCGATTTCCAAGATTTTCCAAATTTTCCGTGACAAATTGTTGTGTCTCTGCCTCGCGGAGCATACAGTTCTCTATTCCCGCTAAATCTTACGTAAGAACTTTTTAAAAGACCCGCTTATCAATTTCAATCTCAAGAAAAAAATTCAAAACCGAAATATCAACTCTATTAAAAAGCCCCACGGATGCCCGCGGAGTATAAAACAAATTCCAAAGCCCCCCGACTTTCCATGAATTAGTCAGCAGTCTGGAGGCCTCGTCAGCGCGGCGCAACGTGTGTCTCGGTATAACTCGGTGTGTAATGTGTGTCGGGGTGTGTGTTGGTAAAATGCGGGCGCGTTTCTCTGACAGCGGGTGCAACAATTTCTAATGCAAACAAAATAGTGACAGACACAAGAAGGATAATTCATGATATATATGAAGGCGCGGTAAATCGTAACAAGGATCAAGTGCTTTCGTGTGTCCAACAAAAAACAAAAAAAAGCGATGCTCCGAAAAAAAAAAAAAAAAAAAAAAAAAATCGAAAAAATAATTTCGTTAGATAAAAAAAAAAAAGATAAAAAAGCAAGAGGCCGTGTGCAAAACATAGGGAAAACTCATTCTCCAATCAGGTGATTGTGGCGTGTAAAAAAATTAACGAAAATATAGTATTTTTTTTTTTTTTTTCATGTCAATTTTTTTTTTTTTTCTGAAATTAAAATCCATGACGTGAGTTACCGTGGACGGCTAGAGCCATTGGGGGCCGGCCATAGTGTTCGACGTAGTAGTAGTAGTAGTTGTAGTGTTAGTGTAATCGGGGGGTGTGGTGTGCTGCCTACAACCGACGGGGTAGGAGGTAGTGTGCTGGTCGAGCAGTGTCGTCTCAATGGTCATCGAATCCTCGAAAGGCGTGGTCGGCAGTGAGGCCGCGCTCTGCCTCTTCACGGCAGTCAATACCTCGCGTAGTTGGCTCACCTGAGATGAAGTCAGGTTCAGCAGGGAAGCACACAACAACCGCACAAAACATATATAGGGTAATGCGCTGCGTATGCAGCGGTTTAAGCAAAATAGAAAAATTTTATCGAGCCGGAAGTTTCCGTCAAAAGCGAAACGTAGAAATTACGTTTCCAATCCTTTTTTCTCGTATGGAACGGCGCGACAAATCAATGAGACGACGGAATTTTTGTTTTTTTTTTTTCTCCGTGACTCGTTATCGCGATTCAAGGAACTAAAAAAAATAGTATTTAGTTTAATGCGATACAATTAATAATAATAACGAGCGTCGAGGCCCAAGGATCACCGACCTGCGCGGAGAGTTGACGCAGTCTTTCGGTTTCCTCCGGTGTGGCGTCCCGACGCGCCGCAACCTTGACCTGTGCAACGTCACCGTAAAAGGACTCGGATCTCGGTGAGAAGGCCATCGTAAGCTGGTGGAGCTCCTGAAGGGAATTGGAACACGCGCGGTAACAGGCGACTCCGCATACTTCCCACTGCTCGGGAGTCAAAACTGGACCGCTGGATACCAATACGTGTCTGCGACAAAAAAAAAAAAACAATTTTCTTGTATTAAAAAAAAAAGTAATTATTATACATTTCCATATCTTTTTTTATGCTGCAATTTTCTCCGATCTCAAAATAAAAAAATAAAAAATACCGATCACCGGTCAATAATTCGTCGACTTTCGCGTAAAAATGTTAAGTCCGATGCCTCGAGAAACCCTAATAATGAAAAATGTTTTCATTGCTTTCTCATTAATTTCTCGTGTCCGCAAAGCTTCAATTGAAGAAACAAAAAAACAATAAAGACACTTCGGTTAATAAAATCGTAATAATTTTTATTTACAACCGCGATACGGTTGAGGAAGAGAGAAAAAAAGAAAAAACACCAGTAGATCAAATAATACACTCGAGCGAGCAGCGCTATAGGATTTCAAGCGGAGGATAGGTCGTTAAGATTGCTAGTTAGCGATCTTGCGTACTGTTTTCACTACTCGTTCCCTGTCATGTCTCGGTTGCGTTGCGCGTATTTTTTTTTTTTTTTTTTTCCAAACGATATACCGAGAGCCGAGTATCTACGGCGGAGTGTAACATCGATACCTCTCCAGCGGGGCAGTGCGATAGGATTACCGTTGGATGTGTGAGACCCCGAGAGCAAGTAGAAACGGCGGGAGGAGCCGAATACGAAAAAAAAAAAAAAAAATGTCATGAAAAAAAAAAAAAAAAAATTGCGACCGTGGAAAAGCCTTAACCGGCTTATATCCACGATAATCGTGATACGAGAAACTCATAGGTACCGGAGGATAGCCAATGGATGGAATCGTAAAGAAAAGAAAAAAAAATTGTGTAACTCCAGTGATGTCGGTAGAAAATATTTTGTAACGCAAGTGGGTGTGCAACAGCGGTTTATCCGATCGCCTCACGTCGACGGATTCATTCATTGGAATCGCGGGGCGATAGAGCTATGCAGCGAGAGAGAAAGAAACGATAGAAGGACGGCTGTGGGTTCGCGTGCAAAGGAATGCGCGTTTGGCTTTAGCGCGTCGCGTTGACAGAGCCCACGGAGCGATGCGCGTAAGACGATAACGAGGCTCGACAGGTTGTCGGGTTGGATATGGTAGCCACCGTAACTTGACACCGACGAGCTTGCAGCGGCAACGAGCGGCAGCTAAGATCGGTGGGGAATCGCAGGAGAAAAGATGACGTACAGGGGTGTCGCGAGCGTTGCCCGTTACACGCAACCCGGTGCACACTTCGGTTCATCGAGTCCGTTGACTCGCTGTATTGTCGAACAACTAATTACCGATCTTTCATCGAGAAAAATTTGTTTTCGTGAAATCAAATTTAAGAAGAAAATCAATATTTTCATATCAAAGTGTTCGGTATATTTCGGCTAAAATCGGTAAAAAAATCATGAAAATCGGTAACCGATAAATTACCGATTACCGATTTTATTTACGATTTTTTGTATTAAATTTATTTGTAGACTGTTTACTATTGATTTTGGCTTGAATCGGTAAATTATAAAAGAAAATCGGTTACCGATAAAATTACCGATTAGCAGCGATCACTGGAAAAAATTTGCCAAATTATTATTTTTTTTATATGTACCGGAAAAACAAGCGAAGGAATCATCGAGTATCTCGAAAGATCGTCTGAAAAAAAAATTGAAGAAAATCGTACCTTATACAAGCGCAACCCAGTCGCGCGATGCTCTCGGTCTGCTGGACAACGCACTCCGCCATAACGAGCAACAATTGTTTAATCATAAGCGTCGATGCCGGTAGAAGAGTATCGTTCCTCTTGACTTCGGGTCCCTGAAGATGATTCAGATAATCGACGACAAGATCGGTCGTCAGACCGCAACATTGTTTGAAATTGGGGGCAAAGTTGTCCCAACCTCGATGAATCTTCGACGTTATTCTCAGCCAATTTTGCACCATCGGTAGGAGCAAATGATTGACGCAGTAGAGTCCGAAAGCCGGACCGGGGACGTTGAGAATGTCGCGAAGAAGATGAAACAGCGTCTCCAGAGTGTGCGGCTGATATCGCTTCGGACATATCATAGTCGCGCTCGCCAGGCCTTCGATCAGCAGATACCAAACCCTCAAAATTCCACTCGGCTTATCCATACTCTGGAGTGTTGTCGTTTGCGTCTTGTCGATTCTCGACAATACCTCGTACGATATTTCAGGAACGATGTCTTGGATGCTATCGGCGCTACGATCGAATCTCGTGAGTTCGTGATTCGGTATCGTAGGATCGACGTACTGCGGTATCGTTGAAACTTGGATTCTTTGCGCCGAATGAAAAATCGGACACGCCGGCATTCGATACATCGAGGACAGTATGTCGCTGCAGTTCAGCAGATACTTTAGACTCTCGAGGCACAACCGCATTTTACGGCTATCGGTACCGGTGCCAACGTCCTGATGATGATTCGACGCATCTTCCGATTGCTGCGAATTCTGCTCGGCATCGCCGTGACCTCTCACGTGTTTCAACAGACACAGAATACAGTCGAGTGCCGCATTCGCGAACACGAGAGTATTATCGGTGGAGAGAAAGACACGGAATACCTCGAGCAACGGTGCCGACTCGACGGACTCGGCGTTGCCGACCGACGCTACTCGCAATGCACCGAACAACGGTCGCCATCCCGAACGAATTTCCGTTCTGTTTGTCTCCACAAATTCGCATATACAGCTCACGATCTACGAACGATAACGTCACGACTTGGATATATTCTTCATGGACTGTGTCGTGTTTTATTCTCTTTCGAGAGAAGGGATCGTTCTTGAGATGGAATTTTTTTTCTCGAATTTTATAGAGTCCACTTTCCCTATGATTCTAATGTTTAATTTGCGCCTTTTTATTTGTACCGAACAATAATACCTAATAATCATTTATTTTTTCATGAATTCCGTATCTTCCAATTAACAGGTTTTTTTGCTCGATTTCCGACTCGGAAAGCGATTCAAAACAAGAATTAGGCTTATAAAACGGTCAATAAAGTTTCTTGAGATTTTCAAAAGTACTGGTGATTTTTTTAGGATTTTTTTGATAACGCGATAAAAAATTGAAAACGTTGATTGGTCTTAAAAGTCCAACATTACTCGCGGAGGGTTAATTTATATCGCGTTACTCGACGATAACTCTCTCAATATCAACGACTGACGGCGTTCGAATGAGAAGCCGAAGTGCAAATGAGAAATTCGATCCTTCGACTCAAAAAGCATCCCTTCTCTCGAAGTGTACGAGGATCTCGTAATGCGAGAGTCCTTCATTTCGTTATGTTCTCGTTACCTGATCTTGGACGTCGCTGTCGCACAGCTCGAGACAGAGAAGATTCTCGAAGGGCTTGAAAAGCGCCTCGTTGAAATGAAAGTGCGGCAATTCGACCTGTTCGTTCAACAGCGCTGCCATTGAGTCGTGAATGCACTGTACGGCTTTCTTTGATATTCCACGATCCTTGTGACAAGCGGCTTCCATGAAATGCGGACCAAGAATACTCCAAATCTACACTCGCCGAAGGAAAATAACAATTATTTTTAGAAATAGAAATGGCAAAGAAATTTTAATAAAAATTTCTAATAAAAAAAAATAATACAACTGTAGTTGTAGTTAGTTTAAAAAAAATTTTAAAATGCTAAATTAATAATTCATTAGTAATTAAATATTACTAATTACTAATTTGAATAAAACTAATAAAAATATAACTAATTTTCAAGAAAATAATTTGGCTCACTCTCATAACGTGGATAAGCGGTCTTCCGCTCTTGACGCACTTAAGCATAACTTCGCCGAGTCTCGAGAGCAGCAGAACATTCAACTCGTCCTCGCGAGGCTTAGTGCGACGCCACCAAAATTTCTTGCTTTCGCTGGAACGACCGTCCGGAGTTTTGAACAGTTGATCTTTGCTCGCTTCGCAAAGGGCCGCGAGAAACGAGCAAAGAGCGCGAAGGTTCAACTTTAGTGCGGCGTCTTCGAAGAGTCTGTCGACTTCCTGGGAGAGAACGCAAATTATTTTTGCCGCATAATCTGCCGGCAATATTCCGTTGAACTGATTGTCGGCATTCGATTCTTGAATTATCTCGGGTATCGTCTCGGCGCACGAATTCTGACTGTACGGCGTTGATAGAAAACTGTATACGTCGACGCTATTGTTTAGATAAAAAAAAAATTAAGTAAATTAATTGAAGAATTTCTTTTGTTTTGTATTAAATAATATCTGATTTTTTATTTATTTTTTTTACCACGTCTCGTCATCGTCGACGATGTTGAAGTTGAGTCTCATTTTATCCTGACTTCCCTTTGCTTCGCCGTTCGACGCGGAATCCTTTTTTTCACGCTTTTGATGGACCTTCGGCATCGCGGGATTTTGATTGCGTCCGAAGAAGTCGTGTTCCAATTTACTCACGTAAAGGCAACAGCTGAAAGGCGAAAAAAGATAAAACGAGAAATAAATTGATGTTATTTCGATGGGAGAAAAAAAAGTGAACATCCGGAAGTAATGGTTGTTTAATTTTGTTCGTAACTCACGTGAAAACGTGGGGCCAGCAGTCGCTTCCGTGACTTCCGAGTTCCAATCCACGACCGAGCAAAATTTCCATACTTAATGCGTGCGATGTATGAATATTCGTTGCTCTGTTCTGCAACTTCAGTCTGAGAACGTCTTTGGTACGACGAAGTTTCGACAACGCCGGCTCCGTACACGCGGCTTTCGCCAACAGCGCGAATATCGAACCGCAACGATTTTGCAATCCTGTAAAATTTTACGAATAAAAAAAAAACGTTTTTTTTTTAGTTTTTATCGCAACGTTATTTTGAATAATTTTCAAAGTCCTCAATGCTTTTCGGACGATTTTTTTTGTTTTTTTTTTTAGAAACAATTGCAAGAATCGGTAGTGAAAAATAGAAAATTGGGAATATGCGAGGATATTGAAACGACGAGAAAAAAAAAGGGATGAGAAGAAAATGCATTCGCATGCGTTACAAACCTAAAACATTGCTCAGTGTTGCAGCTTTGTGAAGTCCCTCGAGGGCGAGAACGACGGTGTCTTTGATTCCTCGTCTGGTGCCGTCGCGATGTAAAATTCCTTTGTTGGTGTCTTCCTTTGCAGGATTGAGACCGGCGGTCAGTACGGTCATCATACTCGTCCAGCAACAGGTCAAAACTCTTCTCGAAAGTTTTGCACCAGCTTCGGCTTCCGGTGTCGGCTCGCTGCGCGACAATTGCGCCTTTTCGAGTCGACGATAATCGGACAACAATTGTCCGCCCCTTTGGCTGCCGCTGATACCGTCTACGTCTTTGAAAACACACAGAAAGAAATATACCGATGAAATTATGTTAAAAAAAAAGTCGACCTTTGCTTTTTCAGTGAAAAAAAAAAAAATTCTCAAGCGAACTTACCAACGAGAATGTTCACTAACGCGCTATTTTCCGTCGAACTCGGATTATAGCCGCATTTTTCGAGCAAATTGCAAGCGAGAATTTGTTGGTAAAGTTCGGAGAGCCATGTCGCCGACAAGTAGACAAGAACTCCCGAACCGTGAACCTCTTCGACGAATTGATCCTGAAAAAAAAGAGAAAAGAAAAAATGGAGTTACAAGAATTCGAGAAAAACGTTCTATCGATCGTGAGAGACGTTACCTCGCTTACGGGAACCTGGCAACCTTCTTCGTAGTAATAATTCATTCTCATAAGCTTCAGATTGAGCAGAAGCGCGGCGTAAGTCGCGAGATATATACCATCGGCGTTCATAATCGTTATTAAGGCACACGCGTCGACGCTGGTTTCGCCTTTGTCCTGAAGCTTTTGTTGTGCCGCGAAGACACCTAATCATAAAAAATACAAAAAAAAATTATTTTAATTTTATTTCATTATTATTATTATTATATAAAAAATGTAATTAATTTATTTCTTTGGTGGATAAACTAATAAATGATATTATTTTTATAATAATAAATGTAAAAAAAATAAATTTAAACAATATTATTGTTATAGAAAAAAAAATGTTTACTTATCGACCGATGAAAGAAATTGATAGATTTTTTTTTAATCTTTACCCTGACAATACTCCGATGCAAAATTTTGCAATGCCTCGTCGACCTCTATGTTGCTTCGGAGAGTCAGAACAATGGGTATGAGATCGGCTTTCAGTATTTTAACGAATTTTCTCGCATTGTGACGCTCGACGTCGACGTTGCACTCCTCGGCGACTTGTCGACCAACGTGGAGGCACTTTGGCAATTTTTCAAGTCTCAGCCTCTCCCTCTCGTTCTCGATTTCGTAGTCGTTCTCGTCGACGCTGTTTTCCTCGTTTACGTAGTCCGACTCGTTCTGCGGACCTTCGGTGTCCGTCGAATCGCCGTCTTCCGACGGTCCGTGTCCCGAAGAATCCGAGTCGGTGCTATTTTCCTTTTTCATAAGTTCCAACTGTTCCCTGAGGATTCGAAATACGTTTACAATGCGGAAGTTTGCTGATTTTTCCGCGAGACGATCTCTAAATAGTGGCGAATAGAACGAAATGCTTGAATTTCTTACCTGTAAGTCTTCGGAAGACGCGTCATACTCTGGTAAGTGAGCGGACCGCGATAATCGCAAGCCTCGAGATCCTCGTAAAGACTGTTTATTGTACACGTGTAACTGTGACTTATCGCATTGCCTTCGCAGAGTTCTTGAAGCGCGGAAAGCATCGCTACCACGCAAGAGACGCTGGCGAAGAGAATCGTTTGCCCCGCCGCCGTTGATTCTTCGATGGAATCCATTGCACTGCGTAAACCGAAAAAAAAAACAAATTTCTACGATGAAATCGATAATTATGAGCAAAAAAAACACTTAACAAATCGTAAATTTACTTTAACGAGGAAAATAATAAATTAACTATTATTATATTATTATATTAATTTTTAAGGGTATTTTTCACACTATAATTTAATGAAACATTCACTCACAGCCTCATGAGCGCCATATCGCTCTGCGGTTGACTGGTCCTTTCGTCGTCGACGAGCAGAGGACCAGCAAAATCGACGATTCGACTGGGACTTCGCAAGAGTTCGCGAAGAGCCTTTAACGGCTCGAGCCGTTGCTGCGGTGGCGGATACAGTAGCATCCGATGAAAAACGGACTCGAGAACCGGACGCAGCGGCCCAACGCAACCAACGAGACGCACGAGTTCCGTGCCGATGCTGCAATACAAAAATTCATCTCCGTTACCAAAAAAAATGATAAAAAAAATATATATATGTATATTTGAAAAATATTTTAACGTTAGAAAAAAAGCGGAAAAAAATCGTTAATTTTACCAGTATACGGTTTTCGCTTGATGACTATCGAAGCTGAGAGTCGTCGCCAAGTATCCGGAGCCTCTGCCGACCTCCGCGTCTTTACCCTCCCGCGACGTAAAGGTCTTGTCGACTCGCGGCGTTCCGAGGAAAGCTATCAACGCGGGACAAAATTTTTGCCAAAGAAATGTCGTGAAATGGCCGTTCGTGTGAATTTTTTGCGGCAACGAGGATATAAGGGTGTGAAGACACTCGAGAAGGAACACAACGGTGCTGCCGTTACGGGCGCTGCTTGCGCATCTTTTTCTGCAAAAAAAAAAAGAAAAAAATCAAAATGCGCATTTTGATTTTATAAACATCGATTTCGTTATCGATTTTTTTTTTTTTTCATTATTAGCGGAAATACTATTAGTACTTTTGCGCCTCGTCGAGTCTGCTGCAGATGTATTGAAGGATCGGCAATGCCTCATTGAAACAGGAAACTCCCCTTTCGCGAAGATTCTTGTTGCGTTTAGCGTTCTCGTCCATCTCTTGACACTCCTCATCTATAAGAACAAAAATCATTTACCGCGCGAATCGTTTGTTTGCGTGTGTAAATAAATAAAAATAATTCATTTTTCACGGTGAAATGCGAAATTTTTATTTACCGAGAAAGAGGCAAAAGGATCTCAAAGTCTGACTGGTCGCCGCCTGAGCCGCCGTTCGTACGGCTTGATTACCATTTTCGAATGCCTCGCAGCATGTCGTCAATATAGCTATTATCAGGCGGCCGTTCATCGTCCAATACGAGGAACAAGCTACTTGCAGTAAAACCTTAAAAAAAGCGAAAAAAAAACAAATCGTAACTGCGAACTATATACGGAAAACAAGAGGATGAAAATAGGGAAACAATACTTTTAACATATCCGTCTGCGTGTCGTCGGACTGCGAAAGTATCGAACCCATGGCGTGCAGCATCTGTGCGGGTAGCCACAGTGAGTCATCCTCGGGTTCGTAAGGCGATTGGAACCTATCGTCTCGCAGCATTTTCTGACGAAAAAAAAAAAGAAAAAAATTAAAACACCGATTTATTGCGCGAAAAACGCGGCCGCTGATCCCGAAATTGTTTCAAATCGAATTTAACGCATAAAATAATATTTTACATATATATTTTCACCCCTTCGACGCCATGCATGGGGTCTGGTAGACCCGATGTCTTTATCATTGCGAAACTTCGGAAAAAATCCAAAAATTTTTTTTATTTAATTGTAGTGAAATTGAAACGAATTCAGAATTCAAAAAAAATATTGTTCGAGGCGCGATATCGACAAAGTAAAATTTTTTTAAAAATTCGCGTTTCGAAAAAACGACGCGAAAACGAGAATTTTTTTTTTAATTCGACATTTTCTTGAATTAACTTGTATTTAAATTAAAAAAAAAAACCGCTGTAAAAAATGATCACCGCAAACATATTCCGAGACGCGAAAAACTCATTACGCAAAAACCAATTGCAGAAAAAAAAAAAAAAAACTACCGGCACTAGCGAGCGTTCGTAGCGTCAACCCCCGCGCTATTGTCAACGACATGGTTATTATCTCTTCTGTTATCAAACTCTATATTCACATATTAGTTCGACGCGATATTTAATACGGAAAAGTCGTATTACCGAATTCCCGCGAAATTCGTGTCAACAAATATTCTTCAAATAACGGAAAGCATAAATATACTTCGAGAAATACAACGATGATGAAAAAAAAAACTATTATTTTCGAACGTACGTGCAATCCTGCGAGTCCATATGCCACGAATTTGCTTCTTTTCGTCTCCAACGCCAATTGAATGGCGTGAAGGCATTTCGCTCGCAATTCGTGAGGGGGATCACGGAGCAGACCCTGTTGTTTTTCCATAAAATCTGAACAATATTTTCGTAATTATTAGCCGACGAATTTCTACGAGAAATGCGCTGTGAGAATTAACAAAACACGATCGATAAAAGCGGTATAATAATAATAATAATAATAATTTAAAAATAATAATAATAATAATAAAGGACGGGTTTGAAATAATTCTCGTTGTTGTTGTTGTTATTATTGTTATTATTGTTTTTGTTGTTATTGTTGTTATTACCATTAACATTAGTAAATAGGGGAGAGAGGAATATGATTACATCTTCTATGTTGTACAATACTATTAAAAAAATACGATTTCGATATCGAGATGTGACGAATTGTGATGAATCCACATTTGCGCATTTCTCTTTTTAAAAGATTCATCATTATATTATATCGTATTCAATTTTTATTTGAAATTCCATTACACATATGTTCTTTCAATTCTACAATCGCTTACGAAAAAAAAAAATTTTTCGTATTTGCTTTCGACACTTTATTTGTTTTCTTTAATGCTTGAAAATAAAGTTTTCTTCGATGAATATGGACCGAACAGTTAGATTTTACTTTTAACATCCGTTTGTGCACCGCATTAACATGTGGTCGGATGTCGTCAAGGGTGGAGCGATAAAAGCGCGGATACTCCGTTCGCGCAATTTGACGTAAACAAGAATTACGAAAAAACGGTGGAAACAATGTGACAGAATTACCGCGGAGTTGGGAAATGAGCGAAAATGCAAAAAATCTAAAAATCAGGATTCAGGATCGGCGGGTCCTGAGTAAGAATGGATTCTGTGCAAGAATGACGTCACGGAACCCCCGACAATACGCGGAAACAAAACGGGGGATTGCGAAAAAAAATGAATAATCGAGTTAAATGAGTGTCAATTGAATGAAAACTTACCGTACGCCTCCTGCGACGATTTTCGTAAATTTGATAATTTAGCATTTTGTGATTCTCGAATAATCTGCAGCAGGAGTTCCTCCATGACGCGGTGGCGTCGACGAGCGACGTTGTGCGTCGACGTGTGGCCCGCGCGGTTGCTGCCACGCGACTAATCGATATTCGAAGCTTTACACCAATGCGCTTGCTACCGCTGCTGCTGGTGCTGCTGCTATCCCACTCAACGCTTCACAAACTTCCTAGTGAGTAGTATACAACAATGCACTAAAACTATTACCGCATAGAGGTAGCGAGCGTACCGAACGAGAGTGCGCTATGCGGGAGGCGCATGCAAACACCGCACTTGACGTAGGATAATGTAACGATTTCTCGCGGCACGATAGGCGAACGGGGCACAACGACAAAAAAGACCGCATCGTTGTGTAAACAAAAAACTAAACACGCGAGAATTTATTGAGGGTGCGCGATGAATTTATCTGATTTAAAACTCGTCAAATTTTTTATTTGGCAATCGTAGATTCGAAAGAAATAAATAAGTAACAAAAATCGCGTATCTTTGCGATTATTTTTTTCTTTGAGGCTTTCGCGTCGACGAGTCGCGACGTTATGCAGAAAAGTACACGGACGAACATATAAACACTGCGCAAGTCTGCTGCTGTCGGAAGATTGGTCTGGATAGTGATAAGCTGCAAGGCTTATTATATTGTGGAACGGCAGAAGTGAGGGGAGGGAGGATTGGGGCTCGAAGAGGCCGAACTGCACGTGGTACTGACCGGGGAAATTGACGTCATTCCAAATCGGGAACGCTGTCCGGATATCAGGATGAAATTCATTATAGAGATGGAAATATATGAGTACGAAGCTTTCGCGTGATCGGTGAGCTTTCAGTCAATTCAATTATTGAATCTTTTTTTTTTATTTTTAAATTTAATCATTTTTTATTCTTATTTCATTTTTTTCAATGAAAACAACATTTATTTTATAAACATTTCACTGTTACGAGTTTAATTGATGTTTTGAGTTTTCATACTCAAAAGTTAAACTTAATCGATATAATAAAAAAAAATCAACTTTACATTTTGTACCCTTTTTAATTTAACTGTATTATAATTTTGAATTGTTTAAAAATGATTTTTACTTTAATCGTCACACGCGAGTAAAAGAGCAACGCATCTGTTTGTTTGTTTGTTTTTTTTTTTTTGTTTTAATAAAGCCACTTATCTAATTGACTCACCGACGGTAATTGATCGTAATTTATGCCGCTAGAGGCCGACACGCTGACCTTTGCAAACGGCTAAATTCATCGCCGCAAAACTGGTACAAATTCGACCGGCCTTTGGTGTGATCCCAGAGGGACCGGTGCATACGGAAGATTCGTTGGGGGTTCGTTCACCGAACGTACGCGCAACCGCTCTGCCTGTCACGTGGAACTGGCATTTTAGACATGGCGATCGGTCGAACATCGAAGCGGCGAAAGGGCGTTCAGAAAACCGAAAGGGATTTGTCCGGCATTCCCTACAAAACTCTCGTTACATTTTTCGGTGAGCAAAACTCGTGCATACGCTTTATTTCAATTTCGACGAACCGAACAATTCGCTCGCGCGAAATCGAAGTGTTAAACAAAAAACACACACACGCAAAAAAAAAAACAAATTTTCACATCATTAAACTTCGACACGATTGTGCGTTGCTTGGTGACAGCTCTAGGTTTTGGGTTCCTACACCGGTGGCATGTATCGACGCTTTTCGAGAATGCTAGACATTTTTCACATCTGTCGGAGATCGAGAGGGAAATGTCGTTCCGAACGGAAATGGTAAATAAATGGTTTACGGCTTTTCGCTTGAAATTTATTTCCGAAAAAACGAAAAAAAAAAAAAAAATACCGGTCACTTTTTTCTTTTTTTTCGTATTTACGCTCCATCGTTTATTGTTGACAAAAAACAAAATACACGAAAAATCACTTCATTTCGAATAAATGTATAATGAAAACCTTTGATACTAATAAAAAAAAAAATTATTTCGCAAAGCGTTTATCGACGATTTTTATTCATTCGAAAGATAAAAAAGTGAAAAAATTCGATTTTTACGCAGGGAATGTATTATTCTTACTACAAGACGATAGCCGAGTCGAAGAATTTCATCGATGGCCTAACGAGAATAAATAGCGACAATTTGTCGGAATATCCAAACGTCATCAACGCCGAAGCTAAATACAATCTTTTTCCTGAGGTATGATAATTTATATTCATTCTTTGTCCTGTAAGATTCTTTGAATAATAAAAAAAAAAAAATCAAGACATTGGCGTCGCAATTGCAAGGAGGGAACGGCAGATGAGTTCCGTCCGATGCCAATTTTCTCGTTGTGCGCTAATCGTTACGTTAGATTTTCATTCGATTTGAGAAAAAATCTATTTAGGCGCAAATATCGGATAATACATATTTCGTTTTATGAGTCAATCATAATTTTTTACAATAACAATTATTAATATGTAATTTTTTAATACTTTTTCTTAACTAAAATGGTAATTTTTTTTATACATTATTATTATTATTATTATTATTATTATTATAAACAAAAAATAACCAATAATGCAGTAGTAATAATTTATTTATTGTTGAGATAATAATTAAAAATTATTATCATTATTATATATTTTACATAATACAATTTTACGTATTTCCTGTTTGGATTTTTACTTATAAAAAGATTTTTACTTTTTCCTCTAATTGGTGTTTTTTTTTTTGCAGGTGATGGCGGGTCTACTATACCACGCGGGTAAATCATTGGGTATAATAACGAAGCAGCAGTGCTGGCAGGTGACATTTTTTTCATGCAATATATCGAAAAAAAAAAAAAATTTCTTCCAGAAATGAAAAAACTATAATTTTTCTTTCGGAAAAGAAAAAATTGTTTTTATTGTTTTTTTTTTTTTGCCAAAATGAACAATCGAACGCTTTTTATTCCCAGATAGAAAGAGGAGACGGTCTTTCGTCGGTGACGAGTTGCGAGGGACTCGGAGTACCGATATATTTCTATCTCGAGGTCGTTTGGTACTTCGCTAGCGTAACCGGCGTCGTATTGTTTCTGTACGCCACGTATCTCAGTGGAACGATTTACGGTGGTCTCATAGCGATACTTTCGTTTTTCTACAATCACACGGAATGCACGAGAGTACAATGGACCCCTCCGTTGCGCGAGAGTTTCGCTTATCCAGCTTTACTCTATCAAATGTACAAAGTTACGACGATTATCGACAAGTATCAGACTAACACCGGCAAAGAGCAACTCGCATGGAGAGAAATACTCATAAATGGACGATACATCGTGAGTAAACTATCGAAATTTAATTTTTCGATATTCGGTACACAAGCAAATCGATACTCGGAGTTTTTTATGGCGTTTTTATTCTTCTTAACATTTTTTTGTTAATTTTTTTCAGGATCTTTTGGCAATAACAGCGATAAGTCTGCACAGTTGGCAATTTTCGCAATTCGTTTTAACGACGCAACTAATAGCGCTGATGATACTGCAATGGTTGAGAATAATACCGCGCGATTTGTACTCAAAGATATCGGCGCTTCACGCGATTCCTGTTATGGTGATAATATTCGCGACGCGTAGCAATTTGCTTCTATGTTCGTTGTATACGTGTCTCCTGATCGGTAGTAATTACAGTAATTTCATGAACAGCAGCATCGAGGGACAGACCTCGACGAGAACGTTAGTTTTTTGGCAAATCGTCGGATCGGTTGGTTCGACTCTGTTGCTGAAGAGTATCCTCGCCGCCTTCGACGACGATCGTCATATATTCAATCTTTTGAGATCGAAATTAAGCGATTATAAAGATTTCCACACGTTGCTATACACTTGTTCGGTCGAATTTGATTTTTTGCAGTACGAGACTTACGAAGCTATTGTACGAACGCTTCTCTTACCGACCGCTATACTCGCCGGTTTTTTGGCGATTTATTATTGGTACAGAAATTACAAAATCGTCGGTTATCCGGAATGCATCGAAGCGTCGGTCGCGTACAACGCTTTGCAAACGGGTGCATTCATCATAATGGCTTTTTTCATAATGAGATTAAAGCTTTTTATGACACCGCAGTTGTGTGTAATAGCCGGACTCGCGGGTAGCAAAAGATATCTCGAAAAAGTTGGCGTCAAAAGCGAAAATGTTCGGGTGGCGGTTATCGTACTTCTCGTCGCTGGAATGTCGTATCACGGAATCGCGAGACTCCAAGAAGAACACGGATTCATCGGTAATAACATTTTTACACCAATTTTCTTTAGTTTTTATGCCATTTTTATTTTTTAAAAATTACTATCACAATTTTTTTTTTTGTTGAAAAAAAAAAAAAAAAGTTAAAAAAATTCAAATACATAAATGATTAACGTAAATTTACAATTAAAAAATTATTTTTTTACATTACTTAATATTTCTCGATAAAATAAAAATAATAATGACGATAATTGATAAAAAAAAAAATTTGACGATAATCCCGAAATTTCAGGCGAATACAGTAACGTCGAACAGGAGGAACTTTTCGAATGGATAAAGTCTAATACACCAAAGACCGCTGTTTTCGCCGGTAAAATGTCGCTGATGGCGAATTTGATGCTATCGACAGAGAGGCCTATAGTCAACAATCCTTACTACGAGAACAAAGAGATGAGGTGCGTATCGGACACCGACCATTAAATTTTCTTGTTGCGTAAATCGCAAGGTGTATTCCGGCCGATAG
Organism: Buathra laborator; assembly: GCA_934046635.1. Taxonomy (NCBI): domain Eukaryota; kingdom Metazoa; phylum Arthropoda; class Insecta; order Hymenoptera; family Ichneumonidae; genus Buathra; species Buathra laborator. Next base: position 17,559,043 of record OW203897.1, read on the forward strand.
TAAGAGGAATCATCGTTTCTACGATGTAAACAATTTTTTATTTTTTTTTTTCCCGATTGCAATTTTCAGGGACAGAACGCTTAAAGTTTACGAGATCTACAGCAGAAAAGATGCCGCTACGGTTTACGACACATTGCGAAAAATGCAAGTCGACTACGTCGTCCTCGAGGAGGGATTGTGTTACGGCCTCGGAAACGCGTAAGTGATTTTCAAATTATCGTCTCACTGTTTCATATTTTTTTTTTTTTTTTTTCTGATTGCTCCGTTTTTTTTATCGCGAAAAATCGTAAAAAAAAAAATTCTTTAAACGGAAAACTATCGAATAAAATATTACGGTATCGACTGATAAAATGATAAAATTCGTAAAAAAAAAAAAAAATCGAAATATTTCGGCGGACTTTTCAGTGCAAAATCTTCCGCTGTTTGGTTATTCTCGACGACTTCAGTTTTTCTTGATATTTCAATGAATAATTTTAAGAAAATATAAATTTTTTCGTGTTGCGCGATGTTTTAGACCGCCGGGTTGCCGAATGGTCGATCTCTGGGATTTAACGGACAACGAGAGGGGCAAACGCGCCGGTAGAAGACCCCTATGTCCGATTCTCTTCCGCGGCAACGCCCATCCCTTCCGAAGAGTATTCGTAAATCGAAAATACGTTATATTACGATTGGACTACTCGACATATGTCGAACTGAAGCCGAGTGCACCGGTTCTTTTTCAATCGTGGTGAACGCCCTCTACGATCGTTATTTCTTGTGTCGATAAGAATTATATCGTTGATACGTTCCGAAACCGAACGCCGAATCGCCGAAATGCCAAAAAAAAAAAAAAAAAAAATTAAATAAAATAAAAAAATCGCTATTAAACCCGTTTTTTGGTGGTATCGTTCGCGGCGTTATTTGAGAATTTGAAAAATTGAGATTACGAAACGGAACGCAAACGATGTTATCTTTGGTACTTAAATTGTCGAGAATAATGACAAAACACATGACTACCGACCCGATCGGCATAAAATTTTGATTTTTTATTAAAATTCTATAAAAATCTATCGAGAAATTATTTTTCATTAATTATCAACGGTCGGTTCGCATACTCCTCCCTCGTTCCGTTTAAAAATTCAACGATCATAGCGCGTATTTTTCGGACGCCGAATTGCACGCGCAGGTACACGAGAACTGCGTAAAAAAAAAAAAAATGTCGGCAACGAGTCGAATTACTCGGCGTGCATCTCGATAGCGAGGAAGAGTGAAACCGTAGCAAAAATGTGTGTTCGTGCGTCGAGAAAATAGTTAGGCGGGGGCAGGCGTTATGAGAGCGTCTCTTACGAGCGACGAACTTTTCTCCCGCGTTCCACACGCGCATACGGGATCCTCCGATATCGATATATATAGATATATTAAAAAAAAGTCCCGATATATACATATATACATATACATATATCGATATGCGTGTGTATAGGGACGTTTTTCGAGTTTTTTATGCTTTTGACGAGTAAATGCCTTGCTTTCCCAGTCGCTCATAGAAGAAGCATGTCGCGATCTTCCGCATTCGCGTCGATAACGCTCGCCTATAGTGCCGGAAGCGTCGCGTTTCCGATTTTAACGATCCATCATTATTCCCACACGGGACGACGCGCACCACGTAGGATTTAGAAAAAAAAAACTTCGATTCTTCGACATACGACGATTAAACGCAAAAAAAGAAAAGTGATCGCGTCATCGCGTCAAAACATTTCATCGATTCACCTTTATTGTAAATTGTATTGTAAAAATAACCTCGAAAACGTTGCGCGGAAGCGCGCCGCGTTTTCCGAAAGGCCAAAAAAGCTTTTGTGCGCCGAGCGCATCGAGTATACGTTTTGTATCGATAACCCCGCACCTCCCCTCCGTGGGTAACGAAGTGAAATGTAACGAAGAGAATGGGATAATAAATAAATTTAAAAAAAAGTTACGATTAAAATTGTGTAACTGACGTTATTTATCCTGTTATCGTGAATTCGATTTTCGTAAGAAAATTCCTCGCAACCTTTCCAACCATTTTTAGAATCGTTTTATTTTATTCATTTATTTTTTACACGCAAATACCTTCACAAGTTCAGGCATTTGCGTGTTTTAAATGTTTTCATATTTTCACGTTCACGCGTTCGTGACTTCGAGGATGCGTGATTATAATTTTTCCATTTTTAGATTTTTCATCGTTTGTACTTTCATATTTAATCGTATGTTAATTTTTTTTGGATCCCGATTTCCATGGCGATGCTCTCGTGTTCGTAATAAATACAGCCGCCGAAGTACGAATGCACGCATACCTCGAGGCTTTATCGATTAATCGATACGTTTTTTTTTCGCGTGTGTACTGGGAAAACTGATATACAGCTGTTTGGGTCCAGAAATTTCTGCGGCTTGTCTACCGGTGAATAAAAATTGTTTATAGACGTAGGACCTGGTTTAGCGTGTACCCGGAGAGAGGGACAGGTTAGATCGTGGCTCCGGTTCGACTCGCAGTACAGAGCGTGTTCGAGAGTTCCGCTGTTGCTGCTGTATCCCACCATAGCTTCACGGCTATCCGCACCTTCACTTCATCGGCAGCCAGCAGCGAATGCCCGTAGTATAGAGCAACCTCTCGCAGGAAAGCAACAGAACACAACGTCACGCTATACTAAGTTGTGCTGCTGACCCAAATGAATCCTTCCACTAGCCAGTCAGTCCCCGTCCGGGCTTCTTCGCGATAATATGTTCATAGTAGCGGCGCGCACCGCGGCTCTCTCGTTTCTCGACGAAAATACAACGTGAAACCGGCCAAAGATAAATACAATACACGCTTCGAAAAAGGAATTAGTTTCGCGAACGAGTTTTGTGATCAAACAATTATTCTTCGATCTTTTGTTTTTTTTTCGAAGTCTCTCTTTGTGATTCAGTTCGTTTGTTATCGCGGGTGGTGAACGTGAAAGAATGTTACGAGGCACTTACGGATAAAACTCATCGAGAATAGTTTTTCGACTTATTTCTTTGTTCGTTTCGTTGTTTATTTTTTCTATTGTTTTCGAAGAAATTCTTAATAATACGAGAGAACATAGAAAAGCTATTTCGAAAATCGAATTCCGGGGATAAAATAGATCGCAAGGAATCAAAACCTGAAAAAAAAGAAAGATTATCGCGAACCGGTAGCGAAGTGCACGTGCGTCGGGAATCGCAGCGAACCTTCCGTACGGTACGGAACGCTCGTTTGCATTTCGGTACATCGAGAAAATAACGACATGCGTTACAGTGCTCGTCGAGAATCTCTCGCGCGGCTTGGATGAAGCGCAACGCGAAATGCTCTCGAAACTCAACGATAAAGTGCGCGAATAACTAAAGCGTCGATCTCGAAATACACGAATCTTCGTTTTACAACCGCGAGGCGTCGTCGAGGACTCGAAGTGGGACGAATGATGTGAGGAAGCGAGGATCGCACGGACGAAGAAAAAAAAACATCGAAATTTCACGCGGAGACAAGTTTTTTTTCGATGGTAGCACGTGCGAGTTTTTATCTCTCAAAATAGCGATGTCGCTGCGTTGCGACAGCTGCAAGGCTCTGTTCATCAATCGCAGTCATTGACACTCGGATTCAGTGAGTATTTTTGTTTTTATCGCGACGTTTGTAGTTTTTCTTATAATCTCCGCGAAAACGAAGATTATCGTTGTACGCACAGCGCATCGCGAGGCGCCTAAGTGACCTTGAGATTATCTCGTCGATCAATTATATCAATTTTCTTATTTTTCTTTTACTTTCGCATGTTTTTTTTTCGTACATGAATGTTTTGCAATGATTTCAAAGATACAAAGATACAAAGATTACATTTTTACGCGCTTCCCGCGTTCCATTATTCATCTCCGTCGAATGCAAATACGCATAAAAACGTTACCGGAGATTTGCCACGAAGTGCTTTCTTCGCGGTATTTGTTTCGTAATTAAATCGTATCCGCGGGCAAAGTTTGCACAAAGAACAATGCACCTGCGTAACGGCGACCTTGCAACATCGTTATCGTAACGGTATCAGTCGTGATTTTTTTTTTTTTTTTTCATCTCTTCGTAAGCGTACGAAAGAGGCTATGGAGATGTAATTGAATAAGCGGATTAACGCGCTCAACGCGTTCTCCCGGGATAATGCGAACGGGGGTAACAAAAAAAAAACAATAAAATACGCATCCCCGAAGCCTTATAGGAACGAATGATTATATACCCTTTCGGACTCGTTGTTCGGCCTGAATAACTCTCGAGATTACATAGCCACGGCTGAGGCCAACTCGCAGGCCAATTATTAGACTCGTCAAGAGCGTGCGAAATATCGCATTCGCTATTAAAAGCTGTAATTGATTTTTTTTTTACGTTGATAATAATTTCTCGTCGAATTAAATGAAGAGGTATACGATTTCATGTGATTATATCTTTTTAATAAAAAAAAAAAGTGTAAAAAAAAAAAATTTCGTAAAAATGTCGATAATCGATATATCGAAAAAAAATAACGCGAAACGCGCGAACTACGAAATACTGATAAAATAAAACTGTAAACGTATATCGTCTTATTATTAACTGTCAATTTTAAAGAAAAAGTAAATGCGTTCGTGGACATTGCTCTCTAATTTTGTTTATCGTCGCCGGCGAAGCTTTCTCTCACGAAACACGAAACACAAAAAAAAACGAAATGGGCACAGATGCGTACCGGCTGAAGTTTCGTGAGCGCGAATCCGTTCACCCGGGTCTTAACGCAATTTTCGCACAGCTCCACGGTTCCACGCGAAACTCAATCCGCAAGGTGGAGGCCATAGACGTAGAGATAAATATTTCGTACTCTCGAATAGAACGGTTCGAAGGAGAATGCAGAACAAGCCGAGGAAGCTATAAGCCGCGGCATGCAGACTGGTTGGTATTTGCCCGGGAGTTAAGAAATCCGCTAGATAGGTAGGAAAGCTTTCAGAAACGTATATCTCGTTCTCCGTCACCGTCGTATTAACACGACGATCTATCGATCTATGAGAATTTACGATTCTCATAGATCTTCATGGATCGAATAAATTCATTTCAAATAATAACAAAATTTTATTAAAAAAAAAAATGTATAATGTTTTTTTATTTTATGATTCAATAATTTTTTTTTATAATTTTAATATTAATAGTAAAAAAAAAAAAAAAAAAAAAAAAATTCGTCAGTCATGCGCAATGGGTACCGAGTTTGACGCGATGTTGTTATAATGACGATAGAATAGAAAGAATAATAAAACAGCGAACACGGACGAGGATGATATCTTACAGCCGGCATTGCCGTAGGGAAGGGTACAATAATCCAAGCGAGTTTCACATGACCGAGTTTAAGAGGCGCTCGACGCGCGACGGGGTTCTCGAAATCCTCTTCTATCGTAGCAGCAATGCCTCGCTGGATAATGGTTATGACATGGGATCATTTGCACGTAGGCTGTGCCTCGGCATCATTGCCATATCTCCGCGTGGCGCAAACTCGGACGTGCTAATTGGCCAAAGGTCATAATCATAAACGTAATTTCACCCTCGTCCGTCCGTACGGTGAATTATCTATCTCGATATGGAGCCTCAATGGAAGAGTGGTAATAATTCGTTAAACGTCGCACGCAACGAACAATATGCAGATTAGCCGTGCTATGCGCACGCAACTAATCGCGATCGCGAAAACATAACCTCAAATCTTCGTAGTTTTTGACAGAATTTTTACCGATGAACGACAATGTTAATAATTATTTTGCCAATTTATGCATTTTTAAGAATTTCGATGTTTTGGTTTTCGTATTTAAAAAAAAAAAAAAAAAAAAAACGACTCGTCGTCCCCGCGGGTTGCGAGCTCTCCGATCTGTCGTCAAAAGACTTACACGCTGAGCGGGGAAGTCGAGAGAAAATATATAACGATGAATAAGATGAAAGAAACGCAGCCGTCTTTGACGCATTAACGAGATGGTTGTACTAAAAATTCGTTGTAAATATAACACGTGCAGAGGTTATGCACGTGTGACACATTTATTTGTGTCGCGTGCGTGCGGTCTCAGCGATGCCACTTCGAGCGCTCGGGGTACTATACACGTACGTTGGCCCCGTGTCCCGGTAGAGTCCCGAACAGCCGGTACAGCTTTGCTGCGATCTGAACGGAGCGAACCGTAAACCCGGTTCACCGTAGAGAAAGGGACGAGAGGAGAACGAGCCCCGGGAACTGCTCTGAACTCCATGCGCCTTTGCCTCGGCATTGCCTCTCTTCGTCTCGCTTGATTATTTCGTTGACGAAATGACTCGCGCGCACCGGTTAACTCGTTCGTCTAGTAGGTTTCTACATATATTTTTCCACCGTTTTTTTTTTCTTCTTTTTTCCTACCGCAACGAACTCCTTTCGGATTTCTACTGTGTATCAACTTTTAGATAAACGGTGGCGCCGAGTACGCGAGATTTATTATACATTTCGAACTCGTTGCATCGATAAAGTACGACATCGATTTATTTTCGATTAAAACGAATATCGCAATTATTACATTTCAATGAAAACCTTTAACCGAACGTCGAATTTAATTCTTTTTCGATACAATTGTTATTCATTTTTTTTTCTTTTAGTACGTTATATCGAAAAATTAAAATTTTCCGAAAAAAAAAAAAATTAAATGTATTTCTCAAATTTTTTTCGAAATTTATTGAAATTTATAATGTTTTACGTTTTTCGTTCGATTCAGTAATTCGGTACAACTTCGTCTAAAATTAAACATTACAGTACGATGTTCGAAAGTATTGAATATATAAATAAAATAAATTAATAAATAATAATAATAATTCACTTAATTAAACATGCGGCCGTTAGCCGCCCTTTTGCCGGTAGAGTCAATTTTTCGATGCACAGGTCCTATGGCCTTTAGTCACGAGATAAATCTATATATATCGTTTCGCTTACGGTTCGCCGTGCTGAATTCTTAACGGCGTGTACTTTACTTCGCGAAGTTGTTAACTCGCGCCATTGCCATGTTTAGCGCGCGCCATTGGTTAGTTTTTCAAGTTTATACCGGACTTCGAATTCAGAAGTAAAAGGGCGTAAATTGGTTTCTGCGGCTCGATTTTAAAATTTTTCTATCGCGTTGTATATATATTTTATATATATCGCACCGTCCCGAAGTGACGACGGATCGCGAGCGTAAACATCGAACGGAGGAAATATCGAACGCGTAGAAATAAGTTACCGACTACCGCAGACCACTGGAAATACTTCGGTACTTCGCCAACAGCGGAATTTAATGTACGCGCCCGCGGCTTGTAAAAACTCGTATAGCACGCGAGAAGCCTACTATTCGAACGAATGTTGAAGCTTCGTGCGTCTCAGATAGCCGCAGATGCTACGAGCGGTATGTATAAACGAGCCAAAGCTCGTATCTCGGTTCGAGCGTTTTATGACACGTTTACCTACATCCCACGAGCGTACAACGATTCTCCTAACTCACCGTAGTGCCGCTGCTGCTGCTGCGAGAATTGCCGTGCATCACGGGAGAGAATAACAGCGTCGATCTGTGCACAAAGCGTCTTCGCGTTCCCACGCGACTGGTACTCTACCCAGGCGGCCCATCCCAAGCAGGATCTTCGAAGGCACTCTGCCGTGATAGGAACGAGTTCGAGATGCGTTCTTATAAAAATCGATATCTCTCACGATGCTTCTTACTTTGAATAAAGAACTTTTACGAGACACCTATTTTTTTTACGAGAAAACGATTTTTTTTTTTACGAAAAACGATTTTTTTTAACGAAAAACTCTTTTTTTTACGAAAAACGATTTTTTTTACGAAAAACGATTTTTTTTACGAAAAACGATTTTTTTTTACGAAAAACTATTTTTTTTACGAAAAAACGATTTGTTTTTACAAAAAACGATTTTTTTTACGAAAAACATGTCAGCTTTGCGCAGAATGAATTATCAACGACAAAAAAAAATAAAACAAGGAAATCGAGTTCGAGAAAACGACAGAAGCAAATAAGCGAACAAAAGCGTATATGCAACTCGCGAGGAGAGCAATATAACGCTTCCGAGTAGATAGAAACAACAGACGAGACGCAGCAGGCAAGCGGGTGTGTCACTCGATTAGACTGGAATGCCGTGAGGTGTAGAGCGCGCGCGATCAAGGTCAAGAAAAAAAAAAAAGATGAATAAAGCGCAGTGGTAAAGTAGCGGCAGTAAAAGCGCTATGGAAAGCAATAGCTCTATACTCGATGCCTACCCGTAGTCTCGCATCCTGCGCGCAAGATCTCGATTAATCGGTTGGCCTTCCTTTCATCTGGCGATATTATGCCCGCAATTGTTATAGCGTATTTCATATCGTCGCGATACCCGATCGAAACCCGTTACTTGCGTCGTGTCGAATTTTCAATTTTTACGCGACTAACCTAAAAAAAAAAAAAAAAAATGTGTACTGTCTATTTATATAATAAAAATGTTTAAAATGATGAATGAATATATAATTTCATGAAAAAAAAAAATTTAATCGTTTAATCGATCGGTATGCGTCGTAGACACGCGAGGTAACGAAGCCTAATGGAGAAATTCGCACGGAGGCCTCCGTCACGATCCGCGCACCTCGGGATTCCGATTTCTGGGACATGTCGATTGTGTATAGTATTTCTGGGATTCGCGACTCACCTTAGAGGTCACGTTTATATTCGAAATGTTCGTGAAAACCGGTTGGTGGCACCGACAAAAAAAAAAAGAAATAAAAAAAGAGCATCACTCGTAGCACTCGGCGGGGGCTCTCGACCGCAGTCACGAGAACGACAGAACATTAACCTAAATGTTTGATGTCCATACAGAATTGACGTCCGAATTAATTGAATGAGTTCATTATATATTTCCCCGTTACATTTTTTTTGTATTCATGTTTACGTAATGGAAATGATTTCTTCGACATTTCATTGAGCGTAAAATAAATACCCGGGGCCTGTGGGACCCCTATGTGTATTTATACGAACGATTTAATGCCCGTCGTGTAATAAAATTTTCAGCCTCACAAAATTATGATACAGTAATATGCTATAATAGTTTTATATTGTTATTTTCGAATAAATACATTTTTTTTATTATTTGGAGTCCGAATTTTTTATCCGTCACTTATTTTTCGATGTATTTAAAAATTTCGTAAAATTCGACTCGCGATTTTTGACAAATTAAATGACAAATTCTCAGTGTGTTATAAAAGGGTAAAAAAAATGGTATATTCAAATATTCAAAGTAAAAAAAACAGTAATCGCGCGATCAGCTTTTCGGAGCTGATAACAGTTTTATTTTTTATTTTTTTTTTGTTATTCGCCACGATTTACGAGATCGGAGATAAAATCGACATTTACCCTTTTTTAACAATCGTTTATCGTTTACGTTTTTTTTGTAACATTCGGTACCAGAAGTCGCCAAGTTAATTTCATTCAAAGCAGCAATCGGTGACTTTTTTTCTCATTCTATTTTTTTGTTATATTTATTTGTTATTTTTAATGACCGAACGCCATCGGGCGCGTTGCGCAACGAACGATTCCATGGATCTTGTGTACCGCAATATGGCTTTACGTTCACGGGGCATTGATCTCCATCTCTCTATCCTCTTTTTATATTCTCTTCCTGAGACGCGCTTCGCCAGCGCGGTGTCTACTTCGCCACTTCGTCGAAGGATCAGCGAACGTTAAATATTACAATATAATATACATATATATATCCCTTATAATAAATAACCGCGGTACCCTCGACTTTTACTCGTCCGCCTTCGCGATCAACCCAATTCTTATCAAGAATACAAATCACACTGTTGTCCCACAAATCCTCGAAGTTATTAACCGCTCGTGGAATCTAATTTTCTAACAGGTAACGTCGATATGCGTTCATTAGGAATGTATCGACTTTCGAATATCGTCGACGATGATTTATGAGAAACTACTGGAAGATCGATTTCTCGATTGTTTATTAAAAAAAAAAAAAAAAATACGAATACTTTTTCGAATTTGGTATTCAGTATATTTTTTTTTAATTTCATACCAATTTTTATATAAATTTTAGATATTTCTTCACTATAATAATAATAATATCTTATTTAAAAAAAAATGTTAAAGTACAAAAAAAATATAATTATAACATTTTTTAAAAATTCGTAATATTATACACGATTCGACTATTCTCTCGATAGCAATGCACAAGAGATTGTCGGGACCTCGTGTCCGCCGTACGAGCGGAATGTCGAGTGCGTGTCTGTTACTCGTGTGCGAGAAAGTACCGAGGCATAGCTTCATACGGAAAATACGGTCATCGAAGAAGACAAGTCTTTCTTGCGAAGAACCGAACTACCGGTACAAAAAAATAATAATGATAATAATAAAGAGTAACAGGACAAAAAAAAATTCTAAAAAAGTTTAAAGAGATCGCAATTAAAATTTAAAAAAAAAGAAAAACGGAGAAGTAAAAAAAGAATGAATCGATGGAAGAGTCGATAAGAAACATATTTATAATCCCGAAGAGCAACGTAGCGGAACGATCACAATGCAAATTCCCCGTCGTCTCTCGTGTACCGCTGCTTCTTCCGCCATCTTTTTTTTTTATTTATTGTTTTTACTTATATTTTTAACGGAATGATATAGCGAGTGAAAAGAGAATCGAAGAAAAAAAAAAAGACGATAGAATAACGTTGAAAAAAAATGCCGAGGAACGCGATCCCATCGAACTTATATACGCGTTCACGACGGCTCCGTTGCCGCTGAACACAACTCGATCCTATGTGTCCGCTATCTGCGTGGAATGCTCGTTCGGTTTCCCATTCCGGTTTCATGACTGAGAAACTGGCGTGGAGTTGATGTACCTCGTCGTAGTAACTCGAGGTTTTTTTTTTTTTTTTTTTTGCCGCTACGAAGCGCTTCCTGCTCGTTCCATTGTTACCGCAAAGCATCGTGTGGGTATATACGCCTCGTAGTATATACATTACGATGGAATTTCGTTCGAACGAATTGTGGAGATTTATCGATGTTTTTGTCGCTAGATTACGCGATAATAATTAAAAAAAAAAAATTTCGGATAACCGGCGCGTGTTATTTATTATTAATATTTATTGTTATTTATTGTCATTTATTAATAACAGAAAAATAAATAAAATTTCGTCAGAAATGTATTATTTAAAAAAAAATATACTTTTATTCAAATAATTGCGATAAAATAAAAAATATATATTTAATTACGAAATAAATATAATAATTATTCGAATCTGAATTAGGAAGCGACGAGTTCGTTACGGCGAAAAACATTCGGTGCTTTTTTTTTCGTCCCCAATATTCTTAATTAGCGCTTATAATCGACGTGTACGGCTATCGGAGTGATACGTGGTTCCTACAAGCAGGAACTACGGGGGCTCGCGGCTTCACTTAACTCGAACGATAAATTAGACCGTAGCGCGCTTTGGCGCACGAATAGAAAGTTGTACCTCGAGTGTTGTAGCGCGATAGAGAAAGATCTACAATCATGTAGAAGTGTACGGGTTCGAGCCGTAGAAATATTACTGGCGGATGCTGAATTATAAAAAAAAAAGATTCACAAAGTTTTATATTCGAAAAAAAAAAAAAAAAAAAAAAAAAAAAAAATGTGAAAACATTTTTTCAAAAACCAAAAATAAATCGAAAAAAAAAAATTGGTAATTTTTATGCCGAACTAAAATGTCCAATTTTTTTTTTTTTTTTCAGTCTTCAATAAAATTGTGAAAAATCAATATTTGCAATAAAAAAATCGAAATCGAGTTTAATGAATTTTGGCACAACCTGTATAAAGTTGTACCGCGCGTAACGTTAAACATTCACCGGCCAATCCCTGTCGCTCCTCTTTTTTCCCCTCTCTCCGGCGCCTTTATGACATTTCTTCGCATATTATCCGCAACAACGAGTGAGAGGAACTCTTAACAATTGCCTGATCGGGTGACTGGCATCTTGCAGATGTCCTTCGTTGCCGCAATCGTTTCGCCGTTGCCGCGATGTTCCCCACGATATTTCATCTCCTTCGCACCCGCGTAATCTCCGAGTCATTGGTACGCGCGACTCAAGTTCCTGACTGACCGACATATTTGTCGTAATGAGATTCACCGGCGTCCCAATGACTGCCGATACCCGGAGGTTCGTTCGAATCGTAATGGTTGCATTTTGTTAGTAGGTATCCGCTTCGCGATCTAAAATCGTTTCGAACTCCGAAATGATACTAATTTCCGTCTATCGGCGATTTACATTTAACGCCGATAGACGGAAATTAGTATCATTTCGGAGTTCGAAACGATTTTAGATAGATAGATAGATCGATAGATCGATCGATCGATCGATCGATCGATTTACATTTAAATACATGTGGAACTTTAATGTAAAATCTTCGAAATAAAAAAAAAAAAAAAATGTAAAGAAAGTACTATCGTCGTTTGTCGGTTGATATGCCATCGCGAATCTCAGGAATGCCGTTTCGTTGTTGCAGAGATGCGAAGCGAGGTGGGCGAATGGCTGGCAACGTGCGTCGGTTCGCCAATCTGCATTCTTTTGCTGTCTTGGTCACTGCTCATCTACCAGAACCAGGCGTCGTCCTTGAAGCGTAGGATCGACGTGCTCACAGTTGCGATACTCTCGCAGAGTCTCGCGCATCAATTGGGTCTTTTGCTTTACGCTATATTAACGCTCATAAGACCGGCCAATCATTTCGGAGGTAAGAAATAATACGATATTTTTTTTAACTACCTTCGCGAAATTGCGGCTTCACGAAAAATCCTTTTACCTTTGATTTCTCTTCAATATTCTTTTTTTTTTTTCGTGAATCTATCGATAAATCGATTCTTTTTTTAAAATCTTAGAATTAGAATTCACAGTATTATCTGATTGTTTTACGATTTATTATTTATAATTTTACGATTCTATACAATATATAATTTCATAATTTTATCGATCTGTCGATCGAAATATTAGGCTTTTTTTTTTTTTTTTTTTTTTTTTTTTTTCATTCGCGAAATTTACGATAATTTTTTTTTACCGGAAGATTTTTAGTTTTTTATTCGAATGTTTTATGACTTATGATTATCGATCCCTATGATTCCTGTTACAGAAATATGTTCGACGCTCGTATGGCTTCTAAACTCGTCGAGTATTCTGCAGGAATTGACGTTGACATCGATCGCGATATACGCTGCGATCGGAAAGGACGAAACGAGTTTAACAAAAAATCATATAAAGTATCACTTGGTGAGCCTTAGCGTGGTGAGCGCGTGTATCGGAATGACCGGTGTACTTAACTTCGAACCGGAAGTGTGCGTTTTTCTCGCTCAGGAAGTATCCGCGAAATACGGAGTTTTCGTCAATTGTTTACGAGCATTGCTCGTACTATCGACGATATTTGGACTCGCGACGGCAATATTTCGCGACGCTTGTCAATCGCCAAAAGCGGAATTACTGAAATCGGTATCCGATCTTTCGGAGACGAGTTCTAAAAATTCGTCCGGTGCGTTCGAGTGCCATCCGCAACATTGGGATCCGTCCAGCGGCTCCTGTACAAGTGGATCGACCAATAGTCGCGCTTGTCTGAGAAAACGAAAGCCTCAAGTTGACGAAACCGGCAGCAAGTCGACCGTCTATAGCATTCTTTTCGTTTGCTATATTTTTGATCATTTGCCGGTTCTGGTGAGTCGACGATATTCATTATTTCTATGATCTATAGATCGATAAATCTTTTTTTCGATCTATTAATATGAGAATAAGATAATAAATATTTATAATAATAATAATAATAACTTTTTTTTTTTTTTTTTTCAATTTATGTTAACCAATTATTGGAAGTATTTTTTTTTGGTAATTTCAAAAATTTCTATTTAAAAGAAAATGATACAAATTAATTTTATAATTAATCAAATTCGCATAATTTTTTTTTTGTACATTTATTTTCATCGGTCACAACGAAACGCATTTAAATCGGGACGTTCCCGAAGCTACGATACACAACGAGAGGATTTTCGTGTGAGTGGTCACCTCGTACCGGAAGTTAGGTTGGCTGAGCCCTCTGGGTGCGACTTGTCTATCGGAAACTTTAACGCGATCGACTGGAAATGTTTACTTTTTAATTCAATTATTAATGAAAATATAATTTAATAAATATAATAATAATAATAACAACAACAACAACGTTATTATTATTATTATTATTATCAGACGGAAGTCTGTGACGAAGAGTATGTCGAATTTCACTTCCGCTCCGTTCTCAAGGAACCGGAGGAGTTCGCGGAACGCGAAATAACGATCGAGATTCGCGGCGCGTAATGTATGATATTTTTTTTTTTTTTTTTTTGTTCCGTCGTCGCAATTTCGTCGACCATACGGAGGGGAGAAAGTTTCCAAGTCGAGTTATGGTAATGCATTTTGATACTAATTCGCATGCATTACACGTCGGGACCATAAACCTACCAATTACGTAGCATCCAATAGATCGACGTGTCACGGGAGAGAGAGTAGTATCGGGCGAAATACAATGCAACCACCGCTCGTTATACCTGTATACATAGTATCGATCGTAATTAAACAATTAGACGAGATTCGCGATTATCGTTTCTCGTCGATGGACGACGCGCACTTTCGAGACTTATAATTAATTTTCTATTTAGATACCAAATATGTTTATCCCTCTAATTTTTTTCGAACGAAAAAATTTCGAAGCGCTTCGGAAAAAAAAAAATAATAATAATAATAATAATTTCCGATAATCGATATAAATTTTTATTGACATTTTTTTTCTTATTTTTGATCTTTGATATCGCGGGGTTTGCGCGCCTCGAAAGAGAAATTGGCTTCGCATTATTGCCAACGCCATCCAATCCAAATAGAGTGCACCGCATGACGTGTATTCTCGTGTCTGCCGTGTGCACGTGTGTGCGCAGTTACTTTCATAAGTACTAATCGGTAGACTCGTTACAATCGCGGATTGCTGCTTCTCCCTCTTCAGCTATTTCTACAACGCTACAAACTCTCGCGGACTACTTAAATATTTCTGTGATTATTGAACACATTTTTTTTTTTTTTGCTTATCCTCGATGTTTTTTTTTTTAATTTTTGTTACAATCGCCAACACCTTTTTGCTTCGCCCGGCGGTAATTTCTATGATTTTACAAAGTCTCGTAGACTACTTAATTAAATACTAATTGATAACGAAAAAAAAAAAAAAAATTCTGAATTTTTTTTTAATAATTTTTTAAAAAATAATTTATTAAAAAAAATTAATTAATTAATTCATTTTTTTTTAGTATAAGTAATTAAAAAAAAATATATTTTGTTTAACATTGCTGCGTATTTGCGTGTTGCGATTCTAATTTTATCGAAAACACGAGAGTTGTAAAGTAAAATCGAAGCTTTCGTGTGTATGAAATTAGAAACTACGAAAAAAAAAAAAGGAGCTCGACTTACGTGTGTCTTCGGCGGCGCGCACCGGTCAAACACGTACGTAAACATACTTACGCGCGCTTTTAGTGCAAACAAAGTTTACACGCGAACTGTCCGTAATATCGAATGGAGTCTATGGGTCACAGTTTTCTCTCGTCCCTCATACGAATCATCGTGTGTCCCGACTGCGCGAAAGATCGACGTGAGTAGAATCGTCAATGGAACGGGCGACTAATACGATAGCAGATACGATACAAGCATCGAAAGCTGATGCGTTCCACATTAGTGTTATTCGTCGTCATTATAATCGCGCGTATGCCTGAGATACCAATGAAGCGTTTACCACTAAGTGGGACATCAATATTTTCGCGGACAGTCGAGGAATTTTTACGACTTTTTTTTTTTTTTTTTTTTTAGTTAAAAGGCTTAAAAACCAGAAAATTGTAATTCTCACGAAATGAGTTAATTAATATGTAATATTTTTCGTTACGTCGTCGCGTATTAATTTTTTTTTTTTTTTTTTTCGATTTTAGTCACCGATACAAATTTGAAAGTAAAAAAAAAAAAAGTTACCGCATTAGCATCCGTTATCTTGATAAAAAAAAAAAAAAATCAGTTTTACTATAAATCGGAGATTTTGCGATCGTTCGTCAGCAAAGCTTCGATATCGTTGTAATGATGATAATTAGTCACGCGGCGCATAGCTAACGGGAGCGAATAATTATAATTCTCTTGATTGCCATTATTATTACTACTCGCGTCTATAAAAGAAGTCGAGTGAATTAATTTTATTGTATGGTAACACATGAGATTCGACCGGTGCGTGGATTATAAATATGCGGAGCTAAATTCTCTCGGCTATACATCTGATTCCACGCATACAAGTAAAACGCGAACGCGAGAAAACAGTAGTCGAACTCCTGAAAGCGCGACCGGTGTGTTGCTTGCCTGCCTCGATGAGCATTTTCACCGGAGGCTCACCGTAAAATCGAAAGTTTCAACGAACGACGTAAGACGTTATTTTATATTAGAACCGATAAAGCGAGAGCCCCCCTTCTCCTTCGCCTCCTCCACTCGTCCAACGACTGACTTCCAACTCGCCGCGTTCGTTAACTCCCGTATCGGTACTCAACATTTTCTATAACGAAATTTTGTATCTTAAACTACGCGCCGGCGAAACCGCTTCGGCAAAATATCAAAAATTTAGAACAAATTTTTAATTTTTTTTTTTCTCAAAAATTATACAAGGAAATGGAATAAAAGATGTTTAGAAGATTGAGTCTTAAAAAAAAAAAAAAAAAAAAAAAAAAAAAAAAAAAAAAAAAAAACCGAAAATTATCAAAAAATTGAATAGATAAGATCGCCGGAAAAGTAATCAATTTTTTTGCAGCGGTTTCTTGCAAAATTATTATCAATAATAATAATAACATCAGAACCAATTTTTTTATAATATTTGTGACGGAATATAGTTTTCGATTTTTTTTTAAATTAAATTACAACGTCTTTGAGAAAATTATAAAAAATGATAGTGATGTTAAAAAGTCCTCTCGTCGCGGGAGGAATTTTTCTGATAGGATTCTTTGCTCTCAGTATTAATGCATATTAATGACAATGCATAACTTGTCTTCTAACTTTTAGCTAACGTTTCAGTGTTTAGTAACCTATCGTAATGTACTTTAGACAAAAGAAAAAAAATAATAATGATACGTTTGTTTTAATGATACTGGTGATAGTTTGCGCGCACAATAGGACAACGCAAATGCACATAGAAACACAGAGAGACACACACTGCTATCCTTCACAGCCTGAAGCGTCCTCGGGTTCCGTCAAATTAGGGAAACCTTGTAGTTGCGTATATGCAATGCGACTGCCATTGCGATTGCATCTGCTGCAGTTAATTGCAGCGGTGCGAGACACTGGTTTTTCTACGGGGGTTCAGACGACCGGATTGTTTCCGGCGAAAGCTGCCTATTCATTTTTTTTTTGTAACCAACTTTATCAACTCAATTTACTTACATCACGAATTCAGATTTCAAATTCGTTATCAGAACATTTATTTAGATCGAAGCGAAAAAAAAAAAATAATACTAACATTTTAACTCATAAAGCGATTATTACGGCACCAATAATCGGTGCGATTCCAAACTATTTTCGATAAAATTAAAAAAAATTCATAGTTTATAAAATTAATAGATTTTTTAAATTTTGTAAAAAAAAAAAAAAAAAAAAATTTACGTTTATAAAAAAAAAAGTATATTTTGCAATTAATTTACATATAAACGACGTGGAAAAATTTGTATGCGTAAATGTAGACAGCATAAGTAACGAAAGATATATTTATTAACAAAATCCAAAAGCCTATATTACGCGCGCAACTTGTAATACCGCTTGCAGAAGTAAATTCTAACTATCGCGGAAACGGTCGGCGGTACTGGCAAAACCGATTATTTAGACGGCAACGGGTCTCTCTCGTGTCTCGAATGTGTCAGTGGCGGGTTTGCGGAATCGCTGTCTCGAATCGGCGTCCGGATTTTTCCAGCGAAAGCGAAAAGTCGTTTATCTGGTAGCGCTGCCGGTAACGGTGCAAAGAGAGCTAAGATAGGCCTCCGCGAGGTGCATATACATTGAAGCGTATTATATTACCAACTACAGTGTGATATACTGTATACCTATGATTGGCGTTCCCGGTTTCGCCCGTAGCTACGATAATTACGAGCTCCGGCCATTTGCGGCTAATTAATTTTCATGCCTTTGCCTTTCTTTCGCTACTTAGCGAGATCTCGAAGGCGCGGGAACCCGATCTATGATCGCATCTATGGGCATTTTATTCACCACTGTGAACATTCAGTAATAAAGATTCATAATAACTCGATGTTGAAGACAATGCAACGGAATAAGTATTTATTCCTTGTCGAAGATACGGAACAAGCAAAACGGAAGTGCTGACGACAATCTGAGATTTCTATGATTAAAAAATACAGATCGACAAATTAATAATAATAATAATGATTGCGATTATAGACCGTTTAAAATTCTAGTAACATTTTTTTTTGTCAAATATTATACATAATAATTAAAATAAATTTCCATTGATTATTGTCGAAAAAATATCTTTTTTTTTTTTGTTTGGGACGAAAGGCTGAAACGCCGAAAAAAAATGCGCAGATAAAAAAACCCAATGATTACACTATGAAATATTAATCGGAGTTTTTGTTGGATTTTTATTTTTCAGATCTTTTCCATACGACCCGATCTTTTGCGAGGTTTTTGCACACCTCAGAACATCGCTACATGGTTACCACTGATCAAAGATACTCTTTTACCGATTTTTCTCGCAATATTCGACAAGATGTTTTGCCGATACGTGGCGAAGGTGTACACGAAACAGGACAACTCTCAGAAACTCGCACACTGTGAGTAAATGCGTTTTTATTATTTCGATCGGAATTGTCCTTACGGCAGATTCGTCTTTATTTTAATTAAATTTCTTTTTTAATTTTCCGAAATCCATTAAAATTAATAGTAATCAATTAATTAATTATTACTAATTATTAATAATTATCGTACAAAAGATTTGAAAAATAATTTTAATGAAATTAAATAACGGGGGTGAAAATACAATTTACAATCGCTATGTTGACAATCGTAATATGTTAAGGTGGTATAGACGGCAAGTTCCGGCACTTCGAACAGGACGCTGAGTACAAACTCCAGTTGAATCTCAATCACGGCCTCAAGTTTCCCCTAACCAACGGCAGTCTCTACGGACGACTTCACAATCAAAACAGAAGTGAGTTTTCTTTTTTCAATTTCTAAAAACTTTATTTCGCGTTAAGTATCGAAATCGTTTAAAAAAAGGAATTCTATTGCTTTTTTTTACGGATCGGAACAATATTTATTTATTTATTTATTTATTTATTTATTTATTTATTTATTTATTTATTTATTTATTTATTTATTTATTTATCGTCTTCATATTCGTTCGATTTCAGCAAAAACCGGAACAATAACGATGGGTATCCAACACTATCCCCGTTCGCAATCCGTAAACGAGGAGAGCGCCTACGCCTCGTTGCCGGCCGAGTTGACATCATTCACGAGTTCGACATTCGAACCGCGACACAACGCTCTTCGTCTCGCCGATGCCACGAAGAGCCCCGCGAGCACCAGCGAGCATCTGCTCTCCCAGCAACTGATGCGTCACAACGAAAGTTTCGAATTCGCTCATCGACGAAAAATCGGTAGTACCGATGTCTTCGGTCAGAATATGGAGAATCTCGTGCAACTCGAGGATCCGATAAAACGAAAATTCGCCAAAAGTCTCGACGAGATACGAGAGGAGAGCGGTATCGGCGTTATGGCCGTTGCGAGACGACAGGTAAAAAGTTCTCTGGGAATGGAGTGCAGCGAGAAGGAGAGACTTCAATCCTCGTCGGCGAGCAATCGAAAGGAGGAGAGAGAATTTACGAGAAATTTGGTTCGACGAAATCAGAGCTTCGATCACGCGAAATATCCGCGGATAAGTCTCGATTCGCGAACCTACGATGTCCATCGGGATTTATTGTTTAGGAGTCGTTTGCAGCAACAGCAACAGCAGCAACAGCTCCACGAGAGCGGATTGGACACTTCGCGATTGGGAAGCGTCGATCAGGAAAACGGCTACGAAACTTCGGACGATGAAAGCTGCGATCTCGACAACGAGGACTACGACGATACAATGAGCTCTTGTAAGAGCCGAAGCCGCAGTTGTTGCTCCGTCACTACTGTCGCCAATGACGACTTCGAGTTCTTTCAACGAAAGGGTACAAAGGTCGCTGTTCATTCGTCTTGAATTTATATACTTAAATAGGTTGGACTATCGATGTCGTTTTTCTTTCATCATTGATCGTATCAATATCTCGATTACGGTGCTATAAAAAAATGGGAAAAATTCAGATATACTTTCGAAGACTCTGAGAAACTGTATCAACCACTATATAAATTGGGAGGACGTTCGTAGATTAAAAATACGTTATTTTTTTAATAGATGATTGAAAAAAAAGAAAAAATCGTTGCGGACTTCTATAGTAAAATAAAACGAGAATTTCGAGAATGACAAACGAGCAATTTAATTAATCGAGAAATATTGAAAGTTAAAAAAAAAAAAAAAACCCCACGATGTTCGCGGAGAGTCAAATGCGACATTGAAATAATTTCGGAGTTTTAGAAATAATAAAAAAAATCTTTTTTTTCCGCTACAGGTGGAACTTCTGCCGATATCGAAGCGAGCAGCTGGCAATCACGAGGTGAAAGTAAACATGCGGTCGTTCACGCCGAAGCTGATTGATAACAATTGGAATCTCAATGATAACGCATCGGCCAACAGGCCGAGAAGCAAGAAGAATTCAATCTCCGGGAACACGAAACCGACGATACAATCTTATCATCTGAAGAAAATTACGCCGGGTTATTCGATGAACGATCTCGACAGAATTTATCCGGACGGAAAATTGGCGAATCTGTCGATGGAGAGTCTGAAAAGTGTGTTGAAAAATTCGGACATTAGTTACATGGATAACGGGGAAATTTGCAAACACGACATCGGCGGCTCGGCACCGGATTTGAAGAAAATATTTATCACGGAATTTATATGAGAAAAGAGTGTTGAATCGTCGATTAAAATCGTCGATTCTCGTAAAAAAAAAAAAAAATGTATTAAAATCGTTAAAAATTGCGCGAACGTCATAATATTTTTTTATTATCGCGGCGAGTTATATAGCGTTAAAAAAACAAGTCGGTTGTACGAACAATGCAGAAGAATTTACGAAACGTTGATAAATGTTGAAAAAAAAAAGCTTGTTAATCGTGGAATCGAAGATTCCCGTCGTCGTGTATTATACTACCGTTTAGCTGTACAACGCTTGCATTAGTATCGATTAGTCGATAACGAAAAAAAAAAAAAAAAAAAAAAAAAAACCAATTGTATATAATCGTTGTAAATTTGTACCTTATTATTTAAAACAATTAAATGTCTATGTATAAAACTACGAGATGAAGATCGATATTTATTCATTCCAGCGAAATGATGATTTTTTTTTCGTCCGTTTCTCCGTTTTTCTTTTATTTATTTTTTCTCACTTAAAAAAAAAAACAAAAATTTTATCGTATAATGTGTTTGTCGATTTAGTTTATTATAAATGGAATATCATTGCATTTTTTTTTCAAGTGAATTAAAATAATTGTGCCGAATTTTTCATCGACAAACGTTACGCGCGACCCGAAAGCAATATTTGCATCGATAGCACCACACGAAATCACGAGACTGATGTAAGTATTGATTGATACATTTATCAAGGGAGTCGGAAAAAAAGTACATCAGCGCTACGCCGAGTCTGTGGCGAATCTGTTTTAACGCTTCTGATTCGCCGATGCGAGGAGCTAATGGCGAGTGACGACGGCAGTGTCTCGCTGACATGCTTCCTCCGCAAAGTCTCGGGTCTTATCGATTCGACGCGAAGTGTTAAATCCATTTGTAAACAGTGTGGTTCACGGTGTGCATCTTCTCAAAACTTATTCTCGTAATCCCAAACTATCGTTCCGTATTTGTGTGCCCACCTGAGTTTGACATAGACCGCTGTACTCAAGCTTACGAGAATAATAGTTAGCGAATCGACAATCCCCAAAGCGTGAGACAGCGCCTTTGACGTATCGCGCGCGTGTGTGGAATCGGAAAAATCCCGACGAGTGTGGTAAAGATAAAAACTACGGGGTGGTGGGAGAGGTACAAAACGCGGCGTGGCTAGACAAAGTATAACCGCGGAGCGTTTTTCAACGATGCCATTGTAAAAAGAACAGTTGCGTGAAAGATGGCGGAGGGTACGGATCCATTGCTGTTCGACTTGCGAACCGTTCACGATTATTTCGATCGCGCATTAATCCAGGACGACGATGTCAAGCTACGCGATTATCTCGACGCTTACAATGAATTATACAAGTGAGTGCGAACTAATTCAAAAGAATAATAAACTTTGGCGAAGGGTTGAAGAACGGGAGCAACAAATCCGTCCATTTCGTTCGAAACTGTCGAAACCACGTGACCCCAATTTTATCGTCTGCCAGCAAGGCACCTTCAAACTTCGCCCTTTTTTAATCTCTGCTCGTCTTTCTTTTAACGTGATCGCATGTTTTTATCACTAACGTTTTCAAAAATAACTCACATGCATCGAAAATAAGACTCGAAATAGAATTGGTTTCGTTATTTATTTCTTTACGGCTCGCGTAACTTTCTTCTGAGCGAAAAATGTTGTTTTCTGTCACTGCCTCTCGCGGCATTGTCTTCAATAATAATAAAAAAAATGACAAATATGACAATTAGAATGAAACGAAATAAATAAATAATGACGTGACGATTTTTTTTACGTGTTTCCACAGATTTTTTCAACTCATGGGTAGCGTCTTTAGTTTCGTGTCTTCGGATCTCAAGCAAAAGATCGACCATCTCGACTCGTTGGTGAAAAAAAACGAGGAGAATTACGATACAATAAAAACAATGATTCACTATGAAAAGGACAACAAGTTGTTGGAGAAATCGGATTACGTTAACGGCTCCAGAACTCTGCTGAGACTTCATCGGGGTCTCGGTGAGTATTTTTAAAATTAAAGAAAAAAAAAAGTTATTATTATCGCTAAATTGAAGAATGCAAAAAAAAAATTTTTTTTTGAATGCCAATAATTTTTTTTTATACGAAAAAAAAAAAAAAAAATACTACGATTCACTTCAATTATCAGATTTTATCAGAGAATTCTTGAGGCAACTCGGCGAAATCGCCGATACGGAAAAAGCTTCAAGCTGTTGTCAAGACGCTTACGGCAAAACATTGTCCAAGTATCATCCGTGGGTTGTTAGAAAAGCGGCTGTTGTCGCTATGTACACAATGCCGACGAAGGAACTTTTATTCAAAAAGGTCGCTTACCGTTATTTTTTTAAATAATTTTCTATCGAAAACGAAATTTTTTAATTTTATTTCGTTTTTTTTTTTTTTTTTTTCACAGGTTTGCGGTGAAAATGTTCAGCGGAACATTGATATTCTGCCCAAAATGCTCCAGGTGACTGCGGACATTTTTGATCGCACTCACTATCATTACGAAATTCACCATCTTCTCTGCTTGCCGTGAAAAAAAAAAAAAATTTCATTTACAAAGGTAAATTGTGTAAAAAAAAATAAATAAAAAAACTTATTATTTATTGTTAAAAATGTTCAATTGTCGTTTTTAAATAATCGTAATTTTTTTCAGTATCGCAGGATTGCCGTGAAGCTGCCGAGGAACTGAAGAAAAAAAAAACGCAATCCGGCGAGGATGCGGTCACGAGATTCAACCGCAATCGCAGTTTGCTTACAAGAAAAACGCAACACGTATAATTAATTGTGAAACATTCCTTCCGATTGAGCGTTCGTTTCTTCGATGTAATCGATCTAATGGTAAAATGGGTCCAAAAAAAAAAGTGTAACCATTAAATCAAAGGATTTTTACGCTCGTTTCCGCCGGAATTTGCGTTAACTGAAAAAAAAAAAAAAAGAAAAGAAAAGAAACAAAACCATTTTTTCCTCTGTGATCTTAAAGCGTAAATTAATAATTGTTCTCGCCGTTTATTAAGTACAAAAGAAAAAAAAAAGAGTGACAAAACAGATTTCTATATAAATTAATGAAAAAATATATGTTATGAACTTCTTTTGAAGTTATGTGAACGGACGAGTCGCGCAAAACGATCTCTCGCACCGTTCGAACGATTTCGCATCTTTTTTCGTTTTCGTTGTGCGCTAAAATGTTTTATTTTAATTCAAATGCGATTGAATATATGTTTGTTTTATATTTCAACTGGTGGTCATGGACGGCGCTATCGTTGTCGTGTTTGTCAACGCTGTCGCGAAAAAATCCTCGTCCATCAGCATTCCTGAAATGATAATAAAACGCAATAAAAAATGTTAATTCGAAAGCGAAATTATGATAAATCAAAGAAAATTGAGTACGAAAACTTTTTTTTTACGTTATCCTTATCAATAATACGCGTTATTATTATCCAATTACTTTTTTTTAGTCTCTCAACGTGCGAAGAAAATGTTCGAATGAAGAATTTGTGAGAAACGAGGTGAAGAAATGATTTTACCGGCTATGCAGGCGGTGAGAAAACAAACGGCGCTTCCGGCGATGAAAGCCCTCAGCGCAACGTCGGCGATCTGTTGCCTCTTTTCGGGTGCCAAAGATCCAAGTCCTCCCATCATTATCCCCACGGAACCGGGATTAGCGAAACCACAGATAGCGTAAGTCGCTATCGCCTCCGTACGAGGCGTCAATTTACCCGCCAACTTGAATTCGCCTAATTTTTGATAAGCTACGAACTCGTTTACCACCGTCTTGAGGCCTATCAGGGTCGCTACATCCTCACACTGATCCCAAGGTATTCCCATTATCCAACTCAATGGCATGAAAACCTTCGATAGTATAAACTTGAAAAAAAAAATCATAATTATTTTTTTTTTGTTTTTTTCGAATTTGGATTATTTTTTGATTATTTTTTTTAACTATAAGCTCGAAAAAAAAAAATCGTTTGGTAAGAATTTCAGATAATTTTTTGGTATTTTTTAAAGTTTAAATTCAATTTTTTTTTTTTTTGGTAAAAATGTTGAATAGATTTTTTTTTTTACTTCAAATGTGAGTTGCGGGAATCCGACCAATGCACCGAGCCACGATAATATAGCATTAAGAAATGAGATTAACGAGACGAATGCAACGATGTTTGCGATGATACCGAGTACCAGAGGAATCCCCGCCAACGCGCCTTTTGTCGCTGCGTCCATTACACTGGTGTCCTCCCTAATGGCATTAGAATTTTTTTAGTTTTTTGTTTTTAAGATATTCATTTATACGCGGGAAACTTATCCAGCGATTCGAAAATCGATAGATATCCAAATTTCGAATCGTCAGATATCCCCTTAATAT
The DNA here is from genome assembly GCA_934046635.1 of Buathra laborator. Lineage (NCBI taxonomy): Eukaryota > Metazoa > Arthropoda > Insecta > Hymenoptera > Ichneumonidae > Buathra > Buathra laborator. The sequence goes on from OW203897.1 coordinate 17,584,454, forward strand.
TGAGGCAAAAAAAAAAAACGAAAAAAGCTAAAAGGTGAATTACGATTTTTGGAGAGGAATGTTTTTAAAAGTTGTCTGACTCTTCTCGGTCTCAGGATAGAAGAGTTTCGCGTAACATAGTGCAGCCGGTGCCGACATTACCGACGCGGTTATAAGATGCGCCGGTTGAGCGCCGAAACCGATATACGCGGCGAGAACGGTGCCTACGAAAGGAAAAAAAAGAAAAAAAATAAGCAAATCACAATTATACGCAAAGTTAAAGATCTAAAAAAAAAAAAAAAAAAAAAAAAACGAACCCGAAACCGTAGCGAATCCCGAACACATTATCGCGTGCAATTCCGAAGTGGTCAGTTTGCTGATGTAGGGTTTTATCAGCAGTGGCGATTCCGTCTGAAAAACAGGAGTATTTACAATACGAAAAAAAAAAAAAAAAAAAAAAAATTCGGCATTTTTTCAAAAATGTTTTTGCGTATAGGAGAGAATTTTCTCACCATTCCGAGAAACGTGTTAGCGGCGGAATTGAGACTTTCGCAAACGGTGGTTCCCATCACTTGCTGAAGACCCCAACCGAGTTTAAGAATAATCCATTGCATAACTCCCCAATAGTAAAGAATTTGTATCATGAAACTGAAGAAGAAAATGACTGGTAAAACCTAAAAAAAACGAAATTAACAAATGCATTCAAAAATCAGAAAAAAATTCGCCGACAATGAGAGAAAAATCTTTGTGTAAATTGTTTATTACGGAAAATGCGAAGACACCATTATCCACGAGATTCTTCGAGAATACGAACGCCGCGCCTTCCTTCGCGTAGTCCAAAAAAGTCGCAACTTTGTTCGCGGCGCATTGAAATATCGCGCGGCCAACGCTCCACCTGATGGTTATCAGTCCAAAGATGAATTGGAGAATTAATCCCCAAAGTACGGGTCTCCAATTTATCTGTGAGAACGAAAGAATTTAGTAAAGTTTCGCTGATCGATAATAATAAAAATAATTTCCTCCATCACCGATGAGATAATAACAACAAAAAAAATCATTAATTTGTGATTACGAACCTTTCCGGGATTCTTCGAAAATATCCAACCGAACAGCATGAGTGCAATGACACCGATAAAACTGATCAATCGATCTCTGGAGCCGATGGTATCCAAGATAAGAAAGACAACGATGGCTGTTATCACTGCTCCGTAAAAAGTCGTTTTGCATAAACACGATCCGTATCTTAAAAAAAAAAAAAAAAAAAAAAAAATGAATGCAAAAAATGCGCTCCAATAGTGGCGAATTTTTTTTTTTTTTTTTTTCTTATCTATAACGTCGATACGGACGTTCGTAATTAATCTAATTTTCCTATCGACGAAATTTTCGATCTTATCTGCGTGAACTAATTTTTGATTATTTATTAAAAACACTTTTTTTTAAATGTTACTTTGAGTGCCGATTCCTCAAGTAAATAGTTAGGAAAATTTATCTACTCACTTGCATTCTTGAATACTATCGAAACAAGAAACTACCGGGCTGAAAGCACGTTTTATGGATTTTCCAAAGAATCTCTTGACGATGCAGTAGTAGACGAGGCCGAGATAAATGAGACCGAGAAGTATTAATAGCATTCCGTAGCCGTTGCACCAGTCGAATGTGCAGTCCGTTTCTAAACAAATTTCATAATTCTGATCGTAATAACTTTATAATAATAATAATAATAATCATTATTATTATTAAAAAAAAAAAAAAATAATAATAATCATTATTATTATTTAAAAAAATAATAATAATCATTAATATTTTTTTTTTCGTTGTTCATTTAATAATAAATTTAAAAAATCACGAGAAAGGAAAATCAGAACGAACCATTTTTGGACCAGTAAATGCTCGCAAAAACCAGATAAATGATTACCAACGCGTTGATAAGTATAATCCCCATTTTTTTGAAGACCCGCGAATTATTCGTGAAAAATGAATCGATGGCCATTCGTCCGGCGACGAGGCAACACGACGAATCCTCACCGGATTCATATTTCTGCGACGGAAATAAAATATATATATTGCACATCGAGGAAAATTCAATGAAAATGATAAATTGTGATACGCGATGACGAATAGCGAGATTATCGCGATTAACGCACCTCGTCCTTCATACTGTTCTTGCGACGCTTTCCGCCTCCATCGAGAACATCCAATTCGTGATCGTGCATTTCTGTCTGATGATTATAAAAAAAAAACACGAATTTTAAACGATTCGAAATCGCGCATCGTTATTAAATTAATTATTAAAAAAGAATTATCTGGTCGTAAATAAATAAATAGATAAATAGATAATAATAAAAATACGAATTTTTAACGATTAATAAATGGCGCATCGTAATTAAATGAATTATTTCAAAAAAATTATTTGATTATAAAAAAAAAAAAAAAATAATTAATTCATTAATTTTTTTAAAATAAATACATAATAAAGAATCTGTAACACATTTTCAAATCAATTTGAAAACAATTTTTTGCGCAATCGACGAATACATCGACGTCTTGAATACATTTTTAATATTTACCTGAGACAAATCGAGAGGTATTCGCAAACTGTGTTGACTGATTTTTCGTTCCACCTTCAGAGACGAGAGTAACGAATTAATCAGATCAGTCGATTGAAATAAAAATAACAAATGGATTCAAAATCAGCTGAATTTCTATTCATTTTTCTTTAATTTTTTATTTTTTTACCACATTACCTCATCGAATGCAGGATTCGTTATGCCCGACATAATGAATTTTTCTTCCGCGTTTTTCTTCTTCGTTTGTTGCACTGTTTGCGATGTTTCCTCTTATAATTATCGTGGCAAACAGGATATCGAATGATTTATCGCGACGACTAATACATCGCCGACGAAGATTTGTTCAATGATTGAAACTTTTCTTTTTCCATTCCTCGCGTATGTCGCGACACGAGAATAATGCCACTCGGACGGCCGGCTGATAATTTCAACTGCCCGCTATACGAATACTGCGCGGAAAAAACTGAAAGATGGGATTCGAAAAAAAAAAAAAGAAATTAATCTCGAAACAGTGTCAACGAGACGAAATAATAGATAACGAGAAATTCAAACGATACCTAACAAACGCGCGACATGGCATAACGGATAAATAAAATTTTCGTTTTTTTTTTTTTTTTTTTCTCTATTTTCGAAGGGTTCCGATCGGTTCCGTCGAATTACGAATAATCATAATTGAAGAATAATTCGATTTCGTGAATGAGGCATTTTTTTCGAACTTTGCACCCGCGCTTTCGGTATCGTATAACTCGCGCATTGTCGCTTATCTCTGTTTATCGACGAACGATATCTACGTTCTCTTGAGATTACGTATTACATGGTTAATAACTCCGATCGGAGGTGTGGCTGATGAGAGAGTAATATAATAAAAAAGAAAAGAACATTAACTGGTTTAGGAAACAACGAAAAACTTGTTCGATAAAATTCTTTCGACGTGAAATTTCGACAATCGATTAACGTCGATTGTATTCCGCGAACGATCGCGATTAGCGAGACGATAAATTATAATAACAATGACGAACTGTAGACGATTTTAATTTTTGTTTATCGATCTTCAATTTTTCATAATGACGCAAAAATTAGACGAGTGTTTTACAACGTCCCGAAAAATAAAAAAAAAAACAAAAACAAGTTACTCTTTCGGTAACAGAAACCATTTTTTTTTTACGATTTTTTGAAAACGACGCGAAAGTGGTAAAAGATAAATAAAACGAAACGAAAGAATTATTGAGGAGAATTATCATGAAATAACACACTTGATTGCGCACATTCGTTCCGTGTTATCGGTCTCAGGTAACGTCACAAAATTATCGTATGCAACATTAAATTTATATTTATATGAAAATAATTTTTTTTCCAATTTTATAGTTTTTCTTTAACTTACCTGAGGAAAATAATGTCACCGCATTATTATCGATCTGCCAATCGACGCGATAATTATAAAAAATAATGTTATTAATTAAAAAAAGTTTTCCGTGGTAATAACAATTTTTTTTCGTTAAGTTTACGCTTCTCGAGTTATTAGAATCCGTAATAACAGTCGATTCGCATTGTCGCGATTAATAGTTTACACGATGTACAGTTCATTAACACTCCGACGAGTATAGCGCGAGAAGTTGTCGAGGGAATAAACTTTACAATACAATAGATATCGGAACGAGTAAAATCCGATATTTGTCTCACGAACGCGCCGGACGGCACCGATGGCTTACCGTCAACTACGACACCTAACCTTCCAATCGTAATGACTGCTACGACGACGCGCTTGGCACAGTCCTGGATTTTCATGATAGGGGGAAAAAAAAACTCGTATACGGCAGTCGAATTACTACACGGTAGATAAGCTGCAGTATCGTCGTTTTCAAAATCGTGTATCTGTTGCCTCAGGCGTGTTACGTATCACGATAGGGAAAGTGGCGCGTTATTGGTGCCAAATTTACGCGTGAAAGGGAAAAGAAATTAGAAAATCCTTGGTGTACACTACAATGGTGAGTATACAACGTTCATTCGATCTTTAAACTTCAAAAGAATTTTTAAAAAATATCGTATAAAATAAAATTGAAAAGTGATTCCGTATTGAAAAAAATTAAAAAGTGATAATTCCGTATTATCAAAAATAAAAAAATAACGATTTCGTATTTTTTTTCAAAATTTCGAAAGTTTGTTTTGTGTCTTCGCGATTTTTAGCTCACAGAGTTGTGGAACATTAAAAAAAATATATTCTTGTCATTGCTTTATGAGAAAATTATCTGTGCCTCGCGAGTTACGAGCGCTCGCATTGATGTACGGTTTACTCGCACGTGAAGACGATTATCTAATGTTTACTGTGGAAGTTACTGCGTCAGATATCTATGAATCTGAGGCCTGAGAAAATATATATATCGAGACGAATAAATCAGAATTTAAAAATGCAAAAAGAAATAACAAAAAATCAACAATTTAAAAATCTAATAATAATAATAAATAAATAAACAATAGAACGAAAAAGAATAAGTAAAATATTGCATTTTTTGGCGCACTGTTTTCTTGCAGACGGATGTTCGTTTTTTCTTCTCGATTTCTTTGACCTTTATGTTTATTTGTTTTTTTTTTCCGATCAACTTTTGCGGTATGCGCGAAATCGGTAGACATCTGAGTTCTATTTATAGGTCAGACGCGACGAGAAAACGGTAATGGTGATTTTGTGCAGCTATTATATTTTCACCGACTCGACAGATATAAATCGACAGCCTCGATCGTCAAATCTACATTCTGCCTTTTTTTTTTTTTCTTTTTCTCTCGAATTGCCAACGAGATGCTCCAGATTTATCGTCATCAATGCGAACCTCTGCTTTGTTTACAAAAAAAAAATAAAGAGCGCTACCATTTTTTTTTTTTTTTTTGACCGAAGGTCTTTGGTGTTTAGTTTCCCCTTACAGCACAATACACGGAGTATCGACCGTTTTATATCGATCCCTCAAAATACCAATTTTTTTTTTATTCTCATGACAATAATACCTTCGAATATTGTGATATGCGAATCACGAATTACGGATCGATCATTAATTTGATGATATCGAAAAAATAAATAAATAAATAACCGCGTCGCTAACGATAATATATTCGTACAAAATTTTTTATTTTTTTATTATTGATCAACCGTCGAGTATGATTCAGTGTCCATTTTTATTTTCTCCCCATCGATCATTAAAGGGTTAAAAGCCACTTAAATTCAGTCAGCCGTATTGCGTCAGCTTAGAGTGCAACGCGATTACACCGGCACAACTATAAATTACATACCCCATCGAGGTCTTATCATGTTTTTTCCGTCGAGACGGGCTGAAGATTTAATCTGATATTCGAAAAAAAAAAAAAAAAAAAAAAAAAATTGACGAAGTGAAAGTGGAGAATACGATATGAGATGAAGAAGAAGAGAAAACAAAAAAAAAGGAAAAGAAGCAGAAGATGCAATGAGATGAAACCCGGTCGGTCCCGCTATCTCGTCCAGACGCGATGCGAAACCCCCGGAGGGAAGTCACGTTTGAATTTTTGTACCACTCCTCCCCGTGGGCCTCGCGTCTAGCGCTCCTGTAATCACGCGGATCATTTGAAAGTTGTCTGAAACCTAACCTAAGCGTACTTCATCTTTCCATTCTTTTTTTTTTTCAAGTTTTATTTTATTCTCTCGTCTTTATACCAACTATCTTGCATTCCTTTCCCTACGACGAGATTCTAGTCTTCCTATTATATCGTTGAAAGAGCCTTGAAGAACGCGCGTAGCGAACGAACACGAGTGGCCATACGATACAAAAATTATGCTGCCCGATGAAAGCGGAACGACGAGGACAGAGGGATAGGCTGAGAATGGAATGTACCGACGGTCGAATAGTATTTAAAAAAAAAAAAAAGAAAAAAAAAAAATATCGGGAAATCCAGCCGAGACCTTGACCAACCTATTATATTACCGAATCAGAAGTTATTTCATCGCCGACATACCTCCAAATTTACCTTGAATCACGTTAACTGGATTTATTTAAATTTTTCGACGGAGGTTTTTTTTTTTTTTTTTTAAAGACGAGGAGAGTGGAGACAACATTTCCGCGTTATTTATTTATTTTATTTACGGTCATCCAGAAAATGTTTGTATTTAATTTATAATAACAATAATAAAATCAATTATTATTATAATTATTATTACTTCAACATCGTCTTAACCGTACCATCAAAATTGCACTTCGATAGACGAATCGAAAGCTCCAGTTTTGCTGCGCGTAATCTCGAAAAAATTGTAAAAAAAAAAAGTATCGTCGAAAAATTCGTCGTCAAACGCGGAAGCGCGCGCAGCTCGATGCAACAACGTCGCAACGACTTCGCCTCGGCGACGATTCTTCACGACCTTCCACAGTCGTTTGATTCGTTTAGATTTTTCCGATCCTATCCGATTACCGCGAGAGATACGCCTTACAATCGTATCCTCTGCGTCGTCTAATCTAAAACGGATGCTTAGGCGAAATCCCGGGCGCGTTGAGACGCCTTCCCACAAGCGGCGGAAACACGACTCGCGGAAGTTCGCGCAAATCCGCTGAATTCGTCGAAATCTTAGACCTTCATCTTCGGTGTCCCTCCTCCTCACACCCCGGGAGACAAAACTCGAGTGTTATTTCGCTCGTATGTCTGGAGCTTCGCACACCGGTCCGCGGCTTCATTTGCCGAGAGAGTGTCAGACATCCGAGGTTGAATCGCTCGGCGACGAACGGGACGGAGGAGGGAAGCGGGGAAAGCATATAAATTAAACGCAAAAGTTGAGACGCGCGTCCTCGTACCCAGACTCCTTACGTCGGCATCCCTTCCTGCTTCTCATCTGCGCTTCCTCGTTCGGCTCTTTCATTATTATTATTTTTTTATTTTATTTTTTTTCTCGACAACTCGGATGAATTATCGTTATTATATATCAGTCGCTTTTATGGACACTTCCGATGTTGTATCATCGAGGTTAGGAAATTCATTGGTTTTTTTTTTCGTTTGGTAATAACAACAATAACAACAACAACAACAATAATAAAGTTTATTTATATTTTCAACAAACACTCCTAATGCTTTGTGGGTTTACAATTAACGAACCCTTATTAGCGAATTTCGACACTTTTAATGAATTACGAGATGACGGGAAGGGGGGGGGGGGGAAGGCGCATGGAGGCGTACGAATGGGAACACGCGACGTTACTCGTGAACGGTGAACATCCGCAGCACGCGACACCCTATTCCCCGGAAGGGTTGCTCAGGTTATGTCTACCGCGTACCGGTTCGTTCCTCTTTTACTTAATTCATGACAATACATCATTCACGTGCATCTCTCGGCTACTTTCTCTAATTGCTCGTTTGTCCGTCGTTTGTGTTTTGTTTTTTCCTATTTTATTTTTATTTATTCGCTTCTCTCCATCGCGGAGAACAATGAAAAATATTGGGACCGACGCGTAACAAATTGCAGGACGGCCCTTCCGCGCTGTCGCCTCTTTCGTTTTTTGGCGGGCGACCCAATCGACGAAGAGATCGTGTTTAGATTGCAAACAACGAGGACGCGAATTCTTCAATTTGGCGTCGCCGTCAAATCAATTCACCCTCTCGAGTGGTTGAAATTTTATTTAAAACAATAAAAATTGAATTTTTTAAAAATGATTGTTTAATTTATGTTTTTTATAATTAAAAAATTGTTTAATTTAACGCCCGAACACAATTATCATCACTGATCAGCGATATTGAGATACTGAAGAAATTCATAACATTCAACGCCGAAAAAAAAAAAACATACCGTCCGAATTCTTGTTTCGCAGATGTTATCCTGCAATAAAGACGATTCTACGAAAAATAAAAATAAATGAATGAAGTTCGCGAAACTGTTGCGCGTGGATCGCGAAAGTTCGAAGCTATTCGACATTTTTAGGTTATAAAAAAAACGGCGCGTGTCGTTTTGCGTCTCCGTCCCCGTGCGATCGGAGGATTTCTTGCATAACCGCGGTCGACGCACGGCTGCAACCAACGAGCATGTGGGTGACCGACGGTATAGTTTTTTATCGTCCCGAAAAAACATTCGAATTTCAAATTTCTCCGAGATGTCTCACCGGGGACCTCGTGTCGCGGAGAATTCGAAGGCTAAAACCGCGGAGGCCTACGGGCGGATTACAAAACTCGCGCGTGTTTCGGTTTTGCGCATTCTATCGCGATGTAAGTTGAATAGTTCCACTCTTCCCACCTATTTATCACGGTATCTCAATGTCCGCCTTCGCCATCGAAATTATGCACTACGTACGGATTTCCATTATTTCACCTTTGTTTTTCGAGACTTGACTTTCGTTTTTTTTTTTTTTTTTTTCGTACCACCGTTTCTTTTTTGTTTTTATTTTTCTATTCCACGAAAAGCGCGCGGGCGGATCCGCTTCATGATTTTATTTTACAATTCAAAGCGAAAGGCGACTTTAAGTGAGGCAAATGTTCCCATTCCGGCCCCTTATAAGACGTCATTTGAAAAACATGGCGTCATTTCGATCGCAATGAAATTTCTTTTTTTCCGCCATCTTGAATGAAAGTTTCGTCCCGATGAAGATACATTTGCGAACCGATAAATCGATTTTGCGAAATACATTTGCGGATCGATTTTTTAATTTTCATTTGCGAATGATGCCCGACCCCGTTCGGTGAACGGATGATTCGCCGCATGATTCTCGGCGATGTTTTCTTGCCGCGCGCGTGATCCTTGATCTTTATCAGTCTGTCTCTATCCAGATGTGCAAACAAATCACACGAACGTTTGCTTCTTTGGGTCTTTCCCTTTTTTCTTCGACTGTTAATGCCCCCGGGGGGGTTATACAATGAAACGGGTATATAAATCTGACCGATGGGTGAAAATGATTATGGGGCGTTACGCGAAACGGGATCTCGCGCAATAGACGCTGATTTGTTTTGATTCTGTAATGCGATCTAACGCGCGACGAGAATGAATTTTTTTCGCAAAATACGAGTCATTAATTTTTTGGACTAAGTCTAGACGTCCGCAATGTCTGCGGTGTTTTGCCAACTCGTTAAACCGTGTCGCCGTACAAGAGGGAGGGGGGGGGCTCTTTCCTTACCGTCTGATCGTTAATTCAAACATGACGTCAGCAATATTACAACGAAAGCGTCTGGAAGCTTCGACAGGGACTTCAGAGTGCATTGCCGTCGATTTTTCATGTGCATATTTATTTACTTCTCGCACCGGTCTCACGGTATTTTTTAAACGTGGGATTTTTTATTTTTCTACGGACTTTGTAATGACGAAACTCACGATATATATATATATATATATATATATATATATATATATCGTGATATAAATATCTAAGATATTTATAAACAATAGTAATAACATAATATATAATATTATTATTATTAATATATTTTCTAATATTTCATTTAAAATATTAAACAAAAGTCCCTTTTGAAAAATTGGGTTATTCCATTAAAAAAAAAAAAAAAAAAATTAAACTCGCTGCGATTTCTCGAAGCTGGTAGATCCTTTTCTCAAATCACACAACCCAAATAGGTCACCCAAATTCCCATTATTCGAGCTGCGAATTTCCACTTAATTCATTAAAATTCCCAATTAATTTAATCAACGATAACTCAATTGCCGTGATAATCGACTTCTCGACGATTCGATATGCAATAAACATAATTTTAATCGAAGTTAACCAATTACGAAAAAAAAAAAAAAAGAAAAGAAATCAAAGAAATTACAATTAGTATTCAAAACGCGCTTCACTCGCGAGAACAACATTTCTCGGAATATTTCTGCGGCGAAGGACTCGCGTCACACGAGAAAACGAAATTGTCGAAGCGTGACTTCCGGTCTCATTTTATCCGACTCCCCGAAAATTTCTTTGAAATCACGAAATCATATATGCTTCCATCGTACAAACGATGGTTTCCCCTCTTCTTTTTTCTCATATACGGTATTTGAACCCAATAAAAGATTATACATCGCGGCAGCGATCGGTGAAGTACGCAGCTTCTTTTAGATTGGTAGAGAACGCGTGGGGATGGGGGATCGAGTCTCGCTTTATATAGTAAGGTGATCCATCGCGTCGAAGAACCGGGTTTGGACTTCGTCGAAGTTATGGGACCGGGAGGGGGGGGGGGGGGGGTGGGGGGCTTAGGGGTCGGTGCGTACGCTCCCGTGTAGCGCGCAGTCACATACACGTGCTGCTTTGTCGAAACGATACATTATGATTCAATGATCATATCTCTCGGATTCGTCTAGACAGCGTGGAAGGGATGCACCCTATAAAGCTCCGTAACCGATACACCGGGAACACACAAGTTCTTGTTGAATGTTACTTGACGAAGACGAAAGTTCTCGGTGTTTGCGGCGCGCGCTTTTTTTTTTAACGAAGTGGCGAACAGAAGTTAAACGCGAGAGACTGTACGACATATATATACATAAAAATAGAAAAAAATTATTACAATTTTTTTTTAAATTTTTATTGAAGCAAAAAAATCAATTTTAACGAAACAAAAGTTTATTAAAATAAACATTGAAATAAAAATAATAAATAAAAACTAAAAAAAACCGATAAAAAAATTAAATATTTTAACATTATTTTTTAAAAGTGGGAGAAGAAAGGTGAAAAAAAAAATTGATGAAAAAAAATTTCGGAGAGGGATCGTTCTCCCCCTCCCCCAACCACCGCGTCAGCGTCGTCTCCGCTACGCGCTCATTATCATCCGTCGTTTCTATATCACCGGAGTGTGAAAAGACACCGGCGAGCAGCATCGCAAGCGTGTACAGTAGCTTTTACGCCCGGCGTTCTGTCTCCGGATTCACCGAGTAGACAGGATTACGCTTTCGTTTCTCGCGAGCCAAGAGAGCCCCCGTCCGACTCTCTCAGTTGAGAAGTACGGCTCGCGTCGCGAACACGCTTCTTACACGCGCAAACTTGAACGCAACGCGAAATTCATTCTCGTCGGGTTTGTTTCGGAAACAATCCTCGCGAAAGCGGATCGAGTGCTCGGCATCGCAAAACGGATCGCAACGTTCGAATTGGAGAACTCCACGAGTGAAATTTTTGAGAAAATAACATTTTTTTTTTTACGAAATCAAAAATGGGTACCGTCCGCGCGACGTTATGTATTTTGATCCTAATGACGCTAACGACCACGTGGGCGCGAACTTTTCTCGAAGTCGCCGAAGCAACGCCGACCAGCCGGATCGGTAACGATAACGCGCGAAGATATTCGGGAAAAAAATTGCCGATCGACGAGTCAATAGAATCGAAGGTGATCGGCGATCGTCCGAACGATTATTATAAGCGTATCGTGAGAAAGTATCTCGAAAATCATGCAGGCGAATTCGTGCGAAAAGACGGTACGATCGGTCGAAGGAGTCGGAGTCTGCGGGGTAACGAGAAAACCGGTGAAATTCCGTTCAGCGCAAGAAGATTAGAGAAGATGTTGGAAAAAGCAATATTGAAAATAATAACCGGTGATCTAAGTACCGCTGATATGCTGTTGCTGAAGAGTGTGAACTATAGTCTCGACGAGGTGCTGGCGATAAGGGAACGCGAGTTGGGAAAGAAAATCGATAAATCGGATGGATCGCGAAAATTGAAAAAGAGTATGGAGAGAGGGACGAGCAACGACGACGTGCGAATGGACCGAGAATCGTTGAGCGAACGATCGTCGACGCAATCGGCACCGGAAAATCGGTTGGATGGCGAAAAATCGGCAAGCAACGACGATACCGATCGTTCGACCGCGTCGACGATGAAGAAAAATATACCGATCGCGAAGACCGATGATGATTTCGATTTCGAGGCCTACAATCGGCAAGCTGTTTATGATTACGAGAACGCTGCGAACAACTCCACGCAGCAGTTGGAAATTGATCCGATCGCGGCTACTAACGATGCCGATAATCGCTTCGTCGACGCTCGCGAGAACGTCGACGACGATCTTCACGCGAATTTCGATCGAGCGATGGAATCGCATGTTGTATTCAAGATACGATACGACGATTCGGACATCGATTCGCGATCGGATGAGAGAGCCAGACAATTATCGCGCGAAAAAATCGGCGCGTTGACTCGCAAGAGACCCCATTACGATTTTATGGCACCGCAGAGATCGCGCAATCGAAACCCCGAGACGATAACTACGGGATCGGAATTCTCGTCGTCGACGAAACTCTCCCAGGGAATAAATTCGACTCCGGAAAATTTCCGAAAGGATACATTTCACGAGACTAATGTTGATATGCGTTCTTCACTTCCTGTGATCTACCGGTTGGGCAATTTTGTCGATCCGACGGAAGGACTCGAGATCGCGAAGATCGGGGATATTGTCGAAGGAAATTCGTCGATGGAAGCGCGAAACGATTCCGCGCCGACGCGATTCAATAACGAGGAAATCGGTAACTCTGATTCCTCGAAGAAGAACGATTTTTCCAACGATTCCAAGAGAATCAACGTCTACGAGGGCCTCGAGTGGGTTGAGGACGATGTGTACAGAGTCATACCCGATGCCATCGATTCTTTGGACTACGACGGCAATGCGATTTATTACGAAAACGAGACGATCGACGATACAGAAGGAAACGATACTCGCGATAACGATTTGGTAACCAGAATCGGCAATGACGATGTTAATGATACGATGAACTATCAGAACGAGAATCCCGATTACCCGATTCAAACGATCGCGAACGACTCGTCAGTGAGAAATCAATCGAATTCCACCCTCTCGGCGTATCAACAACTCGCACTGGCGCATCGTCGGGAGTAAGTATTTTCATCCAATTTTTCCTCTTTTTTAGGTTATTTTTTTTAAATAAACAACGAATATATTATATGATATTTATTTGAGGATTTCGCATTATTGGATCGTAACGAAAAATCGTATCGACTTAAAGTATTCTTTTTGTCTTTTACTCATTTTAGCAGAAACGTTACATCGACGTACGACAGGTAAGCCACGTCGAGATTTCTGCGTGCTACTTGAGTTTTGTTTTTTAATAATGTTTCACCTTAAAAAAATGTTAATCGTGTTGTTTTTTTTGCGTTGAATTGTTTTTTTTTCTTTCTTTAACCCATTTATCTGTAATTATTTGAATGAAAAACAAAATAATTCGCATATTTATCGGTTTACATTGTATCCCGAGAGGGATTCAAGCTTTGCGGGAGCGTTTTATTAGTTCTCGTTCGGAATTTTCGTCTCGCAAACGAAACAACGCGCGCAAGAATATATATGAATATTCTTGGCCGATGCCAAGTGCGGATCCATATTTATTTTCGCATCAACACGCCCGCGGTTGCCAAAAACAAAAGTCAATGACGACTTCGTCAAGTCGTTGCAATTTCGTTTGTGAATTCTAATTTCATCATTCTCGATATTCTCGCCATTTGTTTCAATAAAAAGCCATGAAACTGAACGACAAAACTTTTAGAATTCCTTTTTTTTTTCATGAAATTATTATATTTTTTTATTATTTTTTTTAATATTATTTATTTATTAAAGAACGAAAAAAAATGGATTGTTATTTACGCTGCGCATCGATCGATTGGTCGATTAAAATAATATCCTTCTTGAGATTTTATTTTGTCTACTCCTTTTTTTTTGTATCTAAAGTATCAATGGACGCAATAATTAATCTTTCGTCGTTCATAACAAGTCACGAGCGAACTAATCGAGAGTCTAAAAACGCGCAACATGCAGGGAGGAACAGATTTATGCCGGGGAGGCTCGTCCCATCTATTCTTCTTCGTCGTCACGGCGTTCTCGCCGAAGCGTTGCCCCCGTCCTGTAAAAATATCCGCGGGCGTTGTGAACGCACGATCGCGTGGCTGACAATATTTTGCGCTCGTTCGCCGGGCACCCCTTGCCACGCATTCACGCGGAGAAGTCAGACACAAGAATTTTTCTTCTTTATTTTCTTTTTATTTTCACGCAAGAAATACTTTCGGTTGACCCTGACATTTAATTATGAAGGTGAGAAGCTCCGCAGTTCGATTGGGGAATGACTGGAAAAGTAATTTCAATTTCTTTTTTTCTGTTCGAACGAAGTTTACGCATTGTTTTCTAATCATTTTTTTTTAAGAGTTAACTACGCGATTCTGTTTTTTTTTTATGAATTTTTTTTTAACTGCATTTACTCCAAAACGATTGATAAATTGATTAAAATTGAATTTTTATTTTATTTCGGAAGAGAGTGTCAATTAAAAATCGGCAAAATACAAAAACGGAATTTTAATTGTTTCGTCTTTTTGGTTAATTTGAATAATTTATTTCCACGATCATCTTTAATAATCGAGAAAAAAAGTCAAGTATTTCTAAATTAAGACGCGCAATCGTCGAAAGTTGTTCTTAAATGGTCCTTTTTTTTTTGTTCCACCCCGCGTCTTCCTTTCTCCTGTCTACTACTTGTTTTTACATCCCCCCCATCATCACGACGAGAGTCGAACGATGCAGACACAGCAGTGAGCAGCCACCCTCCGTCCCAGTCGGGGCCCACCCGTTGGTATTTGTTTTATTTTATTAAGTCTAGACGCGTAAATGCATTCGTGAGCTTCGGCATTGGCGTAGTTGGTCTTCACGACGTACTGCCGTCTCACTCTGCGACCTTTATACATCGCGAATAACTCGATTTATAAAAAAAAATCTATCAATTTCTTTACAAACAAATTCTATTGTATTCCGTATTTATTAATTTTTTTTCGTTGAATTTCAAAATCAAAAATACTTTTTGAAAAATCTTTGAGCGCCAAAAAGAAATGTACGCAGAGAATTTTTTTATTTTTTAAAAATTTTTCAATAAATATTTCTGTAGTTTTTAATTCGATACACAGAAATGTAATATTACGCGATTACGCGATCGCGTTATTACGCGTTATCACGCGATTTTCAATGTATGCAAGATGATTAAATTTTTATATTTTTTATAATACATTTCGATGAAACAAAAAGACAAAAAGAAAAAAAAAATGTTTTGTAGAAGGATTGAATGGGTTAACCATAGACGAACGACACGCATCGCGATAATAATAAATCTCATTGGGGTTGAGAACCCTTGTAATAACCAGGTGTCTAGTCGAGTCGGGGCATTTAGGCTGCTCATCTCGTTCAGCGTTATGTAACCCACTTCAATTTATCGCGCTGACCTTCGTCTATGCATCCGTCCCCGTCCTCTCGTGGTCGCTTCCTATCCTCGGGGAAGTGACGATATTGAGCGACGACGACAGAACGACGTAGACGATCGGTCAGCGACGATGATGGGCAATAAGAAGTTGCGGACAGCAGACTAAACAGACGCGGGAAGGGGGAGGAGGGATTCCTAGTACCATTTATTTTGGGACAACGATTCCGAGGTTTTTCCAAACGATATATCGCTCTAGTCATCGCGTTCGTTCGAAATCAGGGCATTCGAATCAACACGAATATTCCGCCTATTTCGCTCGCGATTTTTACGCGCATAAACGTCGGCATTGAACGTCACGACAATATCTTTTTTATACAGTTGTTCCAGTTTTTTTTTTACGATAGAATTTTCCGGTTTTTATCGGCCGATTTTTTTCACGAACCGATTTTTCGATCTTCATAACCCTACTTTTTTTTTACGAAAGCCCTCATCCGTTTTTATCGCGCGATTTTTTTGACGAATGTATTTTCCGATTTTTATAAACCGTTTCTTCCTTCGATATCATCGTTTTTTGCCAAAATTCCAATTTCACTTTCGGACGCGCATAACTCTCATAACGACGATATCAATATAACGAATGTACTTGTTTTTTTCGCCCCCCGTAACACGAATGACCGGCAGCATCGAGTGGATGCATAAATTGCATTTCAATATAAATCGAATGTATTTAAATGTGAATAAACTATTGATTAATCAATTGAATTTGTTTTTGTCGAGATTACGAGAATGATTACGCGACTCCGCGGGGGCCCCGCGGGAACGGGGGGTTTGAAAAATCTGTTATTTATTAAAATGCGTAACGTCCCCGCGCGATCGATGAAGAAGCGATTTGTGAACGAGGAGAACGAAGAGAAAGGAAAAAAAAAGAATTAAAGATTCCAATCACGCTGACTTAAGGCCCAGACAGACGGACAGACAGCGAGAGAGGCGTGTAGCAGTTTGCAGACGGCGGGGCCCGGGCTGCTGACGTTTCTCCCTGTCTAGTTGCTGTCTAGAATCGTGTTATAACGAATGCCTTGGCTTCTGAGCAACAGCTGCCGACACGCGGCGAGTCTGGGTCACTGACCATCATACCAATCGACTTTGTCTCGACGCGTCGAGTCTCCTTCCTTCCTTCTTGTTGCATATCGATTACTCCAATGAAAATTCCACGAAATTATTATTATTGTTTCACTCCCGCAATAGTTTTTATTTTTATTTTTTTTTTTTTTTCATTTAAATTCGAAACAGGTAGAACGCTGGAAGGGTGTACGATGAATGAGAATTTACTTGTTTTGCTTCCTCATACGAGAACCTTTTTTTTTTATAAAACGTGTTTTTTTTATTTTTTTTTTTATTTTCACGTCAGGATACTAAAAATCGTCGAGAAAAGGGGTTTTGAAAAAAATGTCTGCGTGTGTAACGTGTGATTTTTAATTTAATTATTTTGTGACATTTTGATTTTTTTTTTTTTAATGTCTCCGCGCACTTCGAACACCGGAATTTTTAGGTTAGAGGCTTAAATTTAAATTACGAGCGGACTGTCGGATAAAAATATAAAACGTATAAAAAAATATGAACGGAAAAAAAATACGAAATTTATACGATTCCGTCGATTAAAACTTTAATTCGTAACGTAATCTTCGTGCGACACGATTTGATGTGCCAATTGATTAACGCTATTTAACGCACGTAGCCTTTTGAACAATTGTCAGTGATGCGAAAATGTTTTCCTCGCAATAGTGGCAATGATTTAATTGTTTTTTTTTCGCGTTTTTACAGTCAAGGACAGAAAGCGATCGAGGATATTAAACTGAAGGTCCTCGCGATGACCGGAAGATTCAATCTCAGTTCGAGCAGCAATCAGGTTCAACGCGAAAGACTGACGATGTTTTCGCCGATCTGTAAGTGTTTCGCAAATTCGAAGAAAATAAAAAAAAATTACGAAAATCAAGAAAAAATTACTAAAAAAAAATTACGAAAATCAAGAAAAAATTGCTAAAAAAAAGTTATCGAAATTTAAAAAAAAAGTACGAGAATTAATAAAAAATTACGAAAAGCAATTGAAAATTACATTAAAAAAAAATGACGAACATTGCTAAAAAAAAATTCCGAACGAAATGAACAAAACAATTAAAGCGTCGCGTGCGAAATTGAATTTCAGGCCAAGTGCCGAGAAACACAGATTCCGAGGCTTGGACCGACGCCTTCTCTATGAATATGCACTTTCATCTCAATTTGTCTTCGGGAGATCACGTTGTCGCGGCGAAACTAAGAATCTACAAGTTACCACAGGACAATGTAACACTTACGAATAGCGCAGCGATCGAGGAAGTAGACGAGGAGGAGAAGAAGATAAGAATATCAGTTTATTTCTACACGAAATCATTGAAAAAACATCGAGGTGCGGAGTCAAATTTCATTTTTTTTTCTTTACTACGGTAATAACGTATGAATTTTTAATGTAAAATTAACGGCATTATTTATACTGTTATTTTAGCAAAAAAACGATTGATGGATTCCGTGGTGACGGCTTTAACGACACAGGGAAATCATTTGGCTCTCGATGTCAGACAGGCGCTTCGATTTTGGAGACAAAATTTGCGAAATTCTCATGGCAACGGTAACAATCACGGACTCGTGATACAAGTCGAGGATCAGGACGGTAGACCTCTCAAACCGTCTCAATACATCGAACAAGATTCGTGTCACGGCACCGAACGGAACGAGGATGACAAGGCATGTGAGTGTGTGAAGCTAACAGTACTAACGCGTTTTTCTTTTTTTTACCATTTTTTGTAATGATTTACTTTTGCGCCCATTTTTGTTTATTATACATTAACTTTGTGTGAGATAACACCACCCGATTTTTTTAATAAAAAAAAAAATAAAAAAAAAACTTAAGGAGGGTGTATCGCTGCGTATTACCGAAGAGTGCGATTTACGTGAAATTCAGAGGGAATTTCGACAAATTTCTAATGAAATAAAAATCTGAAAAAAAATCAACCATACGGAAAGTTCTGAGAAAATTAATTTTCTATAATAATAATTCCAAAAAGTTATTAATAAATTAGTCAAAAAAATCATTGTTTAATTATCCGGTAATCTAACTTTTTCTTTTTTTTAATACTTATGAATATTTTTGAGAATTTTGGAAAAAAACTTTTTTTAAAATTTTTATTGTGGATGAAAAATCACGAATTGGCGAAAAATTGAAAAAAATTCACGTGAATCTCACTCTTTGGTAATACACCCTCCTTAATCCTGAGAAAAAAAATTGTGTTAAATGTCTCTATTCGGTTACATTTTACTTAGGCCGCTGTTGATTAAGCAATATAATTAATATTAGAGTGAAGAAAATTCAGAATTTTATGCCGTAAAGACGAATGATAACGTGCGGAATAACTACAGTAATTAAATCGAAGTTTTCCACAAAATTTCTAAGGGTCGGGAATATGGAGACATTTATCTTAAATTATTTAAAAAAAAAATCAATTTCCATGCAGAAAGCTTTGAGATATAATATAGAAGAGAAACGAAGCAAAACGGCCACTCGGGGTAAACAAAACCAGAAATAATTTAAAAATGTTAAGGTGAAATAAAAAAAAATTACTATTAAAAAGAATTTTTTTTTTTAATTATTATATTTTATTTTTTCTCAATATTTGTCGAAGTTTTTGCCGCAGTTGCGCGTTTTTCATGCTATACCCATTTTACCCCATTCTCTTCTATATTTTATATGTTTTTACGATAGCAAAGTCGATTGGATGCGGATTTCGGATTGTATGAAATTTGTTGTCAATTACACAGAATCCGACTCCGACCCGATTCCATGTAATCGATTTTTTTTTTTTTTTTTTTTTTATCAATTTTTCACAATTTTGGAAATTTTTAATTAACGAAAATATCTTTTCGTTTTTTTTTTTTTTTCGTCACAGATCAACGAATCCCTGCACTCTTCGTTAAAGCCTGTGCTCGTTACGTTCGTGTCGTGAACGGTGAGGCAGTTACATACGTCAATTGCAGCAAATCCTCGAGGAATGGAAGGCACTAAAAATTCTCTTGCCACGAAATAAAAAAAAAAAAAAAAAAAAAAAAAAAAACGTAACCACCGAAACGAAAGGAGAGTGATGAAAATTGCGGCCAAAAAAAAAATGAAAATCTGAAACCCTTGTAAGCGCACAATGAAGACTCTTCATTCTGTATCTCTTAGTGGGCAGTTTTTGCATCGAGAATCTAATCTTAAAAAAAAAAAAAAAAAAGTCTCGTCCGCACAGACTGTTTTGTAAGTTAATTAAACAATGATCAACATTATATTATTATTATTATTTATATAAAAAAAAAACAAAATGTAGAATTTAAACATCGCGGGAGCGTTTTTTCGTGCCTTTCATTGTATTAAGTGGTCACAACTTATTCATCGAATAATTCAGTTTTATTTTTGTTTTTTTTTTTTTTTTTCGTTTTTTATAAGAATTGTAAATATTTATGTTAATTTTTTCTTCATCAATATCATATTGTTTATTATTGTAGTTAATTTTTTTTTTTTAATAAGCTTTCTTCCAATTTTCATACGCTAAGGTTTCCAGTGGCGATGACTGAAGTAACTATTTATACGCGTAGGAATGATGAATTCATTACTTAATAATAACGATTGGGAAAGTAATTGACAAATTCCTGATTTAACAATACGAGGATTGTTTGGCAATTATGAAAATACAAAATATCTCTTGTTATCCTTTATCATCGATAAAACAAAAAAATATTGTAAATAATGTATAGTAAACACGGTTCATCATAAATATTATATTTTGATGAAAAATAAATTTATAAAAATAAATATATTGCTATAATATTACTGTTCCGATTATAAGTTTTTTCCCCGAATACTTTTGTTTTAATCGATCTGTATAAAATATTGGAAAAAATATCGAAAAAAAAAAATTTTGCAAATATTTTCGAAAAAAAAAAATGAAATAAAAATCCGTCAAAAAAAATCATTGAGAACCATTGAAAATTTCTCATTTATCGATTGGTAAAAAAAATAAAAAAGTTTCCGTCTTACCACTCGGCAACACGAAAGAACGCCATCCAACGAACGATTCGACAAACAGGCGTCGAGAATTACTTCGCTGACGAAAGTGGCACGCATTTTTACCAACGGTCACCTTGAAGTGCGTTAAATATCAAAACGATATTACAAAACATTCAAAATAATCGTTAATATTTCGTGGATTAATGAAATAATGATAATAATAACAGTGAGGTGGATGTCCCAGTTATCGTCACTGTACCAGTAATCGTCAATGTGTGCTTTGACTGTAGCAATATATATATTCAAAATACGATTGACGATTACTGGTACACTGACGATGACTGGGACATCCACATTATTCGAATTTTTATGACGAAAGAAAAATGTTTATTGAGATAATATCCAACGATCGGAAATGACTAAAAATTGATAAAAAATGAAACGAAAAAAGATTACCATCGTTTTTCATTTATCAAGAATCAATGAAAAATAATGTATGACACTTCCCGATACACGTGATTTCGATCGTGTTTGCGCGATCAATTAAATTACGCGATCGGATTCCGCGAATTGTTTATTATTATCGAAAGGCGTATTTTTGCTGCGGCAAGAAATTTGCTCCCACCGGTTCCCACCACTTCCCATCCGTTCTCTTCGATACTTACTTCCGACCTACATAGTTCCCGGTGTCGCCGCCGGCATGACGCACACCCGCGATAGCCCCACATTTGCCCAATCAGCTGACGGCGGTCTCAGTCGCACACGCGCACAAACACAAGCGTAACGCGGCCCTCGTCGACGGACGGGCGCGCACCTACACGCGTAAAAAAAAAAACATCGAAGTGGAGGCCACAGAGGTGAGAGCGAACAACTGAAGTCGCCGATAGAACGAGAAGAAATTCCGTATCGTTGAACTTTCGGTGAATTGAACGGTGTGCGTGTCGCTCGACTGTCGTGTGTATTCGTGAGTGTTGCGGGCCGTAAATCAGCGGGACGCATGGTAAGCATAACAGTTGAGGACACACGCGTGAGGACATTGTACAATCGTCTTTATCTGTTCTTCTTTGCTCTGTTGAACTAATGCACGCTTATCGAACGCGTTAGAAGTGCGGGGCGCGAACGTGAACGAACATTCGAAAAGAAATATATAAATAAATAAAAAATAAATGAAAAAAGATCGCGACGTTCGGGCGGATTCATTTACAAAAGAAAAAGTGTTACAGTATAACCGAACCCAATGACGCATTTGAATCTCACTGGTTCCGGGCAAAGCAACGAAATGTGTTGAAAAAAAAAAAAAAATCGACGATTCTATAACTCGAGAAAAAACGTTTGTAGTTGAATTTGTACAAATCGTACGGAAAGTGAGTTGATGTGTTCAAACTTAGAGATAAATATATCTGTAAAAGACAATAATAATATATACACATATATATCTTTAAAAAATAATTAAAATCCGAACAAATAAATAAAAATACATCGATGAAGATCGAGAATACAATTTAGACAAAAAAAAAAGTGTTTTTTTTTTTTCTCGAAGTCCGAGAAACGTGAGGTTTTGTGTTGTGTTTGTGTAATTAACGAATTCGCGAGGATGAACGAGAGAGATCTTCATCTGGCAAAGGCTATGGTTGGCCTTGAGCTCAACGAGGGCAAACCGAAAAACACTGCGGTCACTCGGATGCATGACAAACAACAGACGTTCAGGTAAATCCGCGCTGTAAAGAGCTTTTTTTTCTTGCCTTCACCTTTGACTCCGGTTTTTCATCGTCTCTCTCATTCACACTCGTGAAAGAGTACGTATTCTGTAACTTTTTTTCTCAACTTATTATCCCGACTCGAAGTCATTGCTTCCGGGAAGTCGGATTATTATTATTTTTTCGTGTAATTCAACGTCGAAACATTCAAAATCTTTGTTTATACAGCATTTTGAAATATCGATAGATTCCCCGAACACCAAATTTTAATCGAAAGCATTTTTCGTCGACCGAAAAAATAAATAGTTGATTTAACCATTAATTCGTGAGAAACTGAGATTTCGAGTTGAATCAGTTGCGTTTGTACTGACAAATTTCTCAAGTGCGATGGTGGTGTAATGGTCAGCATAGTTGCCTTCCAAGCAGTTGATCCGGGTTCGATTCCCGGCCATCGCACATTCTTTTTTATTCTTGAATTCAACCAAATCGAAGCCTCAGTTCCTTCACGATGAATACCAACAAACTTTATCAGTTTTTTCATTATTAATGTTAATTTGTGCATAAATAACAAGTCGAAGAAATCGAGTGAAATCGAACGTACGGCAGAAATAGGCCACGGTACTCGCTCGCGGCGATTTTGCGAAACAAGATCAACTGTAAAGATTTTTTTTTCTAAGCGTCACTCCGATCAATCTATAAAGGTGTCAAGGCCTCTTTCTGCGTCTGAGTAACAACTACCAGTAAAATCTGTCGATGGATCAATTACCTATCAAAATTTACCAATAATAAAAAATTGAAATTCGCAAAAATAAAAAAAACCGTAAAAATATCGATCTTTTTACTTTTTTAATAAACTTTATTTTTATATATTTTTAACTTCCAAATTCGTATTTTTTCACAAAAGTTTCGCATTCAAAACGAATCGGAACAATTTTTTAAGCTTCGATATTCGATTGATTTTTCCACCGTAAGAACAATTTGAATTAATTGTCAAAATTGAGACGCCATTGCGATTTTCACTTTCCGTGTCCCGAATAACTCCTCCCCCTCCCCTTCTCTCAGATTTGACATGATGTAGAAAAAAAAAAATCAAAGAACACAACGGAATCTCAATTCAAAATCAATCTTCTCTTGACAGTGAGCGGCTCGACAGTTGTTGAGGCCATCGCGTAATGTATTCTTCACCAGAGGGTTTGACACCAATCCTTCCAGCATCCATTAAAGTTTTATTATGTAGCATTTAAGCCTCTGTATGTAGGGCGATCATAAATCGGAGGACAAACCAATTTTTAAAGAGGGGATGGGTTGTGAGGTTTATGACCGAAGAGTCCATCCCTCGCGCGTGGCAGCGATCGGCCTAATGGTCTTCGCTTGTACACTCGCGTCGCGGGACATAGGCAATGAGTTAATATGACTTGATAGCGTCAACATGTTTTCTCGGCATAACTCGATGCAATTGAGTAGCGCTGATAACTTCGTCAATGAATGTTATCACAATATGAATCTTTAAACTCAAAAAATACCCCTTAACAGTACAGTAGAATAAGAATCAAGGAGTCTTTCCATTTGATACATCAAGAAATTGCAATGTTACATTCTTGTTAAATCCTTTGGAGTTTCAAGGAGTCTTTCCATTTGATACATCAAGAGATTTCAATGTTACATTTTTGTTAAATCCTTTGGAGTTTCTTTTTCAACTATATTTCACAGATCGCGACGCCATAATTTGCGTAGTTTTACTATGTGATCATTTGTTCCTTGTTCTTCGATATTAACCTGTTATTTTTCTGTTCTTTTGGTGAAGCAGCAATCTGCGTTCCGAGTTAACGGTCGAGCACGCTGAGCCGCGCAGGTAAAAGCGTTTCTATCTGTTTGACCCTTTTGTTTCACCATTTATAAAGTAGTTTCACGTAGATTGTGTTGCATGCCCTGCGCCATCTTCCGTTAGCACTATACAACATGCACTGCGCTCCAACGGTAGTGTAGCCTCGTTGAAACTTAGTGTACACGTTGAATGGAGCGCAACAATGGTAATGAGTTGAACGGGACACTACGAAGCTTGTTTGAGTTTTATTGGATTGGTAGTTGTGTTCTTTTTGTCGACACAATCGCTATAATTAGACGCGAGTTTGAGTGAATTGTCGGAGATTTTGGATAACAAATTAAACGGAATGTACGGAAGTTTTGTAGAGTTCAGTATAATTTCTACTACCGATCGCAAGATCTTGATGTCACCGAATCAATCGGGTGGACATTAATAGTTGGATTATTTAAAAAAGCTGTTGTAACCTCAAAATTATCAATCGAATCATTAAATGGACTATGTCTTTGAGATTATCGGACATATTTCATAAGGGTGTTATCTGTCAATGATCCCCCGAAAAAGACAGCGATGGAGGACCGAAAGTGTCGAGATTGCGATAATTAGTTTATCGAATCTTTAATGATTGTCGTTTCGATTGTATTTTCATTATTCAAGGCAAGCGAAAAATTCTATAGTTATTCAGCGTCTCGGTCACGTGAGAAGGTTATCGCTGAGTTCGCCTTATCTCGAGATGGCTGTTTCAAGTCTTGTTGTCTTTTTCGCTCCTTCAACGATTCACGATTTTTTTTCTCCTTCACGATTTTCCACTCGAGAACGATGCGGCCCTCGTGCGATAGGCATGATGGGGGCGGTGAGCTAAGGCAGGTTTCAGTGTAGTGATGCACTTCGCGAGAGGAATTGTTTGGAGGACAGCTCTACGCACTCGAAGCGTACTATTCCAGTATTTACCAAGGTACAGTGTCTCGTGTAGTGAAACGATCGATTTTATCGAGTTGCGCGAAAATCTTCAGTGGAATGTGATTCGTTTCGATCTTTAGATATAAGTTTACCTTATCATCGAACCAAGAAAAGCAATTCTTACTTACATCGCAATAACCAAGCAACTCAGCTTGTTTCTCATTGTCTATAATACAATTAAGAAAGCTTTATCATCGGCACGCTTATGGACTTCTTATGAAGCTGTTTTTAAGAGTGCTGAATCATTGACACCGTATAGTGATTTGAAAATCATTAATCGTCAAATGATTCGACAACGAGTCTCTGAAAACATTAATTTTATCATCTTATGAAGAGTATACATTTTCGGTGTCTCAGGCATTGTACAGTCATTTGGGAGCTATTCATCCTCAAAAGATCTTCAAATTTGTTGTGTAAAGTTCTTGGAAAATTGCGATCGTCGTTAGATAATGATTATTGTCGGTTCTGATAATCCTGATATCATATATTCAGGATATATCATATGTACATCAGGATTTTTTTTTGCTAATCGAAACAGTAATTAACCACTTTATCAAAACAAAATATCGAATCGAAGTTCAAGGAATTGAACTCGGGTTGATGCAGTCGCGCATGAAATGCTTGCATGAAAGCACGTACTCCAGCTGTGCAAACGGAGATAATACACGTTTACTTGCTGAGAGAGTCTGCAGCGCTCTACACTTTCTAAGATCCTTTCTACTTGTAATACGTAAAACAATAACTATATTATACCTAAAAGTTTAGCTACGTAGCTATAGAGCTGAGTTTTTATAAACAACGCAATGCTTATCATGTGCGTAATTACAATTGATCGCTATGAGAAAAAAATGTGCGTGCATTCGACTTTGCAAAAGTAATGTGCGATGGCCGGGAATCGAACCCGGATCAACTGCTTGGAAGGCAACTATGCTGACCATTACACCACCATCGCACTACATGCATTACATATCGATTATTTGGATCATAGGACCCAATTGAGACCCAATTATTTGTTGTAGTATAGACACATTTTGTTGATGCGCTCAAACGTATTCATCACAGAAAAATTAACATTTCTGAGCGGTTTAATCCCAGCAGACATAAACGAAAAATTAGCAAGAAGCTTCCAGTGAAAATCAATTTATTTATAACAAAAGAGACGACTCTATACATCATATCACTGCAGCTTACAAGAATCGGATGCGCTTCGAGGCACTGACAATTATACATAACTAAACTGTAATGTTTTTTTTTATTAGACTGTTTTCCGCTTTTCAACAAAAAAAACAGGGAAAGTCAACTGCATGATATGTTCATTAATATAAAAAGAGCTAAAAGAATGTGCGATGGCCGGGAATCGAACCCGGATCAACTGCTTGGAAGGCAACTATGCTGACCATTACACCACCATCGCACTTGATTGTGAATTATTTGCAACATAATTTGCATGACTCTTTTCGGGTACTACATTCCGTGAGCTTTTTTTTATTCACATTATAAGGCATGACATTCTGACGAAGAATTCCACGCCATCGTACAATTCAACTCAACGTCCAAGTTGTTGACATCACTGATCCGTGTAACTGTAGGGTTGAAAATTATTTACCGTGTTTGCATTTAATGAAATTTCTTCTTTTGAATCCGACACCATCGCTGCCCAATGCGGGATGATGTAACGGCTGCAACGCGCGACACTCGGCCCGCATCCAACAGAAGCGAACGCAATAAATTACAATCATTTCCATACGGCAATCGCATTACCGCCGGACAACTGGTTTACAGTTATGTAGTAAGGCGTTTCGACGTTGCTACCGTTGCGATGCGGAAAGTTTTTTTTTTTTTTCTTACACAAGTCCGGTAGCTTCGGATTTTAATGCACTCGTGTTAGCCGTCTTTGCAATGCGAATTCATTTTATTTATTTTTTAAATTTGGTACAACACGATATTTATCGAAACATCGCAAATGTGGTTGTCTGATAATGAAAGCCGTTGTTGCCGATTTATTCATTCCCTGAATAGTGAACTGGAGATATTAGTTTTCCCAATACGTAACCTTTACATCACGTTTACATTATTCAGGAGCGCATTTTTACGTAGATGCATCGTAAAATGTAATACTCGAAGTCAAGATCCGTCGTAAATCGCTGCAAAAAATTAGATGCGAAAGAATTCAGCTTCGATCATCGAAAGCCTATCCTGACCAGTTTATAGCGCGTTCGATCGATCAGACAATTTATAAACCGTGTTACGTACCACGTATATTCCAATCTTATATTTATGCGACCTCATTTCTTTATCTGAATCAAGAATATAGATACTTTATGCACGTGACAATGCTATCGCATGCGTTTTCACGTCTGTTGACCGTGAATACGGCGTGAACATAATTTCTTCGGCGTAGTTAAAATACCCACTGTGGCAAACAGAAAAATCGTTATCCGACAAATACTGCAGTTTTTACCATTACTTAACATTCTATCAATAATTTTATGATAAATTTTTAACGATAATGATGGGTCGTATAGGAGGGGCAGAAGGATAGAGGAAGGGACTCCCCGATTGTCGCGCACGATCGCACAGTTAAGCGTGTACATGCTCAGCATAACACTGGAGGAGGCTCCTCCGTTCACCGAAGCGAGCGCCTATAAAACACATTGCCTCAGTAGCGAAGCAACGGTCATCTTTTGCTGACGTTTTCAACCAACGTGGTGTAGAACATTCCTGCTTACTTCACTTGTCATTTATTAAAATGATTGTAATTCAGTGTGACTATCACGATGAAGAATTTTCGGTGGGAAAAAAGTGATAGAAATATATGTAACCGTTTCGTCAGTTTGGTCATTTTCTTGATGTCCTGAGTCCAGCGTGTTATTTCGACTTGATATTGTATACGACAGATTGATCAGCTTAAATACCGACTTGATGAGTTGTTACCAACTAATTATCGTTCTCCACGTTCAGTGAATGTTTTCAAACGATACCAAGAAAGCGCTCAAGGTTTACGAGGAAGTGACACACGCACTCGGTCGTTCTCTTTCGATCCATTGCGATCGCAGATGATACCATCGCACTCGGACTCATAGTCGCGCTTGGCCTGTATCACTTCGTCTTAATACTCCGTTGAACTCCAGCGTATCAAACGAGTTACGAAAGGTACTGTTGAGAAGCCCGCTGTGTCTAACGTGAAGCTATCTATACTACCATTGCCACTACGACGACATGACTGTCGAGTAGTGCGGCTAGCGAAAGATTTCTAGTCTTCTAGTATATTCACAGTAGTCGCGCCGCAGAGCGGCGTGCCATCGGGTCTTGTGCGGGAACTGTGAAGAAATTATCTTTCGTTGCGAAAAAAGAAAGCCGAGCATCAGAGGTCGTCGTGCCACTGGCTGCCCGTTGCTGCTGTATTCGTGATCAATTTTGTGACTATGTAAGCTAGATAAACAGATACAGTGCCAACTATTTCAATACAACGAGGAACGAACAGTGTTTGCAGCGCATAAGTGGGGGACTTTAATATCTTTACTGAAACAGCTGATCCTCGTCGTCTTTCGTCGAGGCTGTTTTTGCCCGCTCGCTCTTGGAGACTAACTGAATTCCTCTACCACGAGTCTCGGTGTGTCATACTCGAATCCTGACAAGCTTCGGATCTCTCTCCTGTGTTGGTGAATTCCGGTGAACCGCCTGTTGCTGGTAGTCCTATTCCAGTGGCTCTGGGCCGCCCAGTTGTCGGGCAATTAGTGACTTTATTATTCGCCGTGACGTGGCTTCTACCGCTATCAGGATCAGTTATGTCGATTAGTTAACGTCTGTCGGTGCGGTTATAAAGTAGTACGGGACTTTGTGAGCTCTTAATTTTGCGCGCATTTCTTTAAGTGCCTTCTGACGTCAGATTTAATTAAACTGGTTTGAGACACTTTTTTCTTTTAATAAAACACTTGCTGTGAAGTGCGCAACCTTTGAATTTTGTTTCTTTCACTGAATAGAGTGATTGCTACTTGGAAAATGTTTCGTGTATATCTTTATTCAGTTGAACTATCGCAGAAGATTGTGAGGCAGTGGATTTTGTGAAAACTGACATTAGTCTTTGCGTGAGAAATAAATTAACATGGTGCGAGACAGCAAACCGAGAAGAAGCAGTGTCAGCGAGCTCCACGACTGGAAGGGCATTCCTGATCATGCTATTGCTGGAGACAGCGAGAAGGAACGGGAGTCGCGGAGAAGAAGAAGGTCCGGTACTTGGCCGTGAGTTTCTGGAGTTATCATGTTGAACGAATTGCAATGACGTGGTTATAGATGGCTCCATGTTGCCTATGTCATCATTATCGATGTTATAGTCGACTCCGTAGGGGACGTAGTTCTGGATTTCCATAATATAATCATTTCAGCGTGTATGCAAGATCTGCTTTTGCGGAACCATTTTTGTCACCGTAAAAGCTACTTAATTGAAGAGAAATCATGAACTTTTGTTAAATAGAGACCAGAAATGTTTGGAGATGACTATGCGAAGTCGATTATAGATTGATATCGTGTATTTCGTATCTTACTGATTAGTTACGATTGGTGACTGAGTCAGTGATCAACATACCAGACATAACCAATAAGTTGATATCAGTCTACAAGATCCGGTATGGTCTAGTGGCTAGGATATCTGGCTTTCACCCAGGAGGCTCGGGTTCGATTCCCGGTACCGGAATATAATTTTTTTTTCTCCGATTACAACGATTTTAAATGTTAACCTAACTTATTTTTTTTTTGTAAAAACTCAGTCAATATTTCTTGATGGAACATTACTTTTGACAAGTATGACCGCGTTGGAATTTTATATAATTATTTGGTAGTAGCCACCATTTTGGCTCCTTCTTGCTTGAAACCTTTCGTGCTATAAAATCCGGTATGGTCTAGTGGCTAGGATACCTGGCTCTCACCCAGGAGGCTCGGGTTCGATTCCCGGTACCGGAATATTTTTTGCGTTATTTTACGTAATTGGTGGAACTTTTTTGTTTTGTACATTCCGCAGTCGTTCCAGATACATTTTTTTAAAATTGATTTCACTTACTTTATTTATTGAACTTTATTAATCCATTTTTTTGGTGCATTTCTTTAATAACAAAGAAATTTTATTTCATTCGATGTGTTCCGATTTTTTTTTTTTTTTTTTTTCTTGAACAAAGACGTAAATGGCTCGTGTTATTAAAAAAGGATATTATAAGTTGTTTTAAAAAAATATGTAAAAATTGGGCTGAAGAATTGAAAAAAAAAAAAAAATGGCATTCCCTTTAATATCCTCGGTAGAAGTCGACACTAGTTGCATCGATTTTCCCGCATACCTAATCGCGCGTGCGTGAGGCGAAACGAGATTCGGTAGACGCTTTCGTCATCGCCTTCGTAGTCAGTGGCGACCCCGTCTTGTTGTCAGTTCGACGAACGAATTAGGTCTTCGCATCGAGCCGTTTCTCGATTGTTTTTGCGTCGCGTACGTCCCGCTTGAACGTTATAAAAATGGAACAAACGAATCACTGTGTTAGAGCAAAGGATGACGTGGATCTTGATTCAAGGTACGACAAAGGTAAAATAGCCGAACAAAATAGCATTTTTTTTTTTTTAAACAACAAAGTTTGGCGAGAATTATGAATTTTAGTTTCGCGACGGTAATGTCTTTAGACGCCTTCTATGACGTTTGTAGCGCTGTAACTGGTATAGCTACTGCGTAAATGAACACGACGAAATATCAAATTATTTCAGCATATTCCGTTTATAATCGTCGAAAGAAATTTTCATCAATTAAAACAAATGTTTATTAATACAAAACACAATTCGAATTGATCTTTGAATTTAACGGATGATATCGACCGTCCGGTGAATTCAAGGTCACGCAACCACGTGCTTTTAATTCTTTGCAAATAAAAAAATATTATTTAAAAAAAATAATCATAATAATAATTTCTAAAAAATTGATAAAAAATGTACAAAAATGTGATTTTTACTTATGAAAAAAAAAAAAGAAAGTATACCGATTGAAGAAAGTTCGAAAGAAACATATCGGATTATTCATAAATACCTTCGAAGTTCCCGCCTCGGGCATTCACACTCGATTGGTACGATCACGTGACCGCAGCTTCGCGATCGTATCACGCGGTCTCAGCATTTCCACACGCTCTTTCGGCATTTCTACAGACTCCTTGGGATAGCAAGAAATGGACATAAACAAGAATGAGGGTTCACTCGCTTTCGCAATACTCCTTTCGAAAGTTTCGCTGAATTAAGCGAATTCCTTTTGACAAAGTCCAGATCGGTCGTCTTTTTTTGTTGTTTTTTTCTTTTTGCATTCCCCTCTTCGCCGCGATACAATAGCGAGTGTGACTGCTGAAACATGCAGCATCAGCAACACCACACGCGTTGCTCTCGATAATAATTTCTGCCGCTCTGTTTTACCGACGGAATACTTCGTTTTCGTGTATCACAGACTTCGAGAAGGTCTTATAAGAGTGGGTTGTATCTCCTCGTGTGTTGGCGGTATAGTATCTCGTTGGTCAGAAGAATCCGATTACGTCTGGGACTCGGCTACCTTTGCCTCGAGCGGCCAGTTTACAGTGCACTGAAATCGTTCGTCATTCGACGCCCGGCCACGTTCCGATCGGGTCGACTCATTAACTGCTCGGCGCGTCATTTTCACGTAGAGTGCGCTTCGATTCATCGCCACAGTTTTTACTTCCGTCGTACTTATCAATTGTTTTCGGCGTTTTTTTGCGGTTGGCTATCATTTTTTTCGTGCTATCAGTTATAATAATAAATATAATTCGTTAGTGACAAGTGCCACGAGAATACATCGTTTATTCGCAATTTCGAACTATTCGAACACTATTGTCGAAAACAAAGCCTTCGGTATTTTGTCTTTTGTCTCTGTGATAAAAAAAAAGTAATCCGCAATCGCGAGAATATTTCCATTCGATAATTTTTTCGGTTCGCGTTTTTTCGTCGATAACAGGTTAAAGGATTAGCGCTATTTCGTGAGTTTCAAAGGGGTTCTGTTACTGGTTTATTGCCGGCAGACAGTGACAAAGATCAAAGTACCTCCGTTCGATATAACCATCGAAAATTCAGACTTTAATAGACTCCACTGACGTAGAAATTCTTTTGTGTACAATTTATCTGTCTGAATTTGTTAACACGAAAAATCGTCGGTAGCCAATTTTTTTATGAATTGGAAATATTCGAGAAAAATTTACTGATTCGTGTTTTCTGTTGTTACATTCATCGACATTGGCGCTAATCCAATTTTCGACTTTTGTGAACGGAATTCATAAATCTGGAAATCTCTTTTTCTTTCATAATTTTTCGAAAAATATCGATTTATTTGTATCGATATTTTTTTTCGAAAATAATGAATTCGCAATTCAGTCGTATAAATTTGGTATTTTTGACGAATTGTCAAATTATTCGTTAGATCGTTCGCTGATGAAGAATATACACTTTTTGATGCATCAGATCGCGGGAATAAATCGTTGTTTTTTTCGTACATCGGAATATTTGGATTTACTTTCGTTCATCTTGGGCTCTGCGTAATCGTAGTGATTCCCTTAAAACTGTACCGTATTCGCGATGTTTCTCTTACAAACGTGAATACTCCACTGCACACTTCGAAGATACCCTTTCACTTTTGTCTCCTCGGGCGAGTCGTACCTCTTTCGTCTCTCTTCCCCCGTGTAACTCTCATTGGTCACCTCGCCTGCCGCATGGGTGACCATGAGTAGAACCCGAGAGTCATCGTCTTCTTCGTTACCGACCCATTAATCTTCAAGGTCCTCAGACCCGATAATCTTCAAACCCAAAGTCAACAACAAATGATTTGGAGTTTTTTTCCATTTTTTTTTTTTTCAACAACTGAAATCGACGGAAGAATCGCGACTGAATCGCGTCGGAGTGTTCCCACCGGTTGCCGGTCCCCGACGACTGTATCCTCGGGGATCTTTTATTCATCGTTTACGTTCGGTCATTCGGTATAAGCGTTTGACGGTGTTCCACGACCGACGACGCACCGAATAGTCAATCGTTGAACTTTAGTTTCAACCGCGACGCATCGGTCGTCGCGGGATCGTGAACTTCGTTTGAACCGCGGAATTCGAATGCGAGTCTTCGCTCCCCTTCCCCCGTATGTCCGACAAGCCAACGGGGAGAGACTACGCACGCGGAAATAAATTGATTTTTTTTTGTTTTTTCGATGGTACAAGTGTCGATACTTGAAAAAAATTTCCACGATTCGCTCGCTATCGTATAACTCGGAAATTACGCGAACGAACGAAAAAATTTACTTTTTTAAATGGATACAAACGAACAAATAACATAAGAGTATTATGTAAAAATGATAATTAATGAATTAATAAATTATTGATAATTATTTTCCGAAAAATTTGTTAATAATATAATGGCATTCATTTTTCAATGATTTTTCATTATTCGAAATTAATATTTGAGTTTTCTTACCGAAGAATGGATCAATCGTCGATTTCATCATCCAAATTTCGTTTCTCTGACATTGCAATTATTTTTTTTTCTATTGGGCGTCCGAATCATTCGATTCGTTTCGTCAGCGACACGACGAGTTTTTTTTTTTTTTTTCATTTACCGAAGAATTTGTTTTCGAATTCGGTAAACGAGTTTTCCTAGTTTACCGAACGTGAATTTTATTTAACGAAAATCAGGTCGAAATAAGTACATTCAGTGATAATTATTTGCGTCGATATATAGCCACGGAAAAAGCAAAGACAATGGATCAAGTGTCGCCGTTGCGCGATACTTCGTCGAACTGTTACGAGACGAGTTTTCACAGTGATAATTTTGACAATGATGCGAACAAACCGATCGTGGAGAATGGCAACAAAAATCGCGTCCTCAGGTAGTTTATAGATACGAATTACAATACGATACACGTGAGAACGTTTATTTACACTTTTACATTTTTAATGATTAATTGTGACTGAGCAAAAATAAATACCGACGTACGCGACAAATCACGCGGAGACTCGCGATGTTTTTCGATTTTTTTTCTTTTACCTCTCAATACTCCATTTGTTTTTGTAACTCTCTGACTGCATGTACCGTTCGGCAAAAACAAATTCATTTCACGTCCTATAGTTGCTGAGGAAACAGAAGTCAAACATTTGTCGCGGTTTTCAAGGCGACAGGTAGATAAACACTCGTAAATAAAATGCAAATGGTGT
Organism: Buathra laborator; assembly: GCA_934046635.1. NCBI lineage: Eukaryota > Metazoa > Arthropoda > Insecta > Hymenoptera > Ichneumonidae > Buathra > Buathra laborator. The sequence goes on from OW203897.1 coordinate 17,618,909, forward strand.
TTTTTATTTTAATCCCCGAAAAGTGCTTTAATAACTGTTGACGCTGTCGATTTCTCGAAAGGTCACTTCCAAAGGAAGTTTCTCGATTGTTTTGTTATTGCTGCCGATCGAACATAACCTCATGCGTGCGTCACGCTCTCGTCAAATCTGCATCTGGCGCCCCGTTCTTTTCTTCCTGTTTGCCGACAATTGAAAGATTTTCAATTGAAGAGCTTTATACTCTCTCCCCCCGTTATTTATTTATTTATTTATTTACGAAACTAACCCTTTTACATAGAATTTCATCAGTTTACTATAAAATTTTATCATAATCTATCAATAATTAAATAATATCTCGGATAAGGCAAAAATAATAATAACAGTAAAAAAAAGTTACGCAAAAAGAAAAAAAAATGGTTAATAGTCCATTATCAGTTGTTATTAGTTATCGGGACATAGATAAAAAAAAGTTTAAAAAAATAGTAATCGTAATTTGCGTTAAATACGAAACATCCACAACAAAACCGCCGTTTGTCATAAATATATACAGCAGAAAAAAAAATACGAATGACGAAAATTTACCACTCGAAAAGAAAAGCCTCACGTGTTTCGCCGACCCGCGATTTCCCTCATTCGAATGAATAATTCACTGTCACGCGAGTAAAACTCGATCGACTGACGCAACGAATCACGTGCTGCAACCCTCTCGTGTACAATTTTATTTTCGTTAAGATAGTGGCGATTTATCACTAAAAATACACTAAAGACACGAACCATAACAGATAAACGATTTGCGTCTTTACCGATACAAGTTATCAGTCCGAAGTGTTTTTTTTTTCTGCGATCCGTGATCGACGCTTTTGCCCGAGTAACACGGATAAAACCCATTAGTGTCGGTATATCGTCCCGATATGAATGTTCGAATCTCGACAATGCGCTTTTCTCGCTCCGTTTCTCTTTGTTTACATTTTTCCGATGCACTCGAATACAGTAGCCGCTATTATGGTTCTTCATTGAACGAACTAAATAATCTTATCGGATAACAATTACTTTATCTCGAACAAAAAATTGTAATATAAAAATAAAAAAAATTCAAATAATTAATTTGAAAAAAATTGTTGTTATTGTTATTATTTTTTTTTTATGTATTTGTAGATTTTTTTTATTTAGGACTTTTTTGGATTTAAATGAATTCTATTTTTGTGTCTCCAACAGGAGAACCCGGAGCCTGAACGCCCCGAGTCCGATACAGCAGTTTGGGCCATGCGGTCGTATAATGAAAAACTCCGCCATGGTAATGTAAGTATTCGATTTTTTTTCACCTGCCTTCGTAATGACTTATTATAGTTTATCGTTAAAAAAATCGACCAAAATGTTTTCTTCCGTGTCACACGCGTCTTGATAAATAAATAATCCACGAGCGATGCCCACGACCACCGCGAATGCAATCGACGATTCTTCCGTCCTGTGCATGTCGATTAGTCGAACCCGGTAATGAATATTTTCTATGCTTATTTCCATCCGATTTGCATCGATATAACGAATGTGTCATCGGACTCCAGGAACAAAATTGTCCGCATCCGCTTTAACGTGTTTTTTAACACCGATAAAAAATTATTCAAAAATTGCGGTTTTTTTTCATTCACTTCCGGAACAAAGTTGGGGGAATTTATTATCGAGGTGATAGGCGCATCTAAAGATTTTTTTTTTTTTATCTATAAATATTATTAAATAACATCGTTTTTCATTTATTTGATTTTTTTTATTTATTTGGTTAACGGTACAAAGTTTGGGGAAAATTATTATCGAATCGTAAAACACACGCGACAAGTGCAATAATATCGACGAAGGAAGGAAGAAGAAAAAAATAAAATTGTCCACGCATTGTGACGAAGCAGTTAATTAGTCGTTTGAAAGTTATAATTCGTTCGTAACAATGCGCGATACGCGCGGCCACACGAACGTAGACTCCGCGCGTCTTTCGGTAGCGCATGCGCATAACTAATGAAAATTGTTGTCGTTAAAAACGTTACGCTTTGGCGTTCTGTCAGTATGCGCGGGATCCTCCGCCCGGGACTATCGCGACATGCTCGTCTCTGTTCGGATTAATTCTTCAATTTCTTTTCATCGTAAATTAGTGTTGACCGATAAAATTGTTAAAAAAAATTAAATGACCGTCGTTTTCGCTCGCCGAAGCCAGAGACCAAATCAGTGATACTTTTTTTTCTTCAAAATTCAGTATAAATCTACTAGCCGTGAATTTTATTAAAAAAAAACGGATTGTTTTTATTTTTCAAATTTTACAATAACGATTATTCGTCGTTTCGTTCAAATTTATATCGACGAATCGACAAAAAACTAAACAAAATGGTTGGATTCGTGAGGTATGTTTTTATTTTTAATATCAATAAAAAACAAACATTTATTCATATTTAATTATGTTATTATATTAAATATTTTTGTATGTTCAATATAATTTTTTAATTTTTTTTTTTTTTTTTACGATAAATCGTTTTTTTTATTTTTTCACTACACTGGGAATATCGATCGAAACTCAACCGCGTAGTGTATATTTATTTGTCACAACAATACGACGTCTTATCGTGAATGTGTGTACCGCGATATCAGAGAAATTACCCTTTGTGGTTTCTTTTACGAAGTATTCTCGGAATAATTCATTATTTTACGAATAGCGTGCGGTGAACTCCTCGCGTGAAGGTTCAAAAAACTTGTTCGTGTTTATAAGAGTACGTGAGTTCGATACGGAAAATTGCTAACAAAATGGACTCCGGGGGTAAAGTAGGCTATTCGAAAAAAAAAAAAAAAAAAAAAAAAATGTCAATTAAATTTGCACATAACCTTCACATTTTTTTGCGTCGAACGCCAAAAATGTTTGTGATGTACTTAATTTTTCGTCAATAAACAGTCGATGTATGTCGCGGATATCATGACAAAAACTTATATACCTAAACCTGTCGGTTTGCCCCGTTCTCCCTCCACTTCGATGTGTTTAACACCCGTTAATTCGGTACACCTCACTGCATCGATATGACACACGTGTTTCTTGCGTTTTAACATCGCGACTTCGCGCACGATAAGACCAAAAATAATTTCCATTCATCGAACAAAAATTCCAAAAAAATAAGTGCGTGTTTACAAATCTAAAAAATCCGATAATACGAACGAAAAAAAAAATATATACATTTTTCGATCGATGGTTACCTTGACCCTTGTTATCAGTGATATTTCAAACGAACGGCGATTAATTCGGCGATTCGCGGTGGTCCGGGGGTCCGTCTCTTTTTTTTCTTTTTACTATGTCGAAACGCTTTAACGATTGGCGAAAGACAAATCTACGAAATTATTAAAGTTCAAAACATAACACAGAGCAACGGTATCACGGATGCAAAACGACGTCGATCGATGAACTTCGACCCGCGGTCCGCGCCGATAGACGGAACGGTCCTCGTAACCACGTTCCCGCGTCTAACGTTGCGTAGCTTTTTTCCTCACAGCTCCTTCGACCTGTTATCGTAAAATTTGTTGATTGATGAGATAAAAAAAAATATATTAAATATTTCGCCGAGTTATGTATTATTATTTATCTTAAAAAGAAATAAATGAAAAATGACTCAAATATAAAAAATTAATTTTTTTATATCGTATAGATCGCGATATATAATTAATTTCCATGGATCAGCGCACCGAAAAATTCCGCGTCGACGGGCAAAATAGTTGTTTTTTTTTTTCGCGGATACACTATATCGATAAAGTGGACACTAACAATCGCCACTATTCCCGGTAGAGATGCATTATGGTAACGCTTCGGAGTTCGTCACCTCGACCCATTTACATTCGAGTTTCATTGCGTCCGATCCATCGCGTAAAAAAGCCGCGAGGTGGACGTCTTTTGAACGGTCACGACTCACCTCTAACCCAATGACTACGCAGTTTTTCATTTTTTTTTTTTTTTTTTTTTTCGATCGATCATTTTGCCTATGAGGCATCCCTACCCTCGCGATGAATTATCGTCGTCGTACAACTCTCCATAGACGAATTATGAACGAAATTATTAAGCATACAGAGTCTTTAAAAGAACAAAACGAAATGCGCATCGAAATAACCTTATAAAATATTTATCGTATCTCGTAATCTAACATTTATCGAACCCCTCCTTTCGTCTCGTCGTAAATTATTCATCATAACCGTAATGATGATTCACAATGCTCTGGAAATTTCGTCCATCAACTATCATCGAGCGGTCGCCGAGTGGGGCGATAATTATTAAAAAAATTCGCGAACTAATTATCCTCTGCTCTGCGTTTATTGATTAACACCTTCCATTCGCCTCGTATTTCGTCATTTGGGGAATTGGATCGTATTAAAAAAAAATTTTTTTTAAAGTTTTATTGTTGACATTTTTTAAAAAATAATTTTCGTCAATGTGGAAAAGCCGATATCGATAAGTTTTGCGAATAAGATATTGTTACGATTTGACGATGAAAAATATTTGAAAAAAAAAAAAAAAAGTTTTATTGTTGAAAATTTTTTAAAAATAATTTTCGTCAATGTGGAAAAGCCGATATCGATAAGTTTTGCGAATAAGATATTGTTACGATTTGACGATGAAAAATATTTGACTCTTCGATTTATTATCTTTGCAAATCCAAGGACCATCCAAGATCCCGCCTCGCAGAGGCTGACATGGTACAAACCACCGCTGACGGTTCTCGTTATCAAGAAGGTCCGCGATTCTTCGGTGTTACCACCGTTCGTTCAATTGGTTACGTGGTTAATTGAGGTAATTATTCTTATAAAAAAAAGGAAAAAAAAAAACTTTTAAAATACAATATTGCGTGTATCTCCGAACACATTAACTTCGAATCCTTGTTAAATTATATAACTAAGATTACATCCGTAAATTATGGTCTTCGAAGTGACCTTCGTTCTTCGTACTTGAAACATCGTCGGCTCCGATGACGATAAAAAAAATACATATGTATATATATCTATAGTTTTATTCTATCGACTTTTGCCTCCAACAGAAAACTAATGATCGCAAATGAAAAAAAAAAAAAACGGAATAATTCACTGTCAGGTAAATAAATTATCTAAAAAAAAAAAAAATTGGAATTTGCCGAGAATTAAAATGAAAATGCATAGAAATAGACGACAAAGTATTACATATGTAGAAACAAAAATAGAACACAAAAAAAAGTATTTCTCTTGAGCGAACCGATGACATTGAATCGTCGATAATATCGCGAGCGATCGTCAATTTTCATACCTTTTTTTTTTTAGCGTCGAAAGAATATTTCGTGATTAATAAAAAAAATAAAAAATTCGCGTGAAAAAAAAAAAAAATTACTTCGCGTGAAAAAAAAAAAATAAATCGAATGCCTTTTGAAATCGCAGGAAAAACGAATGGTTGTGTTCGTCGAAGCATCCGTGTTGGAGGATCCGGCGTTGACGCGAGATCCGAGGTTTCAGGGTGTTCACGACAGACTTCAAACCTTCAGAGACGGTACCGACGATCTTCAGGACAGAATCGACTTTATCGTTTGTCTCGGTGGCGACGGTACCCTTCTATACGCCAGTCTACTGTTTCAACAATCGGTACCACCGATAATGGCCTTTCATCTCGGCTCCTTGGGATTTCTCACGCCCTTCGAGTTCGACAATTTTCAGGATCAAGTGACGAACGTCCTCGAGGGTGAGTCGCACTAAAAATTCTTACGAAAATCATTGAAAACATTTTTTTTCAATTTTATTTATTTTTTATATTTTATTTGAAATTTTTTTTTTATTTATCATTGTGTTATCTGAAAATATTTATTTTCGCGGTTCAAATGGAATAATAATAAAAACACAAAATGAATTAATTAAACGATCGATTTAAAAAATAAAATAAAAAAAAAATGTTAATTCATTTAATTAATCCTTTTTTTTGTATAAAAATGTCATAATAATAATAATAATAATTATTAATTAAATTTATTAAATAATTCATTTAATTTGCAGGTCACGCGGCGCTGACGCTGAGAAGTCGATTGCGATGTATAATAATGCGAAAGGGTGAAGAGGGACAACCGGCCAAACCGCCAACGAATCTATTGGTCCTGAATGAGGTTGTCGTGGATCGTGGACCGTCGCCTTATCTCTCGAATATCGATTTATTCATCGATGGTAAACACGTTACCAGCGTACAGGGCGACGGTCTCATCGTTAGTACGCCGACGGGTTCGACGGCGTACGCGGTTGCCGCCGGCGCCAGTATGATACATCCGTCGGTACCGGCGATCATGATTACTCCGATATGTCCGCATTCGTTGTCCTTCAGACCCATCGTCGTTCCCGCGGGAGTCGAACTTAAGGTGAATTACTAATTATTACATAGAATACATATTTTTTCTTCCGATAGTCCGGACGGCGTATGGATGGCGAGGATACATTTTTTCTTCGGCAATTTCGTCAAGAAACGATCGAAGTATTGCCGAAAAATTGAGTGATCGTTGGAATTTGATTATCCGACCGAAAGCCGTTTTCGAAATTTCCAATATATTTTTTTTTCGCTATTTTTTGGAATTTTTTTGTTTTTTTCAAATACGAAAATTGAAAAAATAACTATAGCAAAGACTCATTAATTACGATATTGGGGATAAAAGAAATTAATGGAAAACGATGTGAACATTTTATATTTTCGGAGTTTTTTAAAAATATTTTATTTGAAAGTTTTTTTTTTTTTTTTTTTTTTTTTTTTTTTTTCATTTTTCTCGTTTCTGTATGCCAAATTATTGACGAAATTAATGCTAAATATTTACGATGCTAAAACCACTGATTATTGACGAAATTTCTACACAAGAAATTACAAAAACGTCAAGTGGACGCGACTAGAAAACTTTTTTTCTTTGAAATTCGTTTGTCTCGTTATTCAACAAAATTGTTGATCTATTTAATTGATATTATACATTTTTTCGATATATTTAATCGATTAACAATTATCCACGTCAGATATCCGTATCGCCGGACAGCAGAAACACATCGTGGGTATCGTTCGATGGAAGAAATCGACAAGAGCTCTTTCACGGCGACAGGTAATTTGAAATTATAGTTCAGCGCTTATCTAATCGGGCGTTTCCGCTGTGTTGTTGAAATTGCAGATAATGGCGAACAGCAAAGCGCGCAGCACAGCTTACGTCTCGTTCGACGGTCGAAATCAGCAAGAACTACGCGTTGGGGACAGGTGTGCGAATATCTTTTATTAAAAGATATTCCCGCGAATATCTTTTATTAAAAGATATTCCCGCGAATATCTTTTATTCGTTCATCAACACGTTTCCTTTTTTTGTTTTCTTCTCTTCTTCTCTATGCCTCTTTATTTGTTTTCTCGATTCTCCATTCATTTAACTCTCTTCGCCTCAAGAAAAAACACCGCATATGAAACCATTTTTTTTGTTTTCTTTTTAATTATCATAAAAAAAAAAAAAGAAAAATTGCACATCTGATCCTCGATGCAAAAATATCGTATCGGCGTTTTCTCGCTTATCATTGTTACTATTTTCACAAGAAAAAAAAAATTTATATATATAAATAATTCCAAAAAAATGTTCTGTTTTTCTGAAACTTTCGATTGATTCGAAGTAAGACGTGGGCTGTTGGCTGTTGGCTGCTGAAACTTCGTTCTATAATTCATATATAGTAAATAACGAATTTTCCGCCATTTTCACAAAAAATAATCGTATTTTCATTTATTCTCTTGTAGAGAAAATAAAAAATTAACTATTAATGTTTTATTATTCATTCTTTTTTAGCCTTCGAGTGACGACTTCGATATATCCGGTGCCAAGCATCTGCGCAGCCGATCAGATAACCGATTGGTTCGACTCGCTCGCCGAATGTCTTCATTGGAACGTTCGCAAGAGACAGAAGCATCTCGACGAGTTGAGCGATTTAACGCATTCCTCGAGCAACGATACTCTCGATTCTCTTGATCGCGATAGTTAGACGGAGTAACGAGAAAAACGAAAAAAAAAAGAAAAAAAAACGAAAAATAATAATAAAAAAAACGTCGCGCTTCGAATGCGCGACGCGAGATGGCAGCACAAAGCGGTTTAAGGCGTCTAACGAGACGGAAACTGCCGACCGACCGCAAAAGAGAACGCAAAGAAAAAACTAAATAACAAAAAAAAAAAATGGGAATTGTGAAATAAAAAAAAACGACAAGAAAAGTTATTAAAAACGCATAGAAAAATAATGTGGGCGCTAATCATCAAATTTATACGCAAAAAAAATGCAAAAACATAAACCGATTTAAATAATTCGGAGTCTCTTAGCTGTAACGGTAGAAAGGATACTTTGAAATATTTATCAAAAGGCTGAAAGGATAAAAAAAAAAAAAAAATTACACCGGACGATGGGTCCAAAGAAACAATACGGTCCCCGTGCCAATTAAATACGGTACTTTTTTTTACATGCGAAGCTTTTCTTCGCGGCTTGATTCAGCAAAATTTGGATCTTTGCTCAATGTAAATGAAAAAAAAAAAAAAGAAAAAAAAATGAAATCGGGGATTTTTTTTTGCGATCCCCGAGTTCGCGACGAAAGGACGAAAGATATAAATTGTGAATTGTAGGAGCAGAAAAAAAGCGTTTCGAACGATTCGAATAGAATTGAGTTCGCGTTCACCCAGTACTTAGTAAAATATAATATAATTGTATATTCGTGAATAACACGTTTTTTTTTTTTTTTTTATTACGAGCTAAATGACGATTCTAAATGGTAGAAGTATATGAAAAAAAAAAAAAAAAAAAAAAAAAATGCCGGGAATCAATGGAATTAACGATGAACTTTTGCGACGACAAAAAAAAATGTTCCTCGAATAGGTAAAAAAAAAAAACGCAGAAAATGAAATTTTTCCCCTGCCTTCCACTCCTCCCGTTTTTATCTGTATCTCGTTTTATATATATTATAAGAATCGTGTAATGCATAATAACATTGTAAAAAAAAAATTACTAATCCAAGAGAATGCGATTTGACGAGTGAAAGATGATTTTTACCATCGGTAGGTAAAAAAAAAGAAAACATGAATATTTCTATCTATCATCGAACGCTGCGCGATCCGATCTTTCGCTTATCGAGGAAAAACAAAAAAAAAAACATCTCGTTAATTTTTAATATATATCGATGCGGCAACTTTCCTATTAATAAAAGTTTTTAATAAAAATTATTTTTTTACCAAATACTTCGCGATGTATAACATTTATTGATGCGTAAAAAAAAAAAAAAAAAAAAAAAACAGAAAAAGAATGCATTGTCATCGAAAATGTATTTTTTGTCTCGCATGTCGATTATTAATTATAGAGTATCGATGCTGATCGCTGTGTAGAAAAATCAGATCGCTTGCCTGAGGATATATATTATCACGACACCTGCGATCGACGCGCCGTTCTCCAAGGTTAGTCGCTCTATTATTCCGCGTTTCTTGCGATCGAAATACTCTTATACGATCAGTTTGTTTCTTATGCTCAATTTTTTCGTTTTTTTCGTTAACTCGTACGATTTGCGCGTTATGGGCGTTTCATCCTTGAACTAGTAAAATAGATCGCGCGAACTGTTGAAATGAAAAAAAAAATTCAAATGATGTCGGAATATTAACGTTTGTAATTTTTTTTTTTTAAACGAACAAATAAATAACCGATAGTGGAATTTATCGAATTCGGAACAAAAATTGAAGAAACAGTCATTATAACGATTACTTAATAGTCGCGATGTCGCAAAAATAATAAGTTTAATTTTTTTTTTCTTTTTTTTTAACGATCTATCAAACATTTCGGAATTTATTGCCGGCAATGAGAATTATTAGAACGGTCTTTCGGGGGGATTAAGTTTCTATGCGGAAAAACAATGTGGCGCCGAGTTTCGTTCCAAAAAAAAGTCTTGTCGTTTGTTTGAACAGAACAGCTTGTTTATAGATAATAAAAGGAAACAGCGCGCGATACCTCGGTCACCGGCATCGCCGCGGTGTTCGTTCGTTCGTTCGCCCGCACCAAGGCCCCTGCCGCCGCAATGGGACTTTCTAACGACAATCACTTTATATAACTATAGTATGTATTATTCGACCCTTTTATTGCCACAGCACGAAATAACGAACGGGCCGCGTAAACTTTCTGCCGCTTGGGAATTCGACAAATTCGTTGAAAGTTTCAAATTAATCCGCGAAGTAATGCGCGAAAAACTTCGAAAACATGGCGGATATTTTTAAGGTTATTCCGAAGATAAAATTCGTCTCTTCAATCGCTGAAATAACTTACCTTTTTAGAACCGACGCCTCGAGGGTATTTTTTTTCTCGAAATCCTCATCCCCAACTATAAAAACCTACAAGAATCTTTATTTTTTTTCAATATCCAGGAAATAACGTAATCGACACGCAATATTGTTTTTTTTTTCTTCTCAACAAAAGATTTCGACAATAATAATGGTCCGTTTCGTAACGTCGAACGGCAACATTATTCGTCACATTTATTATACAACAAACGTAAATACAAATGATCGTCGGGCGTCTATCTACGAAATAAACTATACGATTTACAATATATTATTAAACACGCGAGCCTTTTATACTTTATGTGAACATTTAGTTGACGAGAGATCGACAAATGGGACAAATGGGTAGAAATCGAAAAAAAAAAAAAAATTCTGAAAAAAAAACAAAAATTTGTATGGGAGGAAGGGATTTGGCCTCAGCGTAGTGTAATGTATATTTTTTATTGATTTTTTTTTTTTTTTTTTTTTTCGAGGTGAGACTAGAGGACCTCTTTGGCGATCGGCCAAAATTTCATTTTCAGCCATCGATTTACGAGTTCGACATTTTTCTTTTTTTTTTCTTTTCATTCATTCTTTTTTCAATCGTACGCAGTTAACAAACCTCGTGGCGATGGGTTGTGTGTATTTTCTTCAAATATAAATCAATGGCACTAGCCGTACAACAGTATATATATATATCACGAGAAAACGGGTCACGTCCTTAATATTCCTACTGTATTATAGCGCAGGATAATCGATATAACCGTTTCTTCCGAAAAAAAAAAAAAAAAAAAAAAATCGGTGCTCGATTAATAAGTGCTTTTTGCTGACCAGAGCCCCGGGCACGTGTCGTCATTAAATCGATGTTTTTTCTAATTTCTTTGATAATTTTTTTGTTTTTTTTTTTTTATCATTTTTCCTGCGAGCACTCTGTCGTTTTTCGAGTTCTGTTTTTTTTTATTAATCCTATCTACTTAATTTAATCGTTTCTGTACAAAAAGTCTAAAGTTAACGAACTCGATGGGATTACCGCCTCGCGGTACATTGTCAAACAATCGTACGCCAAATTTTTTAAAATATATATATACCATCTCTTTTTGTCCGATTTTTTGTTCGTATACAATACATATATTATATATATATATATACTTATAAAAAATAAGTTACATTTTTGACTCGGCGAATAAAAAAAAAAAAAAAAACAAACGCACACTTTGCACATACAATTAACACGGAACACTGTACAATATCATCGCGAGCATCGATCTAATTTTTTTTTTTTTTTTTTTTTTTTTTTTCTTCGATATCGAGTACTTTTAATTTTTTTCATTTTTCGAAAATCGCGATCGATACATTTCAATAAATAAACATCGAAATCGAACGAAACGGAAAGAAAAAACAATGATTCGTTCGCGAGTCGAAATCGGCGGAAAAAAAAAGTTGAATTTCGATTCGATCGGTGACGGGGCGAGTCTAACGGTTCAGGCGAGAGATTGCCGACGCAACGCCGTGGCAAAACGCTCGTAGCCACGCGTACAGGTGTTCGACATTCGCCCCGGCAAGAGCGCCGGTGAATGTAAATTACCGGTTTCTCCGATTATCCCTACTTTTCCCCCCCCGCGCTGCTTCGCGTATCGAGAAAACCTCATATCTCTTTATTTCTCTCGACAATTTTATTTTTTCTCTATCGCTCGGCAAATATTTGCACTCGCGGCTTCGCGTATATTTCAATTGTTTTTCCAGCGAAACAAGATCGAGAACGCCGAAGAAACGATATAAATGAAACAACGGAAGTCGAAAAAAAAAAAAAGGTTATCTCTTTTTTCGCTTCGGATTTTTTTTTTTTTTTTTTTCTATCACCCGGCAATTTCATTCGCGGATTCCAAATATTTCGATTTTTTGAGAATTATCTTCGATAACGCCGAAGAAACCAAACAAACGAATCAACGGACATAAAAGAAAAAAAAAAAAAAAATTGTCATACGCGAGGCGCGCCGATCAACTCGTACATTTTTTTCTCTCCCCAAATTACGTTTTTTTTTTATCGCGTCGTAAATTTTTACCGATCGATTTTTCAATTTTTTCTTTTTCTTTCTACGAATAATCTTTAACAAATCGCCAAAGTACCGAGACAAACGAAACCAAAATTTGAACGAAAGAGAAAAAGGAAAAGGTTTACCGATCAAACATTACCGATATAAAATGCGCAAAGCCCGTTCGGCTATTTCTGATAATGTTTCCTTCTGGTTGACGTTCTAACGCACGGTGGCGCGTTGCGATTGGTATTATTTTTCAAAATCGACGCCGGTTCCTTTTTCGGAGAAATCGGCAAATTATCAGCGATTTTTCCGTGATTCGTATTGCACGCGGGCGCAACAATCGCGCCATCGTCGCGATCGCCTTCGAACAATCGGCACATTTCTCGTACGGGAACGCTGCGCGCAGCTCTGTTGAGATCGTGTAACGATCGCGCGCGCTGTTTGCCTCTCGGACTCGTCTTCGATAGGGACGATCGTCCGAGATCTTCGGTGCTGCGAGCTAATCTGCCGCCCATTCGCGACAACGATTCGAAAAGCGTCAATTTCTCGCGCACGGGAACGTAATGATCGACCCGCTGACATCGCGCCAAAAGTATCGCGACTTCCGTCTCGCATTGCGTAGTTTCGCAGCACTCGAGAATCGGAAGACTCGTCATCGTCGTTCTCGGTAAAGAAATCGCTCCGCGTTCGCGTCGTTCCTTCTCTCCGTTAACCGATTTTTTCTCCATATCGACCGTCTCTCCGTTACCGGTTATCCGGGAATGCGAACTGATACGTAGGGTTTCGCGACTCGCGATCGGTATCCTGGAGGAGGCGGTCAATCGTTCTTTTCTCTCCTGCAGCATCGTCGTCTTCGAAGTCTCGCAGCCGACCGTTTGTCCAGCGGCTTGGCATCGTTCGCGAACGTTTCTCCTCTCCCGCGCGCGACTCCTCCGTTCTCCCGAATCGGTTCTCACGACTCCGGGACTCGGTGGACTCTCCGGTTTGCTTCTCGTCCCATTTTCCCGATTTCCATCCCCATCGTTGTTGTTATTTCTCGCATCATGACGATTGTTAACGTTACTCTCGCGGAAACGTACGACCGGCGATCGCGAGACCGGCGCGACTTTCAGCGGAGGCAATCGTCGCGTTATCGCGTCAATCGTTTCCGCGTCTCTTACAAACGGATCGGTAGTCTTTATTTTTGGAAATTCATTGCTCGAGAGTTCTTCATCACCTCGCGAGTCTTTCGCAGTCGATAATCTCTCGAGACCATTCGCCGAGCAATTATCGGTTGTTTTTGCCGATTTTTCACTTCTCGTCGATTTTGTCTCTCCGTTTCGATTGCTTCCGGGGATTTTCTCCTTTTCGCGATTCTTCGAAGTTCTTTTCGATATTTCCGACGATTTTGGAGTCGATTCGACTTCTTGTGGGGTTCGGGTAGTCGGGGATTTGGCGGATCGACGAATTTCATTATTTTGGTTGTTTTCCGATTTTTTCCCTTCAGAATTGATGCTTTTCGCCTCTTGGCACGTTATTCGGCAGATATCACTCGATTTTGACGATGTTATCTCGTTGTTGTTGTTGTTGCACTGATTCATCGTATTGTTGTTGTTGTTTTCTTCGAGACGCGCTTTTCGTCTCAACGCGTCTTCTTCGAGTACTCGGCGGCTGCGCGCCTCGTTTTCGCGTCTTCTCGCTTCTTTGTAGCGCTGGATACGCTGCTCGCGCGTGTCGGCTTCCGGTATTGCCGGCGCCGAGTCGATGGAGTCGACACTCGATCGGCAACTCGCTCCCCACGGCAAACTATCGTCGCTTCCCTCGCTACTCTCGCTGCAACCCCACGCGCGGCCGTTAAGGGTCGTCTCGATCTTTGGCAATATCGCCGTTTGGATACCGCGAAATTCCGTGAGGTGAAGATCGTCGTCGCTGGAATTACTGCTCGACCAACCGCGCAACTCGCTTCTCGCGCGACGACGCGAATCCTCGAGGACCGAAGCGATCCGATGGCTCTTGGTACTCGTCGGGGAATCCCCGAGCCAACAGCGCAACTCGCTTCGCGAACGCCGACGCGTTTCCGTTGGACTGTCCGGCAGTGGCACCGGACCACGCGGGCATATCGTCAGTATCTCGAGAAAATTCAGGCAACGCTGAGCCCGAAATGGCGTTTGGCGAACCAATTCGGCTGCTATCGCTCGCACCCACGACCAATAAATCGGCTCCGTGTCCGCCTGCGAAATACACCAAAAAAAAACAAATTGATGCCATTTTTTTTTTATTTTGCAAATTTATTTGTTTCTTTTTTTTTCATATATGTATAAAATGTTTAAAAATATTATTATGATTTTTTTTTTTTTTTTTTCGGAATATTTTTATATTTTAATATTTACATTTTTTTTTTTCTGCAACAATTTTTTTTTACGAGAAATCCAATGAAATTACGGGTGAGAGTTTTGTTACAATTGGAATCTTTGAGAGTTGAAGCAATTAATGACTCAGCAATTGTAGTAATTTTCGCGAATTTCCAATGGTTTCGACAAAGCGCCATTCGATTCGATCGACATGCTAAATCTTCGTGTTAACGGAAATGGGTAATGGGGAAAGTGCGCATTGAATTTAACTCGATTTTCCTTGCGGCGAGCCACAGATGGAGAGCTGCTAGTTATCAAGACGACGACGGAGGGATTGACCATGACACACGATTTCGCCTCGTGTGGATTGGAAAGTTGTCGAGAGTCTGAAACGAACCGGGCGCTCCTTTTGCTATCTATCGTCGTCGTTGCTGTATTTTTCTTTTTTTTTTTTTTTTTCTATTCTATTTCTCGAAAGAATTCCAGTCGTTGACCGCGGCCGCTCGTCGCGACGAGGCAACGTTAATTATTACTATTTTCAGAGGAAGTGAAACTCTCACTTTTGTACATCGCCGCTCACCGGCCATCGGCAACAACATCGCGTTTTCGTCGATGACATTTTTCTTTTTATTGTACAATTATTTTCCCGCGATACTCGATTCATATTTCGAGACGTTGATTCTCTTTTATTTTCATTCGTTAAGCGGTCGACATAACCTTAAAATTTTTTAAAAATTCTTCTTTATTACGCAGTTTTATAGGTTAGGAATAAATATTAAGCATAAATCGCGTGTAAAATCGCGATCTCCTCGTCCCAATTACTCGCGTCAGAAAAAAATATCGAAAATCGATCTCTATTTTTTTTTGGAGCAACTTATGCGGACTCCTTTAGCCAACATTTTTTTTTATCGAAGTTTCGACATCGAATGAATTGTTTTCGGTAATTTTTTGTTTTCGGCACAACAGATATTTGTTTTGCCTTTAAAAACGACAGTAAGTAAAAAAAAAACAATTATAGGAGATTCAACGAAACGAGGGACTTCCGTGAATCCGCGAAATGCCGCGGTGTCTCATTCGGCTTCGAGAGGAATCCACCAAACCGTAGCGAAAGACTACAATTAAATTTACGAGAAACCTTCGCGTCAAATAATTCTCAGAGTTGAGCAAACAATTTTTTTTTTCTTTTTTCATCCTCTTCGTGATATTCCTTCAACGCGCAAACGAAATAGAGAATGTAACGCAAAATAAACGAAATAAAAAAAAATATCGAAGGGGTTGTATTGTAGAAATACAGAAATGTGGTGACGAATAACGTCGTTAAAATTGCGACAGAGGAAGTTTTTAGGACGCGGCGAAGGATGATTCGCGGTTTGGTTTGTTAACTAAATGGATATAATAGCTCTTTCGTTAATTCTTTTAAAATTTTTCTTGCCAACCAAGAGATCGCGCGACTCAACGATAGCTTTATACGAAATCGAAAGAATCGCGAAACAATGGGTCGGGGTTATGGGAGAAGAGTTTTCAATTCTCTCACGACGCCCGCGCCTCTTCCCATTTGAGTCTTCAAGATCGACGAGGTCGTCACAAGCGTACCGGGCGCTCAGTGACCTACGCTAATGACGAGTTGTCTTCGTTGCACAATACGGGGAATGTCGCGGGAAAAAAAAAAAAAAAAAAAAAATTCTAGAAAAATCTCGGCGAGGAATTAAATTTTTTTTTTTATTCAATCGATTTTCGATCGAATGAAGCCGAATTTTATTAAACACGAAAAAAAAAAAAAAAAAAAAATCTGAGTTTTATTCCGATTGTCCTGTTTATCCCCCTTTGCGCCCAGTGGCTACTTCGCGTCTACCAGAGGTATGCCGACCGATGGTTGACCGCGGGGAACACTAGAAATAAGTCGCCAAGCGGACTGTGGTAACGTGCCAAGACACAAGAAGTACGAAGCGTAACAGCGCGTATATACCTTTGGCCGGTGTGTTACGTTTTAGAATGTTTCTTTGGGATCAACTCGATTCGAATGCGATCGTCAAGTCGCCGAGAATCGTAGGTCAGGGATCGAGGAGAGGACGTTAGCCTCTTGGCGCGGGAAAAAAAAAAAAAAAAAACGATCGAGAAGCGTAAAATAGATCGAGAAGTGAAAAATAAAAAAATAAAAAACGATCGAGAATCGCAATAACGGAATCAAAAAATCCCATAAACGTCCCGAACTTTTTTCACGGAGAATTGAGTGCACAAATCTTATTGTTATTATTATTATTATTATTAATTTTACTCACCCAAAAAGTGGCCAATAGATCGCCCTGCGAATTGCTCAACGTAAATCCGAGCGCCAAAACGTGAGGTTGACAAATGCCGGTCGTAGCCTGTCGAAGATTGAGTGCTCTGAGGGGTAACTTCATCTGCGTACCTTCGACCCATAGCCACCCCATTCGTATCGAGACGATTCGCCTCTCGCTGAGATCCTCGACGTACAGTTCCCCTGCAACGAGGATAATCGACGCGTTCTTCGTGAGCCGTTATAGTGCATTCGGTGACATTATTAACGCGATTTTCTCCAATTTCGATCGGAAAAGACAAAAAAACCATTCGAATGATATTAAAAATGAAAATAAATTGTTAATGAGTTCCGGTTTCGATTTTTTTTAATATGAATTGTTAAATTTCGTTTTCGAGTTAAATACGAAGCGATATCGAGTTTCTCGTGTACCTTTAAGCTTCCATCCATTAACTACGAACCCACCCCCTCTCCCTCGCCCCTCTCCTCCCCCCCCCCCCCTGCGACGGGTTGCGCGAGAGACACTTAGACACGTATATTCTCTCACGCAACTCGAGAACGCTAGACGGTGGAGTACCGCAATAACAATGGGCTCTCAGAGTGTCTGAAGTGGACGAAACAGCTTTGGGGAATGAGAGTCTTCGCGGATAAAAGGTGAATAACGAAATTAGTTCTAAATAAAAGAGGGAAAGAAAAAAACTAATTTCAGAAAAATTAAAAGATTGCCGAGTGAAAGAGGAGTGGAATAAAAAAAATTGTATTGCCAAAAAAATCGTGAAATAACAAATAATTATTCGCACATTATCGTCGTGTGGTTTATTCGTCATTATCAATGTAATTTTCTAAATTTTTCTAAATTCCAATTCTTTTTGCAGTAAAAAAAATAGAATGGAAGTTATAATTATCAACGAATAAATAATAATAAATAAATAGTACGAGAAGTGTGAATTATCGATCCAATTTTTTTTTTTTTTTTTTTTTTTTTTTCGAAAATTTGTTGAGTATAAATCGCGTAAAAATGTTCGAATCGAATTATGGAATACGAGTTTCTCGGGTTATAATCGCAGTAACATCTGTCTTCGTGTCGTCGAAGAGGCAAAATTCTAATTCGTAAATTGCATGGCATTTCTTTTCTTTTTCAACACCAAGCGACTGACGAATCGTCTTACCGACAAACCTGAGGCCAGCTGACCGAACGCGGCGTCGAGCGCGATGTGGCGACCCTTCCCTCATTTCTTGCATACTATATATATTCATTTTGCCAAACGGTCCCGAGAAGGGTGTATCCGTCATCGTTCAACGCGTTGAACGATCATAGATACGCCCATCTGTTTCTTAGCAATCATTGTAATAATCCTCCGGCGGTTCTTTTTGCTTCCGCAACTGCGGCAAACGAACGATTTCCTGCATTTCGTGAAACGTGGAACACCTTTTGGCCCCCCGAACCGACCGGTGGGAGCAGAAGCGCCGATGAATAAGGCAACAGCCAACAGTCGAGACAAGTTTTCCACAGCTGTGAATTCTGTTAGTCTTTATTTCTGTCCCTTTCCTGTACGCCCCCTCCCCCTCCCCCCGCCGCTCCCTCCTGGCGGCTCGTTCACTCGTCTTTCTTTCTTTGCCTGTACTACTTTCGTAGCAAAACTTACAACCTCTGGATGCATCACGAAGACTGGCCTAATATAGGGGTTCCCCGCGCGTGTGTTGCATAAAAAAAAACAACGAACAGCATTCAACAAGTCTGTACATAACTTCCGGGGATATACGGGATAACCGACAGTTACGTATTGTTTCGCCACATTGTTCCCCAACGAAATCCGAATGGAAGCTTTGATACGATTTTATTTTGATTTAAAAAAAAATTTGAATACGACGAATATGATACCGAAAATATTGATGATACTTTTTTGGTTAAAATATTTTTTTTCCTATTGCTTATACATAATTTTTCACGCGAAAAAAATAAAAATTCACATATCTCATTTCGAGTGTTCGGAAGAATAAATAATTATAAGATATTGATTATTAATGTGTAAAAATGTTTAATTTACAAAAATTGAAATAGAAAAATGGCGAATAATTCGAAAAAATCATATCAAGAAATAATTTACATTTTTTTTTTTTTTTTTTTTTTTTTTTATTTTTGACAGAAAGGCATTTGGTCAGATCGGCGGCTTTGCCATTCAGTCGAAACCGAATATGACTCAAACGCGCCTTATCGCGTCCCGATACTCGAGTCGATGCCAATGTACAGAGTATTCGTTCGTCACTGACTCAGCTAGAAGCTCGACGAGATCTTTTTGGCGCCGGCCTGCCGATCCCCGTTTCCGGAAGTCCGAACAAGAATACCAACGTTTCCCGACAAAATTTATCTCTCAACTCGTTCGTCGGTTGTTATTTTTTCCATAATAACGAAATTATATCCTAATTAAACAATATTCCATTCAGCTGAGAAATCGAAAAAAAAAAAAAATGTTTTTAAAATTATCGCTTTGATTATCGATAAATTTTTTTTCTTATACATTCGTTTTCTTTCTGTACTTCCGTTACATTTTTTTTAAATTTAATACGTGTTATTGAAATATTTTTTTCCATGCGGCGTTTTTTTTTTTTAAGATTTCTTTTTATTTATTAATTTTCAGCAGAAATATATCTGTGCAATTATTTTTTTTTTATTTCTATTTTTTCGTAAATTTCGTTAAAATTTACGTACGCATTATTGAAATATATATTTTTTTTCCACGCGGCTTTATTTCAGCGTTAAAATTAGTTCGAAAGAAACCGAACTCGGGATGAGATTCGTCTGAAAATAGAAATGAATGCATCGAGGCGTTGGATGTGCCAACGAACTTGCCTGTTGCATCCGGAGTGGCGTCGCGCAAACGGCGCAAAGAAGAGACAAGGGGAAACATGACGGGGCGGAAAGAAGGGGAGATACGCGATACGAAACACAAGAGACTCCTCGGGAGATTAGAAAAGTGTTTCGATAAGCACCACGCGAGAGTAACCGCGCGCTCTTTAACGATTATATTGTCTAAGGTTGTAAAATATAAATTACGGCACCGATCTTTCCAGCCTGTGGTTTCGTATCACTCGATGCGTCGATGGTTAATTGCGCGACACTTCTTTATCGCAAATTTTATTTATTCGCATATTTATCGCAAATAAGAAAAAAAACATTTATTTCAATACTGGGAAATTGCTAACGGAGTCTCAACAATATAATTACGCGACAAATTCACATGTCATTAAAGAAAAATAAAAGATTCCGAGTTCTTTTCGAAAAAAAAATTAAAAATTGTCTTTTTATTAATAATTATAATATAATTGATATTAACCGAAAAAAAAAAAAAAAAAAAAAAAAAAAAAAAACGATCGTGTATTCATCGATTTATTTTCAACCATTCACCGCTCGTTAATTTTGAATAAACAAACGAAAATTAATATTTCCCGCCGTTTTTTTTAATTAATCACCGATATATTAACAAAATCAACATTTTTTACGCTTATCCCCTCGTCTTTCGGTGCTCAACCCTTTTTTTTTCATTATATCAATATTCATGCGTTCGTAATAACTGCCCGTATGTAACACAGTTGCGTAAATCGCCTGCAGGCAATTCTTCTATCACGTCAGGCGTATCAATAGCGCGGGTAGTGTTTGCGCACCAGGAACAAGGAAGGAAGGTGCATCGCGGCTTCGCGGTGGTATCACCGACAACGCACATTTCTATATATACAGACTGGAGAAAAAAAAAAAGAAAAATCCAGTCGATGGAAAGGTGTACGCGACGCCGAGAAAGTAAGTAACACTTGTATGAAGAGATACTAACTAATGGTGGGTCAATAATCCACAATACGCCACATGCCGCAATACCTGTTTTTTTTTTTCTCGTATCTCAGACTTTGTCATACGAGAAACGGAGGACAGGATGGTAAAAGCAGGAAGCAATGATTAAAATGAATACCAGTGTTTCATTTTTATCACTTGCGTAATATACTTCGCGATATATCGTTGACAAAGTTGATTTTTTTTTAATAAATAAAAATTTAATTAATTTATTCACTAATTTCTTATTATTATTATTATTATTTTATTAAAATAATAAAATGTTATGTTTATGTAAATTTTTTTTGGTGCGTTTCCACAAGGAAACGTCACAATTATTACTATTGAGTTTAACTTTCACGCACGAGGTGCACACATTTTGCGCGGAGGGGGGGAATTGGAGAGTCCAACGATCGCGCGGTTTATGCGGTATGTACATAGAGCCCATATACCACGGCTCATTTATATCGCGGTAAAGTGTAAAAAAAAAAAAGAAAAAAGAATACTAAAGAGTTATATTTGCGGTCGAAACGAGACTTTCGAGACCGCGGAGCAGCTGACTGTCGAGAGATAATTCTCTCGATGCGAAACCTCCGGGTACAAGTACCGGAAGTCCGAAATAAAATTATTTTTTTAACTCCGGAAATTAAAATTTAACGGGATTCTTCCACGCGATTTTTCGCTCATTGGTAAAATTCCTTCGGCGGAAGAAATTTAAAAAATCTTGAAAATTACAAAATATCGCCAGTGCTCCGAAATATAAATTTTTAATTTTCACGGTTTTTCGTATTTGCGAATTGTGGAGTGTAAAAATAAAAATAATAATAATAATAGTAGCAATAAATATTAATAATAATTTTTTTGCGGCATATTATTTATTATATAACGTAATATAAAAAAAATATACTATATATTTGGACGTCGAATTTTTTTTATCGAACGATCGGTAATTTGAAAAATGTTAGTTTCGCAATAAAATGTGGGTCAGCGAAATGGAAAATAAATAAATAAATTACTCGGATACGGAGCAGAAACGGACAAAATTTCCATAGGAAAGTTGTGTCCCTCTCCCCACCGCGGCCTCTGCTCCTTCTTCGCTTATTTACGGTTAACGAACCGTATTTTATATAATTGAAATTTGTATTCCCGTAGACTAGTCGTAGAAAAGTGCACCTTCCGCAGTATACCGGTAATCCGCACACGAATGCCCGAGTGCTCGAGGTATGTCGGTTAGCAGTATATTCCATTGCTGTTTCAGGTCGCGGATTGCCTTCCTAACATTTGTTGATTTTTTTTTGTTGCACTTTCGTTCATTTTTTTTTTTTTTTTTTTTCACATCTATACTATTGCCAGGTGGAGCACGAAGAACAACGGCTTGTACGGCCTGTTAATTGATTCGGGGGACCCGTTAGAAGTCACGCGACCGCAAATTAGAACGCATTTTTTTTTCGCAACCCCCTTATACACTCGCGTATTCACTGGCCATTCCTCTGTCTTCCATGTGGAAATATGTAATTACAAGGATACCAACGTATGCAAATTATATTCGGCATATGGAACTTTTTTTTTACCTCTTCAGCGATATTAACAATCTTTTTTTTCGTGTTATATATTTTCGGGATATGAAATTTCGTCGTAAAAATTTATTTCTATAAATAAAATAAAATAATAATAATAGAATTATTAATGCAATAATTTAATTTTTGTTTTATTCTTTTTTTTTGTAGTTTTTTGAAAATCAAATTTTGATTAATTAAAATTGAAAAATATATATTTCCCACATTCCGCTTTTCATATTTTTAGTTTCGCCAACCGCTATCGGAACGATCGATTAATAATAATTGATCGTTGAATATATATCGATATAATTTATTCATTGCATTTAATTCCGAAGTCGTTGCCGAGCGATGTGACGAAAAAATTAGACTAAACGAAAGCGTTTCGAGAGAAACGAGAGAAAGAGAACGAGGAACGCTCGACGCGAGAGACGGAATAATAAGCCCCTTTCGTGTTTTACTACGATGTATGCGGGTTCACTTCAAAGATTGACCCAATTTTAACGACGTCAATGACCTTACAAAAAAAAAAAAAAAAACTGGCGACTATTTCATCGTCGGAAAAATATCGAGGAAGAAAAAAATCTTAGAAAATCTTAGATGAAGTTTAGTACATTTTTTCAAAATTTACCGATAATTATAATAAATTAATTTTCAATCGAAACGTTTTTTTTTTTTTGTTTTTTTTTTTCACATTAACTGCGATTAACGATGTTAATGAAGAATATATTTTTAATTAACGATTAAATTAACTGATAAAAATTAAAAAATGAATTAATAATCGCATGTCGTCTGGTATATAAAAGAGTAAATAGGTACAGTTCGAGACAACGAACAAATGGGAGTGAAGCATAGACGGCAAAAAGGAAAGAATATCCGTCAAGAGTAACGGATGGCACGACGAACGAGCAGACAGTGGGTCATTCATACGTACGAACATGTGTTCCGCGCGTTTCATCTTATTTTTCTTTTTTGCTTCGCTTCTTTTTATTTTTCGTTGCTTTATTTATCGTTTTACGCCGAGTCTCGATGATGCATGGAAAGATCGCGACGGGGAGAAAGCCATTGCCGTGGGAAACGCAATTTTCGCGGCTGGTTTAACAAATTAAACTCTCTGCCGGATAAAATTTCCATGGATCGAACTGTCGGAGAGGCGACGAAGTGTGCGATTACAAAAAATCATTAACCGATTCACCGTCAATTAAATTTGATGACTTTTCGTTCATTAAAAAAAAATCAAAAATTCCGAAAAATTTACGATTCAAATTCTGCTAAAAAAAAATTTGGTTTCCCGATGATTTCGTGAAATTTTTTTTTTTTTCCCTCGATGTACTTTTTTTTTTCACTACAATTTTAAATTCGACAAAAAAATAATAACCACGAATTCCGTTTGCGTAATTCACGGTGAACTTTGAACAATGACCCCTCTTTTTGCGTCGCATCGTTTGTCATCCGTTCGCCTCACTTGGTTCGCTCAATTGCGGAACACTTCGGCGTGATAGTAATTGGAGCCTTTTTCCGGTCAGACGAGAGCGATCCCCGTTTGAAGAACCTTCTCTCATCGACTGCGGCAATCATCGCGTGACAGTCCGTAAATTTTATGCCGGGATGGGGATAAGGGAGTGGGGGAGTGGGGGGAGGGGAGGGGGGAGGGATATGCTACAAAATGAATGTTTCGAAATATTGCGTCGATGGCAAATAGACCGCATGGATAAAGACGCTATACTACACAGAAAGAAAAAGAATACGGTTTCTGCATCTATAGCTGCTGAACTATATACACGAACCTACGACACGACGGCGGCTTACCGTGTAAGCGATTGGACGTCGGTTCGATGAGCAGAAGCGGCTGTGACGGCACTGGATGCTCACAGAACGCTTCCCCATCGCACTCATTCATTTCGCCTCTTTTATTTTCTTTTGTTTGACTCCATTCACCGACTCCGGTCGTTCTATTTCGACATTCGTCGCCAGTTACATTACGGCTCCTTCGATCCATGAATTTTACATTCCAGCCACGCCCTACGGTACTCCACATCCTTGAGACTCATTGCCTTCCATTGGGATTCAATTTAAGTTGTAACGATACGATACGATACGAAACCCGACTCCGCTCGATTCGAGACACGTAAAGTGGCCAATTTTTTTTTTTTTTTTTTTTCATTTTTTCGCGAGATACGTCAGGAATTTGGTTTTTGCCACCTGCCGGCATTTCATTTCTATTTTTCGACAAATTACGATTTTTTTTTTTCAATAATTAAATATTGAATTATTAAATGCGGTATAATAATTAAATATTTAATTTTTTAAATTTAATTAAATTAATAAATATTTAAATAAATACTACAATTTCTTTTTTCAATAATTGAATATTAAACTATTGAATGCATGATAATAATTAAAAATTGCATTATTGAATGGATATTACACATTAAAATTGTGATACATTCGTTCTTTTTTTTTCTTTTCATTTTTTTTTTTACGAAAAAAGGCGTTGAATAGAATTTTTTGACATACAGACTAACGAATAATTGACCAATAATCTCACGACTGCGCGATCGACGCGGGCGTCTGCTTTCGTCATCATCGCGCCGGTCGGTACGCCCGGCAAGTGTTGCACCGACAATTGCTTGCAATTTTTACATCGAAACTGCTTTTCGGTTTCGGTTTCGGAGTAAAAAAAAAACAGAAAATTGCGTGCTTTTCTGATGAGATGATGTTTTTTCGGAATTGGCAGTATTCGGGATAATAAATCGACAAAATCGCTCCGAAAATCGCTCGAAAAACTATCGATAAAGAAATTTGATTATGTAAAGATTATTTGGTAAATTTACTGAAAGTTCAACGGAGCCAACATCGTCGTGTCTGCGTGATATATACATCGCCAAGATATCGAGTAAAATATAGCTGTACTATTCTCGGTTAACGAGGTTACGAAAACAATGACCTTTTTGGGTTTAAAAAACATAAAGGACGCTCCGTGTCGATGTCTCTTACAGATTCGTTGAGTCGAGCGAAAGGGTTAACTCTCTGCTTGGCGAAGAGAGCGCCGTTGGCAACCGAAACGCCATCCCTGATATTTTAGGCTTAAACGTGGGGCTCATCCCTCTTATCGCTATTCCACACCCCTCTCACCAAAATCCCTTTTTCGCTTTGATTTTTTTTTAAATAAAAACAAAATGTCATCGTTATACATTTATATGTAATCATTATAAAAATTATTAAAAAATGAATACCAAAAAACGATTTTTTTTAGTCAAAATCTTCATAAATTATGTATAGCAATCGGTTCATTTGAGTTAATTTTAACCCTTTTTTCTTGTTTACGTTATCAATTTT
The DNA here is from genome assembly GCA_934046635.1 of Buathra laborator. NCBI lineage: Eukaryota > Metazoa > Arthropoda > Insecta > Hymenoptera > Ichneumonidae > Buathra > Buathra laborator. Next base: position 17,644,554 of record OW203897.1, read on the forward strand.
TTTTCGGAGTTTTTAATCGTTTTAGGTTAAAAATAAATAATTGCGTGGGACTTGGGGCTTTTCGTGTGTTTGTTGTTTTTTAATTTATTTTTTGGTGTATATTTTCTATTTTGTCTGGGATACCAGCGAGACATCGACGCGGGGGTGGTTATCGAAAATCGTTACCGAGAGCAGTGGGCGACGAGTTGACGTGGGCGGTTAGTCGCCATGGGGCGCCGCTCCTTCCCACGTGTCGATCAACTTTGATGACCGCGTAAATAGTCAAACTCTACCCTTCCCTCCCCGCCCCCCTCACCCCGACCCACCCAGTCTCTCTCCTCCGATTTTCGGGCACAAGGACGTTGAGACTCTTTCCAAATGATATATTGGTTCTTCATTCCCTATGTCTTCTCTATGCTACGCGAACAAGATAACTGGGACATTGTTTTAAGGGCATATGAAACACCGCGGTCGGTAATAAAAACTGTAATGCAATTTTTTCTCTAAAGTGTAAATATAAATTAATTAAAAACATGGATACCGTCCTTTTCTCTCTTTAAACTGAAAATTATTTAGTTATATTACGATTAAAAAATATTGTGGATCTTTTTTTTTTTTTTTTTTTTTTTCGGAAAAAATGCCGGGAAAACTAATTTCTACAATTTACATTTTATTTCAATTTCCGCCACTTCCCTGACAAATTGAAACGAAAAAACTGCTTTTTCGGATTTTTTTTTTATTTTTCGGAATAGTTCACACCTTGCAGGTGGCTACGAGTGGACTAGAAGTAGTAGCAGCTTACGTGACACCTTTACGCGAAGTAATGCCGACCCCTCGCTACATAACACATCCCCCTCTCGCTGCCTCTCCCTTTTATGAGTACCGAGGGTATGAGGAGCGGTGGGGGTCTTCCTAAACCATAAATTTCGAATTATACGAGTACCATATACAATCCTCCAAAGGGTTGGATTACGAGTATATAACCAGTCAGTAGAAAAATCACAAACTCCGCACCGAAAGTGGGGTGAAGTTGTTATCCCAGGATTTACCGTTACTGGTATATATTCTGTACATACGAGGACTCTATTGTCGTAATCTCAATAGCGTCGACGCTCCAGCAGAGCGCCAGTCTTGCAGAGTTTGTTTTCGCGATTTTTCCAGTCGCCTCGTTTCCCTTCTCATTGTCCCTTCGTAACTCGATACTTTTTCAAAAAATTTCAAAATTTTTTTTTATCTCGAAAAGGGTCAATGTACCTCACCGAAATTTGATACAATGGGTCTTATGAGTTTCTAAGTGCGTTTTAGACAATTATTAATATTATTAATTTCATCCGCGAATTCGCGGAGGAAAAATAATAAAATAATAAAAATTCCATTGCGATCGATTTTTTTTTTTTTTTATAAAAAAAAAAAGAAAAATTTTTAAATTGAAACAAATTTAAAGAATTCAATGTAACAATTTGCTTACGAGGATTTTTTTTACGCCTTCAACGAGAACGCGAAAAGGAGTATTCAAGGTTTCCAGAGTCTCGCGAAGCTCGGTTTACATTTTTTTAACCAGCAAATGCAAGCGAACGGGTGAAAGAAAATGCCTATTGTGTTCACACGTGCGCGATGCACCTCGCGTCGCACGACAGTGCCGCTGTGACGATCTCACGATGGGCCATTGTGTCGAAGTGAGAGCACAGTAAGGATGCCGGATAAAAGGGTTTACTCTCGAGACCGATCGATGAGTCTCGGAGGTGCGAAAAGATGCGCCCAATAGAAAACGGCAGACGAGATTGTCAGCCGAAGGGCTTTTAAGACTCACAAGTACCGAGTTGAGAGTCTGAGAGGTGAGGCGACGCCAGATATAGAGGAGTGAAGAATAGGCTATTTAACTCGGTTTTTCGTTTTTTTTTTTTCTTTTTCTACATTTTTTTCATACAATACGAAGCATACATTGGAATCCAAAAGACTTTCAAAAGGAATGCAATTTTTTTTTTTTTTTTTTTCTACATTTTTTCCATGAAATACGAAGCAAGAATTGTGAACCAAAAATCAAAAGGTTTTCGAACGGAATGCAATTTTATTTTATTTTTTTTTTCATTGGAGATGAACACTGAAGACCTCCTCCAGGGAATCGGTGGTTCGATAAAAAAATCAAAGGACCCAAAGATAGAACAACGAAGAGCCGTTCGAGTTACCGATGTTCCCCGCGACCCGAGGGAACCGTTCGCCTCGAAGAACCAGAACCACTTTGTGGACACGAGTTTCGCAGCTCCTCCCTGCGCTCCGAAAGTTACCGCAGAGTTGTTTCCGAACCGAGTAAACATTAATACAGATCGAGAAAGAAAGGAAGGAAGGGTACTTCTTTATTTAAGTATTCTCCTCGGGGGTTACTTCTCGATAGGAATCGTGTCGCGCCGATCTGGAATTGCTTCGCGTCGAACGTACGAAGGCAACTTGTAACGTCGTCGCTTTGGGAAGATAAGGCAAAAGGTAGGGAATGAGATAAAAATGGTTGCGCAGTCGGTTAACCCAACGAAAGTGTAGCGAGTTTTGTGTCTCTCGCAACAACCGGTTACCGATCTCGTTTCCCGAAAAAAAAGGAAAGGAAAAAAAAATCATGAAAAATCGAACCCCAAGCAATGGGGCACCTTGCATAATGCATAAGAAACATCGGTGCGCAGATGATCATCGTGAGAAGACCTGTTTCATCGCAAATTTTTTCGCACTTTCGGGTTCTCGAACAAACGGACCGCCATCGGGGAATAAAGAGATTCCGCACAGAGAGCGCCAGACGCTTCGTCACCTCTATACGGGTTTTAATGCATTTTTTTTTGTTCTTATGTGAAAATGTCTTCACCGAGACTCTGGATGCACGCAAAAGTGTCGACAAAAAGGTTTGCGATCGAAGTGGAAAAAAAAATATATATCGCGATATATATTGTATATATGATACATCCAGTATACTTTCCGCGATTTTTTTTTTTTATATAAATAAAAATAAATAAAATACAAAAAAAGGATTTTAATATAAAAAAAAAAAAATTTCGAATATTTTTTATATATTACTTGCATAATTTTTTTTTTTCGTATAAAATTCGTTAACGAGTTACAAGCAATGGATTTGGTGTTTCTTTTTTGTTTTGAATGCTTCCTAACGTTGGTAAAGGGATTTAATACATTTTTTTGAGACCCGTTGCTGCATCTCAATCTGCCAGATCGCCGATTTTGTTCATCGGACAAAGGGGCGGTATTTACCGGCGCGCAGATTGTCAGTGATAAAGATACGTGTTCGTCTTATTCGACTTTCATGACCCATTGTAGTGGCAGTTGCAAATGGGATCAACTGCTATTAGTGTTTTCACATCGCTGCGCGAACCCCTCGAAATTAAAAGCCATCAAGAGAGCGCCGAGACCCCCATGAAGCGAAGGGGTGTCCCGAAAGATCGGGAATCGAGATAATGGACATTTTTGTCGAACACCGTTACTTAAAAAAAAAAAAAAAAAAAACCTAATCTCGCATCTTTTTCGTAACCCTCGTACTCCGTGGACCACGAAGTACTGAGGGATGAAAAAAAAAAAAAAAAAAAATCTGATAAAGTGCGTAAAGTGTTTAAGGGGAAATTTAGCCCTAAATTTTTTTTTTTTTTTTTTTTTTCGAGACCCTATCACTTATGAGTTTAGGACGGTGCGGCTGTTTCGCAAAATGTGATTAGTTTGGTTTTTTTTTTTCGTCTTGTAAATCTCTTATAATTCGTCGATTTATAACTTCGTTGCGAGACCGTTGAGACGTCTTTGCGAAGGGTTGGCGAGCGACTGAGGGTTTTATTGCATAAAAAAAAGACCCGGTAGGAAGACGGCGCCCGGTATAAAGGCGTCAATTTGATCTCAAAAAAAAAAAAGCCACCCTGTTAACTGCGCACCGGCACACCGTTATTATGGCTTCTAATACAAGCCTACGGCGCTCTTATGCTACGGCTCTTGTTAACGCGGACTATAAAACGCCAAGAGGCGACCGGAGACCTTGAAATAAAAGGGAAACCGTTACGAGATTTAAAATATTTTCCGACTGAAAGAACTCGCCGCCTATCGACACACAGCATCGTTAGGGAACACGTGCAAAAATGTTATTATCGAAACAACAATTTTTTGCAAATGCAAATTATAGCTTCACGGAGCCGTCGATTTATCAAGAAGTATATTTAAAGATAAAAATAAATTAAATTAAATAAAAAAATTGCAATTAAATTGTAAAAATAATTAAATTAAATTGAAATTGAATTTTAGTTTTTTTTTTTTTTTCTGAAAAACTTTAGCAGGAAATTTGCGTAAAAAAAAATGATAAAAAATGTAATTTAAGTAAATAAAATTGCAAAAATTAATGGTATAAAAACACATTAAATTTTTTATGTAAATTAATTTACATAGTCGTAAAAGTTTTTATTTATTTAAAGTGCACGACGGTTAAGAGCGAAATCCAGAGGGCAGTAGTGAAAGCAATCGATCGCAACAGGGGGCGGGGGGAGGGATGAGCGTTAGTCGCGACGAGAGAAGAGAAAACGTAGCGGGGCATCGGACCGTTGGATATGAATGGAAGCTATAACGTGATAATGATCGCGTTAACGACGGAATGTTCTCGAAAGGAAAGAATAAAAAAAAAAAGAATTATTCAACAATTCGACCGGCGAAACGAAACCGCGAATGAAATGAGCAATGAAAGAGTTGCGTTACATTGTCCGCGAATTATAACGACGGTGTATTATTAGTTTGTTACAATTAAAATACGGCTCCTTTAACACTTTGATGTTTCGCCTGTGTATATAATTGCAGAAGCCAAAGGGATAATTGGATGTTGATGGTAAATGATCCGTAAATATTTTGTGCCGACCCAGTAAGCACGCGGCTAAATTTAACGGCGAAGCAGTCTTTAGCGCTCACCGAATCACATCGCGCGCGTTACTCACTGGGAACGTTTCCAGATCATTATTAATTAATTTTTTTTTTTTTTTTTTTTTCAAGTTCACCCACACATACTAAACGCGATTAAAATTTATTTTTTTATTATCGGAAAACCCTCGATATTTAAATAAATAAATAATATAATAAATTAAAAATAACACATTTTTTTTTATCGAACGTTTTTATGGTACCAAACGAACTTTAAAAAAAAATCCCGAAAAATTAAAACGATGAATAAAAATTTGTCAAAAAAAAACTGTAAACATCGGAAAAAAAAATGACAAATCGATTCGGCAATTCGTCATCCATACCGCGATTGTCGTGGCGCTTGTGTTGCAGCTGAATATAAAGTGACGAATCCAAAGAAAACCCGGTGTCGCGTTGAATCGAAACGACGCTGAAGGCGTGTTGCAGGTACACATCAACGTGACTGCGACTAACACACAGGTAACGTTCCACTTATCTCTGAACGTAGCGCGGAATGTCGGTCCTGCTAACCCAGAATCTCGCACAGTTCTTCAAGACAAATTAAAGAAGCAACGCAGAAAAATAGTTGATAGCAACGCTGGACGAGTGCGACTCGGCGAAAAAAGCTAATTGTACCGATAACTTTTTTTTTAAGATTTTTTTTTTTTTCATAAATAATTTTGCTTCTTCCTACGGACCCTCCGAATGAATAAACAACAAAATTTCTATAAATATCGGGTCAATCGTGTTTAATAAAAAAAAAATAATAATAATAATAATAAATAAAAATACTATAAATGAACAATAATACGAAAAAAAATTAATAAAAAAAAAGAATATTGCTGATTCGATCGTGTAAAAGAGGTTCATCGGGATTGCTTCGCGAATTGAAATCCGCCGAGAAAATGAAAAGTGAAAAGTGATACGGGATTCTCCATAATGTAGCGAAGAGTCTACCCGTAGCCCCGAGTGGCCGCACGAGTAAACGAGAAAAAGTAAATGAAAGAGGACGCCGGATTGCCTCGAGGCAATTGCCCCAGTAACGGGGTGAGGTGAGGCGGTTACAGGGGAAAGATGCCGCGAAGCGGTGAAGCAGAGATATCGTCACGAAAACTACCGCAGCGGCGCGACGTTCTCGTCGGCGCCCCCCCCCCCTCCACCCCGCGACGCTAGGAGGGACACTGGGTCACAGTTAACGGTGCAACGCCCTGACCTCCCTTCCCTCTTGTATTTAACTCGAGAGTCGCGTACCGCATTGACCGAACGGAGTCAGTGGTCCAACTGTCGAGTGTCGAATGCCTCGGGTGACCTGATGCCAACCGCGCGCGGTTCTTATCCGTAACCAGCAGTAAAAGCCTTTATTGCGAAATAGATTGTATCATTTACCGATAATATCGAATTGCGTTCGATTCTGTACGAAGCTCGTTGTTCCGCCATTACGCTTTAATGCTCACGAGTACTCGTAACATGAATAATTTTTTTTTTTTTTTTTTTTTTTTTTTTTTTTTTCGATAACAAATTTATGAATATTACTCCCGCGCAATAAACAGTCCCGATGTTTCTCGCAATTGAAATCAGTTTCCAGAATTATTCGAGTGAATTTATCAACATCGATGAGTAATTGAAGATACGAGTATCTTATACTGCACATTTTTTTAAATGTCTCGTAAAAAAAAAAAATAAATTGCGTAAAATCGACTAATTGTATCGGTTTTTTTTATCTTTAAATTTTTTGTGCGTCGTTTTTATTATTTTCTTTTTTTTTTTTAATTTGTATTACGCGTATTTATGTATGAAATTTAATTATCACCGAAATCAAAAACCAAATTTTTTATTGTTATAAAAATATTATCGAAAAATCAAATAAACAAATTATTTAAAAATATTCGGGTGCATTGAATTTCGAGTAATTTTTTTTAGAAGTGCGACTTTCATCTTCGGAGTTCGTTGATTTATACAATAATAAAATTCAATCGAAATTATTTTCACGACGAACAATTTCGACGTCTATTTATTTGAAATTTAAAAACTTCGAATACCGCTATATTAATATTAATTTCAGCATTTTTTTGTTTTAACATTGATAATTAAGTATCCGAGCGGCAACGAGATTTGGATCTCCCGTCTCATGCAAACAAATTGACAATTAACTGTAGGTGACGCGTATGGCAACGGTTTTGAGAGTCTCATTTGATGTGGAGCTTCGCGAGGTTCAAGTGGGTGTAATTAGACGCGTCTCCATCCATCTCGTCGTTCGAGACACGAGAGAAGTCTCTCGGGGTCTCTGTCGAGAGAGAGTTTACGTACAGAGCTCGTTGAAGCGCAACAGAAAGCAGACGCGTGGAGGATGGCGTACGAGAGAAAAAAAACGAACGAAGGGAAGAGAGAGAGAGATAGAGAGAGAAGGAAAGAACGAAGAAAAGAGTTTAAGACGACCGCGCGGCGTCACCGTTCGTAACGCGGATGGATAAGCGCGTAGGAGTTTCGTCGCTCGACAAACGAGAGAATGGTGGGGGGGAAGAGACGAGGGATGATGCCAGACGAGAGGATAAAAAAGAAACGCGAAAGATAATGCAACGACGAAGGAGAAAGGCAGAGAAACGAAGTGAGAGCGATCGCGAGGTTCGCGGTGACCGACAGTCCGCAGACACTGAAGTCAATTGCATTTAAACTTCAAATAGCGATCCGTGTGGTTCAACGATCAACTGTGCGATTAAAGAGGGTTGCAGCATTGAATTCAATATTCACGATATTCGTTACGCGGCGAAATGTGTGTCTCACGTTTGTACGAAATTCCAAAGGAAGATAAACGACAATGAGTTGTGTGCCCCCGGCGAATGGAATGCGACGAATGCTGGTAAACGGATGACGTGGGGGTCGGAAAGTTCGGGTGACCGACAGATGCGAGAAAATTCGAAAAGGCGCGCGCGCGCCTTGTGTTGTGTATAGGTATTCGTTCGTACAAAAAGAAAATTATCGGATAGCGCACCGGATGTTGAAAAGAAATCTTTACGAAATCGTTCTCTCGCTTTGTACAGTTGTGTTGCTTTTGCTTCTATTGTGTGTCTTTTTGGAGTCGTCAATAGACAGTTGGGAAAGCAACTTCTTGGAATTTATGAATACGACGAACGAACAACAGGATGCGGACTATTCGGTCGTTTAAAACTCAATCGATTAATCGAAATTTTCATTTTTTTTTCGTAATTTTTTTACTTGTTATCGACAGATCGTAAAAAAAAATTGATTTTTTTTTTTTCTCCGAACGACTTGTTTGTATCCACAAATTTTAGATACTCGAAAAATTTCGATTTTTTTTGGATTTTTGAATCGTAGGATTGAAAAAAATCGTTTTTTTTTTGTCGAATCAAAAAAAAATTCCGAAGGATTTACTTTCGCTGAAAAATTAATTTCATCCACGTTTTTTCATTTCCTGCATTATCCGCCGAGTAGATACGACCTTTTTCCCTTTATTTGCTTGGGATATATATATACGCGAGAAAAAAAAACGAAAAGATGCCTTTGACAATAGAATTATCCTTCCCTCGAAATTCGATCGATCAAACCTATCTGACCGTAATTTTCCGCTCATCTGTATATATGTTACCTTTTCTTTTTTTTTTTTTTTTCTTAATGCACAGAAGAAAACAGATTTGTAACTGAAAGCAACGCTATTCGAGGGGAGAGGAAGTCGTGACCCACTGCACGGTGTTCCTGTATCGGTTTAAAGTCTCCCTAATTCCTCCGCGAAGACAATGCGGATACCCGCAACTTCCGAAGAATTCGCACGCGGAGTTCCAAGGGGAAAACCTTACGAATGGAAAGAGGCCGAGAAAAAAAAAAAACGAGATGAAGGGGAATAGGTGTTTTGACACTTCACGGCTAATTCGATTCCGGCTTTTCCACGAGCGGAGGGTTCCGCTTCCCCGGACATGAGAAACCGGATTTTTCTTTTGAATCACCTGGTCTCTCGTAGGGACGAAGAGGAAGAAAATGACTCGATACCTGATGTCGCTGCTTCGGACGCAACTGTCCCAAGGGGAAGCCATTTAAATTTCTCAAAAAATCTGTATCTTCCTCTCGATTCTGTTCGCACGTATTCTACAAAGGGATTTTATTGAGCGGTTTGCCGTAAATCCTCCATATTTCCAAACAATTCGACTTTTCGACAATTTTTTTTTTTTTTTTATTAAAAACGCGTATTTTTTATCGCAACCCTTAAAATCGCTATTAATATTGAAAACCTTTTTTTTTTTTTTTTTTTTCGATCTTTCAATAAAATAGACAAAGATTCTGCGACATCTATGAATTCGCTGGAAGTCAACGAAAAATCGAAGTTATAAATCAAATCTCGCAGACTTTGTGACAAAAGTCTGCGTCTCGTGTACCATTGGTTTCGGAATTTACGACTATTCGTTAAAATTTTATAGTATAGTTCAGTGTATACCTGTCGATTCAATTTTTCGATCGTTTTTCCCTGAACCCCTGAGAAATTATCAAAGGGGGACTTTTGAAAGCCTCCTGGGAGTTCTCGCGCGACTCTCGCGGCCCCCCGTGCGTTCCTCGGTTTTTACCTATTCCTCAGTATTTCAACGTAGTATCCTACTGTTTTATTCAGACTAAGCATTCGACGACTTTTACGCTGGAGCCCTTTTTCTTCTCTTCAATTCTTCGCTTTTATTTCATATTTTATTTCTTTTTTTTTTTTTCTCTTCGCGTTGAGAGTACTTTTACGCAACCCGAGTGCCTTCGATGCCCCGTCGTGCCACCGTTCGTGACTCTAAGAATTACAGCGAAAAGGGTCTCGTCGTTTTTTTTTTTTTCTTTATCTTTGTCCGTAAGAGCGATTGAAAAAAGTCGGATATGTGAGAAGAGAGACTTGTGGGGTCCTATAGGAACTCGAGTACTGCCCTCAAGTGACTCTTTTCACGCACGAGATTACGCTGAATAAAAAAAAAAAAATGCTCGCAGTTGACGAAAGAGTTTTACCGATGATTTATCGCTCGATGCATTTTAATCGACGAATAATATGATTTTTCGCTTTTTAAATTTATTTTTATTTTATTATTGTTATTAAATTTTTTTTTTTTTTTTTTTTTTTTTTTTCGATCGAATTTTAAGTGATGATTTTTTTTTAGGTTATTTGCCATTCTTTCTCGCGGGCGGCAATAAAAAAATTCCTCGGACTATTGACTGTTGCGTAGTGGCTGATTGTCTTAATACAATCGTTCCTAATTCGATGCTGGTATCTATCTCACTTCTCGTTCCCATTGATAGAAAAAAGGCCGCAGTTTGAATTGATATTCGAGTTTCGCCGACGCATTCCAATCTTGTCGATGTCGAATAATTATTTGCGGGGGCAATTGATGCTACGCGAGCGAAAAACGATAATAGAGTCACGTGACGAATCACAATGGTTTGGGAATTCTTTAACGATGTCGGGAGAGCATATTTTTTTTTTGTTTTTTTTTTTCATCGTAAAATCGAGTTTTCGAAAAAAAAAAAAATTAATTTTAAATTTTAATTTTTCTAATCGTAAAATCGAGTTTTCGAAAAAAAAAAAAATTTAATTTTTAATTTTCATGTTTTTCGCGTCGAACACAAATGAATCGGCAATTGAAAAAATTGTTTATCGCTTTGAAATTTTTTTAAAGAGGAAAAAAATTTCGAACGATTCGAAAAGACGATTCTGAACGAAATATACCATACATCGTCCTGACGTCTGACGGGGGGATACGAGTGTACGAAAGACAAATTTGACCTCCAATGTGACTATCGCTAGTGACGTTGATTGTCAAATATTGCGAGGACGTTCGCCGTTCGCGGGTTCGCAATCAATGAATCAGTCACTTGTTATCGTTGCCGTATCGGTTTCTTAGACTCCCGCTGTTCTATTATTTACATCGCTATTATTCCGGTACCGTCATTTATCATCGAACTTATCAACGATAATCTTGAAAATTTTCATTTAATATTTCCGAGAATCGAAATTACACTATTGGTAAAAGTCTCGAAATGACTAATATTCTAGTCGATCGATCGTCGACTATATTTCATTTTTATACATAAAATTGAAACAAGAAAAGTTAATCAAATAAACAAATATATAAATAAATTTAAAAAAATAAAAATAAGTATTATAACAATAATAATCAATAATTTTTTTTACGATTGTCATAACAATAACAACAATAAAATATTGAAACAAAATTATTATTATTATATTCATTTTTTAATTCGTTATATATAGTAAATATTTTGAATCAACAATTGATAAAAAAAAAAAATTATTTCGCGAAAATCACGTCGCGAGTATCGTACGGGACGCGCGATGTCTGATAGCGATTTACAAGATTATGATTTTTCAGTGCCAAGCAATCTGAAAATAAGATTACGCTATCCGATAAATGTTTGACGACGAAACGGCATTGCGACTGGGAAGTGAGGACACCGGAGAGTTGCAGGTGAGTGTTCCTTCCCCCTTCCGTTGCCCCTTCTTCGATGTTTTGCTGTTTTATTTCGTCTTTCCTTCTCCTTCGCCTGGGTTACCGGTGCCGCGGCAACGAGCGTTAAACCACGTATAAGACTATCCCGTTACCAAACCTCTCTCGCGGCGTTACCCTAGATACCGGATTACGAGTGTTATTTTTTAATCGTTTTTACGAAACGGTGCCAGAAACGAGCGCGGAAAATGTTCTGTCAAACGTTTGCACTACATACACTGTTGGGACGCCGTATACATTAAATATCTCGTCCCAGCGCCGGGTACGCGTGGTACATATTAAATCGCGTCAACGTGAAAAAAACGACTCGCGTATACAATGAGTTTTTCGTTTTTATAAAAAAAAAAAAAAAATTCGATGCAAAAAAAATTATTACAAAAATATTAATAATCTCGAAGTAAAAAACGAAAAATGATAATTCGATTTATCAAATTTTTGGCATTGCTTATCGTTCTCATCGTGTTAAAATGGGAAAAAAAACGCATTCGAAACATCGGGTGTCCATCGTACGTTTTTTTTTTTTTGCGACAAATGTATTGAATATATTGTACAAATGTTTTTGCAAATATCTAAAATAATCTTCGTCTGGGAAAGATTTACGTATTTGCGAGATAAAGACGAACGAACGGACGGAGGTAAATACTCCCGCGGGTACGTACGATCGAACGATTAATCAATGTATTTTGTCTTTTTTTTTATCGTTCGTTTTAATCTCACAATTGTGACAGTTGTGCACACAATATTACTTTTAACCTCGAAATTCGCACTTTACGCACTATACGCGCTGCACACCTCCCCCCCCCCCCCCCTCCGCTTCGCTTGACGGGTTTTACGTTACTGTCATTCGCATTTATTTTCTTTTTTCTTCGTCAATCGGAAACACGAATATCCGGGGGGATGTCAGGAGCAAAAATTAACGGTCGACTCTCGCATCGATTATCGGAGACGATGTCGCGGCGGGAGTTTTTACATCGCGAATGTTGTAACAACTCTAACTGAATGAATCATAACAAGGATAACGAGACACTTCGACTGTGTACAGCGTCTCTATATGTGTGCGTATGCGCCTTGAGAAAAGGCACTGAATGTCAGTTTACATTTCCAATGTAATCAGTCCCTCCACCCCCCCCCCTCCCGCCCCCTGTCGCCATTGGTGGTTTGTCCTTGTAATGTATCTTTCTCTTTTCTCAAGTAGCATGTCAACGATCTGTACTTTTCGTCCTCTCTTTGTAATTCGATTCGGAACTATTAATTGCAAACTTCGATCGGCGGTCGAAAAATCGTATTTAAAAAAAAAAAAAAAAAAAAAAAAAAAAATTAACAATACTTCGTTGCGCGCGCGTAATTTTGAAAAATGTGAAATTTTAATAAGAGAAAAGAAAATATATGGAAATTTAATCGATATTCGTGTGTATAAACATGAAATAGAGTGTGGAATCCGTCCCATTGTGACAGCTTTGCTCCGAACATTCTATTGTACACTTTGATGACATTTACTCGTATAAAAACCACGTATACAGATGTATAATCTGTATACATCGACATTACAACTGTTTCTAAGCAGCAAAAACATCGCGATGTATTCGTGGAAATGAAAAAAAAAAAAGGTAAATGAAATTTTCGAATGATTTTCGAAAATTATCGACGTGAGAAAGTAAAAATGCGTATTAACGCAACTTACCGCGTATCTTAGTCTCCTGTGGATCTATAGGTGGTACACGTGGGTCACTGTGCTGTCCGGGTTTTTTCAGCAGAACGCCCACCACCTGCGGCGGTGCCATCATCATCCTCACGAATCCTCTTATCCGTTCGCCGTTCATATATCCCAATCAAGAAAAGAAAAAAAAAAAAAAAAAAAAAAAAAAAACACTTCCTTTCTTTTCACTCCCGAGAAAAAATCATCGTTTCACCATCGACACTCGAAGATTCACTGATTATCGGAGAAAAACCAATATGGCGGATTCGCAAGTTTTCCCGCGAACACAATCACTATATATCGAAGAATCACTTTTTCCATGTGTGTTTATTGTAACCATCGGAAAAAAGATACGTATTTCAAGGTTCTCGGTATCCCCGAGAAATTTCGTCAAAAGTCGAATCCCCCGCCCTTCCGTTTGCTTTTACAACGATCCTAGCGCGTGTTTGTTTTTAGGATCGTGGCTACCGTGTACACATCGATACCTCTCCCAGAGCCGCGATGTACGGGCGAAGAGCAAAACGCGTATCCCGCTGAGCGCCAGCCGGCGACTTCCGGGAATTTCTTTCGATGAATTTAAGTAACCAACTAGTAGCGAGTCGACACAGAGGCTTATTCCTCCTTTGTTATTCCACGCTGCCCTTCATACGTCAAGAAACGTTCGTCGACTATCGTCAATCCGTGAAAGCCGAGTCGTCGATCTTTATCATCCGTTTCTGCACCTTTACATTCCATCGATTGTCGTCCGTAATCTCCGGCACGTTATTTATCTCAAGATCGTTAATAATTGCCAAAAGTTTTCGTTTAATTCAATTTATTCCGGTGGTCGACTTAATGTTTATTTTTTTTATTAATTTTTTTAAAGAATTAAAGACTTCCGTTCGATTGTCGAGACGTTAGACAATTTCGTCATTGACCCCGAGTTACGAGGCATCTACTCGTGTAACGAAACTATGCGAGCGTCGCAATTGCACACCTTCTCCGGTTACACTCGATGTTTTATACAACCAATGCGGCGGCAAAGACGAAGGAATCAACGTGCAAAAAAACAAAAAGTCCTCCTTCAGTCGTAGTCCCGAAGATTTATGCATACAATTTTATCAAACACACTCGATGGGTTTTTTTAAATGCGAAATTCGAATTCCTTTTTTTTTATCGATTTTCAATGTACACGTTTCTCGTTTAATGTTGTTGTTTTTTTTATCTTTAATATGATTTATTTGCTCGCGTTAATTACATGTCTTTTTTTTAAATGGCTTAGAATAAACGACGCGCATCACGCGTGCTACTCGTTGCGCACCCGGCGTAGGACTGAGGCGTTAGAGATTGTATTCGCGGTTCGGGTGCGCGCGCGCGCGCGCTCCGTCTGTTTGCGGCGGGGTGGAGGGGGAATCGTTTCTTCCTGCTCTGTCTCCCTCCCAACCCCACCTCGGCGCACCGAGACCCATTGCCTTCGTGTCCGCACTCTCGCGTCTCGCTCGTACTCTCAAAACTCTTCGCTTGCGAGTTCCTTTCGTTCCGTTGCACTCGTACTGGTTTGCATAGGAGATGTGTACCGCCTGTCTCTCGCGTATGTATAATATATACATAGAAAATAATCCCAGACAGTAAAGAAACAAAGTGCACGATGTTACCGATCCTGAATGGGGAAGCTCCCCATGAATATTCATTCGTGATTTAGACTCGTTTTTCACGTCTTAATAGAACGCTATTCATCTCGCGCGGTTTCTTTTTTTTCGACGCGTTATTATTTACGATGTTTTTTTTTTAACGATGAATTTCAAAATTGTTCGAAAGTTCGTATTCTTCATTCTTTATTGTTTACAATTTGTAATTAACGATAAATAACCCATTGACAGTTAGTAATGCGAAATAAAAAACAAACAAAAAATGTTTACGAAATTTTTTAAAAATCTTCGTACGACGAATCATAATGACCGAACGAATGAAAAGTGTGCCTAACGCGAGAATGCAAATGCCGCGCGCGGTCGAAGGGATGAAAGAAAAAAATGAACGGAATCGATAGTGTAGCACACGGGGATTCGATACACGCAGGCAGTTTTGCCGTGACTGTTGCTCATTGCGAGCAGAGGAGCGAAGAGGGCAAGGCATGCAAGTACGTCACGAAGTTCCAAGCACGAGTGAATAAGCGAGCGAACAAGCTTCGCTCTAAACATCGGCCAACTTTTACTTTCACTCTTGAGGAAACGCACGCTCCGCGCTCCGCTACGCCAGGCTAACTTTATGGATCAATTATAACGGTGGGAGATAATTAACCATTTCAAAATAATACCGAGGACCCCGAGAAAAATGTAATCCGTCGCACACGCACGCTCCGTATATCTCATTAAGTACTGTTGGCTGTTTTGGGAAGAGATCGAAACTAACCTTACATAATTATTTCGATTCTCCCCTCCAAGATATTTCACGCGATTTAATGATTGTTGGCGATCATCACGATAAAAAAATGTATTAATGAAATAAATAAATAAATAAATTATTATTATTATTATTTATATAATAAAGTCCATTTTTTAACAAAATGGCGTTACCGCGAAAGGTTTTCGCTATTTTTTTGTTAAAAATCCGAAAATAAAAGATTTCTAAAAATGTTCGAAGATTCTAATGGCCCGCGCCCCGTTTCCACGAAATGAGCGAACTGTACAAATCGGGAAGGAATTTTTATGTGTCTGGGGAGCGCGAAGAAGGGAAATTCATAAATCGGCGAATCCTTCAACCTCTTTTGCCTCTCTCTCTCTCTCTCTCTCTTTCTCTCTTCCTTCGTTTTGCGCCGAGTCTCCGGTCTGCAATCCAATGTGCATCGTTTCAATGAGCAACGATTCCAAATTTAGAATCCATGCTCCCGGTTCATCCAGAGGCTGAAGCTCGGCGCGCGACGTTTCGCCTTCTCGGGCGATTGTTAAGTCGCGCTTGTGACCTGACCCCGTCGAGTAATTTTAAAAATACGAAACTTTTTTTTTTCTTTTTTTTTTTAATTCACGTTTTCTCAAGCAATTTTTTTTATTATTCATAAAATCGAAAAATAATGTATATAAATTCAAATTTTTAGAGGGAATTTAAAAGAACGAAAAGAGAAAAAATTTTAATATTTGAAAAAAGAATAAATTGTTTTGTATCCATACATTTTTAACGTTTTGCGAAAATTCTACATTATCAACGTGGGATAAGTTAACTCGGTGGATAAACTGGAAAGTCGGTACGAAAAAGCTTCAGTGAAATTCTACCAGAGAGCGAAATAGTATCGTACATCGGGTAAAAATTTAATGACTGTAATACCACGGTAAGGAAAGGGCCGCCGT
This sequence comes from Buathra laborator, assembly GCA_934046635.1. Lineage (NCBI taxonomy): Eukaryota > Metazoa > Arthropoda > Insecta > Hymenoptera > Ichneumonidae > Buathra > Buathra laborator. The sequence goes on from OW203897.1 coordinate 17,660,963, forward strand.
GGCGCTCGACTTGCACAGTAGAAAAGGACTCGAGAAGGTCAGACTGCGGTGGAGATTACCAGGAAAAAATTGTTCTACTCAGAAATTTATGAAAAAATTCGTGCGATCGAAATTCTCGCGGTCGATAAATAGCCAAAGGAGAAAATGTCGATTCGCCAGGTAACTATTGTGTTTTCTTCGACGTCCGCCGTGAGACCGACAAAGATATATCTTATCATCGAATCAATAATCGAACGGTTACGAAATGATTGATAAAAACAAAATTCAACTCTGTACTATGAATTCGCATAAATGATTTCGTTTATAAACTATTTTCTAGCAGATGGTAAATTTGGAGTTTTCATTATTAAATTAAAATCAAAATATTGATCGTATTTCATTAATAAATTCATCTGAAAAATTAAATTATAAAATTATTATTATTATTACTATCATTGTTTTTGCTATTATTATTATTATTATTATTATTATTTGATAAATCGATTAAACGCGATACATTTTTTAACCTTCGAACAAAAATCGAAAAAAAAATTTTAAATAAAAAAATTTTTAAATACGGAGATAGTTTTTGGTAATCGAAGTAATAATAACAATTCTAGAAAAAAATTATACTTATAAGGGAATTCCAATTTGTATTATATTTATATTAAAAAAAATCCGAAACAGCATATATGTATACAAATAAAGTGAATCGTGGCGAAACGTTATCCCGAAAAGATACTGAATTACGACAGTGATTCCGGGTACCAGAAAGGCTGGGGGACTGGGGCACCCGGAGGGTCGCTATGATACTCAATTGGTCTGGCCAGCCGACTGGCGCACTGCGGCTTCTATCCACTCTTCTTCCCTCTACGTGAGATGAAAAGGAGAACGCGGTGCGGAAAATCGAGGTGATGTACCCTTTGGCAAACGTTAACCCACAGCTACGCACTTCGCGTGTTTTTTTTTTTTCGAAAACTTTCGTTTTTTGCAACGAATAAACGTTCTAAACAAAAAAGAAATCTCGTCTTCGAAGTTTATTGTCGCAAACATGTCGTCAATGAATTCTTGCTAATCGGCAAAACTATTTAACTTCGAACGTAAAAAATAAACGTAAAATCTTTCGCTGTAAATGACACAAAAACATAACCTAGAAATTCGTTAAAATAAATTAATAAAAACAGAGAAAATTTTTTATCGGTTACAAATAATTTTTTTCATTTCTTTCTGTACAATAAATTGATGAATATTGGTACATTTGTCAAACGCCTATCGCGGTAATTGAAATGAGCAATATTCTCGTACCGTTGACGGGGGCAGAGAGTCATCGAGGAGTTTTTGTTCGATAAACATTTTTTCGAAAAGGTCGAGGTCCGATAGGTTTTCAATGCTTTTCAGCATATAGTTTAAAACCCGTTGAGTTTTTGAAGGCTCTCGATTACCTTTCACCTTTGGGGGTTCGAGTGCGCGGGGGTGGATATGATTTTCCATGTGGACGTGACGGCGGGCGATGATGAGAGAAAAAAAAAATTAGCGCGCAACGCAAAGTTCTTCGCTGCCGCGTGTTTCGTTGAAATTACGCAAAAATTCAATTCCCGAAACTTGATTTCCAAAGGTCGTTCTTTTTGTCTATAAACCTAACCAAAAAATATTTTCCGCAATTTCGTCTCATGAAAGACGAACATTATTTTTTTTTTATAAATAATAATAATAATAATGTTTTTTTGTTCATTGAAAAACACTTTCGACACTTTGTCGTTTAGCAATTAACGAACTCTTATTTTTCGTATCGATAGGCGATGATCGATCGCGACGATATATCGAAGAACACTTTGCGTAATATCCGATAAAATTTCGTGTTCAGCATCCGAAAATCGGAATTTTGGTCGCGTTCTTGTCGCGGGGGTTGCGATGGGGAGGGAAAAAAGGAGCGATGAAAAAAAAAAAGTTTAGTTCGTGACTTTCCCTGCAGCGAGCTTAGCGACACCCAAGATGTGTGACAAGGACCATCATCCGTTCCAAACTCGCTATCCACTCGACTTTTCCTCACTCTCTCCCTCCATTCAACTTTCGCGTCGCCTACCAACTATTCGAGACTTTAGAGACTTAGAAACGAGTCACCCAGTACCCACTCGACACACATACTTTAAAGTACATGGCACCCCCAACCATTCCTCCCGATGCTCCCGTCCCCTCCCGCTATCCAAGTCTTATATATAACCCGTTAAAACATTCACCGTTCCACTATGAGGGCCAACGATTATTTTTTTGACTACGCGAGCGCGAATTTCATTTCGTTGAGCTTCGCAAACCTTTTATTTTGCTCCGAATAAGAAAAAAAAAAAAAATTACCGGCAAGGGGCGGCGTTAACTCGTTTAACCCTTTGGCTCTCGCATTCGAGTTATTTTTGGAGTTCGTGCAGCTTTTACGGGTTCGTAAAAATATGCTATATTAAAAAAAAAAAGGCAATTTAAATTCGCTTTTTTTTTTTGTTGATTCAATGTAATCATCGATATGACACAGCGAAATTACAAGAATAATTATGTATTTATAGACGTTTTGGAAAATAAAAATTACATTCTTGTCGTATGAAAAAATGAAATTCTTAAATGAACTTAAATTAATTCAATTACATTTTTTTACAGACGATTTGAAGAAATAATTAAATATTTGATATTAATTTGTTTTTTTTTTTAAATGTTAATAAACGTACGAAAAAAGCTCGAGGGCAGTAATTATGATTTTAAGCGATTTTTTTCGCCGTACCATTTCCTTATTCGCTACATTTTTTTCCTATACTTTTATTCCAATTGAATATTAAAATTTCTACAAATAGCGTCATTGCGAAGGAAAGAAAAGGATTTTTTCTTAAATTATCTACTTTCTTGAAAGATTTCATTCGACATACGAAATCTAATAATGGAGCGCCAGTTGCTCATCGGCGAGCTGCAAGGACGACGAGACGAGATTCGCTCCAAACCTCCCCCTCCCCCTTCCACTCCTTCGTTATCTCCGTTGCATCCGTTAATCTCATCACACGATTCCGACAAAGTTATTCTCGCAATTTTTCATTTCACGAGTTCACAAAACCGAAATAAAAAAAAAATTAAAGTCACCAAAAATCAAAAAAATTGACAAAAAAAAATGTACACAGATTTATATTTCTTTATTTTACATCTTACATAATATTCATTGCGAATCCGATTTCTTTTCTGTTATACAATAATAAAAAAAAAACATATTGATATATCGAAAAAATAAATAGTTTTCAACTATCTTCGGAATTCGTCTGGAAACATCTACGCTTCCGTGTTCCCCACATTTTCCTGCTGCATCCAAGTTTTTTTTTTTTTTTTATATCCCCACTACGAACGAACGACGAGGAGACGGAGCAGCGCGCGCTATCACCGCATATCGAACGCCCCCTTCCCCTCCCCCACCCACCCACCCGCACAGTGACGTCATTGAACCCGCGACGATGACGTCACTTGGCAAGGGGCTCACTACTCGGGGAAAATCGACGGGGCTAAAGAAGCGTGAGGAATCGCATTCCGATATGAATCTCTCTTCCCCCACCCACCGAGGCGAGATACAATGAAATTGAAATGCGATTTCATTTACGATTTCATACAAACGAAACCAATAGTTCGCGATTTAATATACAATTTTTCTTTTTTGTCTCACCATTCCATTGCTGCATTGTTTTTTCAAATTTATTGTCGCGAAGAATTAATTATTATTCCCGAAAACAGAGGTTAGGTTTTTATTTATTCTTATTATTCATTTTTTTTTATCAAACGGTCGCGAAGTTAATTTTCTATAAATCGACATTCCGCAACTCACTTACACCGAGACATTTTTTACTTTTTTTTTTTACATCCCCTCGAATCGTGATATACGGCACGATATTAAACTCGGAAGAAATCCCCTGGCAACGTTCGGAGAGTCTATGGAAAAAAAGGAGCAGAGGGGGAAGGGGGAGGGGGAAGTAAAAAGTCGACGATTTGGCGCGTGCCTGATGGCTGCTTCAGGTATAATAGGCCGGCCGTAACGACGACTATAACCTACAACAATAGACGTTGGAGCTTTTGTCCAGCGTAGCCGCTTTCGTAGAAAAGCCTCGATGTCGACGTCATCGACTGCGCGATCACGGAGCGACTTGCGCATTGGAGGCCGCCGTTTAGGGACAAGAGTTTCGGGGGCGACGGTGGCGAATCGAGATGTCAGTCGCTGAGGGATAGGTGCAACGTTCGAGGTATCTGCACGTGGAGAAGGGGGGCGGGGGGGAGAGGGGGTGGAGATTCATTACAATCTATTACAATGCACGTACTCGCGGGTGAACCAGATACCGCAATCGCAATTTTCGTTCGAACGAATTGCACAAAAAAATAGTATTTAATGATTTTTGAAATGTATTATTTATTAAATAAATTTGGAAATTCGAAAAATGTATTGTCTAATTATGAGAAATTACGCTTGAAGCCTATAATAATTATCGTAATATTAAATAAATTAGTTACGTAATAATTTCGTAGATTTTTATTAAAATTTTCGATTGACAGTAGGGAATTACGAAAAAAAAAAAAATGGAGGTCGAATTATCAGAAAATACACATTTAATGTATTTTGCTGTTGAAAGATAAATACATTAGTACCCCGACCACTGTTAGCTCCAACGTGCTGAAGTTGTCGAGCATTCAATTAATTTTTAAATATAATAAAATCATTATTCATTATGATTATCATTATTTTTCGCTTATTATTTACGTTTGATATTTGTTTTTTTTATTATCAATTATGATTATTTTAATTTTTTTATCGTCATGAATGATTAATTTTTTTTTCGCCATTTTCGAAACAATGCGATTGATGTACCGAAAGAATCGTTTGCGACGCACCGACAGTAAAACTCGTCCACTACTTATCGCCCACCGATGAATGAACAAAATGTTTCTATTTTTTTTTTCAACTACGCTACGTCATCGTGTGGCGTGATACTCGCAATATTAATGTCGATTTCGTACGAATAAAAAATAAAAAAAAACGTAATGTGTTTTCCACATTTATTCGTACCAAGAATTTTCCGAAAGCGTCATCGAAGCGAAAAGGTTGTCATCGGGTGACACATAGTTCACCCGTGACGCGGCCTTTATTTTTTTAACCCGCCGCGTCAAAGTGGCTCTGTGAATGTCTGAAGGGGAGGATTGCGAAAATCTCGCTAGGATTTCGCAAACGTCTTGTTGAGCTTTGACGGGGGGAAAACGAGCGAAGTAATATTCCACACGGATAGAAGGGGGCGCGTGCGGCGCGGATAATGTAGATTTCGCGTACTGGAACAGTGTCGCGTGTCTCTACGAACTTAATAACTCGAGAGATTTTAATAATTCTTCCATATTCATTTCATTCCGCTTAACATATAAAAATAAATAAAACAAAGAAACAACAAGGGATTTATAAAAAAAAAAAAATCGTTTCATAATTCGATGTATTTGACATTTCTATCGTTCGATTCATCAAATTTTTTTATAAATCCAACTTTTTAATAGACTCCAAATCTTTTAATATAAAAAGATTTAAATATACGCAAAAAAGAAAACTCCGGGGAAATAATTTGATTTTTGACTTATTTATCGCGATGCTGCGAGGTTAGGATTATAAATTAATGTTACACGCAAACTCTCGGATCTTCATCGTCACTGTATCCGCGAGAAGTAATTCTATTTTTAGATTTACGCGACCCACAGTGTTCCCCATAAGGTTACCCTATGCTTCTCAATGACGTTACACCCTGAAGGGACACGAGTATTAAAGTAAATAGCAGGCGCGCTTACTATCGGTGCTGCGGTACGCTTAGCTGATAAGCCGAAGTGTCACATAGTTCGCAGATGGGCACTGAGAGGCTCTTTCTAAAACGCTATAGTGGCAAAAGCACTACCGAGGCAAGTCCCTCGGAGAGCATTGATCTGACGTTCACGAACGCGGGAGGGTTGTGACGTCACCCCGCCTTTCAACGCACAGGTGGCCGAAGCCGATGTGCCCCCGTTATGACGTTGTTGATGCGGTGCAACCGCTTGCGGCCACCGAAGCGCACCAACTTTTATCCCGATCCAGTTCCGGTATCCGTGAAAAATTGTTTTTTACCCTTCGCGCCTTTGGGCTCAAAATTCCAGAAAAAAAAAAAAGAAAAAAAAATCTGACAAGGAATTGTACGATATGAGATTTTCGGAGTGAATTTTTATTCTTTCATCGCAAATTTTATTGCAATCTGAAGAATTTCCGAAAAATACGACAGTAAAAATGAAAAAAAAAAAAAAAATCATAATAAATTGTCATATCGTAATATTTTAGACAATATTAAAAATAATTCATATAATATTGTAATAAATTTCCATTTATTAATTTTTCGTATTATTGTTATAAATATAATTCTTAATTTATCAAATTTTCGCAAATTTGCTGACGTCATTCTCGTCTTAATGAAAAAAAAAACAGATGTGACATCGTATACAGCGTTCGCGGTGTCGAAGTTAGTTCGATGCGCATACTTACGAAAAAAAGCTCTTGGTTCGCTTATAAGTCAGCTTGGCGGGTTGTTCGAGGTAAGACAGGCAGCGCGAACTGCGCGAAAACTACTTACCCAGCCTCCTCGCGATGTCATAATTTTCCGCTATATATCGAACATCGCTAAATATCTATAGATCATCGGTAAAATGGAAAAAAAAACATCGTCTTCCTCGCCAATCATTTTTTTTTTTTTTTTTTTCATCAAAATACTCGGGGATTATTCTTTATTTATTATTTTTTTACAAAAATAATCGAAGATTAATTATTACAATAATTTTTCTCGTCTCGAAATATTCCGAAGATATGTCCGAAATATCGTTCGATATTTCAACAAACGCGAACAATTGTCAAGGCTGCATGTATCGCTCGCGTTCCGTCGAAGATAAAAAAAGTAGAAGAACAAAAAAGAACAAAGGGTTGTTCTTTTCAATGGGTAACGTCGGTTACCTATATACATATATACCTTTTCTATCCATCCGCCCCTTCATTTTCCGTATGTCCCATCGCCCCTTTGATTTTAGTCGTAAAATGTAGATGAACGCGAGACTCCCCGCAATCAGCAGTGGAAAAGTATCGCTACGGAGCTCTTCTCTCTCTCTCTCTCCCAGGAGCGCCAACCGTTATCCGAAGGAGTAGGATGGCCCGAGAGGTCCGTTTGTAATAGTAGTGGTGTACCGGTGAAGCAGTGGTTGTTGGTAGTGCTGCCGCTTCTGTTATCGCACCCGTGTTCAACCTCGGCACAGGGTTTACTTCTATCCTTGTCACTTTATCGATCTTCGCCCACCTCTACCAGGAGATTGCAGCAGCAGCAGCAGCGGCAGCGGCACCAGCAACAGCAGCAAGCAGCGGCGGCAGCCTGTCCTGGACTGGCGCGCTTATGCCGGTGCCGAGCTTCCAGCAGTGGCTGCCCGGCCACCATGCCGGCATAACTGCTTCGATCCGCGCTCGTTGTGAACACACACGACGCAACGCCAATCCCTGCGTTTCTCATTCAATCTAACAACCTTCGGCTATCTCGTCTAACGTTCATTTCTTTCTGCTTTTTTTTCATTTTCTTTTATCTTTCCGTTTTTTTTTCACTTCCTTTGTAACGCTATATGGATCATTGTTTTTCTTCTATTGTTACGATCGTCTTTGGGATTTCCCGATAGAGGGCCTGCGACACGGCTAAGAAAAAAAAGAAAAGAGAAAAGAGGGCGAGGGAGGAGGCCCGCGGAGAGCCCTAGCGGTATACTGCAAGGGAAAACGGAATTTTCCGAGGATAGCCGTTGACTGCCGAATAGAGGTTGGCAGCGGCCTAACACGCGCCTTCGTAGACGCGAGAGAAACCCAGGGTTGCACGTTGGCCGTTGCTCGCTTTGCCATCCAATCGTCGTGTCGCGTTCGCGGCGTATAGTTCGCAACCGGCAATGTTCCTCCGGTGAGACCGCTCGTATCGCGCTTTTGAGGCTCGGTCGAGTTTTTTTTTCTTTTTTTTTTTGGTTATCTTTTTTTTTTTCGTCGTTCGAGTACCTCCGTCGATCTCGCGGTGAATCGTCGAAGTGGGGATAATGTGGTTTATTAACTGTTAAAAACAAATTTCGTGCGTATGACAAGTACGCGAGAGACGAGCAGCCGACCTCGGAACGTCTATTCGACACGGGTTTTATCGGGGGTTCGACCGAAACTTCGATCTACGATTTTTTTTAGTGATCGACGGAAGTGTTACATACAGTGAGTTTTTCATTCAATTTCTTCTCGACTTTGCACGATTTTTAGGTTATTTAGATCGCGGAACGAGTAGCGTTGTTTTTTTTTTTTCATTAGACGCTATTTTTTTCACATTAAAAACAGTAGAAACGTTTTATTTTCGATAAAATACTTAACGAGTACCCGTGTCATTCGGTAACACCGAAAAAAAAGATTTTTTTTTAACGATTGTTTAGTGATATCAAAAAGAATGCAATTTGATTTTATTTGCGTTATGAAAGTCAAATCGTGAACAAACAATTCCATAAATAAACTCTTATCGACGGGAGTGTTGCAACGTTACTGAACAAATAACGGATACACGAATAAAGATATAAATGGATGCGGAATGCACTGAAAGTTTGTGTATATATACACAAACTACCGGGGGATCTTGTTTCATCGGATATCACCGACAACGTACATTACGTTTCCGGCGAAATCGCGATAAAAATAGATAATTCAATGACAGACGTAAATTGGATAAATAGCGAACGAAAAAGAAAAAAAAAAGTTGTAAACGGTTTCATCGATTCTTGATAAAGTTTATACCCCCAAACATCGTCGATGATAGGCCTATTTTGCAAAGTTTTAATCCGGTTTGCAAATTCTTTCACGCAAACGAAATACAACGAAAAAACATATTTTTATATTTTTCCATTATTCGGTAATAAAATATATTTCGTATAGAAATGAAATTATAACGATGGAGTTAATTTCGCGAGAGGGTAACACTGCGTTTCCGGCGAAAACGCGATGAAAATAAATGATAATTCAATGACTGACATAAAATGGATAAATGGAGAACAAAAAAAAAGTTCTAAACGGCTTTATCAATTCTTGATAAACGTTACTATGCTAAACATCGTCGATGATAGCACTATTTTGCAAAGTAACTTGAAACCCGGTAGTGTGCAATTTTTTTCATGCAAATTACATACAAAAGCCGTAATTCCAAAAATTCGTAACTCTACATTTTTTTTTTGCTAATATCCGATAAAATTTGTAAGAAATAACCTCCGAAATATCTAAAAATGTCTTTAAAATAGTGATGATTCGATATTTCGTAAAATTTCGATCGAATTTGTAGAAAAATCTCTGATAAAATATTTATTCTATTGCATTAAGTTTCCGCCGAATTCGAGAATTGGCGTAAATCGAAAATAAAAAACGAAAAAAAAATAAAGGAAATGATTTTATCAATTCTTGATAAACATAATCGCCATCGTCGGTGAAAGACCTATTTTGCAAAACAATAAAAAAAAATAGTTTCCCACTAAATAGAAAGCAAAAAAAATATTTTTTTTTTCATAATATTCATAATAAAATACATCGATCCATAACCTCCAAAATTTTATTAAAATAGACATTTTTCGTCTCTCAACATTTCGATTCCGTTTGCATGAAAAATCTCTAACAATTTATTTTCATCGCTCAAAAAAAAAGGTCTACAAGCATAAAAAACAAAAATAGATAAATAAAACGCAGTTGAACTTATGGCAATGGCGTTAATTTCTCAAGAGCGTAAACACCGTCTATAAGGGTAGAGATCGCGCGCCCCACCGGGGGCGTTAGACGTGTGATATTATTATTGTCATTCATTGCGACAGGTTTCATGTCTCGAGTGTCCTTGCGTCCTAATCGTTCCACACTACTGGTGTCTCGTGTCAAGGCGAGAAACGTCGGTTCAGCCTTATATTGACGATGTGACGGACTTTGACGATTGCTATATGATTTCTTTACGCGAATGACGAGAAACAACGGCGGACGTTGAATCTCAATAAAAGTCGTAAAATCGTTCTCTTGTACCGCATTTTCTCCATATTTCGCGGACCAAAAAAAAAGTAATTTATTCGGAGGATTAAATTAATCAAAAACGACTCCATTCCCTTTCCATAACCTCAAAATTGAATCCGTCCGAAACGAAAAAAAATTCATTTATTCGGAGAATTAAATTAATCGAAAACGGCGCCGTTCTTTTTCATAACCTCAAAATTGAATTCTTCCGAAAAGAAAAGAAGAAAAAAAAAAAAAAGAAATCATAAATGTCCAATTGCAGGATAATCTACGAGAGGAAAATGCGCATTTTTTTTTAATGCTCTCCGAAGCACGTAGGAAAGACCGGCAGGGAGCGGGAGGCGTGGGGGAAGGCAAAGAGAACAAAGTACTTCGAGAAGAAGGAGTATACGGTGCACGTTTGATGAACCGTGCGCGTTCGAGGGTTGTCCTCCCCCCCCCCACCCCTCCCCGAGTGTACGAGAGAAGGTACACAACACAGATACGTAATATATATCCATCGTTCAGTGAAACACGTCGGCACACACACGCAAACAAAAGGCTTAAACGGAAACGCACACACAACATGCAGCGCGCGCGCGCGCGCGCGCGGCTGACCCAAGTGGTATTTCTGGAATAGCCAGGCAACGAGAATAGCGCGTCGGGTAGACGAATGAATTAAATATAGAACAACGAAACACGGTGAACGAACTGCAAGTGGATTACAAAATTCCATTGAGTTTTTCAACCGTTTCAATACGCGTTTTTCCAACCCCCGAATATTTCAATTGTACTTTACACGACTCTACATCGTTATTAAACTCAGTGATACACGATTTCCGGAATAAAACAATAAGGGATAACGCTTGACCCGTGGAAATCCGAATCGGTAGATGACACCGGATGTCCTTCGTGGTCCGCGGTAGCGGATGCATCGGATTCTCTAATTTCCGGTGCCAATGAGACTCCTTTCTTAATAAAAAAATAAAATAAAGTAATAATAATAAAATAAATAATTTGAAAAAATAAAATAATAATAATAATAATAATAATTTGAAATAATAATAATAATAATAATAATAATAATAATAATAATTTGAAAAATAATAATAATAATAATTTAAGTTTGATTTTTTTTTCGCTCTACGGACTTTGGTTCAAAAAAAAATTTCAAAAAATTTCACGCGAAATAATTTTTCGCCGATTCCGGTACGCGAGATTTTCGAAAAACCGTACGGATAGACACGACGAATTCAATTACTTGACTTTTTCAAGACGGAGAAATTTATTCATAGAAATGATGTATAGAGTGCAAATCAAAGCGCTTCCAACACCTTTGGACCGTTTGGTTGATCCGCGGGGACGAACAGATGAGAGAATTGCGAATATACTACGGTGGAGGGTGAGAGAGGGTTCGAAGAACGGTAGCCGCGGAGTGTGCGTCAGAATGAAAACTTCGAACGCAATACAATTGGCTTTTGTATCTGGTCGGTTGCATTCGCAATGTTGAATCGATATATAGCCTTTCAATACCCGCGGAGGAAGAGAGGGAAGGAATACGACATTGTGTCGCGGGAAAGAGCATTGTCTCGGGACTCGATAATTGGATGTCGGCTTCGTTAATTAATCGCTTGTTCGTGTCAGTCTCGATAAATAACCCGACGGATGCGCGACAAACCAGATTTTTTTTTTTTTTTTTTTTCTTCGCGGATAAACGAAATATTGAAATTATACCGAAAGTTCGAAGTCTGGAAATTAATTATTTTTACCGAATCCATGTTTCCAACTTTTTCAAAGAAAAATAATTAAAAAATGAAGTAAAATAATGAAATTTTCTTTTCTTTAATATTTCGATGGCGAAAAAAAATGAATAAAAAATATTTAATTATAATTAAATACGAACTCGAAACTTTTTTTTTTTTTTTTTTTTCGAAAAATTCAATAATTTAATACAATTTTTTTTAAATTATACAATTAAATACATATTTAAATATTTTAATACACAATTTCTAAAGATTATCGTTGAGAACATTGCAAAAAGCCGGAATTTCATGTCCTACAATACTGAATGTAATTATCACGATTCCGGCAGCGATTACCGCGGAAACTCGACGATAAGGAAAACGTCGCATTGTTTCGTCACAATGCACAAAATTGGATCTCCGTTTACATTCTTTTTTCTCTTCCCAATTGTGTTCGCAGGTAGCGAAGAATAAATCGCGAAAAAAAAAAAAAAAAAAAAAATGCCCGCAGCAGGCGCAGCGGTACCGGCGGTCGTGGACGACGTCGATCCACTCGAGGATCTCGACGAGCCTCCGGAGCCACGGGGCGCCGGGGAACGTGCGGGACAAGCTACCGGACGCGGCGGAATTATGAAACCGCTGGTGGTACTCGCACTTCCTGGTATGTACCTCTTCTACAAGTACAGCCAGTACCGTCGCGAGCAGAGGGAATTATCGCGCCGCAGAATAACGGAAAGGGAACTCCAGCATCTCCATCACAAAATCGTAAGCGATCCTAATTTTGTTCATTCCATTAGTAATTTTATAAAACATTTTTCTTTACGGGAATACGGATAAAACTCGCAAAAAAAAAAAATTTATAATAAATAATATAATAATAATAATATTAATTATTATTATCGCAATATTATTATTATATATTAATATACATTATTATTTATTAAAAAAAACTATTATTAATAATAAATTAATACAAAAATAATTTATTATTATTATTATTATTATTTTCTAAAAATAATAATAAGATATATTAATATTTAATATATAATATATAATATTTAATACACAACACATATTCTGTGTCACACGGTATTTCCGGGTGGGAAAAGACTTTGTTACCTTAACAGTCTCAACTCTGTACCTTCGGTACACATTCTTTAGCTCTATAGCTTCGTTTCCCGACACTTTTGTCGCGTTAGTAACTCGGCGAGTGCCTCGAGACACGAAAGAGAGTAGTTACAGACCGGAAGGGAGAAATACGAAGAGAAAAATGAACGAAAAACGGAAGGCGACTCCGAAGACTCGAGAAAAAAAAAGTTGAACTGTTTTTGTTTTTTTTTTTTGTTTTGTTTTTTTTTTTTTTTTTCTTCTCGTCGCGAGTTAATTGGAGGAGTCCACTTTTGTACTTGAAATGCCTCCGCGAAGGGGTGGGAAAGAGAGCGGATGGGCGCCTCTACACCGAGAGAGAGAGGCGTTTATCACATTGTTGACGATCGTAAAAGCTCCGCCGGTAACTAAGCAGCGGATGAATACAACGTTAAGGGTAGTTATGTGCGATGGAGGGGACGGGGGCGTTCGTCTTGTATCTCGACAAGTCAGCTTTTCGTACCTTAGACTTTCGGCGGGGAGACGCGCCTCGCTTCGCCTCAACGATGACGAGAGAAAATGCGATAACGAAAGGGGAGCGAAGAGCGTTCAATTACCTGAGACTAACGCGATCATCGCTGTCCCAAGTTTAGTCGCTGCGGTACTTCTCACGATATCGGTTACTTGCAACGTCTCATTTTTGCTCTCGCGATTTTTTTTTTTTTTTTTTTTCGCGCATTTTCTCTATGGCGCAATTTTTATTTTTTTTTCAAAATTTTCGTAAATTATTGTGTAGAAATTTTTTTTTTTTATTTTCTCGAAATATAATACATTTTTAAAAATTGAATTATATGGAAAAAAAAATTATAATAAACGAGAATCGGAAATGTGTGTTTTTTTTTTTAATTATCGAAAAAAATTTATTTGCGAATTTTTCGCGCCCCGCGACTGTCCACTTTACGCCCATTGTATCGATATCCACACTCTGGTACTTGAAAAGTACTTTGAATAAAAGTGTTCTTACAATATACTCCGCTCTCGAAACAGCAGGTGGCATCGAGGAATATATGAGAACAAATCTCGCTGTAACCCACGTCTCTTGGCACCTCTCCGTTTGTAGCGTATAAGCAAACCGCCTCCTCGTTTCTTTTTTTTCTTTTTTTTTCCCTTTCTTCGCCTCGTTTCCCGTCCCTTTTCTGCTTCTTATTCCAATACTTCAACTTGGGGACGAGACAAGTTTCAGGTAACGAGCGTCAAGAGGGAATACCACTCGAGTCTTTCTCTCGACGCGTTTGGACTCCAAACCTCTCTCTCCGCTCTCTCGCGCCTCTTCAACGATTCTTTCTTTTTTTTTTTTTTTTGTTTCTTTTTACTGTATTCACTACCGATTTGGAGCCGAAATATACATCGTCGAAAAACATTCGTTTCCGCGTCGCGATGTCAGTTGTTTTGTCAAAGAAATTTCAATGGTGCGCCATATTTGTCTTATTGATTTTATTAGCCTTTGGGGGGCGAAGGGGGCGGAGGGAAGATTCTTGAATTTAGCTACCGAACTGCATATGTATGCAAACGCAAGGGGACGGCTTGTGTCACCCGGTTCTGCGGCCTATTAGCCTCGTTTGCGATTCACTATTGTTATTTATTGCTTTCGCATCGACGAAGCGATTTCATCGATTTTTTTTTTTTTTTTTTTTTTTATCGAGATTTCGAGATTTCAATTTTCTGTTGTTTTTTTTTTTTCTGTACTGAAAAAAAGTATTTTCGAACGAAAAATTATTATATAATAATAATAATATTATATTTTACATGATATCGTAAAATAATTTTTTAATACGTGTAATTCACAACTCGATAAATTAATTAATAGAAAGTAAGCAATTTTTCGAGAATTCTTAAATAATCATTTTTTGTTTTTTAACGCAATGACTAAAATTTTTATTTGTCGAATAATACGAATAAAAATAATCACTCTACGAAACTTACATATCGTTACATACAATTGTAAATATAAATGACATCGTCAATCAAATAAACCAAATTAAATCATTAAACATCGCGTAGTTTCGGAAAAAACGTATTATTTTTCAAATTTCTCCAGATATAAGGGACACTTCAGGGGTTTCGAAGAAAAAACATAACCTGTTATCGATAATTTAACTCTATCGTAGTTAAAAAATTATAAAAAATTCCTTAATCGACTCTTTTCCAATTGAATTCGAAGGGAAAAATACCCTTCGCGAATGAACAACGATAAAACGCGATCGCTAATTGTCAATTGTACGAATCAATTGGTCGGCGTAATCCAATGAGAGTAATAGTTATCGCGTGACGCTTATTAAAAAAAAAAAAAAAAAAAAAAAAAAAACGCGATCGTGTTAACGGGTCTGAGACCTTCCATTGATCGAATGTCCTCAGCCTTGACAATTCTCATATCGAAGGCTGAACCTTGGTTTTTATCGCTCCACAAACTCCGCTCGTTGTTGGGTTCGTTTTTTTTTTTTTTTTTTTTTTTTAACAATGACTCGGTTGATCACACTTCTTTCGAGCCCCGAGTGGCCCGAGGGTCCGATGAACGCGAACCGCCACTTCGCACGACATCGAAACACACACCGGTGGCGCGCGATAAGGAACACGCTAGTTGTCCGTTAAGATTGGATCTTTGCCGTCGACTGGACTTGCGACTGGACAACGCGCCTCGGGGTGCGCGGAGCAAGCGGAAAACATTTTTTTCGTATTTTTATTTACACGTATACAGTTTTGTCGAAGCATTTTGGCCCTTCGTTCGGGGGAACGGGACGCAAATTACGAGAAATTAAAATATTAAAGACGACAGTAAAAAACATCTTTCGAGAAATAATAAATACATTTTTTTTCATTTAATATATGATATATGTATATATTATATATTATATAGCATTATTATTATTATTATTTTTTTTTTTTTTTTCGTTTTTTTTTTCATCCCTCGCGAATGCGCGCGTGAGGATCGCTGGCGGATATTGCGTGGTGCCCGATACTTTTTTACCGGAAATTCACTTATTCGCGTGCACTTCGAACACATAAAACCCCTTTGGGTCTCGGGGAGGGGGTGAAAGATATGCAAAAAAAAAAAAAAAAAAAACGGAGTCCACTTGGATCGTCGCGACGGTAAATTAACAGTTGTCTGGCCGTTGACCCTATGTCGGGTGGTATTAGGAGTAGCAGAAGATAATACCATAAGACACGACCGCACGGCAACCCGGCGTCGTAGGCTGTAATACCGGGAACCCTACAAGTGCCAATCGATAGACACCGCCGACCAAAGAACATTGTCTAAACCCCTTTTCGTCTCTCGCGTCCCTCTTTTTTCTTTTTTTTTTATCCAATTTCCGGGAATGGGGTAACTTCGAAGCTCGCGTGCGAATCATACCTTTCGTTGTGGCAATTCTCGAGTCCGGAGTGCATAGTTACATTTCCTTTAAGGTAATACGAAAAAAAAAAAAAAAAAAAAACGAATGCGAAAGCTTTGCGCGGTGAAATCATTTTTTTTACTCCAATTTGTTTCCCCGTTGATAAACGACGATCAATTTTACTCGTAGATATGATAGTTTCATTTCCTTTAAGGTGATACGGAAGAAAAAAAAATACGAAGGCGTCGCGCGGTAAAATTTTTTTTTTTCGCTCCAATTTGTTTCCCCGTTGATAAACGACCATCAATTTTACTCGGAGATATCCCGCGGAGATCGCGGAGTCGGATTGCCAATGTCGATCCGTCGAGAAACGTGGATAAAAAAATAGAATAAATATAATCTTTTTAATGATACAAAAATAATCGAGAATTCGTAAATTTGTAAAAAAAAATTTTTAAAATTAACAATATTAAACGATAAAATGATGGTAAACGGGATGGAGTTTCGATTCGCGAGAAATGAAAGACTGCGCCTCGCGATTTTATGTTTGCTGTGGATACTGCGGCCATAAGGGGCGCACCATTCGAAGCTTTCGAACGTTGCAACGAGTATCGCGAGGCAAAGCGATCGAGAAATACGAGCGGAACACTCTCCGGTATCTGCTATATGAACCGATAAAAGTTGACGACCGATCGGAACGCTAACAGCACAAAAGTCATCCCGGTTACTCCGTTTATTCGACCTCTGACCGCACTGCGAGTGCGTCTCGCTAGACGCGCTTTAGTAAAACGATCCATCGCTCTATGATACAACCGTTTCGCATTCGGCAAACAACGCTCGTTACTTGTTATATAATTTTTTTTCTACTCGCGATTCCCATAACGTCACGCGATTTACATTTATTCGTCTGAAATTTCAGCATAAAATTACGAAAATAATTTAAAAATTGTATTTACAAAAAAAAAAGAGTTGTTTAATAAATGCACATTACAATCGCAATTTTTTAAAGTATTTTCGTAAAATTATTTCAATTTCGGGATATTGAATAAAATCGAAAATCCTTCCATCTCTCGATATCTATTAATTTGATTATTTTTTTTAAATTATATGGCATTTTTTAAAATATTATTTACATCGACAGAAAAAAAATCCCTTTTCTCTCTGAAAAACGCCCGAAGTCCCTCTTAATGATTACGAATATTAACAAAAGAAGAAAAAAACAAAAAAAAAAAAATTCCCAAAGAAGTGACTGTAACATTAATAAATCTCTGAGCGCCTATGCCGCAGACGAGAATTTTGTATGCGCATAAGATAAAAAAAAAAAAAGAAAAAAAAAATTGTTGAAAAGGGCGGATAAAAAGAGATCTCGGAATGTAGTGCGGTGGTTTAGGAGTCAGATGAGAGAAAGTCGAGAGATAGGAGAACGAAAGGTGCGCGGAGGACTCGGGCTTTTTGCACGTGACGGAGTATCGCGTCCGTCATTTGCGAGGTGAAACGCGATAATGAGCCGCGCGGCGTGTACCCCATGAAAAGATAGCTGCGGGGCATCGTTTCTTGATAATGTCACAGTGACGAGAAAAAAAAAAAAAAAAACGACTATATGAAACGTTGTAAGATAATGACGAAGCGCGCGAGACGAGGAAAGAAAGAAAAGCGTAAAAGAAAAAGAAAGGAAAAAGTAGTTTAGTTGCTAATAACGTGACGTCACAATGTCTTTCGATCCATTCGCGACTGTGGTTTTCCGTCACCGATGACAAGAATGACCTCATCGTCAATGACGTTGGGAACTCGTGTCGAGTAGTCAAAAGTCCGAAACAGGTGTACCGAGTTTTTTTTTTTCTGTTCTTTCTATACGCCGAATAAATGAACACTTCTTCCGGAGTTTGTAGCCCTCGACTTCTTATACTTCGCTTTGATTCTTTTTTTTTTTTTTTTTTTTTTTTTTTTGATACTCAACTTTGCGCGTTACGAGAGAAAAAAATGATAAAAGGTCGAGAAGGGATGGTAAACTAACGAATGAAAGAACGCTCGTTGACTATAGCTTAACCGGCGCAACGGAGTGTGTGTAGAGTTGGTTTGGCTGGTCGATAACAAGAAGGTGAGCAACGCGCAGCGTGTCAGATACGACCTTAGGCAACACACTTTTTTTTTCTTTCGTCTATCGCGAAGTAACGTTGGGAACCGTTGATTGGGACATTGTTTGCAGAGTTAATTCAGCGAGAAAAAAAGATCGGGAAATTTTTTAAAAATTTCGGAGCTGCGCGTCGATTTATTTTTTTTTTCAGTCATTCGCATAGAGAATATTTTCATTCGGCAATAATTTTGAAAAAATTTCATTGTCACCGAAAAAAAAAAAAAAAAAAAAAAATTTGTATCCGATTTTTAGGGCGGTTTTGGGAGTTATTTGTATTTTTTATCCGTTCCAATTGCTCCTGTGGGAGAAAAGTGTCGGTATAACAAAATTTCGATAAATCTTCGCGGATTCCTGATATTCCGAAAGAGTTCTTCCCGAGAGTTCTTATCAGCGCGAAACGTTGATCGATCTCGAGCCGAGCGTATCTACATGAATGAGCATATCGATCGTTGCGCTCCATGACGATGGCAGCGGCGGGCATTACGACATAAAACTTTAAGGTTCGTCCGGCACGTCGAGCCTTCCGCCTTCGCTTCCTTCTTGTTCTCTTTCGATTGCGACTCCCGATCGGAATTCCCATCATCGGGAGGTTGAGCTGCGGGGGTGGCGCTTAATTCGAATCTCGTGTCATCGTGTCTTCGCGGTACATACCGGGAATTTACAATCGCAAAGTGCCTTTTTATTTTATTTTCGAATTCGTAATGCCAATGTGCGCCATTGGATATAAAATTTTTCGAAATAACGTCTATACGTTATCACGAGAAAAAATAAATAAAAATATTTATTATGAAATATAATAACAAAAATTAAAAAAAAAAAAAATATTTAATATTTAAATAAAAATATTTTTCGTTTGACGTTAGCGCCCTGTGCACAATAAAATAAATACAGAATACAGGGTGTGGCGATAGGGGATAAAAATAAAAAAATCGATATCGATGATTACATCGAATATCACGAGAAAAAAAAAAAAAAAAAAAAAAAAGATCGTTTTTGCGTTTGGAAAAGTCCGAGATCTCTCGCATTGGTTGGCGAATTTCCAATGAAGAGCCCGCAGCGAGTAATGCAACGAATATGCACAGGTTTTGCCACATCGATTGCCACTGTCTGTTAACCTAAATATGTCGTCCGGCAAGTAAATATCCGCGACCAGGTCGTTCGAGTTCCCCTCGCGAAAGATCGAAGGGACGAATGCACTGGGAGTATCGAAGCTCCTCCGCCAGAGTGCAGCTTTGATCGTGTCGAATATGCATGCCAACCGCATAGCCGTACCGTAAACGGGAGCTCATCAAATAGTTGCGACATGTGCGATACAAATCACATGGATTGGTATGTAGTCGTGTATTGCGCTCGCGAAAAGGGGGCGGTGAGGGAAAGTTGGGGGGACGGATGAGGTAAGGGAGCAGCAATGTCGACGATTGTTCGATCGACGCGTCCGTTCCATTGAATATTTCAGAAGACATACCGGAGTCTCGGAACTCGGGAGGGTTACCGACCGCATTGATGCGGTCATTTGTAGTAACAGTCCGGCGTTACCAACGTTGGACTTTAAACCTCCCAATGCAACGAACTGTGAGTCATTAAAACACAAGGGTCGCTCTCACGTGATGCGCTAATTGCTCAATCATTCTTTCGTTCATAAAATTCCATTTTCCTCAATTTTACGAACGTTTTTCTCAATTTTACAAACATCGACAGTTTTTTCGTAACAATTGGGAGGAAAAAGTTCGAAAAAATTTTTGAAAAAAAAAATTTTGTCGAAAGTAGAAATTTTTTTTTTCTTTACGGTGTTAAGGAACCGAGAGTCGCGTATTATCGCGGGTAGCGCGCGAATAGTTTTCCTGCCGAACAAACTTCATCCCCCAACAACGCGCGGTGCTCGTAAAACGCGTACTTCGTACTTCGCGAATGGACCAGTTATTTATAAAACCGTACGATGCATCAACGTCGACCATATCAAGCAGTTTCAGCGGAATGACCGTCTATTATTATTATTCACGCCGACGTCTCCATATATGCATTTTTTATTTTTTTATTTATATGATAAAATCGCAGTAGCGCACTTCAAACTCGCGGCTCTGTCTCTCGACGCGAATAAAACTTCGTACAAGTAGTTTTTATTCACGGGAAAAAAAAAGAAAAAAAAAAAAGATGAAAAGCGCCCGTCGTTGAGAAAATTCTACATTGCGAACCGAGTACCGCAGTCAAGCAAAAAAATGGTAATTAAAAGTAAAAGAAAGATCTTCGTCGGTTTTGCAATTAAACGCAGAAGCCGACCCTTCAATTACTCGCAAGTTGTCGACAACTTTTTCCGAGTTTAAGAACGAAAAAGATTCCTCGGAGACGCGAAGGACGAGGGTGGCGTGCGGTGGAAGGGAGGGCGGCTACACGTGCAATGAGCGAACGTGGGATAAGGTTGACGAGGGTCGTAAAAGCGAAATCAAGTGGGTGGAAAGTCAGGAAAGGTTCTTATACGTGTTGCGAAGAGTTCGCTTTGGGTAGTTCGGCTCTTTACTGAAAGCTGTACACAGAGAGAGAGAGAGAGAAGGGATAAAGAACGGAAAGTAAGCGAAAGTGAGAAAAGACACGAAGACGCACGGCAATTTATCGGCTGCTTTGAAAATCAGTAACTAAGCCCAACCCTCCGTCTCCAAACGAGAAACCTAAACTTAGATCCGAGGTGACCCTTGCGGATTCTGCCCGCAGTCAGGTAGTTCGGAACAAAGTTCCGCAAGCGAACGATGGCACCAACTCTCTCGATTTTCCACCCCAAAGTTTTCCTTGAGGACAATTGGGGCCTCGTTCCCGCATCCCTTAATTATTCGCTTCCTCCCTTGTGGCAGAATTTCCGTTTGTGAAATTCAAGCAAAAGACAAACAAAATGACTAAGCTATGCCGCATAATTTATACGGAATACCTGACCATTTCTTACCATTTTTTGGTACTTTTTTTTATCATTCTTTTGATACACTTCCATTTGCCAACAAATTATTCAGCGATCTTGCGTAACTCACAGGCATACTTTGCCATTTGTTACCATTAGCCAATACGATGTTACCATTTTTTCTAACACCTATTTATTATCTTACCTTTGCCAAAAAATTGATCGGCGATGTCGCATAATTCTCGGGAATATATTACAATATATTCTCATTAACCACTCCGATCTTACCATTTTACCATTTTTTTACGATATGTTTATTAGGTTGCCTTTGACAAAGAATTATTCAGCGATATTACGTAATTCACAGGAATATCTTGCAGTTTATTACCGTTTTTACCAATCCGTACCATTTCACCATTTTTTACCATTTCTACCAATGCGTACCATTTTATAATTTTTTATCATTTATTAATTATTTCATCGCGTTTTTTTTTTACTCTCGAATAATTTCGCAGATAAGTAGTTTCTCGCGAATCTCTTTGATATTGTCGCGTAAACGAGAATAAGGGAATACCGCTCACCGGATATTTCATAAATTTAACCGGCCGATATAGCAAGTAGTTCATGATTAATTAATTTTTACCTAATAAATACTTAGCGATTCATCGAAGTAGAAACTAATTTGTAAATACTTAGTTGCTACATCAGCCGGTTAAATCTGAGAAATGTTCAGTGACCGCATTGTCTACTGACCGTCAATTTCTCATTCTCATCTATGCTTTGTGAATAAAATTCGCATTTCTTATACTTATGAGTTTTTCTTTACATCGGCTAAATCATTCTCCGGGTTTCCATACAAAGGAAATCATCGCAATTTTACCGGATGATGCAGCATCTGCGAATTACGAGTCTTTGCTGTCCGAGTATTCAAGTTAATCCTTTCGTTACCGATGATTGCTCCGTTCGTTTTTTTTTTGGTCATTTTTTTTTTTTTTTTTTTTATAAAATGAAGATGAATTCCCATACCAAATGAATTGGATACTCGTTTTTTTCGATCATCGTATGAAAAAAAAAAAAAAAAAAAAAAATGGAGCGTAATAATTGCGCTTCGCCATCGTCCCGCCGTTTGCCAGCACCGGAATTCCATTGTTTCGTCCCGAAGCTAATTTCGGCCCGCATTTCCTACATTGTACCGCCATGTGGATGACCCAGATATTCCGAGGACTTTGATAACCGCCGCAGTGCTTGCAAAGAGACAACATTTTCCAGAGTCCATAAATTCCAGAAAAATTTTACTATCGTCGTTTGCGATCGAAAGAAAAAAAATTAATATTCGTTTCTTTATTGCATTTACAAAATTTTTCAAATTTATTTTCTTTTCAATACAAAAACGTTAATTTCATGTTAGGATAGTCGGAAAAATTTCTAGCGAACGGCGTACGTCCGTTGGTTCGGAGATAAAAAATTCCCCGATTGCGCGGATCGTTGGCGAAACCCATGAGAGCGTTCGGTGCCCACGTACAGCTCGCCGGTGAATTCGGTGGCCACTTTCGACATCGACTCGCCGGAAACCCGTAAGGATTCGTAACTGACTCCGCGTAAAAACGCCACGCTCTGTTGTGACCGCATACGACTGAAATTCAAGTTTTTACCGAATTTTATCCTTTCATTTTATTATTCAACATTTTTTTGTATGCCGATGGAAGGAATACGTATTTTACGAAATTCGCAGATTCCGCGGCACATTACCATTATTATCATTATTATTATTTATTTTTATTAAAATCATTTGCATTAATAAAAAAAAAGACGTAAAATAAAAAAAAAAAATTGGCGATAAAAAAAAAAAATGTCGAACTTTCCGAACGATTTTTCAATCAAAAATCGAAAAAAAAAAGTCTATATTAATACGAAAGCTTTCCTATGGGAAAAGAGAAAGAAAAGAAAAAAGACTTACTGTACTGATTAAAGAGGCGCGTGAGACCCATGGAAATAAAATTACCGAGGGTGCAACCGGGTTGAAGTGGTCTACCGCCGTTTGGATAAAAATCAGAGTGTCCCAAGGGACGTAGGAAACCGAATATCCCACCGTCGGTGTGTATAACATCGACGAAGGTAGCGTCCGTCGCAGTCAAGTGACCCTCCGAACCTGTGTTCATATACAGCGGATAGGCTGCGTCGAGTCCTGTTATTCTCGCAACCTATAAATTATTTTCGTTCTATTGGAAAATTCATCCAATTTCGATAGCATCCTTTTCATCGTCGCGTACTTTATTTTTTAAACGAAAAAACTTCATTATGGAGGCAAAGAATAAAATGGGGAAAAATTTATATATATTATTTGAAAAATCAAAATTAAATAATGTAATAATGATAATAATATTGTATTATGTTATTATTATTATTATTAGATTATTCAATTTTTATTTTCGAAATAATAAAAATTAATTTTATAATACTACATCGTCAGTATTATTATTTTACATCGTTATGTAATAATTAATAATTAAAATTAATAAAAAAAAAAGAAAAATTTGAGATTTTGAAAAATAATTATTTTGGGCACTTGACCTTTTGGGGTGCCAGAGCTTTGCCCATGAAACCGGCTACTTCCGCACCGAGACTGAAACCAATTACGTGAAGTTTGGACATCGGCACCGCCCGATGATACTCGAGCCATCTAACCATCCTTGCCACGTGCGGTCCAACTATTCGGCTGTTACTGACCGCGCTTATGTACCACGGTAACGCCGATAATTTGCCCCAATTCACGAGAATAACGTTATAAGCACCGCGGTTCAAGTACGCTGCAAAGAATTTTTTTATATACACAAATTACGCGAAATAAGACTTGAAAAACGCTACGGTTACGTTATTCGTAATTAAAAATGTAATATTTGTTGTTTCTTATCCTTTTTTTTAAATAAATAACTGATTCGATAGAATTTTGAAAAAAAAAATTCTAAAATGTTCGCAAAGACAAAAAAAATTAAGGGGTCACGTGATTCGTAATTAATAATATAATATTTTTTGTTTCCTATCCTTTTTTTTATGACAAATAACTGATTCGATAGAATTTCGGAAAAAAAATTCGAAAATGTTCGCAAGGACAGAAAAATTAAGGGATCACGTGATTCGTAATTAAAAATATAATATTTTTTGTTTCTTATCCTTTTTTTTAATAAATAACTGATTCGATAGAATTTTGAAAAAAAAATTCTAAAATGTGCGCAAAGACAAAAAAAATTAACGGGTCACGTGATTCGTAATTAAAAATATAATATTTTTTTGTTTCTTATCCTTTTTTTTTATGATAAATAACTGATTCGATAGAATTTTGAAAAAAAATAGTAAAATGTTCGCAGAAACAAAAAAATAAAAATAAAGAGGACACGGGGGAGAAATTTGTGAGAAATTTGCCAGAGGGATCCATTCGTCATTGTGACAAGTAGCTACTATTACTATCCCGACAGAAACTCTGTGGGAAAGTCTTTTTGTCTGCAACTTGATCCTGTTACCGTCAACAGACACGCCTCGGCGTCCTTTCACAACTTTTTCTTGATACACACTGCGGAGTGTCGGGTCGGGAACATTGTGCCACTGGCTTACGAGTACAGCGCGAAGGGGTAACACGGTGGATAATGTATAAGTTGCAGCGAAAAGCGACACCCAATGTGACAAATTGGTTGAAGCGTAACGAATGAAAATACAGCAAAAGCTGACGAATGGATTATTCAGATATTCGGAGAAGAAGAAAAATGAAAAATAATGTTGCGCACTCAGACCAATTGGTGGAAAACATTTTGCATGGCAAAGACTCGCAAAATACGCGTTGTACAGATCGCGTTTAATAAATCGCGAAAGACGCGCGCGATACACCGTTTAATTTATAGGTTAGAAACATATCGAGTGATAAATTATATTGAATTAAAAAAAAATGAAAAATAATAATAATAATAATAAATTCATGAAAATTAAATTTAAAAAAAAACATCGGAAATAAATATCAACACTTATATGAAACGGCAATTGCTTCGATGCGCAAACGCGATGCGCAATGCGCTCGCGAGCAATTTTCACGATGTATTCCGATACGATTAGATTTTATCGAATTACAATTGTGAGAAAAATAAATAATGGAAAATCTGAGAATTTACAAATTTATGCGTATTGTATTCACCAACGGAATATTCTACCATCGCGTATAGCCTTCGAGCTGCGACCGGGTGCGCGTTCGCCGTAACCGTGAATGTAGATTACGGTCGGAACATTCCTGTCGAAGTTGCTTCTCGTAAGAGTCCCCAAATTTGTAGGCCTCAGAATCTGCGCTCTCATCGGATTGCGTCTTTGTTTATCGTGTGCAGCCGTAGTGCGCAAAATAATATGAAACAAAAGATACGGAACGGAACATTTAACTCGAAGAAAATTTAAAAAATCAATTAATCGACATTATTAACGCCTCATTAACGACACACGTGTCTTCCAGCATTTACCCTAATCGTCAATCTATTATTTGCAAATTAGTTACAAAAATTTTCTGAAAATTAAAAAACGGCAAATATATCGGATCCGATAAACGAAAAAATGTTGAAAAATAAATAATAATGATAATTGATCAATTAAACTCAATTTTTCTACGTTAATTTTTTTTAAACACGAATTTACGGTTTTTATAATTTACAAATAGTAAATTAGAAAATTCAAAACTGAATAATAATAATAATAGTCAAAATTAAATATTGACTCGAACTTTGAGAAAATATCGGGAAAGAAAAATGGAAATTTAATTTAAAAAATAACTCAATTTTTTTATTTTTCAAAATATTTTAATTATAATAGTTTCAATTATTTCCGTTGCCATTTGCCCATTTTTTCCCGATTTCGATTATGTATTTCCATTTTTCCGTTGCCGACAAATGTGCGTCAATGCGTTAACCATGCTATATTATTATTTTTAATAATTCATAAAAAAAAAAACAAACGATACGTCGATACACGTGATTTTCACGCGCACATAGTTCGATGGATATCGCGAACGAAAATTCAGCAACGCGAAAATCCGGTGGCGGAATATCGCGGTGAAATAACTGACCGTATAACGAGTAAGTGGCATCGAACCGCACAATAACGCTTTGGCGGTGCATACAAAACACTGATACAAAAGTTACACCTCTGCAATTTCGTTCCGTACTCTTTCGCGCGGGAATTAACCCCTCGCGTACGGAGGATGTAAACATACGTCCGAATTTTTCGATCCGTCTTTACCTTCAATTGCCCCATTTAACTATAAAAGATCGCGAAAAAAATCGAAAAAAAATTATAAAATAACGTTGAAATGTTCTTTTTTCGATGGTTCAAAGAAATTTGTTTTCGCTTTTGCGTATTGTTACTTCGTACAAACGAACTCAGCGTTCTACTTAGTCGGAAAAAAATCTCTCATCTTCCGTACGTGAGATGTTAACTATCGATATTTGGAAGTTACCTGGTGTACAGTTGATATTCAATATCGCGTTCCAGTTCGATCGGACAACAGAGAGCGCACGATCCCGACGGAAATGGTGCCAAATTCACGCTGTTATTTCCTACGGAATGGAAGGACGAAAAAAAAAATAAAACTTTAACCGTTAGATCGATTAATAGGTACACAGCGATGTATTCAATGCCTTCACTCTTTTTTTTCGTATATTTTCAACTGTATTTTCACGTATTTCCGCGTTACGCGAAATTATTCCCACCGATGTATTACTATGTACGATAGGATTTACCGCGGTATATATATCCCTCCGGTTGATCGCGGCGAAATAATCAAAGGAGGGAAAGGGAATAATCGAAGGAAAGATAGAAACACGAGACGTTGTTCTACTTTGTGTCGAAAGCATCGCCGGGAAATGGGTCTCCCGATGCTCCATAGCCGCGAATCAATGTGGCGTAACGCTGAATCCCGCACTTTCATTTCACTTTGCCGACAAATACAAAATATTATTCGAACAAATTCAATTGCTCTTTAATTAAATAAATTGAATGGAAAAATGTCCTTCTCTTCCGGTATAGAATAATTCGATTTGTTCGAATAGTATTTACTATCATTTTTTCTATTATTATTGATACTTTACTTTAATTTTAATTGTTATTTGAAATTTTTTTTTACTCCGAATTTGAATTTCGTAGATTAAGTTTTATTAACAAAATATTGCAAAATATCATTTAATATTTAATTTTTGAATTAAATAAATTGAGTGAATTTTTTAAAAATTTTTCGGAAAATTATTATTATTATTATTGTTATTATATCGTGCGAAATTGAAAAAACATAAAAAAAATTAAGTTTGAGTAATTAAAAAAAATATATAAATTTTCGATAATTCGATATTTGGATCTGATTCGCCGAACCTCTCTGAATGACGATAAGACGACAGAAGACCGATGCCATAAATCCGGGTAACATTATCGTCCAGAAAAAAAAATAAATAAAAAAAAAATAATCACACAAACTTCACACTTCGATGTTCGATCGACTCTCGTTTGTCGTAATGTTTCTAATAACAGCGCGAAATTCCATAACACAAACTTTGGTCCGAATCGCCCCCGTGAGAGAGGCGAGTGCGAGGATCGATGCTTGAAAGTAAACTGAGAGAAATCGATCATCTACGGTTGACTTTGTGGTGCAGTGCTAACACCGCGCGCGGCCTCTCCTCGAGATCCATGATTCGCAGTGTCTGAGGCATGACATTCTAGTGCCGAGCGCTCTTGTAGTTGCGATGCACTTTTTGTTTGTCTCCCCCTCCCCCGCGCCCCCTTCCAGCCTCCCGCGGCATCGACCGCTGCTCTCGTATATTTTGCCAGTTTTTTGTACTCGGAAAGTTTTATTCGTTACGGTATTCTATGACGATCTGTGTGCGTGTGTGAAAATATATACGACCTACAAACCCCGACGCAGACTAATACTATAATTTCTTTTATATCACAAGTTACATATGATTGCGGTGCGATAAAAAAAAAATACAAGAAAAAAAAAAAATAATAATAGCAATAGTGAAATAATAATAATAATAATAGTAATAAAATTTTTTCAAAATGCGTTTATTTTTTTTAATAAACATTTTAAAAAAAAATTATTACTATTATTATGATTATTTTCATGTTGCTATTTTTTTTTTTTTTATTATCGTTATAGAGGTTAAATGGATAAATTGAACTTTTCACGGTTCGCCGAAGAGGGTGACCCGGCGAGTGGAAGTGATGAAAATCCTTACCGCAAGTTTGAAAGTTACGCTCCCTTTCGGCAATTCGGTAGATTAACCATTGGCTGCAGCGACGCGAGTAATCGCCACGATTCATTACGCTCTAATGAATGGGGGGGTCTCTACGAAATCCATTTGAGGTTTAATAGCTTTCCATCTTTGTAGCTGCGATCTCGTGATTTCACGAGTTCTTTTTTTTTTTTTGTCTTCATGCTTTCTGCACCCGAAAACAACGATTCATCCCAATTCCGTCACTATTGGATTTCATCTATAATTATAATAATTATGGCGTTTGATGGAACAACTGTTTGTCACGAAACAATGTTCTGCACGGCTTTCAATTAATGTTTTAACAAAATAGAAATTTTTTCGATGTTTTTTTTTTTATTTTTTATTTTTAGAATTTATACAAAAGTTTTCAATTCATAAAGCAAACTTTGTTTTTTTATTCATTTCTGAAATGCAATTATGACGGTACGATTTAAAAAGTAAAATTGGCGCATGCGCCGTCCACAGGTTCCGATTAAATCGTGTCGTAAGTTCGATTATTAATATTTCGACTTTGGGACGGTAAATCGAATTTAAATTTCACTGAAATTTGAATAGTATTTTGACCAATGTGCATTCCAAATTTAAACCCATTCGTCAAAAAAACACGCCTGTGGCCTTAAAATTGCGTACCTTAAAAAAAAAGCTGTTATTTTGCCTAAAATTTTCGTAATTTTTCAAAAATCATTTTTTATTTAACCAAAAAAGTTATTAATTTTGAAAAAAAATTTCGTAACATTACTCGGAAAAATATTTTTTAAAACTAAAATTTTTATCGTGTATCCCGGGCGTCGATGGGCAGAGAAGACGGCCGGACGTCGATGGTAAAATCTTGTAGAACACTCCTTCCATGACAATGGAAACGCCGTGAACTGCGAGAAGATTTAACCTCGAAAAGTGATAAATCATCGATAAAACCCAATCGACGTGTCCCAAATAAAAATGTCCTTTCGACCGGAAATGGTTAAGAACCGTACGAGAAATATTACAATTTTTCTTTACTACCCGCATCCATCGTCAGTGCGAAGGGATGGGGATGTCGCATCGCCTTAAGATTCGGTAGTACATCGGAATCCAGAATTCGGGGGTTATATGCCAACGATTTGGATCGCGTTCCGGTGCATTCTCTCGGCTCATACATGGACCACGTATATCTGTATACAGCCGCAGCATCACCAATCTATCTATACCTACAGGACTTCCCGTTAGATATCCTGCGCCACGAGCCGCTCTATCGTTCTATCGATCGCTGAGAAACAGAAGGGCCTTTAACACCCCGTTTTCCGTGTCCAAGTGGTGCGAGAAAAGTCCTTCTGCTTCTCATTGGTCGATTATACGCGCCTTGGACATCGTAGATAGGTCTGTGAGAACCTTTGTGCGTTTGGAGTCTATGCGCGTATAATGCGCGATGTGTGATGCGTATGTGTGTGGAATTCTCGGGCGCAAACCGTTGCACTACTGTGGATGTAGGTCAGCCAGTGCTTTCCAGATATTAGGCAGATGATGCGCAAAATATCCCCACCAATCGACCACCCGGCGACACCAACCGGAGAGCGAATCTCTCGCTCTGCGAATAAACTCCCTGTATGACGGACCAAAATGGCCCGCCGATGAATTTCCGCTCAGTTGCCTCAGCCTCCGCTGCACTTTTTCCACTTCGTCTATTTTTTATTATTATTATTTTTTATTTTTTTGATAAACGTCCCGTTTTTACTGGAATTTCACCCGCGGCCTGTGGGCCGATGTGTAGCCGTTATTGCGTTATTGAATCGAAAATATCGCCTATTGATATACCTTCGGGACGAATATCGAGTAGTATATATTTCATACGCCACTTTTGTAGTTTCGCTGGCGTTAGAATCGTGAAAATTAAAGCGTATGTCCGGTATATGAAAGAGGGATGTTTATTTATATAGCGGCGAAAACCTATATATAGTATATAGCGATATATAGCGAGATAGTATATATATTTACGAAACACTGAAAAAAAATAGTAAATTTACGATTTTTCTGTAATTTCACATATTTTGAATGTAATTTCATTAGCGCCGCGTAGAAATTCATTAATCCCATTTTATCCGAAAATCGAGAACGCGACATTGACATCGCGATGTTTTTTTTTTTATTCTTCGATCTTTTTTAACACTGATTTTTCATCTCTTTTCTCGCGATCGACGAAAAATATGAAATTTAATTTTATAGTTTTCCGTGTCGATAATCGCAATGGCGGATAATCGTCTCTACTTTATGAATGAAAGTATCCCGGTGCGCGGACCGTGAAGCTACCAATGCAAATAGACGTTCGATCGGTGCGTGTGTCTCGCGTATTTCATTTACATGGTTGTAACTTTCATAGTATTATTCTCGTACGGCGTTCGGTCAGAAAGACCCGCGGCGGAGGGATGGGGAGGCGGAGGAGGAGGCAAATAAGCATAAACCACACAACGTTGCGTGCTCATCGCTCGCCGTAGTGGGCAGCGGGAGAGGATAAACGTTTCCATTGATGAGTAACAGTCAGCGCGGTGGTGGGCGAGTTATGCCTCATCGGAAACAGGTGTCTATCGATTGCTTCTCGCCGCGAATGGGAAATTATTTATTTACACAAGGAAA
Source organism: Buathra laborator (assembly GCA_934046635.1). Lineage (NCBI taxonomy): Eukaryota > Metazoa > Arthropoda > Insecta > Hymenoptera > Ichneumonidae > Buathra > Buathra laborator. The sequence continues at coordinate 17,692,145 of OW203897.1, forward strand.
CATGCAATCACGGAGGATGCGAGGGGTACTTACGTACCAAAGTATCCAATGAAACATAACGTAATTACCGGAGTATTGTAGTCACACGTCGTCGGGAAACATTAACGACTAACATTGTCGCTTAACGCGGAGTCTTTATACTTAAATATTAAAATTATATCTTAATGTTTATTTTGTTTATATTGTTAATAATAATAATTTTTTTTTTTTTTTTTTTTTTCAGGACAAACTGTTGACAAAACTGGAAGAGAATGAACCCGAATTGGCGTCCTCTCAGGAAGACGAGGTAATTTCTGATCCATAAATAGATCGAGAAAAAAAATTGTTATTTATGTTATTAAAAAGGCATCGATGACTCTCGAACGTATAATTTTGAAAAAAAAAAAGATACGATTCGATACGCATACGAATAACGTTGCGATTTTTTCAGTGCGTTATTTGCGTGAACGCCAGAGCCACGATGCAAACCGCTCCGTGCGGTCATCGCGTAGTGTGCCGAAGGTGTTTCGTCAAAACGATACAAATGGCAGTTTCCCAGAGGCTTTTGCCCCTTCGATGCGTTATATGTCGAGCGAAGATATTGCGCCTCAAACAGACTCTCATACCGAGAGATGTAAGATTAATCAATAATACGCTTTTTTATCAATACGAATATTTATTTATTTCATTTATTTAATAATTTACAAATAATTAATAATTAAAAATTAATAAAAAATTTAATTAATTAATTAGTTAATTAGATATTATTAATAATACATTTTTTTTAAATTTATGTTTACGATGTTTTTATTTAAGTAATTTTTAATAATTAAATATTTATTGATTAATTAAATATTATTAATGATTATTATTATTATTAAAAATCATAGGAATTTTATAAATAACAACAAACCGATTATTCTCGTTCGCAGTACTCGATGTCCGGTAAATCGTGGGTACTGCCGCAAAGCGCGTCAGAATACAATATGGGGACTGGAGTTCCTCCGGGAATTTCCGGTCCCGGCAGCAGATGGGGAACCGGAAGCGTACCAGCCTCGGCGTCCCTCTACTCAATGGCCAGTGGGTCGTCCTCCATATCCGGTACGTCTACCGGTAATTTATCTATTCACTTTGAGTTTCTATGCGCGCGTGTATCGTTCCTTCCGCTTATACATGTATATCGAAAAATAAATATCGAGAGTTGGAAATGTTAACGCGCAATTAATTAAATAGCGAATAATATTGAAGGATCGACTGATTTTTTTTTTTTTTAATTATTTTATTAGGCGTGTCTTCCGTATCATCGGCGACCTCTTCGTCAACCAGTAGTACCGGAAGTACCGGCCCAGCCAAACCTCCGAGGCTGCGTCAACCGACCGGCGCTACACTAAGACGATCGCAGACGCAATCTATGAAATTGCGAATACAGGTAATTTTTTTTTTTTTTTTTTTTTTTTTTTCCGAAGCATTTCTCAAACTTCATATTATTCGCATAATATATATATTATCCGAAAAAAAAAATTTCGGCGAGAATTTTATAATTTTTTTTTTTTTTTTTTTTTTTTTTTTCGATTAAAACGAAAATGTTAAAAATGTGTTTTTTTTTTTTCTTAGGAGTATCAGGATCCGATACAACAAGTCGCCGAAGACGACGATCCGATGCGGGATAATCGAGAGCGAAGATTGCCGCCGATCAAAGAATTCCAGAGAGATTATCGTGCGGGAAAAGCTTCCACGAGGCTACGGTGCGTTATAAATCGTCAAGTTATTTGTTTTTCCAAATGAAAAGAATAGACTTTTCTTATTTACATTTTTTTTTTTTTTTTCACAGATGCGCACAGAAAATCGTTACCCAATTGGAAACATCGCCGAGTCATCGAGCGACGAATAACGGTTTTGTTAATACAACGACGACGCAGTCGACGCCGACGACCTCGGGGACGACGACGACGCCGGCGTCGTCGGTCCCTATGAGATCGTTGACTAAGAGAACTCCGACTTCCGCAACGTCGACAGCACTATCGAGCGCAACGTCGACAACGACGACGACGAAAACAACGACAACGGCGACGTCTGCCGCGTGTCCGAAAACCGTTCTTACCGTTGCGCAAGAAGTGCAGAAAACAAAGAAAGAAAAGGAGAAGGAAAAAGAACGGGAAAAAGCCGAAAAAGCGCGACAAAAAGAAGAAGAAAAAGCTGAAAAGGCGCGACAAAAGGAGGCGAAGAAAGTTGCGAAAGAGGAGAAGAAACGAGCGAAGAAGGAAGCTAAAGCGCGGAGAAAGGAAGCCGAGGAATCGTTGATACGCGACGAAAAGTAGTTATCGCTTAACGCGTTGAAACAAATAATTTTTTTTATTTTTAATTTTAAACAACATTCCGATCGAAGAGAAATTGTCACGAAAAAATCGTAAAAAATAAAAAAATTCTTGCCAACGCAAAATTTCGTCGGAGACGATGGAACGAAAGAAGAAATAATGGTAAAACGGCTTAATAAACTTGTCGAATGAAAAAAAAAAAAACTACAATAAACGAACGGGCGATAATTAATTCTCGACGAATAAAAAATAGTAACGATAATAATAAAGTTAATGATAATTAAAAAAAAAAAAAAAAAAAAATGACGATGAAGGTATAAATGCTGGAAGTCTAGAAAGCGGCCAAAACGACGACTCTAATCGTTATATCGATAATACTATACCTAAATAATGAGATACTGTATCATTTAGAAGAGAAATGAAATTTAGATCAGTTGTAAAAGAAAAAACTTAAAAAATACGAAAAAAAAAAAAAATACCTAAAGAAATTAGGTGGAGACGACTAGAAGAGGTCGTAGATGAACGTAACAGCTAATAATAATTTTTAAAAAATGAGGAAAGATTGGGTCGTCGAAAAAAATGCGAGTGTCGCGATCGGACTTATAGCGCGGCGCCGCGGTGCCGCGATTTGTTAAAAACAAAAAATAATTATCCCGTTCCTCCGACACACGAAAAATGGTCAAAGAACTGTGATGTCGACGATTCGCGAATGGATATTTGAAGAAAAAAAAAAAAGAAATCGTTAGCCTAAAGATCAATTAAGATGAGAAAAAAACAAGTCGTAGGTTTTACGTATATTGACTCGAGGAGATTGTCTTGTTATACTATAAACTATATACTAAGCAATATATTGAGAAAAAAAAAAAAAAAAAAAAAAAAAGTTCTGTGAGACATATATATTGCGTTATTATACATCATCGAGGAATATACAAGAAAATATTGTATTTTCGCGCAATTCTAGTCAACTACTCGCGTATACAAGGGTAAAAGATTTAAAAATAAAAAAAATACACAAAAGGAAAGAGAACTGAAAGCTTGCGAAGAAAATGTGAATATTGAAAAGAAAAAAAAAAAAAAAAAAAAAAAAAAATACGAACGAAGTTCTTCACAGACGATAATCAAAAGCAATTTTTTTACGTGCACCGTGATGCGGGAAAGAAACAAACGGGTGGTTTCGTCGATCACGAGTGGTGAACATCAAAATAACAAAAATAGTAAAGAAAAAATTGTGGATAAAAAGAAAAACCACCAAAAAATGAAAGAAAAAAGGACAGAATTATACAAAAATAGTGTCCATTTCAAAAGGCGATCCGCACACTAACCTCATTGCATGAAAACTGTTTCTTAACGTCGCGTAATTATTGCGATTCCATTTTTTTTTTGTCAAAATCGAAAGGATCGTAATTTTTTTTTTGTTAGTCGGGTTTTTTGGTTATCATGACACTGAGAATAACGATAAATGCCTGAGCGCCGCGAGGAGTGACGAAAATAATTGAGACGCTCCTTTATTATCTTCGAAATGCAGTAGAATTGTTTCGTTGAGAAATTAAATGATAATAAACATAACGGTTACGGAAGTCTGAAATAACACGAACACCGAGGAGAGTTGAAGATGTTTTTTTCTTTTTTTTTTTTCATTACGAAGATCGCGATACGTGCGTTCGATCGAATTTACATTCACGACGATACTTCGAGGTTATGTAACAATCGCGATGTATATGATAAAAAAAGAAAATACGAACATGTCAGTGAAAAAAAAAAATGGAGGAAGCGAAAATAAGGCACATATCAAAAATGCTTTTTCTTCTACGAGTTTAGAAATTCTAATGCGTCAATTATATTGTATTCCGGCGTCGTAATTTTAATGACGTACTGAAAAAAAAAAAAAGATAAGGGGGTTAAGTAAGACGCTAGGAATTCAGTAATCATCGGCTTTAAACGCGATGTTAAGTCCGCTAGGATTTTTTTTTAAATAGCGTAAAAAAAAGAATAGTAACAAATTGAAGTTGAATCGTTAATCGTAGAAATATAAGAGCGCTGCGTAAATGATGAATTTTTTCGATCGTTATTCCCAGTGTGTTTCAATGATATCTCATGGCATTAGACTCCTTCCAAAAGCGACGCAAAGGAACAACGGAAATTGGACTATTTGACTAGTGCAATAATACAGCGAGTAAGGGTAGTGCATTGTTAAATTCTTAGCCAATGTATCGATTCCAAGAGAATTGCGAATACTTCCCATTGAGATATTCCCAAATTTCAATCGCATAGAAAGTGTGTAATTTTTTTTCGCCGAAGTTGATGCGTACATTTTTTTTAAAACGTATGCATTTTTTTTAGAATGTCGTGACTTCTCTTCCATTGAAACGAAAAAAAATCGAAAATTCGAGAAATATTCGAAAAAAAATTTAGTTGTATTCGGAAAAATTATCGAATCGATTTCTGTTGGAAAAAAAAAATAACAGTAATTGCCGAACTATTTTTTTTTTTTTCGATTTTATTCATAACTTATTGGGATTATTATTATAAACAATTAATGTATTTAGCACATTTTATATTGTTTGATTTCTGGTTTTCATGTCTATGGGAAGAATTCAACATTTTCTCTGAATCGCATATTTCTGGTTGGGAATGTAATGATTTACTCTCTTTAAATCGATTCCACTCGATCGGATCGATAGAAAACCAGTAAGTTAATTGATGAATGACAAAATACGATTGAATATCGATAATATTGATACTCATTAAAAACGTCTCAAAACTTGTTGAAAGTTGCTATTCATTTTTACGAGTTTAACAGTTCAATTAATATTTTTCCGTTGGTTAATTGGTCATCTTTTTCGTAAATGACTCATCATCGGTAAATTATTTCGCGCTTAACGAGAAATAAATTTGATGAAATATTAATCAAAAGGGAAAAAAAAAGTATACCGAAAGATCGATGATTTTATTCCGAATTATATGGATTTTTTGTTTTTTTACATACAATAAATGGCAAAAGTCGAAGATGGAAATTCTATAGAAATGTCAATTTTAATGAAAGCACATATACGATTATATTGTACGCCATATAAACTAATCGTTGAATTCTCGAGTCGATAATTTCATCGATCGACGTTGTCGGCGAATCGACTAATAATGGAAAATGAGAAAATAATAATGACAATGTCATTTTTTTCCTTAAATAAAAATCGAGCCGCGAATACTATAAGTAAAAGAAGAAAACAAAATGCCATACACATAGATTTGAAATAAACGAGCCGTGAGTTTAGCTGCCATTCTACTAATTTCACTAATAACTGTATGCTAAAAAAAAAAATAAAACAAGGAGTACTGTTCTACCGTAATGTATACACGAGAAACGAGAATGAAATAATAATTTTTGGGCAATAATAAATAAACAGTAGAGAGACGTGCGTAAGGAAGAAACGTGAGTAAATGCAATTTCTAATGATCATAAGTGAAAAAAAAAAACAGTTTGATTTTATACGCGCATGTGCTTCTTAGTAATCGAATTAATTGTTCATTAAAACGAAAAAGAGTGCTCTATATATTCGTCTGTTTTACTGTTCTGAGAAAAAAAAAACCAACCATAAATAAACACGAATACCAGAAAAAGTATCAAATATCCCCTCCTCCCTGCAAACCTGTAAAACCATATGCTTGAAGTGATAGACCCTTTGTAATTGACGAGTCTCTATTTTTCGTAGATTTTATTGAACGATGTGAATGAATACATTTGAATAAACGAAATAAAAAGTAAAGCCAAAATAGGCGAATGAAACGTGTTAAAAAGAGAAAAGAAAAAAAAAATGTTTCAACCTATCTGCAACGGATATACAGTGGGTCAAGAAAAATCAAATAAAACGATACCAATAAATGTTCAAGTCTGGATTTTTCGCTTTATTTTTTACCACCTTGTCGCATGCTACGAAAACTCTAGGCTTCGGAAAGAATTACATAACTCCCGATAAAAGATCGATTGCGATTTTATTTTTATGAATCACTCGTGTTCGAGTTCACTTTGTTCGGCCGAACAAAAACAAAAGAAAGCTTTCGTTTCACTCCTAAATACGTCCGTTATCTACAGCACGATTCACCGTCATATGACACATTTAACAAATAACGGAAACTTTCCATCGATAACTCGGGACAGTCGCGGCCCCGCGAACCAAACCTGGACATCCAGACAACAGTGTTGCTGGCGTAAACAGGCATCGTAAATTATTATTCGAGTATTTTCCGCGAGCGACGATCATAACCCGAGGATCGGACCGAGTTCCTGCATCGTCGTGCATCCTCACCGAATAAAAACGTTTTTATAATGGTAACGGCAATAATTTCACGTAAATATTTATTATACACAAAACTCACGACTTTTCGTTGCGACATATTTCTTAGGTTAAACACGCACGCATTAGATTCTCTCGATTTTTCTCTCGACGTTATCGCGCGATTCGTTGCGCGAGTTTTCATCGTCGCGTTTAATATTTTTCGTGATTTATAATAACAGTTTCGTGTTTATTCGTTTATCGACGATATCGTATCGATCGACGACGATTCGGAATTATCAAATTTTCACTCTTACTTGACACAGTAATCGAAAAACAACGCGTACCAAACGGACTTTAGTGATTTTTGCCATTCGTAATCGAATTTTTTCGTTTTTTTATCGTATTTCAGTCAGTTGCGGAGTTTTTGAAGGGCCTTCCTTCGCACGATCAAAACAACTTTGCCAATTTTCACACGGACAACGGCAATAGAACGTGCGTCAAGAGGCCGTCGGTATATCTACCAACGAAGGACTACCCTTCCGAACAAAGTAATTCGTCGATATTTAACAACTTTCATTCGTCGTCTCGAGACGCTGTACTTTAATCCGAATGCAAGAATTTTGACGATATTTGTCAAAACGCTTAAACGTTCGTTGGACGAGTCGAGTCTCGAGATTTTACTTTAGATTTACACGACTAATGCATTTATATTTGTAGTTATAGTAACAGAAAAGACCACAATACTTCTAAGGTACCTTCATCAGCAATGGGATAAAAAGGTAATCCGGACATTCGATTGTTTTGTTTTAGAAGAAAAAAAATTTTAATGAAAAAAAAATAAATAAATGAAAATTTTTTGACAATTACAATTTGACGCAAACGCGAAATTTGGTAAAAATAATGTCATTATCTCGATCTGAAAATCTTGAAAATTTCGGAATTTCGAGAGGTCCGGAAAAGTCAGCCAAATATATCAGAGATTTTTTTTTTTTTGTCGAAAATTTTCGAATAACAAATTTTTTTTTAAATTTTGGGTCAACGATAAAAAATGTTACAAAGGATTAGAACGATATTTTTTTAATGGAATTCTTAAAAGAGCTCTTAAAAGAAAATCGCGTCGAATTGTCTATTCGTTTAGATTGAAAATGTTGAAAACCATAGTTAGAGAATATCGTAGAAGTTTTGTCGGAAGATCTGATTAATGTACTGAATAATGAGATTTGGAGTAAACGATTCACCGGAGATTTGCTCGGAGGCATTGAGAAGTTTCGCAAAACATTCGCAAAACGGAAGACACCGTTAGCGCGATAGTTTATACGTATTTAATTAATGGGCAGCGATCGTAAACGATAAAATCGTTGACAGAAGTATTTACATGAAATGTTGAGCGATTTTATTGTTGAACAACACATTGCAATATTAATATAAGGTCTCTTCTGGGATTATCGTAAAAATGTTACATTTGTTGTTTTCGAATTGCGCTAACAAGGCGTTTCGTAGAAAAATCTACAGTTACCGATCGACGAAATTTTTCACCGAATTAAAACAGCTAAAGATATTTTTTCATCAAAAGATATCCGATAATCCGTGAAAAGAACTTTTAGCCGCGAAGCACATTGTGAAATATATTCCCATTTGAATACTTCGAACAAATATATCGATTGTGAGTAAATATGAATAATCGGTATTTATAATCAATTTCGTCTAAATGATAATAAAAAAAAACAATGTTAATAGTTTTATTAGAATTTCGTTAATATCTGCCAGTAAATTCTAATAAAAACAATTTTGTTTTATTTAAATTTCATTACAGAACACCGAGAAGAAACGCGATCTGTTGACGGTGAGCGGCGAGACGCAAGACGAAGTAACGGGGACGCGAAGTAAAAGGCCGCGATTGGAACTCAACAACGCGCTCTAAAAAAGAAACATCTTAATCTAAAACCGAAAAAAAGAAAAAACAAAAGTCATTCAACAGACACGAGGAACAACAGCATCAAACGATTCTATTGATGATTTTTCGTCGCTCATCGATCCCATTAATGATTTCTCGCCTCTAACCGATCCCTCCATTCTTCGACGAAAAAACGAAAGAGCGATAACGACGAGTGTCTGTTTTTGCTTAAATGTCGTTTCTTCCGCCCATATTTTCAATTTATTTACCACTCGCGACTTTCTACTAAACTTACTTCGGCTTTTTTCTTCCCTGTTACTTTTTTTTTAATTTTAGTTTTCATTAAGTTTTACGCAATTATACAGCTGGATTACAATTATTTCACGATAGAATTTCTTCCCGATAGTTCCATTAAAAATAAAAGTAATTATAAGATATCGATGTCGGTAGATTGTAAAATTATTATTTTTTTTTTTCGAATTAACGAGAATAATAACCACTGAGTTTTATTCATTACTCGATATTTTCAATCATCATTACATCGCGAGTAATTTATTCCAGCGTATAATATTCTATTTTGCACAACTGATATCGACTGCCGGACAAACGTTGAGAATAATTGCGTTCAAATTTTTGGGTGGATTTTCCGCGGCTAATATATCGATCGAAGTAATTGAAAAAATATGAGAAACGAAAATTAATCCGACTACATAAATATCGTAGATTCAACGTTGAATATGATCATTGTAATGATTAAAAGAAAAAACGGACCCGAAATAACATTCGAGTTTTTTTCGTGATACGAATCACGAATCAAGAAGTCTGTACCACTAATACGATTTGTATGTATGAAAAAAAAAAAAAAAAAAAAAATGAATGAATAAATCATTGTGCAATTAAATTTTTTTAATGCCTGATGTATCTGTGTGTAACATAACAATATTTGAAAAATTACCCAAATATACGATTAAATGAGATATATCGAAACGGAAGCCAAACTTTATTTTTTATTCGAAAAATCCCGTTATTGTTCAACATCTCGTAATGAGTAAATTCAGATTTATTTTACTTTCTCGTTCGTTTTATTTCATAAATATTTGATTTCCGAAACTTATGTTTAAGGGGAATTACTTTATAGAAAAAAATATATGAAATACGTATATAATCATCATAGTTCGATCATCGGGATTTCGGATAAACGCATTTATTTCTATTAATCATCGAAAAATTCCGTGAATACTTTTATAAAAAAATAAACGTAGGCAATAATAATGAGTTTTCGAATAAAAATAACATGTTTTGTATGTTTTTATACAAAAAAAAACGGTGTAGGATACCCCGAGCGAAAAGCTTGACATGTCCCTGGTGTGTGTCTGTAATACATCGTAAACCGGAAGTTTATCGCGAAGCACGAGAATGCAACCAATTTCCGTGCGTGTCGTCGGCAAGATGGCGACGACAGACATACTCGAGCAATATTCAGACGGAAATTTGACTCGTTTTTGTGACGTAACGCTCGCATAACCCCAAAAAATTCCGACTTCTGTTATTCCCGTCCAAGCGAATGTCCCTATTTACGCTTTTACTGTTTACGATTTCACGGGAACGCACGAAAACGCGAGTGAGTGTTATGTTCGCGATGTTTTGCAACATTATACGCGGCGTTAGAAGCGAAAACGGTTGATATCGTTGATCAATTTTTTACGACGAAAAAAAAAGAACACTGGACAAACTTATAATGGTGATGATAAATTCATAATATTTTTGTTGCAACGAGTGTAGGAAGGGACGAAATGTCGATGATTCCTCGATTCGTGGCTATAAATAAAGTCGAATTTATTTATAGGTCGAGACTAGCCGATGTAAGGCAAGGGACTGCGATCCGACACTGGGTTAATAGGGAGGTTCGTTTTCAAAATAACTACGATTACTAAACATTCCCCGAAATAATGATAATGCTAATATTTTTTTTTTCGTTTCTCATTTTCTGCATTTAATAACAATCATATGGAAGTCGTATTTTTACAATTTATCGTTAATAAAAATTCAATTTTCTACTTTATTAATGAAATTCAAATTTTTACTCCAAAAAAAATTACACGTTATAAGAACAGAATATTCGTAATTTTAATCTCAATGTGTTTTTCTACGAAATCTAAATCTGATACATACACAGTGACTTTCATAATGCGTCGACGCGTCAATGAGTGCAGAGGCGGTGGATAATAAATGCAAATGCGAAACGACAATTTGCGTCGGAGATATACACGACGCCTAAGTATTTTCATTATGATTTTGACGTAACGCAGCAGTTGTTTATTATCATCAATTTTATTAAGTTTGACTTGTGATAAATTATTTTTTTACGAGTTTATTAACAAATCAAAAAAAAAAAAAAAAAAGAAAATTATTATTATTATTATTGTCATTAATAATTTATTGTTATGATTATTTTTTGATTATTCTATTAATAAATACAATCGGCATGCGATATTCGAAAATTATCCTAGTAGAATGCAAAAAATGCGTAATGCGAGTAATAAATTATTTTTATCATTATTCCAGAAGAATTTTCGAATTTATTTTCGAATTGTGTATAAAATTTTACTATCGCAATCGGCGACGAGTTTCAGTGCCGCAAATGTTGAATTTTTTAAATTAAACGTTTGTAAAGTAAAAGAAAAAAATAATAATCCAATTAATTCATTTTTTCACGGCATTTGCCTCTATATACATCGATACTGTGACTTTTTCGATCGTTTATTACTATTCATTTGGGTAATCGTATTTTTTTGTTTTTTTTTTTTTTTTCTTTAGGTTCGGAAAAAATGGCGCTTGACGCTATAGGTTTGATCGGTGGAAAGGATAGACTTCAGGAAATAAGTATGCGCCTAGACGACAGCCATTTGGCCTATTTGCAGTTGGACGACAGTCCATTGAAGCTTCAAGCGCGTCATAAACTCGAGGGTTTCATTAAGGAATATCTCTGTCACGTGCCTAACGAGAGAAAATATATTTTTCAAGAAACCGCCGATATACTTCACAGATCCGCGGCGACGGTGAAAAATTTCAGTGGGTATCGCGCGTGCACCGCATGGAGCGCCGTATCTTTGTACGCCGCTAATTTACTCGCTCAGCCATGGCGAAAGGAGTATCGCACTCTGAGAGTACGTTTCGTAATTATCGATTTTCATTGTATCATTTTTTACAACGAAAAAAATTAAATCGAAAAAAAAAATCGATTTATTTTATTTTTTTCGATTTTTGAATATTCAATTTTTTTTTTGTTTTCGTTGTATTTTTTATCCGCAATAGTAAATTATTATTTTATAATTTATTAATTTCGTTCGTACAATAAGTACGTTTCGTAAATATCGTTTTTCGTTGTACAATTTTTTTTTTCGCTATAGAAAATTATTTTTTATAGTTTATTATTATCGTTCGTACAATGGTTGGAGCGTCGAGAGATATTGATCGTCTAATGTTATTTGCAGACATACAGCGGATATTACAAACACGAAATCGAAGCGAATCTCATAGGTGCCGAACTAATGTTCGAACTAATGGGCTACAAACACACCGGACTCGGGGTTCTCACTCTCGAAGGACCCATAGATCCCGACAAAGTATCCAGCGTCAGCCGTGACGCGATCGTCGCTTTTGTCGAGTGTCAGGTAATTATTTACGCGTCGCATTATTACCGTCGCGTGTTCTGCAAAATTATTAATTTTTTTTCAATTTTTTCAAATATATTATTATAAAAATAGTGTTTTTATGATAATTATAATTATTTCATTTAAAAAAAAATCAATTAATAAATAATTAATTTAATTTTTAATTTTAAAAAATTGCAGTTTTTATTTCGCAAACAAAAATTGAAAAAATCGACTTTTAAAATGTTTACTCTTTTATATTTTCAGATATTGAAGGAGATATGGGAGAGCGTATCGAAGAATTTCACGATATCGTGGCTCGATGTTCTCGAATTTCGTTGGAACTCCGTCGGCACCTCGGAAACGGCGATACGAGCCTTGAATTTTCGTTTTCTCGAGCGCATGAATCAGATACGCGAGAAAAATTCATCGAGTCTTTATCGGGCCGATTATCGTCATCCACAGCCGATCGGTATCGATCCCTCATTATCGTCACTGACGCCCGCCGCGTTGCCGTATCACATGATGACGAATAATTACAATACGACGATAATTCCAGGAATGCGAAAACCCGACAGCGTTTATCCGTCCGACGGAAGTTTTTACTTCACCCCAATGGACAGCGGAACGCTGTCGAATCGTTTCGTAAATCCTTACGTTTGCGCTCCGCCGTTGAATCGTTATTATCCGATGAGTCCAACGGCGCAGGGAAACTCTACGATAGTTTCGTTGCCGGGACACGCGGCGAGAGTACCGACCGGTCGCCTAATCGAACTCGACACGCCATTGCCGGTCGCGAATTACGAGCGCAACGTAAATATTCCCAACGAAGTCGCCGCAAAATCCGCGAAATCTCGTAATCACGAATCCGAAATCGACGAAGTCGACTTTCGCGACGGGGATCGCGCCGATTACGCGAGAGTCGAGAAAAAATCATCGAAATTATCGCACAACAACGACGAGGGAAAGATAAACGATTGGGAATTCGTTTACAAGAGTCTCGAGAGTCTCGGATACTCGAAGGATCTCGGAGAACGCGAAGACGTTCTTAGAAAACGCGAATTGCTGCTGGAAGCGCGAAACAACTCGTCCCGAGGACAGCAAAAGACCTCGAGATCGTTGGCTAACATCGACACCGATAAATACGGCAATCACTCGTCGTCGAGAGACGAAAAGCGAAAGAACGAAATAGCGAATCACGGAAAAGCGACGAATTTCAATGACGACGATTCGTCGGGAATTAATGGACAGGAAACGCGAGGTTTGCTTTACGGGAAAAAAGGTTCTCTCGATTGGCAAGACGCGACGTCGAATATCGTTGATCCGACGAACGCGGAAAAAGTTAACAAAAAATACAGCAATACTTTGCCCGCCGCGAGATCGGTATACAAAAGCGGTAACGATCATCAAGCGATGATAAAAAACGTTGAAACGACGAGAGACAACAAACCCGCCGTTTACAGAGATAATTCGATTCGATGGAATTGCGCTACTTGCACTTTCCTCAATCCGGCCGGTCGAGAGATTTGCGAAATGTGCGGAAAATCACGAAAAAAGGGTAACGAAGACAAGCCGTTGGCCAGCGGCGGCAAAGAATGTCCCCAATGCACTCTCGTCAATGAAAAAAATGCGGCAACTTGCGAGGCTTGCGGCGCCAGTTTAAAGGACTCGCCTACTTATATCTGAGACGATTATATTTTTAATCGCAAATAACGATAATACTATTCGAGTCGAGATACGGGATATGCCGGAAATAATTCTTTTCGAAAAATGATTTATAGAATGAAAATGGCTTCGGAGCGAAAATCCCACCGATTCGAAGAGAAAAAAAAAATTTATAAAATTCTGACTATCGCACCGTAGCCGCGTTTCGCGAAGGGGATACATTTACCTGATTTTTTTTTTTTTCGTAAATTATAGGAGATAATGAAATAATTTTTTTTCTACGACAAGATACATGTGTTGAGCATCTCGCGAAAAAAAATAGGCGGAAACCAATGGAAAGAGAAACGGATATGAACGATGGAAGAGTTACTTCTTTTTTTGTGTTTTTTTTTTTTTTTTATAGAGTTGATAATAATGACGAGTCGTTGACGATCGCTGGTTTTTTTTAGATATTTTATCGCTGACGATCTTTTGACGATTTTTTTTGCACGATTCTCGATACATGTTATTTTCAGTAAAAAAAAAATTATATATTACCTCTTATAATTTTTGAGAAAAAAAAAATTGAGGACACGTATCCCCTCAATCCTCGTTAAATTTCTAATTCCCCGAGGATTCACCGTCGTCACTAGAAATATCGATTTAACAAACTCGACAACGAGTGCTTTTTTTCAACGCGCAAAAAAAAAAAAAAAAAAAAAAAACCAAAATTGCGCAAATGTAAAACACTCCGAGGATACGTTCGTTTAGGCGAAATAGTAAAAAAGTACACGGGCCTCGAATCACGGCCTTCGCAACAGGACCTAAAGACAATCTATCTACGAAAAAAAAAAAAAAAAATTCAGCATATTTTGTCCGAATATTCTTGGAAAATCGATTGAAATTTTTTCCAACAAAACCATTAAAGACAAATCTCTGTCGAGTAGACGAGAAATGAATGCCAATAGAGTCGTTTGAGATAATACACAATTTTATTCGAATTAAAATGATTATCGTCAAAGCGAAATTCTTAAACTTTGTTTTTACGTTTTTTTTTTTTTTTCTATTTTATTCCTACAATCGCAGCTATCGTAGTTTCGTTGTTTACGATTGCAACAACGATTCTCAAAGTCTCGAATCGAAAGAAGCGCATAATTACGTAATTAAAGGGTTTTTTTATTCCTTTTTGCTTAGCAGTATCTCTATTAGTTTCTTTTCGCAGCTTTCACGTTTCATTAATTTTTCTTTTTTTTTTGTTTTTGAATTAATTACGAATCCAAAATCATGAGTCTGAATATCCTTAATTACAGGAGACGTGTAAAAAAAAAAAAAAAAAAAACGCTCGTCGATTATTATCCTAAGTTTTTTTTTTCTTTTTTTTTTCTTAATTTATCAAAGTTTTCATTGCTTATAAGCTTTTTTGCTTTTTGTATTTATTATTATTATTAAAATAAGTATGTTATTCAACGTGAAATAGACGACTTTGTTATTTTGTTACGACGAAAGTTAATATGACTGTATGTATAGTATATATATATTTATCGTTTTTATCTTCGTTTTTCGCGCTTCGCATTCACTAAAACGAGTAGCGAAAATTATCGTTGAATTTTTCGAATTTATGAAAAAAAAAAAAAAAAAAAAAAAAACGATGTTTCGAATTTTTTTTTTCTTATTCACTAAAGAGGACAAAAATAGAAATAATCTACACGTAGTCACAAGCAAATTTATCGTTATTGTGGTCCGCGTTAGATACGAGAGAGCAAATGTAATTTTATAGCGAAGAAAAATTTGAACGAAACAAGAGAGGAGTGTTACTTAGGAGTCGATAAGATTTTTATGGCGGCAAATCGGATGTGAGAATTGCTGACTTCGAAGTCTGTTGTAAAGAGAAAATAATACATTTGTATAAAGATTGACAAGACGAACGGAGTATTAATTTGTTTTTTTGATTGTTTTCATTCATTAAATCCCTTTGATTTTATTTCTTAGGTTTTCTCAGAGGGAATTAATTGATTCCTCGAAAAGCTGTGATTCAGTCATTTTTCGCAAAATGACGAAAAATTAAGCAGCCGAAAAAAAATTAGTAAGTTGAATCGTTTTTTGTCATTTATTTTTTGTAGAATTCGCGTGAACATTTGTACAAAAGTTTTCCTTTGACAAATATCGAGACGATCACAAACCGCATATCGCAAAATCCTACGAACGGAGAAATATTCGCGAAAAACTCACGAATCTTCATAACTCTTTTTTTTATATCCCAACGATTCTTCGGCACTTATGAGGCTTCAATTTTTAACATACGTTCCAAGGATTTCATCGCTGCTTGGTGAATTCTCTTCTCCAATTTGTCTGCAAACAGATATTTATTTAGCATTGAATTTATCTTCAATTATTCGTATTTTTAAATTGCAATTGCGACTTTTTTTTTTGGTTGTATTTTTCGCGAAGTGCCAAAAAATTAGAAAAATTCTAAAAAACGTATTTACGAAGATAAAAGTAAAATTATTAAAAATTAAAAATATTTTTAATAAATTGTAGAAAAAAAATCATTATGCACGCTGATTGAAAACACTTCTTACATATCTTGTGCTTTCCTTGCATTGGGAACTTTAGCGGCAATTCGTGAAAATCGCGACAGATAAATACGAAAGGACTTTCGCTGTCTCCTTCCGGATAAATTCGACGATATTCCTCTTGAGGCAAAACGTCGGTCACCGTCACGCAGCCCAACAGACATCCCGTTGGATAATTTTCCGGAAATTTTATGTTCTCTGAAACGACAAATATTTCGTAAGTGTGAAATGAAAAAAAAAAAAAAAAAAAAGAACAGTAAAAACACAAACCGTTGAGTAAAACTCTGTAACGATTTTCCATTGTGGAAATATCTTCGGTAGCGGGAATCTTCGACGCGGCGGCAATCCAAAGCCGTCCGCGATGAGAAGAGTACCAACTTCTTCCCTCGTGACTAACCGTTAAAAAAAAAGCAAAAAATGATTCGTAACATTTGTAGCGTATCGAGAAATGTGAAACATTTTTCCCAATTTTTTTTTTTACTATTTGGAATTCGTTTCTCACATTTTAATTCCGGCAACCAGAAGCGAAGCGTATGGCTGATGCATACTGAGGCAAACACCTTCGTCCACCATTTCCATGTACTCTTTATCCTGGATTCGATTGTTGTGATATCCGTTATTGTCCACTTTGGATTTTAGGTTTCTATTCGTGTTCAGCAAATTCATCTCGACGTACTGAAAAAAAAAAAAATCATTATTATCATTAATTTAATAATTTTTTATTGAATTCAAATTTTTTGTTTTGTTTAATTTAATTTTGGAATATTGTTAATTTTTTAAATAAAAATCGTTATTAATTATCATCAATAATAATAATAAATAATTTTAACCATTTTTTAAACAAAGAAACAAAAATTTCACAATATAATATAAAAATCAAATTTCCCTCACCGTTGGGCGATCGAATTCGATCGTTGGACAGACATTTGCGTTATTTGAAACTTTGGCAATCATTGTTTCCGCCGCCTCGCGTAACTCCGCGTTGAAAGAATCGTCAAAATCCTGAATTTCCTCGATTACCTCTCTTCCGGCAAAATCCAGCGTTACTTTTCTCGTGAGGCGCGACTGGTACTTTTGGTTTCTTATCTCTTCCTCGCGTTTCTGCATATTTTCGCGTTCGGCTTTCGACAACCAGACACTGTTGCTGGATTGATAATAATCGTTCTCGTCGTCTATAACTTCGGTTCTTCGAGCGCTAAAAAATAATAAAGAAATGTATTTTGTTGTAACGATAATAAAAAATAAAAAAATAGAAATTCGCTGATTTTTTTTTCACCGACCAAAATCCCCGACTTCTTCGGATCTCCCAATTTTTTTTTTCTTTTTTCAATTTAAATAAAAAAAAATTAACATTTTTTTTTCGTCGGGGATTCGCCGATAAAAATTCGCGTTCGAAAAAAAAAATTGGAAATTCGCTGATTTTTTTTTTTCACGAACCCGAATCCCCGACTTCTTCGAATTTCCCGAAAAAAATGTATTATTTCAAATTAAATTTTTAAAAACCGAAATTTTTTTTTTTTCGTCGGGGATTCGCCGATAAAAGATCGCGTTGGAAAAAAAAAATGGGTAACCTGTTTCTATCGTATTCCAAAAGTTTGTCGCGATGTTTCATCGCGGCGTCCGAAGTTTTCACGATCTTCTGATCCATCAGTTTGTTGTAAAGACTGTCGGCCTGTTTGCTGTTACTCGACAGGATCGCCTGTTGTTCGGAGGTGCAAACTAACGTATCGCAGAAAAGACACGGACCCGCGCGTTCCTGAGCGCAAATGATGCGGCCGCAGGTTAAGCAATTATTAACGAGCGAATGATTCTTCGCTTCGCAGTCGCATTTGATTCTTCCTGCGAAAAATCGACGTATAACTCGATAGAAAAACGATTCAATTATCCAACAAACATTAAACATCGTTTATGGAGTATTTATACGATTTTTCACCTTTCAGCAAAATGGTTTGTCTGTCTTTGCCTTCTTGAGAATAAAGATTAACGAATTTCGTCTTTTTCTTCTCGATCTTCTCGACGACTTTGGGCGCTTCTTGTGTCGCGATTGGCACCTGATTTTCCTTTGTTTTTCCCTTTTTTTTGTCGAATTGCTTGGAAGCGAAATTTTGACCGTTCGACTTTTTATTTATCGACGAAGCCGCAACGCACGAAAAACGTTTTTTCTTCAATTCGGCGACAAATTGTCGATGTTTAGAATTCTCGAAATTTAATAATGTCTGAAGATATTCATCAACGTCGCGTTCGTTTTGCATTTTTATAATTATTCTGGAAATTATTGTAAAATCCATTTGATTTTTTTTTCATTTTAATAACAATAATAAAAATCATTATTATTATTAACGAATTAGTTAGATAGTTAATAATAATAATAACAATAATAATAATTATTATTAATTTTTTTCGTTATAAAGTAACATGAAATAAATAATAATTCAATGTTACTATTTTTTACTATTTAATAATAATTAATTATCATTATTATTCAATAGAAAAAAATAGTAACATTGATTTTTTATTTATTCACTTTTATGTCCTAAAAAAATGAATAGCAATAATAATAATAAAAAAATCGAATTAACAATAATTGAATTTTGCGATTGTTTTCTAATGACGTTGTTATTATTATCATTGTTTTTTTTAACAGTAACAATTAATTATTATGAATTCAACATCGTAACTTTCTTATTATTGAACTGGATATTGGTTGTTCTCGAGTAAATACGTGGATGCTAATGTAAAATTAATTTTGCCAATAAAATTGGAGTTAAGAAATACCGATCACCGGTGGAGAGGTTATGTTACGAATGCTACGAATTTATTGATATTTGTTTAACTCACTGAACCATGTCGCCGGGAACTTCGAAATGCAGAAGATTCGTAAGTCCTTCCTGAATCCATTTTTCCATCTTGACGTTAAACCGGATTATTAAACACTCCTACGGATATTCCTTGTTTACTTCTGGCTGTTGCCTGAACAGATGCAATATAACCCTTTTGACGAAACGTCACGCGTTTCAACTGCTGCGACCAGCTGTCGTGTATATCGCGAGTGTCAAAGGCATTCATCCTTTGGACTTCAGATGGCGCGCGCGAACGCATTAATATTTTTCTCGTCGTTCGAACAAAACTCTCGCTTGGGCGCGATAAGTCGAACGATCGTTTTATCATTCAGATTAACTAAATTTTCATACTTGCGCGCGCATTCTTTCGTGCAGCAACAACCTCTCCCGACGGGGAAAGTCTTTAATAACAATTCATGCGATCGTCCCGAAAAAGATCGCGACGCTTGAGCGTAAAATGAGATTATAATTGTTTCTATTTCTCTATAAGAAAGTTATTTTTGTCTCTTACGTTCGATTAACAACACATCCTTCGATACTTCGGAACTACTTGAAAAACGAGTACAGATAAAAATACGATAGAAATCTTTCGATATCGAAATAGAACTCGAAAAAAACAAAAAAATGCACTAATGTCCCCTATTTTTCGTCTATTTCTTTCGTTTGTCAGAAAATAATGAACAAATTGTTGTTATGCTACAATGTACGGAATTGAATGATGACTTGCGAGGGCGTGTGCGTTGAATAAGAAAACTTAAGAATTTTTGCGTAGGTCATTGAGAATGGGAAATTTCAAGGCTACCACACTTGCTTGGCAAACGGATCTTCCTGCACTTAAATTTGCATACCCCGGGATCATTACAATGCGCGATACCCCGAGTGTCCCGCATACTGTACTACAGTTATTCATGTAGAGCTCGTGTAGTCGTAGAGTAACACGTCGTTCTCAATTTCTGCGCGTTCTCGTTACGCAATGAGAGATTCATCTGTCGGTGTCCCAGCAATTTTCACTCATAAATTTGTTCACGGAGTGACACACTCCAAACGCGTTCTACTAAAATATCCTTTCTGTCCACAATGTTTCTAGCATTCGTAATAATACTTTTTCCCATCGTGGACCACGCGCGCGCATGCGCACATGAATTTTTCTTTCATCAATATATATATAACAACAACGAGGGGTCCATATTGTTTAGTTCGCGATCGCGTTTTTATTTGACGCGTACACGCGCAAGTCGAGACTCGGAAAAATTCCAAACGAAAACGTCTCAACGAAACAAACAAATAACGAAGGGCAAAGTCGATCTGCGAGTAAAACTCAACGTTTGTCGACGTCGGTTTTGTTTTTCTTAACGCTTTTCGCCGGTTTGGAGGTTTGACCTTCGCTCGGGAAAAATTGTTCTAAGCGATCGAAGGAAAATCAATGAAATCCATAACAGTGTCTTATCCTTATCTGGCTTATCTTTTATCGGAATGGGGGATAAGAGTGTCCTTCGCGAAAACTCCGACGTTCACGAATTGAGAATATTTTTCGTTGTATTAATAGAAATGTTTACGCGATGTCGTACGAATACGATTTCACGAAAACGTAGCGAAAAAAAAAGAATTTTCTCGAAATTTCGAACAAACGAAATTATCAAACGCCCCGAGAATACATCGGAGACCGTTCGTGATAAAGACGAAGATCGGCGCTCTGGAAAGTATTCGCGACGGTTTTAAACAGAGCGATGAGAGAAGCGCGCTTCGCTGATTGCGCGTACCAGTTTTCGTTTCTATACAAACAGCGCATATACTTTGTAATCAGTAGCAGTTTCCATTCCCGAGACTCCGTGTGTTGCTATGCTACATGTAACGAATACTAAATAAATAATAATCACATTATCCTTCGCGAAAATGCATTTTTCATTTAATGCAATGCAAAAAAATGTTGCGCGTAAAATAACGCATTACTCATCGATAAATCTTTACTCATCGGACATATATCATTCGGGATAAGAAACGTTACCCCTGAAGAGCGTTCCACTGTTTGTATTAACAAAAAAAAATGTTGGCATTTTCAATTATTGTCGATTGTTTGATAAGTACTGTTGTTGTTTATTATTATTAAAAATAATTAAAAAATTTCACCAAAATAATCGATTATTACGATAATTATTTAGAGGATCGAATATAGAATTATTATTATTGGATTATTTTCGAAATTATTCATATTATTCTGCGGAACGAAAAAAAAAAAAATAAACAATGAATTGTCGATTCGGATGGTATGTTATTTGTTAATTAATTGTCCTTCGGCCGTAATCTCAGTGATAATTATACAAATATGTATTTTTTCGCTAACAACAACGAGTTAATAAGCTAATAAAATCCGTCTTACGTATCTATCATCATACGTCACGCGGGGCATAGAATAGCTTACCGCACACATGGCACGCAAAACCGACTACTTGAGATTATAATGATAATGATAATAGCCAACGTCTGGAATTAAATAGACGTTACTGAAGCAATTAAACAGTAAAAAAAAATGCAAGGACATTTAATTACTTCATTTTTTATCGGAGACCACGTGCACGTAGGTGTCGAAATCTCAATAAGACGTGTTGTTTTTTTCGGAGTCATTTTTTTGGTTTTTTTTAATAAAAAAAGCACTACACACGCGACTTCGGCAATTATTGGAATGTCGCATGTGCCGAATCCTGGCGCATGTTTTTCTTCTTATCAAATAAAAAATGAAAAATAAAGAATAATAAATGGGGCCAAGGCGATCGCCTGCAGAAATCATCTTCGTCTTTTATGTACTTCGTTAGAATTCGTTAATTTTAACGAATGCATACATCGATGGAATAATTTGCATGAAATCGTTTGATCGCGGATAAACAAGACGAATTTATATTCCTTGCGTCCTTCGATGGCCACATGATTGTTCGATGCAAACGAGACTCGAAATATCGATTCAGATTGAAGGGTGAATTTACGGCATAGGGGATGCATTTGTAACCTTCAAATGCGAAGGTCACGAGGTCAATGTCGAATTTCAAAGAACTGTTAATCTAACAAATTTTTATTCAAACGCATGGAAAAAAAATCAAATTTCTTTTTCAAATCCGTAAAAAAAAAAATTGAAAAAAAATGATCACTTTGAAATTCTATTCTTCGATTTGTGAGATTCTTATAAATATGTCGTACCGCTACCGATGACACGCTAGCGATTCTCAGTCATCGTTGAAAATAAACTTAACGCATACATTACCATTTCGTCTCAGCAGTGTGTATTCATAGTTAATGTGCAATATGCACGTATCGGCATTTTTTCTTCCGTTTCCGCGACGAGATAGGAAAACGAAAAATTATGAATTATCGTGACTTCTTCTGACCCCAGTAACTTCGTTGCGCGAGTTTTTCGAACGATCGGTAATAACGAATTGCACTTGAGTCGATAATCGTCATCGATTTTGCGAATTTCTCGCGAGATCCGCGAACTATTTCGAAACTGAAGTAGCATTGTCCGAGTTGTGTGACATTTTGCATATCTTTCACCAGAAGTTATCAATACAGATATAGAAACGCGGGAGCAAAAATAATTATGGCACTTAGCAACAAATTAGCACCACTTCGGGTACAACACGTGAATTTCTATTCGACGTCCGGCTGCTCGTTACCGGGTTGACATAAATACCAGAAGCTTACCAACGTAAAAATAAAAAATGTCGCGTGCTACAAAGATATTAATTATTACGCATTATTTACCGATTAAACAAATAAATAAATACTTTTATTAAAAACGAGAAAATAGTACATTAACGCATTCATTTATTTATTTTCGGGATCGTAATGGCGAAAACGAGTCGTCGCGTTGACACTTTTGAAAGTTTCTCCAGTTTATTCAACGTGGTCTATTGCACAGCGTCGCGTGAATTAATGTTTTTATTGTTTAACCCTCTTTTCGCGTTCTCGTGTGTAACACTGAAAGTAATGCGAGTATTTGCAAACTCGCCGGTTAGTATTACCGCATGTATAACACATGTAAACGCGAGGTAGAAAATCATGCATATCACGAAACGAATTATAATTGTACGTGACGTCACACAAAACGAGACTCGAGTGTATGCGGATTGGCGGGAGGTGCCGAGTGGACGGCGCGCGCGCGCGCGCGCGTTCGCTCGTTCGTTCCGATCGCTTCGAGGCCGGGATAGTCGAGACCGCGAGACCGGCAACGACGCATCGTCATCGTCGTGTGACGCTCGAGAACACCACGAAGACGACGAAAAACAAAAAAATTCTTTCGGCTCTAAATTAATATAATATAAAGCAAAGACTTAAAATTTATCGAGAAAAGAGGAGTACTAAAACACGAAAAAACTAAAGCAGTCATTAAATAAATATTCGAACTGTGATATTTATTATAATAAGTTACGTGTTTTTCCAGTGACGTGATTGAAAATATTTTATTAAAAAAAAGTGAATTCTTCGAAGTTCGGGAAGTGATTTTTTAAAATTTATTTTCTTTTTTATGCGGTTTTACGTCCGCGCGGAATACATCGAACAGGTAACTTGTTGATTTGGTTATAAATAAAAATGGATTTTTCGTTGGTCTTTAATTATAATTTGTTATAATAATCAATCGAACATTTTTTTCAATGAACGCAAATTTAACATTTGTTTTTCCGGTCGCCATTTTTTTTTTTCGCGGAATTTCCGTCGTTCCTTTACGTGGGAACGCGCAATTGCTTTGACACCTACGATTTTTTTTTCGTATCTATTATTATTAGTAAGAAAGTGTGGAGAACTTGACTTACCACTGTTACGTAAGTTTTCTATCGTCTCTGCAACCGACATGAGACACAAGACTCGCTTACGCTGGTATCGCGCTATAGTCTTTCGCATTTCACTTCTTTTTTTTTTTTCTCAGTCAGCATCTTCGTTGTCGATGACTATATGTCGCTCAACCCGATAATAATAATGTTGGTTACGATACGGTTTTATCGTTTCAGAGTCTCCCCCCCCCCCCCTCCCCAATCCTTTCTATCGCATGCCTGTCTTGCGGTTTTTCAACTCTATTTCTTCGCAATAACTAATAATAATAATAATAATAAAAATTCGTTGCTTTCATAAATCATTTATTCGTTTTTCTTCTTAATTTTTTTCCCGAAGGAATTCAGTTGACAAAATTCGTCCAGACGAAACATTGCGAAATGAACGAAAAATACATTTTCACAATTTTTTTCAAATAATCAATAATCAATAATCGAAAACGATTTTTTTTAAAATTCTTCCTGAATTTAAAGTGCGGGTTAATTAATCATTTGATCAGTTGCGGATTTTGAAAAAAAAATTGGAAAATACAAAAAATTCAATAATAATAAAAGTAAATGTCTATCAATTATAATCCGTAACGTACTTGCGATGATTCTTAATGAGATCTTTCGTTTCTCGATGCTCGACGATGAGCGAATTTCGAACTTTGATCGAGTCAACCTTAGTGCACGCATTGTCAATGAATCATCGCCCATTTGGAGAAATGTCGTATTTGCTGCTGATATCTGTCTGCTTGCATATATATAATAACAAATAAAACGATTTTTTTTTATCGCGTTAGCGTCAATAAACGATCGATTACGATATATAAATATTAGATATCGATATCGATAAAAACTATGTGACGTTTTGAAATGCATTATTAATAATAATAATAATAATTGTGCGTATTATTAATAATAATCGTTAATATTATTTTTTAATATTATCAGCGATCGAACTTCGAAAAAATAATTGCATAACTTCCGGGACACTTATTTCGTAGTTTTTTCACCACAAACATTTTGTTTTTCAACATTTTTTTCGATTTTTCTTCATCCAACTTGTAACGGTCGCCAATTCTTGCCGATACAACTGATATTGTTTCGAATTTTAAACCGCACGAAGTTCGGAAAGACGCGTAAAGTTACCCTCGATTCCCGAAATATCATTGAAAATAGAGCGCCACGGCGCGCGCGTTCGCCGCCTTCGTCTCAGTTAGCTTTGGATCTTTGGATTTCGGCCAACAAGATCGCTGCACTTTTTCAATGCTGCGCAAGAGAGCAACGATTTCGCTTCTTTTTATAACAATCGCGTTGACGTTCCGAGCGTTTTTAACATTTTTTTGTTTCAAACGTAGAAAACTGCTTTTGTTATCGAGTTAAAAATAAAGTTCCAAAAAAAAAAGGTTATGACTTTGAGTTAAAATAGTTCTCGCGAAACCGTCGCGTCAATCGGGTAAAAGCGACCGGGGCAACTTGAAACAAGTTGCCACGTGTTTCGATTCGCCCCGATCTCCTTTATTAACGTTTCAAAAAATTTTACACGTTTTCACTGGCAAATTTGTATGAAATAAGATTAATCTACGGAGCATATATACGACATACGACATTAATCGCAATGAAAAATAACTCACTTAACGCCGATAAATTAATGGGTTACATTTTTACGCAGTTTTTTCTAAATATAAAATTTGTAAATTTTTCATCGTATTTAACTCACTTTGATTGGATTTGACTCTTCATAATGCATTCCCGAAGACCTTCTTCTCGCTGATCTCACCGATTAGTAATTCCGCGAATCTTCGGAATTTTTCGCGTGACGACACTGTTCGGCATATCTCGATCTATGTATATCCATCGCGTGTACCATGGATTGGTGGGGGATTCAGATTCATTTGCATAATCATCGAAAATTAATGTGTGCAACGGGCTGCGATCTCGTTGACTTCGTTCTATTTGTTGACTTCCCATTCTTTCTTCATCAACGGTCACGTAAAAAAACACACCGCCATTTTTTCACAGTCGAGTTCCCCCACTGATCGGAAGGCAGCCATAGGTGTCACTGCTACTGACTAATACTGCGGGCGGCTAGATACGCGCGATGTTTTTTCTCTCGAAAATCCGAACGACATTTGTAAAATGATGAATAAAAATAAAAACAATTGTGTTAAAAGAAAAAAGAACTTTGAAAAATGTTCAATACTTTCGTGTCAAAGCTATTCAGTCGCGCGAAGACTTTGGCGCGCGTTCTTTATGCAATGGTCTGCAGCGCGTACGGGCGCTGCGTATAACAGACGCGTAAATACTTTGGTGTTGAGGTCAAACGCATAATACCCGTCGTTTCAATCGGGGGGGTTAAGAGGAGCGACGACGTTTGCATTAGAACTGAAACTTGAGAAATGTATCACGAGAATGAATCCCCACGGCACGTTGGTACGCGACAAATCTCGCGACAGATATTCACGAATTATGAATTAATGACGCGAAAAAAAGAACGCGTGTTAAAAAAAAAATAATTTTGTTGGCAACGCGGCTTTAATTCAATGACTATCGACTTTCTTCGATCGATTTGTCATTTCCGAGTAATCCGATGAATTAATAATAAACCCGCATTGAGTTTAATCGAATAGAGAACAAAGCGTTGGCCTCGTTTCGGTCTCAATGAATAAAGATACGATCGATTGTTTTTACGATAGTATCAACCAATCGCACCAAAAGGCGACTCCCATCTTCGTTTATTCTCGAACTCGACGACGCAAAAAAATAAAATAAAATAACGAGAACGATGTATAATAAGAGTAAACAAAATTACTTCTGTAAGGAGTAATACCGGAACACTCGATGAGGTTTTATTGCTTTCACCATCGACCGTACACTCTGAGTTGCCCGTGACTCCTCGAGATTGCTATATATTCTATTTATAGCGGAAAAAACAGTAGCGCCCCGAAGTTCGCGGCGCATGGGTCACGAGATGCGTTCCCTCAGTTCCGAGGTCGTCGCGTGTTTGGTACCGAGACTTGTGTACACTTTTCTTTGTTTAACGTTTACTCGCGGCGCGATCCCTATCTAATCCGAGTACCAAATTCTCTTGGGGTCGATAAAATTCTAGAGTCTCGCATCGACTTTAGACTTCGAATCGGTAACTAAGTGTTAATGACGTAAAACAGCGGGGAACGAGAAAAAAAACATTCCGATAGAGCAACAGATTTGGTTATGGTGCGTAGGTTGGTGATATGAAGCTAAACAGCTCTCTGCAAATGTTTGTTTTTCTTCCCTCGAAAAATGTAGGAGGTTATAAATAAAAAAAATAAAAACAGAACATAAAAAATGTGTCGATTTTTTTTTTTTTTATCAAATACAAAAAAATTGAGTAATAATGTTGTAAACAATGTAAATTCTTCGACAATTCTTTATATTTTGACCTGAAGATATTTTTTATGTGGTCAAAAGACCGTCGCGATTATTTTCGTCTATTTTCGATCTATTTTTCGATGTATATATTTTTTTTTTTGAGGTTAGTTTTTTATGGGAAGTAATTGTTACGACTCATCGGTATGCAAAGCAGTAGATTCGGAATGTAGAGTTTCTCCGTAGCGCGGTACCCCCGACAGACTGGTTTTCAGATGTTTACCAAACGTGACAGGTGCGCAGAAGATCGCGGAGTAAATAGTGGATACGAATTTTTGAGATCCGATCGAGGAGCTGTCTTTCGATTCTTCGAATACAATAGATACAGCGTGAGGCAACTGTGTCTCAACGGTTAAGAGTTAAGAAACTCATGTTGTCGATGTCAGATCAAATTAATCACTCGTACCGGGCCGGTGGTACATACGTATGTGGAACGGACGACGAGAGCAAACAACGTACGCGTGTCCAGCGCGTTAAAACAGCAAATGCATGACGAGCGCAAACAGTTCTAATTGAACTAATTGTGTTTGTTGGCCAACGTTAGCGAGAATCGATTCACACATAACGCCGCGAATTATTATTATTTGGAAACAAACTGAAAACAAAAAAAAAAAAAACGAAACTACGGTAATATAAGGTTATTGAAGGAAAATATATAGTTATTTTTAGATAACCAATAAAATTTGTATCAAAATAAAAAAAACTCTAAAAACTCTTAATTACGAATTAACAAAAATAAAACAAAACTTTTAAAATGATAAAAAAATGATAATTATCAATAAATCATTTATTTTCACGCATTTACGCGGTAAATTAATGAAAAATCGAACGTTAAAGAGGGAAAAACTTTGAAAATTTTATTATTACCAATTAATATTGCATTCTTACGATGTTTTTTGCAAATATTTTTTTTTAACATTTTGTCCCAAAAATGCTGAACAAAAATTTTGCAAATAACGAAAATATTGGAAAAAAATGTTTTTTCAAGGAGAAATCCAGAAAATTTTTGTTTTTTTTGGGGATTAAAAAAAAATGGACATTAGTTTCGATAAATTGTAAAAGTCGATAATAATCGCAATTTTGTGTTCACACTTCGCGGGGTTTTTGTGCTTTCAGACTGTTAGGCGAATAGCCTCCAGTGAGGGATCCGTTCAGCGCGTATTTGTCAACGAGGAGAGGAAACAAGAAGAAGATAGACGACAAACGAGAATGAAACGAAATTGCGGATGATCGTGACACAGATCTAAAGATATTACTGTGGTTTATCATCCGTCAAGAGGAATCTAACAGATGCACCGCAACGATCTCCCGTTCAGCATCGAAAAAACGGCACGGGACGGTTTCATTCTTCGCGAACTTTGTTTTCTTCGTTTTTATCGATAAATAAATAATAATAATAATAATAATGTCACGACGACCGAGCGTCTCGATTTACGATTATCCCGAGGATTTGAATCCCTTCAACGATGACTCGACACCCGGTACCGCCGGCCAAATGAACGGCGGAACGAAACATTCTGTTAAAGAGCCGAAACACAAATTTTGGACTTTCGGACGCAGCAAAAAGAAACAGAGATCCAATAGTTTTTCCATAAAATCGACATGGTGAGTTTTACTTACGCCTAATTTATTTAAAAAAAAAAAAAAAAATTATTCATAATGATTTTCGAAAAAATTCGAAATTTTTATTTATTTTTTATTATTCATTTTTTTTTCTCGAGTTTATTTGGTTAATTTTTTTTTTTTTTATTGCGGTTCGACGAACTTGAACTTTCGCCGCGAATTTTATCGCCACGGAGAAGATGCAAAATCGGTTAGGCGTCACCTGAAATTGGCGTGAGTCCAGAGAGGACACGAATAAACGGGGGCGATCCGTGACGCGTTCATAGAAAATAGACTCGAACTTGAATTAATTCTTTAACCCGCACTACGCGCCGCATTTGCCAATACGTAAATTGCTTTTAACATCCCTCGTGTGTTTTTCGATCTTTTTTTTTTTTTGTTTTTTCGTATTCAACGGATTTCTCTTATTTCCATTTCTGCGTCTTCCGATGATTTTTTTTTTCGTATTCAAAGGATTTCTTTTATTATCATTTGTGTCTTTTTCGTTTTTTTTTTTTTTTGTTTTTCATTTTTAAAGGGTTTTGTCGGCCGAAATATTCATCAAATTATCGACGCAAATTGAATTATTTTTCACTATAATATAGATATTTTATTGTGTCGGTAAAAAAAAAATAAATACATCGACAATTTAATGAAAAAAAAAAAAAAAAATTGCCTCGGAATTCCACTCGAAATAAAATCACTTCGGAGTCCGTATAGACGGTACGGAATGCCAGATAGTCCGCAGCATCATCTCAAGAGTCGAGTAGTCCGTCTCGGAGAACGTGAAGCCTATTACACCGTAGTCTCTCGATGAATGGGTGTTATTTTCGACATTGACTATTCTATACTAATGGCTATTAATACGCCTATAGTGATATTCATGCATCCGTTTGATGTTTCGCCAAAGCGAAATTGTCATCGAAATATTTTTCGTTCAACCGAACGACGTCTCGTTACCTTTACATCCATACGGTCTTCAAAACGGAAATTATCAATGCAAATTCGAATGCATTATCAATTATTATTATTATTATTTATGCGTAAAAAATATTGTACCGAATTCCGCGTAAAAATTTAAAAAAATAAAAAAAATTGAAAACAAGAAATATTTCGTTCGTTTTTCGCGACAAGGAAATTTTAAAATTGTAGTATAACTTTATTGATTTTTTAACGGCTCTTTCAATGATTTTTTTTTGTTTTTTTTTTTTTTTTTTTATGCGTTTTTTTTAAATACGGCTTTTGCGCCTTAAATGATAATCTTGTGCACAGATTTCCGTTATGGCGGCGATGAGCGTCGCACTTTGATAAAGTTACCCTCCTCCTCCCCCCCCCCCCCCTTCCGGGACTTTGGCGGAGAAACAAGAGCTCTGTACAAACGACGTATAACATATCCGTGATGTGTACCGTTGAGCTTATCGCGAACATTCTATATCACGATTTTATGTACAGCGAAGCGATAACGATAGTCCACTACGGCCGCCGAGCTGTAACGCGAATCTTATCTCAAGTCCCGCGCGGTCACTACTGAACATATTTAACATAGACGACGATCGACTCCGCTTCGGAACGACAAGCAAATTATTATCGATATATCGATCAGCACTTCGAAGAATTTCTTTTTCCGGAAAATTGCATCATTCGCGATCTGCGCGCAGATCTCTGTTTCATTTTTACTTTCACCCACCGATGCTGACAATTACGCGAAGCTTTTTGTAATCGACAACATTTACGATGTTTATTTGTTACATTTATTTTCCATTTTTTTTTTAACTTCTCACGCAATTTTTGGTACGAAATATTGAGCTGAAAACGACGCAAAAGTAACAGATTCGCGATCGTAAAAAAAAAAAAAATCGATCGGCTCGAAGTGTCGAATGAGAAAAAATTGTCTACAAAAAAAAAAAAAAACTGCCGACTGAAAAAAGAGTGAAATTTTTTGGATTCGTTCGGCGATAATTCTGAATTAATCTGTTTATCGGCATAAAAAACATGTCGGACAGTGACAAACTTTCGATGTCACGTGTCCAATAATTTGTTAAAACGAAACGTACGGTTTCAGTCGTATTTCAGTCGTATATTTTTGAAGGGTCGTTTCATCATTAAGTAAATAATAAACGAGTACTTGCAATATTTTTCGTCAAACTGAGCGTTTCGAAAAAAAAAAAAAAAAATACGATACATCGATGAATTTTTTCCGAGCAAAGCACGAATTTGATACTTATATTGTGTCGAAATCAAACGGAATATTAGGAATAACGATTTTTTAAAAATGTTAATAAAAAAAATGACATTTGCTACGATAATTATCCTCAGCATCACTCCTACGTATTTAATGTCGATAAATAAATAAAAAGACGAACATAACCTAAAAATTGAGAAGACGATTTGCATTATTGTTTAACACTGATGAGACTCGAGCGACGGATGAGCAGCACGTGTTTCAGATCCTCGAGTCCCAGTTTATCGGCTGCCCTCGTTGCTCCGCAAATATCAGTTCGTACAGAAGTCAAACGATCGGAATCGTTGAGGTCGGTGCGCGCCACATTGTCATTATTGAACAAAGTGCAACGTGAATACTCCCATTACAACAATAATGAAACAAAAAAAGACGTAACTTTTCACATCATCAATTTATTCCGATTTACTGCTGTTTATTCCGATGTCAAAAGTATCCGGAGGGATGGTATATATATATATATGCAAATTCACAACACGACGACTGTTTATCTAATTCGCTGTGTAGCGCAACGGATTTTCCCCGATCGGTTGTCAATTCAGATCGATTAAAATCGATTATCGTTGATTCCTTGCAATTAAAGTTTTCCATATCATTATCATTATAATTTAATCGCCAAAGAGAAGTTTCTGCACATTTGAATTTTCAAATTTTTTTTTTCTCGAAGTATATAGAAAAACGGTAAAAAAAAAAGATCCACGATAATGTTCGATTTTTTTTTTATTCGTGTAGTCAAAATAAAAAAATAAATATAAATCACTAAAAAACTATGTCATCGATGGTTACGAAAATTTTGCAGTAAAAATTCGTTATTGCAATCATTTTTTTTTTTTTGGCTTCTAGGAGCGGTTTGTTCGGTAAGAAGAAAGATTCGCAGGAGGTTGAGATCAGAAAGCCGACAATTGCCACAGGTTCGTTGGAATATTAAAAAAAAACGATTTCCCGAAAAAGTATTTGTCATTAATAAAATCGATTTATTAACATCTATCTATTTTTTTTAATATACAATTATAGTTTCGTCGACTTATAAAAGAGGAACGTACAGCGGATATCCGATAGCTCCGGCGCGATCCTCCAGGGATCAGCAGGAATTCGACGAAGCGCTCGGTACATTAGCGAGACGTCGAAAATACACTCTCGACAACTCGTCGTCGAGATACAGTTCCAGTTTGACGGTAAATGGCGATCCGGGAAGGATATACGAAGGCAGTCCCCAGGAGACAACGGCATCTATTATGGGAGATCTCACACCCAAACCACCGGCAAGAAGGTAAAAAAAAAATTGCATACGAAAAATAAAAAATAAAAAAATTGCTTCCGATTTTTTAATTTTTTTTTTCGCTCCTCAATTTATTTTTGCGTTCCGCTATTTTTTTTTAAGCATTTTAATTTTTTTGTCAGATCGATAATACGATTTTGAGTTTCAAAATTATATATCGTTGTGAATTTGGTAAAATGGGAACACAAAAAAAAAATTGAAAATTTAATAAATTCGCGTATATCTTCATTCCATATTTTGTTTCCAAGAAAAATTAATTAGCAACTTTTTTTAAATATTTAATCTTTTATCACGCGGTTTGAAAATAATCCATTGTATTTCGCAGGTTTGGTCAGATGAGTCCAAAACCAACGGATAAGATACCGCCACTCGATTTCAGCGGCAAAGATAACACGAGTAATGGAAACGTCGTTCACGAGGAGAGACGACCGGAAGAAATTCCAATTCCGCCAAAGTGAGGATTTTTTCGCTTTCGTTGCAATTTCGATACTATCGATTGATTAATCGAGTTGTTTATAATTAATATGCGTTTGTTATTTATCGATCGTCGTAGACGCGCCGGAATCAGAGGATCCCAAAGATCGATTGCGCCTCCGTCGTTCACCGACGACGAACCCGCGAGATCCGTCGATGTTTCGTTGACCGATGAGAACGAAAACGTTCCGGAAGACTACGTATTCAAGAGGTTCAATCGCGACCCGACGAGACAATCCAATTTGTCGATAAATAGTTGCATTTCCGTCGGTAGTACCGTCAGCGCTTACGGCAGAAAGAAACGCCGAGCGCCGCAACCTCCTCGTCTCAGAGAGCCGCTGGAATCGCCCAAAGTATAAAATAATCTAATAAATTAAATTTATGATAAATTTTTTTGATTTTAAAAAATTGAAAATAAATTAATAATAATTAATAACTAATAATTATTAATAATTATTACTTATTTAATTTTTTTTTTTAGGAAATTATCGTCAATTCTTCGGAAGCCGACGAAGCGAATGCCGATCCAGAAATAGTGGAATCAATAGACATAGCGAGAGTAACAGAAAACATCGATGAGATGACGAAGAGAAGCCGCGAGATGGACGACGATTGCATTCCCACGAGCGCCCAAAGGAAAGAAGACGATTCGGCAAAAGAAGAAACTGTGGTACACGACGAGAGAATTTCAACGTCCAGTGAAATCGTTGATATTCCGGAGACAACGACGAAGGAGCGAAAAATCTCGAAGCCTCGAAGAATTTCGAAGGAAGAAACTCGAGAAGGGAGCGAAGAAACGACGCGGAAACTTTCCACCGAAGAGAGATTGCCTCACGTCGAGCAAAACGCAACGAACGACGATACATCGACGACGAGAAGTTGCGATTTTGAAGCCGAAGTTGATGTTGAACTGCAAAGAGATTCGGACGCCGATAAGATTGAGATAATCAAAGAAATCGCAACGGAGAGCGACGAGTTTCCGTTGTCGCGACGAAAATCATCGGGAAATTTGTCGCGAAGCGATAGTTTTTCGGTGAAAGAGGAGATCGAGAAAATAGAACGGCAGATTAAGTATCTCGAGGGGAAGAAACAGCGGGAGGACAGCAGCGAAGAAGAGATCAATGGAATTTACGAAGGCAACGAGACGCGAATGTCGTTGCAGGAAACGCGAAAGCATTTCTTTCGCCATATGGTTGACGAGAATAGAGTTAAAGTAGAATTGAAAGAATTGCCGAGAGAACAGAAAGACATTAAAATCGTGAGATTGGAAGATCCACCGGTACCAGTCGCGGGTCCGAGAGAACCTGTTAAAGTAATAGAACTTCACATCTCCGAACCCGTGAAGCGGAAACCTTCGCTCGTCGGCGATCGAGAGGTAAATCCGATTCCCAAACCTCGAAGACACAGTAATTTAGGATTGGAAACGAAAGAATTGAGATTACAGGAGAGGAATGATAACGAAGAGGATAACGAAAAACGCGGAAATTCTTTGTGATTCACGAGGAGAGAAAGAATTCTTTTTTTTGTAATCCTCGATGACGAATTTTCATAAGAAAAACAAATTTATTCGAAAAAATGGCAAAAAAATAAAGAATAGCCGCTGAATCGTGATAATTGTCCCATTGTAATGTTAACAATTGTTATAATACAAAAAAAAATATATATATATACGTAATTTTATTTTTACGTAAACGACAGTTATTTTTTTCCGTTCGAGAAATGAGATATAACGAATGCAGTGCCAGTCGCCTTGTTGAATAATTTTATGTGATTTTATAGCTCGCCGAGTCGATAAATCGGATTTTATCATTATTATCAATAGTATATATATATATAGTATATATTCTATGTATATTTAGCATTTTCATTATTTATTGATACGAAATAAAAAATCTATACGATGTTTAAAAATTGGTAGAAAAATTATTCGTGCGAATAATCGATCGATCGGTCGATTGTATGAATTGAAAATTAAAAATTGTAATGCAAAAGGCGATGCGTTATTTTTTTTAATTTTTTTTTTTTTTAATTAAAAAACGTAAGAAATTTGCGATCGTATTTTTTTAAACGCGTTCATTTATTTACGCGTAGCTTCAGCTTTTTTTTATAACCTCCGCGCAACTGGTGAAGACATTTTTTTCGTAACTGAAGAAATATCGTGAAATCCTGGCGAAGGAACCGCTAAACGGCGATGTTTACATCCCCAAGAGACGATATCACGCGAAGCACTCGTGCGAATTGCCACAAAATTCGAACAGTTGTTTGCCGAAATTACCACCAAACGCCAAGACTTTGGCGCGTATTAAGCGAAAATTTCAGAAGTTAATTCTCGTCTCGGAACGGCATCCGTTGACGAGATTTTTCTTACGTAGTCGAGCGTCGATTGTTTTCGAAAAAAAGAGACATCGGAGATCGGCACACTGGTGGGTCATTCATCCGTGCAGCGATTTGAGGTTATGATTTTCGTAAAATATAGATTTTTACAAATTATCCAATATAACTAAATAAAATGATCGTATATTGATAAAATAACATTATTATATATGTATATAATACCGTTATCATTAATTTATTTGATATAAACGAATATAAATGATTTTGAATCGAACAGATTCGCGTGGGAAGTTTTGATGACACTGACGTTTCTCTATCTATTCTTTGCCGTACCGTACATCAACGCTTTCTATCGTATATGCAGTAGAAAAGGAGTTGATAAATTATACTTTCTTTATTCCGCTTACGCTGTTTGTCTGGTCGATATTTTAATGAATTTCGTTACGGGCTTTGCGTCGGAAGATGGACACGAGATTTTTCTCGATCCCGCGCTTATCGCTCGGTAAGCGTGTAAATAAAAAAAAAATAAAGATATGTCTATTCACTGAATATATAATTGGTTTTTACGATTAAAAAAAGAAGAATTTAGCTTCGAATTGCTCGGCAATTCATTTTAATTTGAAAGATAAATTTCATTTGATTCCGAGAAGTTTTATTATTATTGATGCAGTTAATAAACACGAAGACTATTCTTTCGTATTACCAATCGTTTGAATAATAATAAAATTCTTTAATTCCCGAATCTCCTGCAGACACTATAGTCAAGGATATTTTTTAATCGATCTATTGACCTCTGTGCCTTACGATTGGTTCACTTCCGGTACTCTTGGGCCTCCGGGACCGAGTGCCAATTTTCCCGCAGTTATTGCCGAATCGCTGACTCTTCTAAAGTTACTTCGAATGTTCACACTTCGAAGATACATTAAAAAATTATGCAAGGTATCCGAAATCGGTGAAAAAGTTCATAATTTTCTAATTTCCGAAAAAAAAAGAATTTTGAAGAATTAAAAAAAATAAATAAAAAAAAAGAATTCTCGTTTTTTTCAAATTAATTAATTAAAAAAAAAAACAAGAAAATTAAAGGTCTTTGCACTATCGGACATTGCTGATATGGGACTTTGGCTATTCATTCTTACCGCGTTGATATTTCATTGGAGCGCTTGCGTCACGTATGCGTTTCCATTTTTCGTAATGCACGCGACTCGAACGACGATTCAGGTAAATTTTTTTTGTAATTGAATATAATACAATCGTAAATCGTAAAATCGCAAAATTGAATATAATAGAATCAAATTAATATTAAAAATATTTAAAAAATGAGGATTCGGACGCTTACGTTGTGAAAAGTGGATTATACAGAGAACCGTCGTGGCGCGTTTATCTCATGAGCCTTCATATGGGAGTAAGCAATTTGGTTGGTTCCAGTTTCATCGAACTGAAGAAAACTTCGTCCGCCGATAAAATTATTCGATGCTTTCTTCTTCTCTTCGGCACTGGTTACACGATTTGTCTTATCGGTCAGTGAATCAGTTAATTGCCGCTATCATCGAACTCCAACAATGATAATAATAATAATAATAATAATGAATAATAATTAATAATGTTATCAATTTTTAAAATAACATTATTTTTAAAAAATTGTCTAAAATTTCCTCGGGATGCAGTAATTGTTTTGCAGTTAGTCGAATATTCAGCGAAACCGGAACTTAAATATCACGAAATAATGCGTCAGGTCAACGAATATACACGGGACAAAAAATTGCCGAAGCGTTTGAAGCAAAGATTGAATGATTATTACGAGTATCGATTTCAGGGAAGTTACTTCAAAGAAAACGCGATAACGAATACACTTTCGAGTTTGTATTTCGAGTTAAATATTACCATTGTATGAATATTCGGGTTTTATTAACGCATATATCGAATAAAAAACGATAAAAAAACATTTTATTCCGCTCTAAGATCATCTGAAGGAAGAAATAAACGTGCGATCGGGTCGCGGTCTGCTCGAGACTGCAACGATATTTCACAATTTACCGAGACCGTTGCTTGGAGGTCTTATGGGTAAAAATCCGTTTAAATCTCTTAAATTTCATGTTTTTTTCGCGAAAGAAGTTTTGTCATTGTGTCTCATTGCAGCGTCGGTAAAGTCGGTTATCTATCTAAAGGATGATATCGTCTTCAAGTGCAATACCGACGGCGAATGCATGTATTTCATTGCAAGTGGCACTGTCGCCGTTATAAATTCTTCGGGGAAAGAAGTGAGCGCAGACTGATATCATTATGATTATTAATGATTAAAAAAAGAAAATTATAAAAAATGTATATTATTAATATATAATTATTTATAACATAGTAATGTTTTTGCGTACTGTTAGTGATGAGTAATTGAAGACAACAAACGATAGCAACTTACTTTATTTTCTTCATCGATGGATTAACGAATTTTCTTCCGAAGCTCTGCCATTTGGAAGACGGCGATTATTTCGGTGAAATAAGTCTTCTGTATCCGCATCGCCGACGAGACGTTACGATTTCGGCACTCGAACTATGCGAACTCTTGCGTCTCGATCGTCGGGACTTCAAGCGTTATGCACAACCGCAAAGCGAATTGTACGCGCGCTTCGAGCGAACGGCGAAGGATAGAATTGACCAAATTACGGAGGCAAACAAAATGGCCGAAGATGAAGTAGAGATAGGAAAAAAGAAGCGCGAAGCTCCCGACGTTGAAATTGACGCTGAAAGGGGAAACACAAGAAAATCGGATATTCGGAACAATTTCGTAAACCCAGAGGCCTCGCATTCGTCGGTGCAGAATCCCGAACAATTTTCAACGAAAAATTCAGCGGATCGATCGTAAAAACGTAAAAAAAAAAAATCTTCGAAAACTATATATAAAATAGATTGATAAGGACAGTTGGATTAAGAAGAATAAACAACAATGAGAATAACATCGGCAACCGTTACACAGCTTGATTTTTTGTTGTTAAACACGAATTACAGACCCATTATCCTTAGTATCCTTAAAACTCGAATTTAGATTACAAATGATCTATATCACGCGCACCCGCGCATTAATCATCCGCCATTTTTTTTTCATCGTCATTATCGTCATCGATACTTTTTTTTGTCTTTCATCCTATTCCGTTCCGTTTTTTTTCTTTTTTTTTTTTTACTTCTTCGTCATCCTTCGTCTCTCTAATAATGTCTGATTCTCTCTTAATTATAGTCCACGGTAAATGTTAGGTACAATAATTTATCGTCTTATACAAGTGTATTTATAATCGTTAATAGTTTTTCGTGTGGTTACGTGTGTGTGTGTGTGTGTTTCCGTGTTCTCTGCTTCCTCGGGTTATGGTTTTTACTCATACATCATCATCTTCGCCAATCAGTTAACGTTTCGGTTTTTTCTTCCCCTTTTAGGTTATGTTTTTTTTTTTTTTCTTCCCGTCGACGATAATTCGAATCGAAGCGCGAGAAGTTATCGTATCTTGTCTTCGATCTTCGTAATTCATTTAAAAGCAAAATACAAACGAAAAAAACTGCGGAAAATTCTCGGAAACTAAAGAGGGAAGAAAAAACCCTTATATACTATACTTAATATACTTTACACTTATCGTCAATCATCCCGTTTATTTCTATGTTTTTTTTCGCTTTCGTCGCATGTTTTTTTGGTTTATGGTTGCATGTATTGGTTTGTCTTTTTTTTTTTTTCTTGTTTTTTTCTTTTGTTTATCTTGTCTCAAAAACCTATATCAAAGTATACAGAGTTGGCATATAAAAATTACAAGGACAATTTATACGGTAAATTCTTGTGAGGCGATCAACGTTTTTTTTTTTTCTCTTCGACACTTTTTTCCCGTTCGTTTTATTTATTTTTTCACGCCTCTTCGCTTGTTTACGATCAGTTTCATGGTATGTAATTATTATGCTACATAATACGTGGTAACAGTATCGATTTTTCATTTTTTTTTAATATTTCAATTTAATCAAAGTTTCATTATTTCGTCATTTATTTTTAGTTGTTTTTTTTCATGTAAACGCCATTTTGTTTCATGGTTTGTTTTTTATTTATTTATTTATTTTCTTTAATGAAAATCGTATCTTACGAGTTTTAGCGTTTTTTTTTCTTCGTTAATAAACAACGGCATACGAGGATGTGTTTTTTTTCTACTTGTTTCGTCGTTCTTCTTTCCCAAACGTACGGAAGCTATGCCCAGTGTCGGGCTGCATATCAATCGCTTTATTATATATATATATTTATTTTTTTCTCATTCTCATCGATCGCTTCTCTCATATGTTTCTTTCGTTATTAATTCTAATTACGTGACGCGTTACAAAGTGTCGCGCAATTTTTTATTTTTTTTTATTTTTTCATCACTCGAAGCACCCAGTCACACTCTCGCACGCACGATCAATCAGGCACCCACAATCCATTCACTGATATGGCCATACGAATATCAAAGGAATTGCATTGCGTTTCTTTTTTTTTCTTCTATATTCGATTTCTTCATTTACTTATCAACATCGTTTCTTCGTATAATTCATCCGTCCGAAGCGTTTACATTACAATGCATCGAAGCTTCCAAATACAAATAGAGAAAATAGTTTAAAAGTCTGCTAACTTCACTGCAATCCTCGGAGATTATTCTCGCGATTATGAATCGCACGATTCGGTGGACTCAGTCGCTTTTCGCCGCGTAATTTTATTGAAGGTTATGTCGAAGTTGCAGACTCCGAAACTATCGATTTTCGAACTATTTGCGCCGGGAACGTTCGATATATTCAGCTACAAATATCGAGTCTTCCGCCGAATAAATTTCATTAACAAAAAAAAATCGAATCTCTTCCGCCCCCCGACATTTCTTCCTTTAATTCGCGAAAATTGATGAAGCTCTATATTACATGTTGGAATTTTATATGATAAGTTATATAGTGATTCTTGGATTTATTATCGCAGGGTCATCAGCAGAGAATAACGATTAAGGGAAACGCAGGGGGCGTCGCGATCGCGTTTTTTTGTCGTTGTTTTTTTTTTCGGAAACAACAGTTTTTTTTACATTGGCGTTGAGATACAAAACTCGAATTAAATAATCTTAATTCATTATTCAACGAAGCATGATTTGTCGTGAATTTTCATTAATATATATACTTTTTTTTTCAATTAATCGAACTATTTAAAGCGAATGTGAAAAAAATCTCGTTTTTCCACAATCGAACGAAACTTCGATAAAACTCGAAAAAAAATTATTGTAACGCGTTTTTATATCCATTCCTATCTCATCGGTCGATCCAATACTAGAGTCCTCGGTTTGTTTACATTTGCCGCCATTTTGTTTTCGCCCCGTTACGTCGTGCACAGCTTACTTTGTTTTTTTTTTACCACTTCGGTGATCAATTTATTACAACAATCATTGTGACATTTACGCTGGAAGTATTATTACGACATTCACTTTAGTTCTCTACGTTCGGGTGTCTTTTTTTTTTTCTTATTTCGGTCGAAGGCAAACATGGATTCAGTAAAATTTTTGTAAATGCAGAGATGATCCTCGCCGGTGCGACTAGAATTTCTCACGGCATATCGGACACTTCTGCGGGATATTGTGGCAACGACGTTTTTAATTTATACAAAAATCCCGATTATAAATTGAACGAAGAAAAGTTTTAAAAAATTGAAGGTACAAAAAAAAAACCACGTTTTCAGATTTGTTTCTTCGCGTACTGCAGTCTCCGGTGAGTCCAAAATATCGTAGTTTTTTCGATATCGTGATTTTTTTTTGTTTATTCCGATGAAAAATCAATGAAAAATACCAAAAACGGATGTTTCATTTGTTTTCAAGTAAATTATCGTGAAAAGTGAAAAAAAATCGATGTTTTCTGCGCCGAGTGGTTGAAAAATATATATTTCGCGCGAAACGCGGTTCGTATTCGAACGAAGAGCGGACGCGAATGAATCGGAAATATCGTTATTTATATTTAAATGAAAAATGTAATAAAAATGCAGTGCAACAAACGCGAAGGCTGGCAAACGGATTTTCTCAACAATTACCAATATTCCCGTCTATCAACAACGCTAACAACAATCGTCGAGGTCGCAATAGAGTTGTCAGACATCAACGATCACGATCGGTTTTTTTTCCTTAATCTGTGCGTTAAAGTTGTACTTAAATTTCCTTGACTCCGAAAAACGAAATAAAATTATTCCACAGTTGTCGTACAATTATAAAAATCGAAATAAAACATCGAAGAGAAAGTAAAAGTAATGAAATATCCCGTCAAACGATTATCCGGGTGATGAAGTAAAAATATTTTATTTTTATCTTTGTCAATGGTAATGGCCTTTATTTTTTTTTTCTGTTAGTCGATATCATTCGATTTCGTTCGGTATACGATACGTACTAAAAAAAGAAAGATAGAAGAAAAGAATGACGATAATACACAATAATATCAATAATAATACATAATAAATGATAAAAACGAAGAAAAAAAAAACAAAAAGAAAACAAAAAACAACCACGAGATATGCCGAATTCGCGTGTTCGGCGGCGAGACTCGCGATCGTGAAAGTCACGCGACGATAATACTGCAATAACTGTCGACTGATTTTTTTTTTTTCATATATTTACAGTTCTTTTGGTTAATAATAATATTTCATTAATTAACTAATTTCATACTATTGATAATAACAATAATATTAGTAATAATAATAATAATAATAATAATAATAATAATATGTTGGATGGTAATTTATACAAGAAAATTGATTAAATTATATTAAATTAGTATTTTTCTAAAGTCAATGAGTGAAAGATAAAGAAAAACTAAAAATTAACCGAATGGAAAAAAAAAAATTCGTTTCGTTAATAATAATATATTCTTCGAGTTTTTTTTTTTCTTTTTTTACTTTTCATGATTGTATGATGAATTATCAAACGTATAAATGATCGATTATCGGTGATTTTTCTTAATGAATTTGTTTTTCTTTCTTTTTTTTTGCTCTCTGTAATTTATTTATTTTTTTTGTGTAATATATATGTATATATAGGTATATATATACGTTGAATATATAGATTTTCGTTTTCGCCATCATTTTTTGTTTGTTTAATTATCAACGATTTTTTTTGTTTTGTTTTTTTTTTTTTTCTTTCAATCTTCTATTTCTCATTTAAATGTATATTTGTCCATTCCAACGATTTGTTCGTCAAGACGATCGCGAGAGACGAGGTGTCGTCGTACGTCCGAAAAAATTAAATTATATTATTTATAGGAATTACGGGTTTGTTTATCCGTTCGTATTGTTTCTTTTTCCTCGCTTCGCGCATCGCTTTGGATTATTTTTTCTTTTATCCATTGGTTTAAATTTTTTTTTATTATAGTTTTACGATAGCATTGCTCGTCGTTATTTTCTCACCGATTTATCTTCGCGATCGACTCGCATTGCTTTACAGAATTTATCGAAAAAAGAAAAAAAAAAAATCTTTCGATATTCTGCATTTCTCTTTTACGACGGACTCCCCGACAACCCTCGTAATCTCTCCTTTTTTTTTCTCTTAAATTTCTTACAAGTGATACTTAAAGCTCTTAACGACTGTTTACATGAAAAAAAAAAGAAAAAAAAAAATTTCTTGCGCACAGATAGAGTACTCGATAGCTGGGGTATTCGACTAGACGTGATGGGGTTGATGACGCGTTGGCCTGCTGCCGGAGTCGGCGATATTTTTGCTACTGTTTACGCTGACGCCGCGGATCGCGCTGTTGCTGATACTGCCGCTACTCTCGTTGTTTATCTTTGATGTACTCGATCAGGACTTTATCATGTTCGATTCCTCGGGACGTCTCTCCGTTCCGAGGCTCAGCAAGTTCGAGAATTCCATTTCCAACACTTGCCGCGCCTATTTTTTACGATAAAGTTTACGTAAAAAAAAAAAAAACAACGTTTTTCTCCGTTTTTTCAAGTTAAAATTTAACGTTTCGAATTTTTCGATATGTTAATTTAGTTTTAGCGTTAAAGAGATTCGCTTTAAAGAGCTTTTAAGGTCGTCGATTTCAGGCGATAAAAAAAAATTCACATTTTTCCGATAAACAATAATCGGAGGAATTTCATTTCCGTTGAATCTAATATTTCCCGCTATTTTCAATTTTTGTGTGAAATACTTTGTCTTTTCGCTTGAGAATTTGTATATTGCGACTTACCTGTGTGTTCTGAGTCGGAATTTGTAAGGTCAGAGCGAAACTGTTGGCGTCGAAGCTCTCGTCGAGAGCGACGAGTGCCCCGTGAACTCCCGACTCCAAAAGATTGTTCCCATATTCCTGAAAAAAATTAAACAAACATTTGAATTATTTGATAAATTAATCACTAAATACGAGAAGAGAAGGTTGTAGGATTTAATTGAATAAAAAAAATACGAGAAACATACCTTCAGGCCAATGGACTGAACCCATCTGATGACTCGATCGTTGCTCCAGACGAGAACATCGGCATTGGCACCTTCGGCCATTCTTCTTCTATCCTCGAGTTGTTGTCTGTCGTAATTCAATCGTTTTAGGCACGAGATGCCGTACTGCAAACTCGTTCTGCAAAAGATAAACGATAAACGATAAACGACAAACGACAATTGACAAATGACAAATGACAAATGACAAATGACAAATGATAAATGACAAATGATAAATGATAAATGATAAATGATAAATGATAAATGATAAATGATAAATGATAAATGATAAATGATAAATGATAAATGATAAATGACAAATGACAAATGACAAATGACAAATGATAAATGATAAATGATAAATGATAAATGATAAATGATACCTTTGTCGTTTTCTTACCTGTGAAAACTGTCGACCATTCTGAGTTGACCGCGAAGATCTTTTTTCGTGAGATGATCGAGCATCCGAGCGTCGACAAGGCACTCCATGAAAGTGGAGCGATACTGAGGCAAACCGAGACTCGGTAGCCACACATTACCGATCCATTCGTGATTCATGTCACCGAAGGCGAGCGTAGTGCGCGAAGTTTTCGGCGCCGAGGGACTCGTCAACGAAACCATCTCTTGAATGGCCAGTCGTAGTTTCAATCGATGCAAAGGATTGCTGTTGGTCATCGACGAGATGTTTATTTACAATTTCAATAAAAACGACTTTTTTTTTTTAATAGTTTCGCGAAAGATATTGCATTTCAAAACTTACCTGATGCCTATTTCACGCTGAATTTCCGTGTCACTCAAGGCGCTCATTATCGCTCCGCTTTTAACGTTTGCCCGACAAGCGGCGACATACCACGCCGGCATACCGACCCAAAGCTCCAGCCACGCGACTATAGTCGGTCCGTTCCACAAAGCAAACGGCGTTCCCGCTTTCATCGCTTCGCCAAGCAACTCGTGTCGCGAAGAGTCCAACATGCTGAAAATTTTTATATTTTCTTTTCTTATCAATCTCCCGATTAATCAAATTACTCAAATCTTTCATATTCCGTATGGCGAAAATTAAAATTTAAGAT
The DNA here is from genome assembly GCA_934046635.1 of Buathra laborator. NCBI lineage: Eukaryota > Metazoa > Arthropoda > Insecta > Hymenoptera > Ichneumonidae > Buathra > Buathra laborator. Next base: position 17,736,954 of record OW203897.1, read on the forward strand.
TTTCCATAAACATCGATGCGATCGAAAATAACACTCATCTCCGCAAATTATTATCAACTAAAACACAAATTTCAAAAAAAATAATAACTATACCTCTTCTTTTTCCTTCTGTCAAAATCGCTTTTGCCGCCGAGAGTTCCGGCAACGGATACATTATCACCGTAATCGGGATCCGGTTGACTCCCGGGACCTCCCATTCCGGGAACGTCGCCCGGCATCGTCGTGTCTTTGCCTTTGATCTGTAATTATAAATAATCAATTAAAAAAAAAATCTTAAAAAATAACTGTATTGCAATGAAACCTCCGAAAAAAAGATCGACCAACCTACCTTTTCTTTTTTACTGAAGAACCTTCCGAGGCTACTTTTGATGCCCTTTTTCTTTTGCGCAGCTGCAACGGCCGCCGCCGTTGCCGGACTCATGTTCGCTTGCATGTGTTGCAAATGCGACGATGACAATTGACCGATCGGCAGACCACCCAGTTGACCGCTCAAGTTGTTCTTGTGCAAACTGTCCTGGCTACTGTGGCGTGAAGACAATGGTGAAGGGGGAGTCCCAGAATTGAGTGTGCCGTTGTTATGTTGACCATGTCTGCTTGCATGGGAGCACTAATCTAGTTTCTAGATCTAATATCTATATTCTAGCACTTACGCTACTGTTAAAAAAAAAAAAAAAAAAAAAAAAAAAAAAAAAATTTCGATCTTTCGATCTTTTTTTTTTTTTTTTTTTTTTTTTTTTTTACTTTTCGTGCCTATCGAGAGTGGCGTACATGGCGTTTTATAGAAAGCCATTGGTATGTTCCGAAATTACTGAGAGTTCAGGCGGACTACGGAACTTATGTATGTTTAGCGTTGGAGGCGTAGGGATTGGATGATTTCGGAACGCAAGTGCAGTACTGGCAGATCAGATTGTTACTGAAGTTATTTGTGTGTAGTATTGGAGGCATTGGGACTGCAAGATTTCGGAACGCGAAGCAGTAATTTCGGAATATATCCCGCGTACTGTAATGACACGGCGCATGCGCACTTCGGACTGATTTTGCTCCTCGCGCGCAAACGCAAGAAGTGTGCGAGAAGTACATACTTGTCGAACACTTTCGCGACGACACAATCGATAGGAACGGAAGTGGTTACACTTCGGCACTTGTTACCAAAAATGTTTTATGCGATACTTTTACGAAAAAAAACGGATTTTACGGCGACGATTGGGAAGTAAAGTCCGCTTTATGGCATTAGTATCGCAAAGGACTATTTTTTTTTAGTTTTTTTTTAATTATTAAAGCGGTTCAAGATGGTAGCGAGACGAGACTAGTGGAACTCTGATATTTAACGCCTCACATACGGCTGATGTACATTTTTTAACGAATCAATCGATAACCGATTTTTTTTTTTTTGTGACGGAAGTTAATTCGTTTTTTTCCGAATACATTTGAATTTTTTTTAGAATTCTTTTTAACTTTCGAAATGAAAAATCCCATTTTTCGAAAAATGTTTAATCGGTATTCGCGAATAAATTCGATCAAAACAAAAATATTTTGTTAATTTTGTCAATAATCTCACTTTTGGTTGAAAATGTAACGATACACCATTTTTAAATAATAAAAAATGGATAATTATCGAAACTTTCATTCGATTTCATAAATGACTCGAGAATCAATCCGTTCCGTTAGTCTCGCATAATAAATGGTAAAATACAAGCCGATTATAGTCGCGAGATGCGATTTAATCCAAAGATGATATTCGATGAGACTCAGCCGTATATGCTTTTGAATCCTCTGATAGCTACTGCTCGGTACACTCGAGTGTTTTTTTTTTTTTTTTTTTTTCAAGAAATGAAAGAAAAAAAAAACTCTCAAGACTCTCCATTCCATTCCAAGCCGATGCCGAACATCGAGTGAAATACTTGAATAATGAATGATGAAAACGTAGGGAGGGCACACGATTAAAAGCCGCACGATGGAAAATGAACGAATTTTAATGCGCAGGAAAACTTACGAATTCGTGTATTGGATGATCGATCGAAAACTCTTTAAGTATAGCGGTTTTACTTGTTCAAGCCGATTTTTCTTTCTACGTTCGATAATTTCAACGAAAAATAAAACAATATCTAGCGAAAGCTTGCGAAGAGAATGTATTATCTAAAGCTTCGTAAAAGCTCGTGATCTCGTGACTTTGTTCATTGATAATTAATGTTTTTTTTTTTAATTTTTGTTTATCTTGTCATTCAAATGAGAAGTTGTTTCGATGCGAATAATAATGAATACGTACTCGGAGTGACACGCGAGACAGAATAACCTGGAAACAAATCTAATTATCGACTCGTGAGGTTCGAATTTCGAATTTCGATTTCTTTTCTTTTTTTTTTTTTATCCAATGAGAAAAGATTGTGTCGATTACAAAGATACGGCCGAAAGATTGGACATAAAAAAAATAATTTAAAAAATTGGAAAATCAAATAAAAAATAAGGAGAAACAGTTTCGTCTTCGGTGTTTCGTTAAAAAAAAAAAAAATCGAAAATTAAAAAAAAAGAGAAACATTTTCGTCTTTCGTTTCATTAAAAAAAAAAAATGTTTGTCTTCCGCGTTTCTGTTAAAAAAAAAAGAGAGAAACATTTTTTTCTTCCGTGTTTCTGTAATCGACGTGAGGGAAGATTAATCAGCAAGAACCTTGATCTCGATGAAATTTTTATACTTCCACGGGATTCTCTCGTGGCGGCAAGTTCCCTCGACTGTTTGAGACAGCGATGTCGGTCGTGAACCGGACAGGCAGCTTGAACGTACCAGATATCATCGTGCGGCATAACTTCCGAGGATTCATATGGCATAGAGGCATCGTCTTCCGTGCCGCTGTGATCAACTCCAAAGACTGTGGGCATGTGTACCGGGCATCTTGTTTCTTTCTTATTCTCACGTTTTGTACGCATCAGTCGCGCACTCCCGTTATTGCGAAATTTTACGATTTTTTTTTTTTTTTTTTACAAATAAATTATTGAGAATTTGACTTTACGATAATTCAGAATCAATTCATAGTTTGTTCGATTAGAATGTTTTGTTCGAACGATTTGAATATTTTAGAATTTTCAAGAAAATTTACGATGTATTTTTTAGATTATAAAAAAAAATAGATTTTCTTTGAATTTTTTTGTTTTTGTTTTTTTTTTTTTTTTTTTTTTTAATTACGATTGAATAGGAGTGGCACGTTCGTTTTTACATTCTCATTACCCTGGGGCTCGCTTCTCGTTCGCCACAGATTCCCGTACCTTCCATGCCCACGATCCTCGTCGTAACAATATCGGCGAAACAATCGACGATTTTGGCACAGCGACACGTCATCGTTAAAACGTTGGGTCGTCTGTGTCATTAGCGGATCATCGCATGCGCTTCCGGTGTTATTAGAAACGTTAATTAACCTGTGAGTGGAGTATCCGGCGCTAGGAAATCCCGATTGTCCTGTACGCCTGGCGATGCAGAGCAGAGCAGAGCAGAGCGGAGCAGAGTAGAGTAGTGTAGGCGATTCCCCAACAAAAAACAAAACGTGACAGACAAAGGCGCGACAATGGCGAAGAGCAATTATTTTTTATACAAAATGTTAGAGATATTGTTAAGTTATTAAGCTGAAAATTATTAATTAGTAAGTTTCTGTTTCTTCGTTAAAAAAGCATTGCGTTTCGGAGCGATAATGACGATGAAAATTTGTAGGATTGACGACGCGATCTATCGGTAGGAAAAAAAAAAAAAGAAAAATTATACGATACGCTTCTTCATACCTTCTCAATTCTTCTTGGCTGTGAGCCAATGCCTGAACGACTCTTTCGAGTCTCAAAGATCGAGCGGTCAATGGACAAGCGGCGTCGCTTCCTCCGCTGCCGCCTCCTTCGCTGTCCCTCTCGCTAACAGAGTGCAACTCCTCGCCGGACAACTGCAACTGCCACAGGCAGAAATCATTGTATCTCATGGAATATCATTGTTTTGTCGGCGAATTATTCCTTAATATGCATTATTTGTTGTGTTTTTTTTTGTTTTTTTTTATAAATTAATATAAGTAACATGCATACGATGCACGATTATCGATATCTTGCGAATTTCATTCCGCGGACTGTTGGTATTTTCTTCCGAATTTTGGGAAAAGCCTTTCGGACGAATAATTATCGTACGGAAATCGCATAACTCTGAGACCAACAACTGTTTTTTTCGTTTAATTGCAGAAATGAAAGAAAATGTTTCAAGGAGCGATAATCGATTTCAGGCGATAAAAAAGCATTTTATTTTTTTTTCACGGTAAAAAAAATCGTACGTAATTTCTCTCGCGCTTCGTTGTTCCTTAGAGTTTCGGGAACGCAGAGATAAATTTTGGTTCGTGTATTAAAAAAATTGTTGAAGGAATTTAATTTTTTTTCGATATGTAGAACGCATTTTTGATATTTTCTATTTTAAAAAAAGAAACAAATGGAAATTGGACGACAATTTTTTTGCACTGTCACCCGGGAATTTTTTTCCACGATTGGAACATTCGTAACAACAATTTAGCGTTCCGGATTATTTGTAAAAATGTTTGATTCGCGGAGAAAAAAATAAGACGCGTTTTTCCCAATTGGTCCCAATGAACACGAAAAATCTCGAGCGGCGGACATTCGTTCCTTGGAATACTCTACAGATCGCCGTGGAAAACAGTCGTCTACCATTATTAGAACGCCTTTGGCCTTTCGCGAGATTAATCCAGAAATACTTTTGCTCCCTTTCGGTCTTTTGCATCTCTAAGGCGCTCGCGTTCGCGTCTCAAGAATCTTTCATCTCTCATCGGATATTCGTTCGCGAGGCGTTTCTCGCTTCCGATCGCCTAAAATATCTCGTTTTTTTAATTAAATTCATTTATCGATAATGATTCACATGCACGTGCAATTATTTTCGGTATATTGTGACGATAAGCGATAAATACGAAACTCGAGCATAAAAAAAAAATTAAACTTTTCTCATCAATCCTCTTCAACCCTTTATAGCAATCCGTTGCTATAAAAAAAAAAAAAACAATTCGGCGATGTAGAACGGCGATACGCAATGCCGACGAATCAGCGATGCTTCGTAACTTAGCAAAAAAAAAAATCGTTGCCTTACCGTCGTATTATTCTTTGCCGACTAAAGCGAAGAATAATATCGACAACGTTGTTTTTTCCTTCTCGACATCTCGGCGCTCCGATGATTTTGTTTTTTTTTGCGAATTTTTTTATTCTTCAGGGACTCAAGTGAGTAATTGTCGAAGGATCGTGAGAGATTAAGGACACTGTATTCGTCACATTATCATCCAAAACGTAAAGTTCAGAGAGTATTTCGCATACTTCGCGATCGGATAAAAATCTGAAAAATTGTTTAATTTTTTTTTTTAACCACTTCTGTTTAACAAATTACCCGGTAACATAACTTTTTCTTTAGCCGAAATTTATTTGCTAATTTTAGTTGATTTTTTTCAGATTTTTATTCCATTAGAAAGTTTGTCGAAATTCTCTCGGAATTTCACGCGAATCGTACTCTTTGGTAATACGCAACGATACACCCCCCTTAAACGAGGAAATAAAGTTCATTCGTTCGTTGCTTCAGCGACTAATTTGGCGGTAGGGTCGGGTTTTTTTTTTTTTTTTTTTTTTTTTTTTCAAGCAAAAAGAAGAGAAGGTCTATAAGGACAATAGCGTGGATGCGTGGACCTACGTGAGTGCCGGAGGACGAACGAACCTGGCTGGCAGGCAGAGATTCGGATAGTTGTCCAGGACTAGTTAACGAGGCGGCGTACTGATGAAGGTGCGCTGGTGACATTGAGGCCGGTGCCTGCAATACCGAAAAAAAACACCGACATCCAACAACTACAGAGCTCTAGTCGCTGCGAGGAGACGCGTCTTCTTCTTCTTTTCTCTCAATTTTTGTTCTCTTTTAATTTTCTAACATCCAAGCGGATGTTTAAACGAATTAAAAAGAAGAAACAAAAAATACCGCCTGCTAAAGTACAAACGGAGATTTTCGTTTTACCGAAAAGGAAAAAAAAAAAAAACAACAAAAAAGCAAAAAAATGAAATGAATTCAATAACAACGAAAGGGATAAAGAAGATTCGTGACTAACGAAAATTCGATTGACGACACCGAACGACGAAAGGAAAACGAATGACAAACGGAAATAATCGGAACGCAAAGTTCGGGAAAAGTAAGAGGAATCAATCAAACGAACGGAAACAAAATCATCGCTTTCTCGTAGGCGCTGTTTTCGGAGATAAATAAAAACTAACATTCAAATTGACACACGAAAAAAAATTGTAAGTATATATCGACGATTGACGAACTCCGTTCGTGTAGACGACCAATCGGAAGAATCTTTTTTTCCAACGTTCCGCACTCACCGTATGATATTTGTGTAAGTAATCGCGATTCGGACTGTGATGAGACTTTGGAGTCGAACGACCACTCAGCGGGGGCGATGCGCGCTCGAGACTTCGTCCTCTCGCTAAAAGATTCATGTGCTCCAAACTTCCGACCCGAGATTCGAGCTCTTCGGCGCGCGCCTCCGTACTCTGTTTTTCCTCCTGTGTAAAAATAAAGAAAAATAACGTTAAAAAGGTGAATGATAATTATTTATTTATATTATTTATAATATTATTATTGACTTTTTTTTTCATTTTTGGCACATGAATTTACGAAATCGGAAAAAAAATTGATAATTTCGAAAAATAAAATAAAATTTATCTAAATTAAAAATTAATTAATTTTTTTTTCATTTTTTATTTGAAAAAAATAAAATACGGTTTTTTTTTTTTTTTTTTCGAAATCCAATAAGCGCCCATATCGCCGGCACAGGACACAGACGACATGCGGAAGAGTTTTGTTTGTTTAACACGAAAAAAAAGTTCGTAAATTCACCTGAATCAGACGTATCTCGTTGTTGATAGCGTCCAGCTGTTCCTGAAGCATCAGCGCCAGCGTCTGGGCGTCCGTATGTCCGGTCGGACTGATAACGTCCGCCGCGGAACTAAAGATACTCTCGTTGTCGCCGTCGCCCTCCGCGTCACTCGACACGTCGAACGCCTGTTGAACGTTCGCCAATACGTGTGCCTGTTGAAGTTTTTCCCACTCTTGTTCGGCCAGTGTGCGAGCGACGTAACCCTGAGGATTAAAAAAAAAAAAAAAAGAAAATTAACTCTCCGTGGAGAACGCGTCATTTTTTTTATCTCCGTGAGTCAATCGGCTTTTTTAGGATTAGTAAACGTTTTTTAGGCTTTTAAGGTGCTATAAAAAATCTAAACAAATTACAAATACTCTCGGAAACCCGAAGAAACTGTTTCGGGAACTAAACAAATCGATTTTTTCTTTCGATTCGCTTTACGACTCGAAATAACAGCAAAAACGGCAGGAAAACGTTCGAGTGATTAAAAATTCGTAATTTCTTGATGCGCCAAAATATATCCTTGGAGACCGTTACAGTTGAGGATGTGTACTTCAAGAAAAAAAATAGTCCGGAAGCGTCGACTTCGAAAAATAAAGTTATTTTAGCTCTTGAAAAATCGTCAATTTTTATTGTTACGTTAAATCTCTGATTTCTTTTCGCTGATTTTTTGTGGTGTTTGTTAGTCGATAATCATTGGTTCTTTTCGCGGGTTAATATTGTTAAAAATCCGTTTCATTTACCAAACAAACCTTTGCGGAATCATCGTCGATACTACGCTTGCCGGCGCGTCTCGGCAACGAATGAGTGTCGAAGCTGCTGTGACTCGCGCTTCTCGAAAATACGCCGGGATCGACGGCGTTCGGCGACAAACTTCTCGTCAGCGCGTCGGTCTGTTGTATATTGAACGCTATTTCTTGCTGCAACATCTGACGCTTTACGTTGTCGATCTCCAAACGCGCTTTGCCCAATTCTTTCATTATTTCGCTCTTCTCGTTCTGCAGATCCTCCGCGATCTTTCGCGTCTTTTCCAATTCTTGCGTCAACGCGTTCTTCTCCTCGAGAGCGTGCATTCTCTCCTTTAGATGCACCTGTAACCTCTCGTTCGATTCTGAAGAAGAGACAATTTTTTTTTTTCAGTAAAATTGCAGTGGCGAAAAATTTGGCTTTCGCTCTGTAATATATCTATCGATTTCGGGAAAAACGATAACTGCAATTTATTAATTTTTATTCGTGACGAAAAAAAATCGTTCGCAAGAATCTTCCGATCGTGTAAACAAAATCTCAGCTCGATATATAAAAAATTGTATGAATTTTAGACTTTTTTTTTCCAACAGAAAAATATTTTAAAAAATGTAATAGTGAAAAAAAATGAACGCTTCTTACAATTTTTATATTAGAATCTCGGGATTTTTTTCTACAGACGGAAGACTCTGACGAATGATTCGCCACAAGGGATTTTTTAAAAGATTTTTTTTTGCTTGTTAGGAAAAAAATAGATAATACTCTGCAATATAAATTAATTATTTTTTAATAATCAATTGTCTTTGTTAATTTTTCTTTTTCAATTTTTCACTGAGGAATCGCTACTTTTCTCTATTATTAAAATTCAGTAATTAATATTGATTTTGCACTTGTAATTTTTTTTTTTTTTCAGATTAATTAATGAAAATTTCAAATGAATAATTAGTAATTTTTTTTTTTTTTTTGAGATTACCAGACAGGAGTTTATCGACAGTTGTGCTAAGGCGCGTGTTGTGCTCCTCGTTCATCTTGAGCCGTTGATTGAGACGCATTACTTCGGCGTTCTTTTCATCGAGTTGCGTCTCCAGTCTTTGAATTCTATCCTCGGCACTGCCATGACGCTCCTGCGCCTGCTTGTTAAATACGGGAACGAGAAATGATTAATATTCTCATAGAAATTAAAAAAAATTCTCGATCCTCGTTCACTCTGTCGATTTCTCATTTGCTATTTTTTCATTTTTCTACGAAACTACAATTCTTGTTACTTATTGTTCGGTAGCTAAATATCGTATCAATAATTATTCCAATGACGAACGATCCATTCGCGTATAATAACCAAATTATATATTTCTTTTATATCGCAACAATAAAAATTAATAGAATTTTGCATCGAAATTTAAAATTGAAATTCCATAGAAATATTTTACCGTAACGAATCGTTCGTGAAAAAATGTATTCGACACTTAAGTATCTATGGTATTTAAGGATCACGGATAGCAATTGTCTTCGATAATTTGTATTTTATATATTTTCGTCGTTTTCGCAAGAATTTGATTTTATTTTTTCTTTTTAATATCCGATCCGTGATCCAACGATTTATCTATACGATAAATTGTACAATTTAAAAATAAAAGCGCAAGGCGAATTAATCAACGAATTCTTAATGGCGCAGCGTTGAAAATAACAAACTAAAAAAGATGGAAAGCAGAAATTGTGTGCAAAAACAATTGATATTCCGCAGCGTTTTGGTATTAATGAAGAATAATGATAAGTCGTAATGGAAAAATAGAGAATAAAATTAGAGAATATTAAGATTAGAATTAATAAAATAGACAGGCTTCAGGCACATACCACATTCGAGTCTACGGGATATCGAGATGTGAAAAAAAAAAGAAAGTACCAATTTAAAAGAAACCATAAAAAAAAAAAGAAAAAAATTACTAATAATAAAAAAAAAACGAAAAATTGATTATAAAAAAAAGAACATAGTAATGAAGTCGAATGAACGAAGTATAAAAGGGAAAAAGATCGATAAAAAATGAAAGGAAGAATATAGACCAATGGCGGAGGAACAGAGAAAGGAAATAGATCGATGATGTGGTGATATGATTCCCCTGCGTACCTGGTTCGGCCTCCTCACCTGGGTCAGCGCTTCCATCCTCTGCTTAAGCTGCTCTTCCACTTCCGGCAATTTGGCGTATTGTGCCAATTTTTGTTCGGCGAGTTCCAATTTCTCTTGGATCGCCGCGATCTTTTCCTCTTGGAGCTTCGAACAAATTTTAAAAAAGTCAATTTTTTTAATCGAATTTATCAATTCATAAATTAAATAAACAAAAATAAATTATTATTATTAATGTTATTTTATATTTAATAAAACTACATATAAAAATTAAATAAAGTAATTAATTTCAAAATCATTTTTTTTTTATTTAAATTTTTTTATTTTTATTTGTAACAATATCTTATTGCATTTCATAAAGTTTACCTTAAGCTGTGCTTCTTTGTGCTGCAATTCTTGTTCCAATTTTTCGTTAAGATCGTGCAAACTGGTGGATTCGCGTTGAGCATTTAAATAACGTTTTTCCAAAGTCGCTATTCTCTCTTCCTGATCCTCCTTTTGCGCAACGTTTTCCCGTAAATCCCTCTGAAGTTTCAGATTATTTTCTTGCGTTTTTAGAAGATCCTTTTGAGCTTTGGACAGTGTTTCCTCGAGTTCGGCGACGCGTCCGCCCATTTCGCTTACTCGTCGCTGCCATGTGCTCAATTCCGAGCTCTGCAATTTTTTGTTTTTTGCATCGATTATAAATACAAATGAACGAAAAACATTATTTTTGTCGAAAACTTCATCGTCGTTACGTTTTGATCGTTGAGACGCGATATTAAATTTTGTTTATATTGACGAAAAAAAAAAAGCGTGAAAGTGAGAGAAAACCGTGATTCGTGGACAGAGGTACACAAAAAGAATTTGTGACGAGTTTTTCATTGATTTTGTATCGTTGTGTGTTGTTGCATTTCTGTTCTTTAATCTCTTTCCGTTTTTTCCCATTTTTTCATTGGTTTTTGAATTTTTTTTCTTCTCCTCTTGCGTTGATAACGTTTAAACGCGGAATTATCGATAAATTATATCATAGAAAAGGTATAGACACAGTTCATGCCGTATTAACGAGGAAAAAAAAATTAATAAAAATAAAACTAAACATTATACATATTATCGTCATTCCGCTGCATGCTTTGGTTTTCGTAATTCGCAAAAGTAACAAGACGTTTGTTGTACACGTCTTCGTTTTCTCGATATTTTAACGATTTTAATAATCGAATCTCTTTTTTTGTGATACACAAAAAATTTCTTTCGTTCCCCCCGATCCGCCGACGATTTTTTTTATTTTTTATTTTTTTCCGATGATGTCTCCCGTTCGGAATTCTCTCGTAACCAAACGCCGTTCTAATTATCCTGCTGTTCCGATTGCGTTTCTCTTCTTCGCGGGTCGCGACACTCACATAGTTCTCGATATCGCCGCGTGCTCTTCGCTCGGGACGCGAACGCCACTCGCGGTGGCGTCTCGAACTATTCGAGTGTCGATTCCACGGATTTAAGAATACAAGTCACCTACATAATTTTCTAATTTTGCTCCTGAAAATCTCGTATGTAATATATTAATAAATAATTAATTTTTTTTTTTAGGATTTTCGATAATTGATATTTTTTATATAATTTTAATACAGAAAAAATGACGTTGAAACGTTGAAAAAAAAATGTTTACTTTTTATCTTAAAATTTTTTATTTTTACGGTTTTCGGACTCTATAATGATTTCAGTTAAATTTAATTTTTCAGTGCAATTTAATTTAATATAACTAATTCAGTTTTACGACGACTTGCGAGTAGGTGACAAATATCCTTAAAATGAAAACAATCGCCGCTACGATTTTTTTTTAATTAAATTTTTTCATATTTCGGTGCTTTTTTGTTCTTTTTTCGTCTTTTTTAAGCTTTGAACGAGCTGATTGCAAAGCATTAGGCATACCTGCTTGTCGAGGTTCGCCTGCAAGTCTATGACTCGAACGCCCGAGTCCTGGTCTGCGGGATTGTAAGGGCCGTTGGTCAGTTTACCGTTTCCCGGACTTTCCGTCGTCGTGTTTCCGGGGGGACACTGTTCCGTGTTACTTAGTTTTATCGTAGTGTCCTGGTGCCCGCCGCCATCCTGACACTCTTCCCCCACATTCTGCGCGTCGATCAGAACACTAAATTTCAGACATGGGACTCCGCAACTCTCGACTCCCTTACCGCTTGAGTTTCAATTTTTTAATTTATTTTTTTTCACATCCCCAACCCCCTTCCCGGCCACTTTGGCTCGCGAAAGCTTTTATGTTTCACATTTTTCTTTTTTTCTTTTTCCCGTTCTATTTTTAGCGTTCGCGTCGCGCGATACTTGTTCATTTCTTTTTTTTTTTTTTATCTAATGATCGAAACAGGCGGCATTCAAAATACTAATGGACGTGCGTTACACGTAAAACGAAACAAAAAAATACAAATGTGCCGATACATAAGTGAATAAAAGTAATAAATTCGATGATTCGATTAATCGATTGTACGAAGTAAACAGCTATTGAAAGAACGAAAAGAAACTGTAAAAAATGTGAAATTAAAAAATTTAAAAATATATATAAACGGATAAATTGTCGTGAATAAAAAAAAATTGACGACGATCAGCAAAAAGATTTGCATGCGTGATAATATATTTAGAAAAAAAAAATAGTGAAAATGTCGAGATGCAGAAAAAAAAAAACGGTGATAACATTTTTTTTTTTTTTTTTTCTTTTTTTTTTGAGTGAAGAAATACGGAGAAATTTGTGTGAAAATGGGTGTTTATGAGTGACAAAACGTTCGAATAGTTTCGAGTGTCGTGAGTGTGAATAGAGTTTTATTTTTTAATTTTTTTGCATCATATATTTTGCTGAATCGATTCGTTCGATTATTAACAGTGTACAGTGAGACGCAATTTTTTTCGATTATCTTTACCTTATTCTGCTGCTGACACTCGTCCGTCTGGCCGTTTTCTTTGGGTCGATCTTCTATTGCCTTCGGTTGGTGTCCACTCGCCTTGTACTGCTGAAGCTATGAATAATAATTTTTTTGTTTTTTTCTTTCTTACGAAATACAGCAGTAAATTTAGAAATTTGTCGATTTATTATTATTATTATTTTTAATCGAGTTATTATCATTATTGTTGTTTTTTTTATACATCGATCATTTATCAATCGCGAGATCAGAAAATTTACAGATATTTAAAAAAAAAATTTCATCATTCATCGTTTTTAAAATGACGAAAAAATATTTAAAAAAAAAATGTCGTGACTCACCTCTTCTTTGGTATGCGCCAATTCTTCCTCCAAACTCGTATTTCTCTCGAGCGCAACGCGTAAGCGTTCCCTGACCTGGTGAATTAATTAATAAATATCGTTCGGCGAATAAACTCTATCGACGAGATTTTTAGATTAAAAAAATGCGAAAGAAATTTCTATGATCGCAAATAGAGAATAGAATAGTCTTTGAGCCGATTATTATTTAGCGAGATTCTTCAGTCGAATGGAAATTAAATCTCCGAACTCCATAAATATAATTATCTTCTTTTTTTTTTTCGGCATTCAAAAAATATATTTTTCACTGAAAAAAAGTAATAAAGACGATTTTTTTTTTTTTTTTTTCGGGATTCCAATTTCTTTTGCAAACGCTTTGTATTATTAAGGAACCAAGAAAAGGGGTAATGCGAAAGGGACGGAAGAAGATACGAAGGGATAAGAAAGGGTGGGGAGGGCGCGCGGGAGGGATACAAAAGTTCTGGAGGATGAGACGGGGGCGCGCGGCGCTCACCTTCTCGTCCAGAGCCTTGTGATGTTCGAAGAGACTCTTCAAAGCTTTGAGAACTTCGACCTCCGACGAGACGCCGGATTGTGCAGCCGCCTGTCGTTTGACAACAGTCATCCTTAGAGACCTCTCGTGTCTCGATACCAGACATTCCAGATGCTCGAGCAGTAGCTGTTGAAGAACCGCATGGAAAAGCCAAAGTACCGGTAAGCAAAACGAAACTCACGAGTTCGAGAAACAACGTTTATGGTTTTGTTAATAAATCGACCATCGCAATTTAATTAAATCCGGAAATGTGAAAAATTGCCAAAAAACGATCATTTGGAGAAACTAATGGTTCGTAAGTAAAACCAATTTTTAATCATTTTTAATAATTTTGTTTTCAGTAAATAAATAAATAAATAAATAAATAAATAAAATAGAATGAAATTGTCGAAAAAGCAATAAAATTCATGCGAATCTCGGACCATCGCTGATTTATCCGAAATTTGCGCGCTGCTTTTTCCCAATTTTCGATAATTCGCTGATTTTTTTTTGTTTTTTTGTTTTACCAATCGTAAAATCGACGAAAAAAAAAGAATACCAGTTTCAGAGATCTGTGAAGAGACGAAAAAAAATAGTTAAAATGCGTTAACGTACCCGAGTGTTGTTGCGTTCGGCCTTTAGCTCGGAGATCTCTTCCTCGCGCTCGAGGATGTTTTCGCGAGCTGCCGAAAGTTCCTTCGTCAGCTGAGAAAACTCCTGCGACACAGAATTAAAAGGGAAAAAGATATTTAATCAATAGATTAACGAAATAGGGAGGAAAAAATGGAAAATGAAAAAAAAGGAAACTTTTAAGGTGAGTAGCGGGTAATTTTGGGCTGTTGATTGCATGCGTTGCCGTAGTTTCGTACCATCTGAGTAGCGATTCTCTCAGAGGGTGTGATTCTCCCTTTTTTTTCTTTTTTTTTTTAGTGTACATCCCGAGAGTCGTTGTTCTTTTGATGATTACCGACAGTCAGAGACGAGTATACAAGCTGTAGGTACAGATGCATTATAGAAGAGGACGAAACAAAGAGTGTCGGGAACTCGGGAACTCGACAACAATCGCGAGTTGAAGTGGCGAGAGGCTCAACTTTCTTCCCGAGAACCAACGCAACTAGTCTGCATTTCCTTCGTCCGTTCTTTCGCAAATATCATATTCCACGACTCTCGGACCATCTAACAAGTTTAAGATCCTTTCGAGATTTCCAAGCATTTTCCTGGCATTTTTTTTTTTTTTTTTTACAATTAACATTACGAGGAAAAAGTATAAAGCTTCGAGAAGTACCTTATATTTCATCCCTCATCGCCCATCGGGACGAAAGACGAAAGTTACGCGTTTCACTGCGCCTTAATATGTATTAACACATTTTTTTTTTTTTTCGTTTTTTTTTTAAATATATTTGTTGAATTTATTTAAAAAAAAATAATTGAAATGAAAATTTCCATCGATAAAAAAAAAATGTTCGGCGTTCATATCGCCAATTTTCTGAAAGCCGCGTGGACGCGCCGGTGGTTTACGATCGACACAATATATTTTCACGAATACAAAAGAATATAATAGCCGCTTTTTGAATATCAATAATGCATTTTTCGCTGCTTGCATCCTGTCGCGACGCTTCGCGATTTTTTTTTTATTTTTTTTTATTTTTTTCGATATCACCGACATGCAGAAATGCTTGTCTCGTCGAGTCATTGCTGGATTTAAACTATGCGAAAGTACCACGCGCGGTATGGAGATGCAATAGGTCGCGTGCGCTACCGTCGACGTATGGCATATTAAACGCAGTGCCATACCTTTTTATTACGCAAGCATACTTTGCGAATGCTGTAATCTCGCTGTTACGTTTCGTGTTGCGAAGTACGATACGCATTTTTTTTTTTTTCAATTTTTTTTTTCGTTTTTTTTTAAGGTCGTTATCACAACCATTATTGCCGCGAAGTTTAAGTGACTAAAAATGAAAAAAAAATCTGTCGGAATAATCCGCACGGAAAAACAGTATATCGAAAAATTTGTATATTATATTATTTATAATTATTATTATACAATATAAATAATATATTGTAGAAAATATATATTTTGCGATATACTTTTTTTATTACGCGGGTTATAAAGGCAATTTAAGAATTCCCCTGTCGCGTTTCTTTTCTAAATCGATACATTATCTGCGATGTTTTTTTAAAGAAGTAATAGTAATTTAATATACGATTAAAAATGACATGCGCACTATTCGACGTCAGTGTTTCAACGATATATGTAGATATTATTTATTTGCAGCATATATTACGACGGCGTAGTCGTAATCCCAGTGTGAGAATCGAGTCGAGTTGTTTTATATCGTCAAGGGCCACCGATAAGCAAAAGCGTGTCGTCGATGTTTTCGCAATCGTCGTGTATATACACTTTATTTTTTTTTCAATATATAGATACCAAAGAAAGCATACGACAGATACGAGAGAGCGAAGAGAAGCAAACAGGATGCGAAATCGTGTGAATGAGTGTCTAAATATAGAAATATCTTGGCGTTCGTTTAATCGACGGATTATTTGGATTACAGAGGCGAATTAAAAGGATTCGAAAGAGAACTCCGAAAATATTGTTGTGCAATTGTGCAAATTATTATGATGGTAAAAAAAAAAGAAAATAAAGATCGTTAAAATAAAAAATTTGAAAATGTACCCATTCATTTTTTATTTACGCGTAAAACTGTAAAATTGTTTTTTTTTTCTCTCGAATGGGTGGAATGGAAATTACGAGAGAAATATGAAATAAAAATAATAATAATAAAATAAACGTCGATAAAAAACAATAAAAAAAAAACAAAAGAACGCATTAATTTTTTATCTACGAGAGAAATTGTACAATTTTTTTTTTTTTCCTTTCGAATGGGTGGAATGGAAATTACGAGAGAAACATGAAATAAAAATAATAATAATAAAATAAACGTCGATAAAAAACAATAAAAAAAAAACAAAAGAATGCATTAATTTTTTAGCTACGCGAAAAATTTTACAATTTTTTTTTTTTTCCTTTCGAATCGCTGGAATGGAAATTACGAGAGATACATGAAATAAAAATAATAATAATGATAAAATAGAATGAACGAGTGAACGTAATAAGATATATTGCAGAGTAGGTTTGCACGCCGCCTACTATGGGAACGAATGATATAGTAATAGTTGAAGTATAGTAATGAAATAGGAAGGTGTGGTAACAGGCACCCGACTTCATTCATACGTATTCGCTGGAGAATATACATAGATATACTATATATACAGATACATATGTATTCTTAAAGTTCCACACATGCAGACGAGTTGTAAGTGTAGTAATCGCGCAAGTGGATGAAGAAATAGGGCCACTGAACTCGAACCACCTGCAATAACTGATCGCAATTGGGTCGCGACGAGATTAACGAGTGCAGTAGTCCTTCGGCACATACGCGTGTGACGAGTCGCCATTGCATCGAACGTATCTAATGTTGATTCGGGTTTCACTTTTTTTTTTTTAACAGACAGTTATCACCAATTCTACTATTTGCAAAGATAATTTATAGATAAAACATCTTTGGTGATAAAAAAAAAAAAATCTGCAATTTTTTTTCGGAAGTATTGGTGGTAAAAAAAAAAAATCTGGAATTTTTTTTCGGAAGTATTGGTGGCAAAAAAAAAAATCTGGAATTTTTTTTCGGATGTATTCGTACATACGGGAGATTAAAAAAAATGTTGCAAAAAAAAAACTATCATTTTTTTATCAACGCTATTTTATGATTTTTCTGAAAAAAGTAATGATTTTGTGATCGTAAGAATTCGTTAAATGAGGAAAAAAAAGAGATATTCACAGAACCAAAAGTGAGAGCGCGAAATTTGTACAATGAACGAGCGACGGGGGCACTGAACTCTTGCGGCAGTGATGATTTCATGCGCCCACGTTAAAGCGGTTCATTTACATAATTCGTAGTCTTATCTCGACCTCAATGATATGATATGATTGTGACGAGAGAAATATAAAATGGAAAGATTATTTTCTTTTTTTTTTTCAATACGAATCGGTCTCAAGTGATCGCGCGATTGTGGTGCCAAAAAAACATTATCATTACATTTTTTTTTCTCAATTTTTGCATCATTTTTTTTTTTTTTTTTTTTTTTTTTAAGTACAATTAAAATCATAAAAATATGATCACTTTTTTTTTTCCACTTTATTATCGATATTCGATTAGAAACATTTCGAATTGTCACCGCGCGCAACTATTTGAATTCGAAAAAATTCGCGCGTTTAAAAAAAATCATTTTAAGTAAAAAAAAAAGGATTATCTGAAGCATATCAGGTCAAAGGTATCGATAACATCGTTATTGGAGGTTAATTTACGATATAGCGGAAGTGTGGTTTGTGGTGTGAGTCGCTATAGAGAAGGGGGGGGGGGGGGGGGTGGAGTAGCAGTGGTCGTGTTGCGGTATGGGGGTCGGACAGGCAGGCATTAGGGATCGATGAGACTCGAGCGTCTGTGGCACGTTAATCGAATCAGAGTAGTGCGGCGCGTAAACGATCCGACGTATTTCGAGGCCCCGAAGTCCGAGAGCGAGTGAACGCGAAGCTTTCCTGAGTAACCCAGTGGCGCGTCCTTTGATATCCAGCAATCGATACCAATGCGTCAGATCCCCGACTGACCCCAAACATTTTTCGCCATCAAATAAATCGGTTACCGCTATCGATCTTTTCGAATTCTTTCCAAACGACGAATTATCTGTTTTTTCATTACACTCCATTTCCAGTCGCGAGTTTTCCAAATCACGTAAAACATTTTTTTTATTTGTATACATCGAAAAAAAATGAAATAAAAATTCTATTAACAAAAAAGAGTGAAATAATTATAGTCAAGTAATTCCCACACTTCGACGATAAATAAAAATCAAATAAATTCAATTCGATATTTTGTCGATCCTTTCGATACTCGAAAAAAAAAAAAAAAAGTAATAATTTAGGTTATTGCGACAAAAAAAAAACAATAAATTCCCCAAAAAACGATCGAAAAAAAAAAAAAAAAAAAAAACCAAATTAAATATTACGGATTAAAAAACTGCGAAGAAAACGACGCGATGCAAAAACATTAATGACACAGTGATATATAGTTACTATTGTAAGGGGGGCGGGGGAGGGGGAAGGTCTGCGCGAGTGCGAGTAGTATGAGATAAAATTGGATCGCGGACGCGCGAGAGTAGTACAGAAGGGACAGTAGACCGACTCCGGGTTCGGATAGTAGTATAGGTAGAAGTTGTGTAGACCGAGTGTGAGTCGAGGTTCATTCATGCGCCGGTAGTGAGTAGGTGGGCTATTGATCGGTCGCGTACTCCCAACGCGCCCACAATTCCCCTTCGGTTCACCTCGTCCCCTAACGCCCCCTGACGCTACCACTGCCGCTGCTATCGCGTGCATTGCACCCGTCCACCTTCCTTTTCGTTCCACAATTTTTTTTTTCTTTCCCCATTCGGACCACCGACCGTCTCGCGTCAAACGTACCGCTCTATCCACTCTTATGCTATTAGCCGCTCGTGTTTATTATTTCGTCATATGGAAAGTCCCGATATCCGAATGAAAAAAAAAAAAAAAAATTGGCATTTAACGGATTCGGGATTTTGTGCGAATATCGGAAGTTTAATATTCAGCGAACTACAACGCGATCTATTTTTCAATTTTTTTTTTTTTTTTTTTTATAACCTCATTTTTTCGTTTTACTAAACACGCGTTTTTTTTTTACGAATTTCTTGTTTTTCGGATTTATAAACTTAGAATATTTTTATATTAAAGTTATCAAAGAGAAAGAATATATGTTGTAAGATTTTTTTTTATTTTTTTTTCTTCATCTACGAAAATAAGATCGAAAAACTTTTTTCTTTTCTTCACGATATTCCATGTTGAATAACTAACTATATTTGGTTTTGTGAGAAAACTCTAACCTCGTCGTGAGAAATTTTATTTTCTTCTCAATGCTCTCTCTATCTCTCGTATAAAAATTTGTAGAGTACCGACGAATAGAATTTACACGCGAAGATGTAATCTTCTTTGCGCCATGAATTTCTTACGGAAAAGCACTTTGACGGATTTTCAATGGCAACCGAATCGTGTAGAAATTGTCGCGACGGTTTGTGTAGGCAACGGATTTCCGTAGTATTCGGATAAAATTGATTCGTTACATCGGCATTCAAACTTTGAATAAGAAATTCCCCGATCGCGTTCCGTGGAACTTCCGATCGAGAAGAGGAATCCCCGCGCACTCGTGCAATTTTTCATCGCTTCTCATCCGCGATATCGTGATAAATTGAAAAATTAGAAATAAATAAATTGAAAATCAATCATTTAGAGAATATTTCATGGTATACGATTTTTCTTCACATCCAATTGATTCATTTTAAATTCGTTTACTTAAAAGGATGTATCATAAAAAAAATAATATATACACGATAAAAAATAATAATAAAATATCGTCAATAATATTCATGATAAACTAAAACAATTAGGAAAAACATCGCGAACAAAAAATTACTGAAAAAAATAATCGTACGTTATTCTACTGTCAAAAAAACAAATGACAAAAAAAAATTTCAAAAAATATTGATAGCCGACTAATTACAAAAAGTACTAACATTTCGTATAAAAAATGTAAAAAAAAAAAAAATGATCGTAATATTTTGTCGTATGACATTAATCTCGAAATTACGGTCATTTCACATAAATTTAAACCGGAAATCGTTCCCATTAGTGAAAAAGGATTTTTTATTTTTTCTTTCGAAATTCTGGTCAATTGGGATCAAGTCGGACAAACATCGCGCGAAACTGAACGGCAAGTAAAAGGTACGCGAATGATACTCCGGGGATCTATGGCGCGAATGCTGATAAAGGTAGCGAATTCACCTCGCAGTTTCGATAAAGTGAGAGAGTGGGAGATTATTCATTTCCCTGAAAGTCATTTCCCCGAATGGTGGGACCTCGCAGAATGCTTCATTTCCCTGAACCGATACCTCGCGATGAAAGCGATTTCCCACCCGC
Source organism: Buathra laborator (assembly GCA_934046635.1). Lineage (NCBI taxonomy): Eukaryota > Metazoa > Arthropoda > Insecta > Hymenoptera > Ichneumonidae > Buathra > Buathra laborator. The sequence goes on from OW203897.1 coordinate 17,757,546, forward strand.
TATTTCGCGTCTACATTCATCCATATAGTGATCCATAGATTCGCCCCGTTTTTTCGCGATCAATTGTCCTCTGTATCGAACTATTAGAGAAAATGATTTCGGACGATGATTCCGATGACGATACAGGATTTTTCATTATTCCGATTATTTTTTCATTGCGATGATTCGTTTTCGATGACTATTTTTCATTAAGATGATAAAAAAATCATTATCATCATCATTCACTATAATAATGATTTTTGATGACTATTTTTTTTTTTTTTTTTTTTTTTTTTCAAAAAGCACTCGAAATTATTGGCAAAATTTACGAATTGCGCCTTTCGATTTCGCGTGTCAATTCTACGATACGAATAGAAGTCTAAAAAAAAAAAAAAAAAAATTATGCGTCGGGAAAACTTATAATTAGTTTGGAACAGTTTTTTAAGAAAAAAAAAAGTGGAGTGTACCAACCATTAGGTCTCTCGACTAATTGTTATTTCTCCCAACTCGCAATTTTTTTTTTTTTTTTTTTTTCGTATATCGACATCTACACGCATTCGATATTACGCGATGAAAGGCAACTTGCGATGCAAGTTACTTGGAAAATAGGAGACTATGCGAGTTCGGAGTTTAGTTACTCTGACGGAGGCGCATTCAGCATTTAGAATATGCAGAGACCGATGGAATCGGGAAGCATTTGCCTCAACGAAGTTTGCCGTTCTGCTAAGTGGCGTACCGCACGCTTTGCTTCGACGTAATAAGCACTCCGTTGCGTAGGATATTAGCGCGTAGCCTCTTCGATACTTAAGCGAAGGATCTCTACCGACGAAACAACGTTCGTCCCCGTTGTCCCTTACAGTAAATGATTAATAGTCAATGGATTTTGTCGCGTCAATATTATTGCGCAGTGATTCGTTACTACAGATCGAGAATTTCAATACATCCGATTCTTCACAACGAAAATGAAAAAAAATCGATTAGTTGAGAGAACGATTAGTCAGGTGGTAAAACTAATTTTTTTGTAGAAAATCCCCACTAATCATTTTTTTACAGTGAAATTTTGTTTTTTTTTTCGAAACGGTAAAATAACTCGGAAAAAATTGAAAATTCCGGAAGATAATTTTGATGATAATGCATATATTTTTTTTTCAATGACACAATCATTTTTTTCATCAAAAGTATTCGCCGCAACGAACTATTAACTTTGCCAATGAATAATTTTTTTTTTCAGTGAAATTTGGTTTTTTTCCGAACGATAAAATAACTCGGAAAAAGTAGGAAAGTCCGATACATTGGCATCGAAGCATCTCTCGTCGACTGTGTCGCGGTTCTCTCGAATAACTATCGATATAAACTTCGCGATCGGAAGACCTGACGTTTAAAGAGATTCTACAAGTGTCGGACAAATATCTTTAACTGTTTAACACGAAACTGTAACACCTCCGACAATTCAACGACGCAGAATGGTTATACTATATGCAGCGTAACCCGATAACAGTATTACATAGGAACTTTATTGCATTCTCGTCGTAAAATGAGCTCCGAGAATCGGATCGAATTTCATAAAGATTGCTTCGGTAGTATCACAATTCTAACGATAAAAAAAAAAAAAAAAAAATGTCGGTATTTTTACGAAAATTCGAAGAAAAAAAAAGGAAATGTAAAGAGACGAAAACTCGTGACAAAATTAAATCGATTCGAGTAGTAAAATATGTTTTGTCTTAATAAGAACGATTTTTTAATAAAATTGTGCAAATTCCAGAAAAAAAAAAAAAAATTGCTATGTCGATAATTGCCGGTACAGTCGGTTGGAGCAAAAAGCATTCCGACCGCTTCTAAGAATTACAATTAACGGACCGACACCTGTGCTGCGAATAATATTTCGCTCGATATTCGACGTTTCTGCTAAAAAAAAAAATAAAAAAAAATTCTTCGGTTCTTTCGGCATTTAATTACGAGTTTTTATGTTTGTATCTGTTGCTCTTCAGAGGCAAAGTGCTCCGAGAGTTTCGCGCGCAATTGAACGGATTAATCGGGTTCTTCTCATCGGTTTTCTCTCTACAGTGGCAAATCTGCGGAATCAGTGCAGACGTATAACATATATCCTGTGACGCTTTACGGCAAAGCAAAGTTTCCTTCCCGTACCGCTCTGTTCTTTCCTTTGTAAACTCCGTTATTGGATCGCAAGAAAATAGTGAAGGTCCGCGTACAATAACCGGCTTCGCGCAAAGTTGCTAATTGGCTCCAGTATTCGATGTTAAGGCGCAATTCGGTTTATATTCAGTGGATAAAATAATAACATTTAACCTTTTTGAAACAAAACAGTGTGAAGACTGTTGTTCGGATTGTGTATCACAATCTCTAACAAAGAAAAGCACTTTACGAACTCCATAAATAATCTTGAACTGATTTCGGCAATAATCATAAATAACTTACTCCGATTTTTATAGTCGAAAAAAAAAACATTAAATGACCATAAATCGTAATAATTAATAAATAATTATAGTAAAAATATTAATAAAATTTATTTATTTATTTACTAATTCATTTTTTTTCGTGATTCACGTGTAAAAAAAAATGTGTTATTTTAATTTTCATAGTTTTTTTTTTTCATTGTCGACTCGAATTCGCGTGCGAAACATCGCGGCAGAGACTAAAAATATGCTATTGGTACGATTGAATCATCGATACATTCGATAAATCGGTTATCGTGATGATGTTTCGTGGTAACATTGATTGAGGTTAGGTCGCCGTGTGACAATCGTCCCGCTGTGGTAATATCTGTATTTGGAACGTTGCAAGGCCGAGGTGTCCGCGCGGCACGGACGCTACCCAACGTTTTATCGACTGGTCAAAGACTGAATTAATTGACCGGAAGGTCAGGCGCCTCTGCTTCACGGTCGATCGAAGTTTCTCACAATAATCCCGGTACACTCTCGTCAACTCGACGCCGAAGAACACATCCGCGATCTCGTTATATACATATATACAAATAAACAATAAAAAAAGTTTAATCGCGTTGAAATTTTTTATTTGACGATATTTTTTTTTTTTATTCCATTTCGATAGATAACATTGCACTATGCCGTAAAATTGACATTCAGAGATAAAATAAAGTCATCGCGATTCGTACTTAAGGATATATATATATATCTATTTTTTTTACTTCCTTCGCGTAATAATGTATTTACGCAACGAACTCGGATAATTATAATATAACCGTTAGGGCGTCAACGAGTTATTGATGAAAAAAACAATAATAATAACAATAATTAGCCTTCATTCATACCAACGCGACTAGACGGAGATACATACGCGCGGGTGTGTTAGATACTATGCGAGATAGGTGAATACTATTTCAACCACCTTCCCCATTATCCCCACTTCATTTGATTGTTTGCATATCGCACGGCGTGACCCGCATAATATATAAGCGTCGCAAACTTATCCTATCGTTCTGCAACCTATAAATACTGACTATAAAAATTTTATAGTCTTGAATATTCGTTTATATTCCGGGTTTTCTCGCTGATCTCTCCGCGTTCGCGCGTAGGCATAGGTTATGACGCGAATATCTGAAGCCTACGATTGAAAACTGAACAAAAGGGAAATTTATTGTCATCGCGTGGGAAAAAGGTTTTTTTTTTTTTCGCGATTCAGATATTTCGAATGTGTTGACGGAACTATCGCCGTCGTTGCGGACGTAATTCTGCGATTTACCAATTTTATTATGATTATTATTTTTTTTTTTTATTATTTTATTATTCATTATTTTTACGATTTCTGTGATGAATGATCCGAAAAATTAGATTTTTCGAGTTTTTCTCTCGCGAGTTTTTCTTACGTACGCCAATTATATTCGAATGAATAATTCATATTCAACGAGAAACTACTTTCGATGCTCGCCAGCAGTGCGCGAATATCATTAGTTCGTCGTATTTTATCTCGTACTATTCTTCCGTGAGTAATCCTACCCTCAGTGCCTAATGCGGTGATAATTGATAAGAGTATGAATCGTCTTTGCAAACACGATACGACGATAACCTCAACAACGGTCCCATTGATACTTCGTTCTGCAGACGCGAAATCGGTCATTCACGACGAAAATTCGTTTCAAACGCAAAAATAAGCTTCGAAATTAGTTTTTTCGACGAAATTATTGTAAGAACGTTACGTTAACATTCGATATCACGTATGCCACGTTATGTTACATCGATGTAAAGTATCGGAACAACTCGTAAAGAAATAATTCATTTATGGAAAATCAGTTTCTGATATTCCATATAAACGGTTGTGGTTGAAGCAGTTAACGATTCGGCGTAAAAAAAAGTATATTTCATACATTTTTTTTTTTTCATAGATAAGAAAAAATCGTATCGCCGATAAATAAAAAAATTTTTTTCTCTTCAGTAGAAAAAACCGAAGAATATTTTAGCATATTTAAAAAAACAGTTGAATTCCGTTTACAACCTGTTAATTTGAATCCGAAGCGTTTGAAATGAGAACAGAACACCGGTAAAAACGATAAATCGGGTACAATCGCCGATATCATTTTTTTACCAATGAAAAAATAAAACACCCCCTCCGCGGTCCCCTTAGACATATTTACCGTTATTATCACGTAAAATTGTGTTTTTTTTTTCGCTTTTACAGAAAGGGAAACAATTTAATTAAATAAACATTGCATTTTTTTTCTTACCTGCGGAACGTTCGCGTTGATCTGTCGATTAAGAGCGTCTCTTTCCTTCTCGACATCCTGCAGTCTCGATTCGGATTCTTGTAGTCGTTCCTGACTCTCGCGCAACGAATCCATAAGTTTGTCACGTTCATCGAGCATCGACACCATCAGCTGCTCGAAGTTCGCGTCCTCACCAGAGAACTGCGAACTTCGTTGGCTAATACTATCCTCGGCGATCGTCGGCATCACGTCGCACATCATATTCCACATTTTTCTATTATTCCGCGTTAACACGCGCGCGGCTTCTCACGCGGAGTTTTCACAGAAGAAAATAAAATTAACGAAATATCGATTTTTCGATCGAAATCACCGAATCACCAACCCGGATAAATCGGAACCACCGAAAACTATTATTTTTTCTTTCAATCCTAAACACAAAACACCGATTTTCGATACGATTTCGAACGATAACCAAACTTTGAGGTTTTTTTCTTCATTCGTCCGAAATCACGACAAAGTCGACTTTTTCCCTCGCAGTGTCCTCCGTTCTTCAATTGGTGACAATCCTTCGTCGATTCGTGTCGGAATGCATTTAGAAGTTTTTTTTTTTTAGAAAAAACGAAAAAACAACACAAAAATACACCACTTTTTTTTCAATATGCCTAAAACGTTTTATTATAATCGACTGAAAACAAAATTCTTTACATTTTTGGTTTTTCCATGTTTTTTCGATGATTTTGTATTTTATTTTGCGAGAAACGAAAATTTGATCTTTCCGTCTCGTTTCGTAACGTCCTTTTCTTTCCTTCGTTACGCCGTGTCGATCTCTACCATTTTTTTTTTTTTTTTCACAAAAATGTTTTTTTTAACCCTTCGCTGCGAGATTCTCGCAGTTCGAAGTCCCCACGCTAACTGATCCTTCGCGAATTTATCATCGTCTCATTTACGACTCAAAGATGACGACAGTTATTTGTTCGCCTCGAAACTTCCCACGCGCCGTCATTGCTTTGCCTCCGCGTAGTTCCATCGTTACTCATTACTCGAGAATATTAGACCACAATTTCCAAAAATTATGTTACCAAAACTGTTGTTGACGCTTCGGCGCGTCAAAGGTACGGAAGATCCAGGAAATCCATTCCCGGCTCCTCCCGACGATATTTGCTATGATATTCGCGAAAAGAATTTGACAAACAAAAATCGTAATTACACTATTTAAAAAAAACTGTCAAATCAATTTTTCGACGAAACAAGCATTTTCTCTTGGATACTCTGACGAGATCGCGATGTTTTTTTTGCTCCCCATGCAATTTCGCGGAGAAACAGTTATTTCTTCTTTTTTTTCGTCAGTATTTTCACCGTGATATATCGATATTTCCCGCAAAACGTCGGGGATAAAGAGCCCTCGATGCGAGATGAATCTTCGATTCCCGGTGTAAAGTGCGGAGGTGACTCGCCGATGAATATCGAGCCGGTCTTCTCGACGTTTTTTTTTTCCTCACGACGATAATCGTAAAATTGTCATCTCGTTAATTGTCGTTTTATCCTCGTGTGTGTTCCTGTCGCGTTGATGGATACGTTCGTTGGGGAGTGTAAGAAACTGTCAGAGATTCGCAGAAGCCGACTGTGCGATCGCCGTATATAACTCCGGCTTGTTCAAGATTTTTTTTTCATTATTTTATCGGCGAATAATTTGAATATTAAAAGCCCCCTTGATCGTTCGGACGAGATCGATCGGTGCGTTATTGCGAACGATTGGTAAATTTCTTTTTTTTTTACGTTAATACCCTCGATCGGGTTTTCTTTTTCGTTGCGAAAATCGAGGTGGAGAAGTGGAGAGAGGAAAAAAAAAGAGTGTTAATGTACAAGGGGCGCCTCGGGACGACACTTTATATTCGGGGTTGACCACGCGAACTGTCACACACACTCGCACACATTATGTAGCCCGCCGAATCCTTCGAATCAACCGGTTTCGACACGATTGTTCCGTTCGTCGTTACGATATTTTTACGCGAACGGATTATACGCGATTAATCGCGCACGGCAATGCGGTCGGTGTAACTTAACCGAGCTCGCGACACACCTACGACGGCACCTTTTACTCTACCGCCCAATCTCTAAGCTACTCCTCCGTTTTCCCGATAACGGCGGCCATCTTGCGTCGTACAGATCGGTCGAACTCGGCTATCTTCGAAAAACCGATTGTCCCCGGGGCAACCGATGATTGTCGAATTCGTCGGAGAGCTACGAAATTCCACGAAGACTCCCGGGATTCAGGCATGTTTTCAATAAACCCCACCCTGTGTCGTAAAATAACAATGTGACTGGTCATCTTACGGTCCTCATAAACCACAATGTTATCGTTGTATCGAACGACAATCGATAATCGAATTTACTGAGTGAACAAGACCCGCGGGGGAACTTCATCCATTCAAATTTAAATGATACAATACGAAGAACAATTCTCCGGCAAATAAGCCCACGAAAAAAAACACGGAACAATGATACTGTTTAGAACACGAATAAAAATAACTGTTGATCTCTCGTGAACGGGGGCCGAATTATCGTTAAAACATCGCCAGCACTCAATGTTAATAACGCAGAATTAAAGTGATAATGTAGACTTCGAGAAAAATAAAGAAAACAATCTCCTTTAGTGTGATTCGCGCATTATTTGTTCTCGATGATTATTGACCTCAATTGTGGAGATCTTGCATAATAAATAACGTATTACAGTTAATTTACAACAACACTCAAAGAAAATAGATTAATAATGCTAAAAATAAATGAGCGATTGGCAGGAAAATCCATAAAATTAGAAAACAAATTGTACATTAAGTTGATTTATTGTCGAACGAAAGATATTTCGTGACGTACAAAGAGAGGGGGTAACGAGTAATTGAGATCATCGTGTAGGGACAGAAGAAACCCTCGAACGCGATTCACAGATCGGAGGGTGGCGGGGAAGGGAGAACGAGGTTGGAGACTGCGCGACTCTACCGTCCGCGGATGCTGATGATCAATACTATCGCAGTAGCGCCTACTCAGCTGTGTAAAGCTGTACATACAAGAATACAAGTGAATCTGGACCACACTCGGGACGAAAAGATAATTCACGAGAGAAACGGCATAATGAATAACTCGACGCATACTTGCATACCTGAAACGACAGGTAAGTTATCGAAAAAAATATCAAATTGTTTTCATTTTTTTTTATATACGTAAAAATAGAGTTAAACTGCCGAAATGATAATAAAACAAATCGAAAACAATGAGTTAAGTCTTTTTTTTTATCGTAAAAGTGATTTTCTGGACAATTTGAAAGATTTTTATGTACGCAACGATTTTTTATAGTTTCATTGCTGTTTTTAGTATTCCATCGAATATAATATATCGCTGAAATACAATGTGGCGAGAGTAACCGTTTTTCTTTTTTTTTTTCTTCTTCCTCGTATTTTAGTGTTGAAGGACCTCCATGGGGAAGAGTCGATCGAAGATTTGTCCGAATCGGTCGACGAGCTTCGTGAAAAATTGGCGAATATGAAGAGAATGATGGAGGAACGAAAGGGCAGCACATTGGGGGATCTCAGTACCGCGAGAAAGCGCAAAGAAACTTCCGACATAATAGACGGTAATTTTTTATCGTGGATTTTCATCTCAGCGTTGATTATCGTTCTCGGCGTCAGTTTTTATGCCTTTTATAATCTTTATCGGGCGGTACTCAAAAAATTTCCGTCTCATCATACCGAATTGTAATTCGTTTGTTTATTCATTTTTTTTAATATCATTCGCAGTGAAAAAAAAAAAAAATTGCATTGATATATATCATTGAGAAATCATGAAAAAAAAAATAATCATATAACGAATTTATTATTTTAATTAATTTCTAATTATATATATATATATACTTATAAATATATATTGTATTATATTATTATTATTATACAGCGAATATTTAATATGCGCTAAAAGACGTAGAATACCCAGTAAATGTACGATTCATATATTTCGAACGAAACAGCCAACTCATCAGACTTACCTCATGACAATCACAGCACAGAGGTCTCGAGATGCCCTTAATTTTTTTTTCTTTACATTAAATCAACGATTTTTGTTATAATGAAAAAAAAAACAAAAAAAATGTGTAAAATACGAATGATATCGACGAAAAATAATGCGACTGCAATATGATTCGATAACATTGCATTGTCTCGTCACTGTAACACGAAGGTAATATATACGAAACAATAAAAAAAAGTCTTCCCGCAAATGTATAAAAGATCGAACTGTCCGATTTAATACGAAATTTGCAACGTCAGTTTCATAAATCGTTCAAAGTCGACGTAAAATACCGACTGATGGTAACTAAAATTGTAATGAATTTTTTGCGGATACTATGCATTTCGATAATCTGATGGCGAATCCGTGTCAATTGACAATAACCACTGCGTTCGTTTCCTTCGACCGATGCGAAAATCTCGAACTTCGGAAATCTGCTTTACCATATATTTCTTACCGATCGATCGATCACCGTGAGTTTTGATACCGACGGTCGTTGTTACCGGCCGATGGTACGAAATAAAGAGATCGATGGCCCGACTTACGCGGTCGTCTACTGTACGACGATAAACACAGAATCGGAGTGCCGGAAAAATAATTTATCGCAAGGAACGAAAAATTACGACATTTTTTTTTCATGGAATGAATACGATTTGCTACATTAAATTTATTGAAGATAAATGTTTTTTTTTATGTTACATCCTTAAACATAACGTAATATACAGCATTGCAATAGGTAGAAGGATGAGAAGAGCTCTGATCGAAGTTTGCGGTTCGGGTTTTTTTTTTTTACGGTTTTTGACGATTCGGAAAGTTTGGGAATTTTTTTTGCCTTTTCGAGAATAATACGGCGTCAAAATATTATCGCTTATCTTTTCTCGTCGTTTAAATCTTATATAGAACTCTCCTTACCGCGCTACTTATATAAATATACACATATATTTTGTGAGATTAACATTAATGAGTTTTTTTCTTCGTATCTGTGAATGATGTATTTTTTTTTTTTTTTCAAGATTTCTGTTCTATTTCTCGACTTTTTTACGGCTCGATTTTTTTTTTTATAGCGGTTGTCGTAACCCACCATCGTCAATATATTATTTAAATGTTTATTATTATTATATCGGAGTATTGGAGTAAACGTCGTCGAGTGTTTCGTAGTTAGCTGAAAATTTGTTTAAAAATAGTTTATTACATGAATTGGAAAATATTTCGAACGATCAATAATTGAACATTTTTTTTTTTTTAACTTACTTCGAAGTTTTTATGGCGTTTAGACCACAGGTGAGATTCGCGTCGAGGATTTCCGTAGTGTCGGCCGGTCGGGCTGTTATGGTTACCGAATTGTCGTATTTTCCGCTGGAAACTAACCTGACAGTGGTTACTTCGCATCCAATGATTTTTGAATCGGATGCTGAAAAAAAAAAAAAAATTATCGATAATTAAAATTTAAATGAATTTATTTACATTAAATATTATTAGTATTTACGTATTGAATTTTTTACATTTTTTTTTTATGGTTAACATTTTTTTTTTAATAATAAATTACTATAAAATTAAAATTCGTCTTACATGGCTTTGAATTAACGCCGCATATCGTATCGAGAGTTTCCAGCAGCGAAGTATCGAGTCCATCGGTTCCGCCAATCTGCACCTCGTCCTCAGCACCGCGCTTGTCGCACTATCGTAAAAATCATTTAAAAAAAAACGTACAATTTATCGTAAATTTATTAAATCGTAAAATTAGTAAATCTTAAAGTTAGTCAATTATCGAAAAAAACTAATTTCTCCGGATTATAGAATCATAATAAATAACAAACCTGATGAATGGTTCCGGTCTCTGTTTCCGGAAATGCGCTTCCGCGTACTCTTTTGCTACCAACGTCGAGGGCAATGGTGCGCACAACGGCTGGATAAATGGCCATAAAGGTGCAATTAACCCGACGACCGTAGTTTCTCAGGGTGAACGGCTCCGTATCGCTGCTCGCAACGACGTTACAAGCTGTAAAAAAAAAAACATCGATACTCGAGGAACGAACTCGTGAAAAAAAAAAAAAAATTATAATTGTATACAAATTTGATTAATAATATAATAAAATAATAATAATAATAATGATATATTTTAATTTTAATAATAATAATAATAATATATAAATATTTTTATTATTATATTAGTTCTACAAAAAATGTTTGAGAATAAATTAAATCGCGCGTACGTTGAAGATTTTTCCTGAATTTGATGGACACCGTGAAGCCTTTGCCGATCGTTGGTATTCTGTACTGCACCAGCGCGACGTTTTGCGAACTCGCGTAAACTTTGCGATTTTGGGAGCCGCAGAATTCGCTTGATCTCTGATCCAATGGCAGAGGATGATCGGTGCCCGACGGGAAGTACTGACCGTTCAATTCCCATCCATTGACGACCTGTTATCATTGAGAATTTTAAAAATAGACGAGAAATCGATTTATTCCGAAACGATAATAACCATAATTATTCACAATTTCTTTTGCTGTAAAAAAAAAATGAGTAAACTTTTCTTTTCTCCAGTGGAATAAGATTTTCTGCGAATATATTAGTATAAATTAGAGAATCTGCGAGAAAAAAACAGCGAGTTTACGAGATATTTTTTTATTTTTTTTTTTTACGGAAAAAACGAAGTTTGAGGGAATAAAACGGAACGTAAATTTTATTCGGACTTTTGACTTATTCGTCTCGATGAGTATACGAAGCGGTGGAATACTGTGTTTTTCTTTTCATCCCTTTCCATCATCGTAAAGTTTTCTTCGTAAAAGGTGGACGAATAAACGACGCAAAGGCGAGATGGAAAATTCGATCACGAAAGATAAATATTTCTTCGTGTACTTGAAGGCGACCGGTATAAATAATAAAAACACTCGTGCAAAAGTGGCTGTCGCAATGGAAGAGACAGTTACTTTTTTTCGAGGCAAAAGGACTCTTAATTTGTATGTTTACACGGCCGGCGGAAGGAAAAGCGTAAATGTACTTTAAAAAAAAATATATATATGATATATATATACACTTACGCCGATGAGGTCTTTGCCTCCGCAGGGAACGTCGAGATGCGGAAAGGACACTTCGACGATCTCGTCGGGATCCGTGAAGATATATATACCACAAACTGTTTCAGTGCCATCGATCGCTTCGAATGCGTAACGACCGGCTTGTGAAGTCATGAAGACGCAGTCTGTAAATTTTATATTATTAAACTTATATTATTAAATAAAAAGTTAATAAACGTTTCTTCATCGCAAAATTACAATAAATTCGAATTTATTTCCAACAAAAATCAATGTTCTATGATCGTTTAAGAAACAGTTGTCCCTCCATTTTTTTTTATTATAGTTTTACACTTTATAATTTTTTTTTTTCGCATACGAAAGACTCCAGAAGCGAAAAAAATATAAATAACAAATATTTAATAAAGATAGACGGATAGTGTAACTTTTATCGATATAACCTAAAAAAATACATGAATTATTATAACAGCGTTGTTACAGCCAAAAGAATGCATGGGACGGGGTGTGGGTAAGGGAGGGGTTTAAGCTCCTGTTCCGCTTCCGTCATAGAAATGGGTTGAAAGATAGCAAAAAAAAAAAGATAAAAGATTGACCAACGAGGTGGAGAGCGCTTGGGAAAAGTGCACAGGGAATAAAATTGATCCGCGCGGAAATGTTTGAACAGATATTTCCGGATGGGATTTCAGCGTCGAAGGGGTATAAGAGCGTTTGCGCCGCTCTATATAATGCATTTACGTTTTCGATTTCCACGAACGGTTGATCAGGTGAGAGAAAAATCTCTTTTCACGTGGAAAACGTGCTATCGAAGACTTGGCAAACAAATCGACGGGAAAAGAATCTCCGTGAGCGATTATATATCGACACGTAGTGCCAATTTTTTCTCGTGATCTTTCGTGTATGCGAACTCAGGTTCTTCGCTAGCAGCTGTTGCTGCTCCGGCAAATATTAGTCTCAACTTCGATTTCTCTGTCTTTTCGCGTTTTTTTTAGCCGTATAACTCTCGAGAGACACTACGAGAGACACTACGATACTGGAAGCGACGACGAGTGGTGTGCAAATTTAACAGAGAACAAGATATGGAAATAAATGTGTTATTTCATCGTAGAAGAAATGTGACAAAAAATTAATATTAAAAAAAATATACTGTATATATATTAAATATATAAAATAATAATACATATGTATATTATATAAAATATTATTTTTGTTTCGAATTTTAGGCACTTTGATAGACGTAAAAAAATATTATCTTGCATTATCATAATGAATTTTAACGATTTACATACTCGATTTGTTTTAAAGGACATTGGAGGTTTAATATTTAAGAAAATTTAAGAATCTATGAATATATACATAAAAATATCAAAATAATAAATGATAATGCTGACCTGTGATTGGCGTCGACGGTATAGGCTCCCGAATAATTCCTTTAAACCCGTAAAGTCCCAAATCCGAATTTCTCTCCAGTTCTCTGGCAATCTGAAATTCGAGAAAGCGGAGAAGTTTTTTTTTTTTTTATTTTTCGAACTATTGCTTGAAAATTTGCAAACACTGACGTAATTTTTTTTATGTGAAAAAAAAGGTTTAGTTAGTTTTCTTCCATTAGGAAATTACGAAATTTATTACGCATTACGAAAATCGAAACATAAAACCATCGATAAAGTTTTTCATAGACAAAATTTTGTTTATCGACTCTCAGTTATTAATATTATATTATTATCATTATTATTATCAAAGATCTTGAAAAAACTTATTGTGGCAATAATAATAATAAAATTCATAAAAAAACTTTATCAAAGTCGTAAAATATGTTGTATATTGTCGCTTTATCGTGACAAAATCGGACGAGCGGGGTTCACCAATTTTATTCTATTTTTAATAGATATATATAATTCAAACCCTCCGTCCTTTGGGGTCGTAAAACCCGCAATTTCGGAAGAAGAGACACATTTAGGTCAGCTGGCGGTAAGAATGTTAGCTAAGATCCCTAATATCCATTACAGAGCGCGTATATCGCCGTAGGGGGGTTCGGCGGTAAGTAGTAACAGTCGGTGTTGTGTCAGACGAAGAGCCGGAGCGGTGTTTCTTATTTCGGAAGTTAGGTTTCCCTTTTGTATCATTACTTACCTCGAGATAAAACATACTAATCATTATACTTTCACTATATTATATCGATATCCATATAAAAAAATGATATTGCGTTGTTTTTTATTAAATTAATTCGCAGTACGCAACAATTTATCGTTTTTCTGTGTCCAATTATTATTATTATTTTTCCGACTTCAACAATTTTTTTTTTAATTCAATAATTACGAAGCGATTGATAGGTTTTTTTTGGTTTTCGAGGCTTTTTTCCCCCGACTACTAGCTAAATATTTTTGAGTACCTTAATTACTTGTTTTGGATTTTAAATTACGACGAAGCATGCAATTAGGCGACATGAAACCCTACATGATAATCCTGCAATGTTAGCTACGCGCTCGTTAGCGCCCTGCGAACGGCATGTATAACGAGTCAACTTCGTGAGTTCGTGAACTAAATTACACCGCATGAGCAGCAACGCGCTTGAACTTTGCTTCGTTGTTTTACACGACACGAGTGTCCATCCGTTCTCCTTTAACTCAAAAAATCCAATGCTATCGTCGACATCGCATCGGCCCGGAAAATTAACAAAAATGGCAATTTCCAGTTTACATTTTAAAAATAAAGGTAAAAAAATGCGTACTACAATATCATTTTTATAAATACATTTAATATATTTAATACGTTTCGGATTTTTTTTCGTCTATTAATTTTTTATGTATTACGTGTTTTTTTCCTTTTTTACGGCTAAGAAATGTCGAGCTTTTCGCTCGTAGTTATCAGATGGGCAATAAAAACTTTGCACTCTAACGGGCGGAAAGTCTTGTCGAACATTGTAACGCCAGGTTCCGCGGTCAAAGTTCATTCAGAAACTCGGAGAAGAGATGCGTTAACTGTCGCTTTTTCTACGCGTAGAAATGGCGAGACGACTATCTACACTACTGGTACACGTTGGAAACTTCATCGCTGTTACGAGAAAGAAGATAACTGTATAACAATGTCTAACTTCCATCCTAAGGTTTCATGTACACTTGAGATCACGTGGGCGAAGGCAAAAAGAAGAAGTCGAAAGAACGAAAGAAAAAATTGTCGTATCTTATGTGCGCGAAATATAATTATTACTATCGCGGAGAACCGATGTATTAACGGAGTAACAATTTTAAAAAAATTCGAGAAATAAAAAAATAAACGAGAATACATAATCGATTAAAAAAAATTATTTGCACTTCCTAAATTTTTTTTTTGCGTAATTTACAAAGTTTCGACGAGTAAACTAAAATTCAGTAAGGAATTTTCTCTCTTTTTTCTGCCATCGAAACTACCGAATCGTTCAGTTCCATTGAGAGAAAAATTGGAAAAAAAAGTCGTACGGAGCGAGAAGATTGAACCAAATGTGGCGATTAGCGATAGAGTTGTGAAGGACAGAAATGAGTGCGAGACGAGAGAAGAGTTCGGTTGGAAATGGGCAACGAGAAGGATGAAACACGTAGAAGGAATTTATTGAACAGCGGAAATTACGACGCAATCGACGAAACGTCGCGTAGAAATACAGTGAAATCGACAGAAGTACCTGCCGAATCGGCTTGAAAATTGAAACTCGTCATTCCCCGACGATGATGGATTGAATCGATAACAAGTATTCATCGAGTTTCACAATCGATCGATCGCATTGACGCACCAGAATATTATTTCGCGCTCTTATCATGGATTTAAAAAAAAGAAAGAAAAAGTGATACATATCGTTCATTCATGAATGCTTTTCAATGAAGCGATTGCCTAGACTACGGTGATCGAGTGGACATTCTTGTTGGTTCGATTAATCGAAGATAAAATTGTTACCCCGCCGCCCTCTCGAGTCGCCCAATCCAACCAATCAATCTACTAGACTATTGGGACAATAAAATAAATGTTGGATTTATTGATTCCTGAGACGTCTGGCCCACCGCTCGCTCTCGTCTCTTTGGGGATCATTGCCATTCCGAAGGCCGCGAGAAAAAAAAAATTTGTAGATGGATTGGAAAACGAAAAACAATATTTTTTTTTTACAATAGTCATGAACAATAATGACGGTAAATAGATAATAATAATGATATTATTATTATTTTATTTCATAAAGATTTTGTGGAATAATAATAAAAATGGAAAAATATACTACAGAATTTCTCCGAACGACAATACCCCGAAGTATTGATAAGTATTTACCTTGAATTTTATTTTCTCATCAAATGAAGACTTTTATATTCGATCTCCGATACTCTTTGCCTATAGTGGCTGATTATGATTCGATACAATTTCACGAAATTGAATAAACCGAATATAACCAATCAGTGGGCGTACGGAAAGATACCGACGATACGCGGGAATAGTTGCGCAAGACTTCTCGTGGATATATTAGCTTCGAAACAATTCCTGGAGGAATGATGCAAAATGTATAAAAACTTTTTATACACAGAGGTTTAGTTTTATCTAATTATCGTGCAATGATATTTTGCCGCTATTCTCTAATACAATTTATTTATTAATGTATTAACGAATATTGTTATAAATTATTTTTTTCACAAAAAGCTGTTTTCTCGGCTCCGAAATCGTACAGTGAGGACGTTAAACTTTATGTACCGTAGAAAAAAAGTGTTTCTCGACTTCCCTGAGTTTTATACTTCGGATTAACATTTTTCCCGGTGTTTCTCGAGTGACCTGGAAATGAATGCTGGACGCGCAAAATCCACTGTGTAACAATCATTTACGAGAAGGGAGAGGCGCGATAATAATCTGAATAATAACCGTATCTCGATGAAAACAATATTCATTGAAATAAAACCAGAAGCAGAGTGAATTAATATCGGGGGAGTGATAATTTGCGTAACGAAACATCAATGGAGGAATAACGAGTCGGTGATAGCAAAATCATATTCATTCGTCGTAAACGAAGTGTTAAAAAAAGAAGTAAAACACAAACACCCACTTTCAAAAAGGCGATCTTCGAAAAAAAAATTATAATATAAATAATTATTTTGATATTTATCTGAAAATATAATTTTTTCATATTATTATATTTTTCTATGATACTATATTTAAAATATATTTATATTTATATAAAAATCGGTGGGGTCGAGACTCGTGAATAAAAATAATTCAAACATTTATTTTTTTATTTAAATTAATTACTCTCCTCTTAATATTTTCGTATAGAAAAAAATAATGGCTGCGTAATATAAATGACATAATGCGTGTTCCAATAATGCGTAACACACTGCAAAATTAGAATTATCGGAGCATAAGGGAAGGAACACATGTTCGTGAGTCTGGAACGCGAAATTGTTGCATTATTATGCTGATAGCGTGGTTTCCGCTGTCGACGATGTGGTATAACGTGTTACGGGCGAACGAGATTTTGGACAGATTTTCCTTTGTGTATTCTATTCCCAACCGACAAAACACGCCAACGCACACTATTGAATTACCAACAGTTCAGGGAGTCAATAAATTACACACAGGAAGTCATTAACCTTTTTACTGCTTTTATTTTTTATTAAATAAAAACTCCTGAGTTCCATAAATATCCCGAATTTCATCCCATCTCATTGCATTAAAAAAAAACGGCAAACAAATTTTTTTTTCTCGAGAAAACTTTTCGGAGAATATTCGATAAAAACGCATTCGAACAAAGGACGATATATCTTTTGTCTGGTATCCGTCGGGGGACAGTAATAGTCGTAACAGATGAACAACAACAACGTGATATGCTTTGCACCCTTTTAACAATGTCAAGGATCACGTTACGTCGAGCGCGTTGATGGTTGCAGCGATGAAACGAAGTTACCTCGCGTTACGATGCTCCAGGACATTGCAGACAGTCTGCTACATGTGTCTATATATATATATCCACAGAATATAAACGCGTATACCGTACACACAGTTACGTACAACGTTCCTGACGTTTTCTCTGGACGGCTGGACAATGACAATCTGTATTTATAGGTATACACACGAAGGAAAACGGTAACCGCGTCCACCGGCTTCCTCTAGTAGGTAAGGACTTTGCTGCTCAGACGACAAGGGCCAATTGTTCCTAATTGCCCACAGTGGCATGAACGCCGTGGCCATCGTTCAACGAGTAAAAAAGAAAAGGAAGAAAAAAAGAAAGAACGAGAGAAAAAAATAAGTAGAGCGGAGAACACGAGATCGCGGAGTCGGGATGATCGCGAGTACCTACTTCGCAGGAAATCGAGTCTACGTTAGATGATATCTTCTTATATTTCGTTAGATATATCGGTAACTGCATATATCGAGTCTAATATGAGACCCGAGAAACTCGAGGGTAAAAAAAAAACGTCCCATAAGTGTTCATTTTTTATTTAAAATTTAATGAAATTTCATTTAATAAATTTTGCAAATTAAGTTTTATTTAATCAATTTCGTAAATTGAATTCGATTTAATGAATTCTATTAAAAAAAAATATTTCGAAAAATTCAATAAATATACTATAAATATCATTTTTATTGTCTATTTAAATAACCGGAAATGAGCCTTAAAAAAATATTAAATTTTAATAAGCGGATACCGGGCTTCTTAATTAGTGTTCGTTGAACTTTTTTATAAATCGTAATCAAAGTTACACTTGTATTTAAACAGGTGATAGAATTATTCGTGACGAAACGGAAATTCTGAAGACAGTTGTAGGCGAATATTTACTACGATAACGATAAGTTTTTTTTTTTAGTTTAATGAGACTACGCGAAGAGTTTCTTTCTTCCGCGTTTTTTTTTTATAATCACTTATAAAGATAATCCGTAGCGTAGCGCCGAGACAGAAGTTCCGCAACTTCAATTTTTGTTTATTATTTTTATAACGTTTACAAAACTTTTCAAACTTTATTTAAAATGAATTGAAAATAATGAGGAAACTGGAAATCGACTAATTGAACGAATACATTTAATTGTTAACGTTATTATTTTTCTACCGTAAGTTTTTTTTATTTCATATTTGTTTAAAAAGTAAATTTTAAAAAAGTTCAAATTAAAGTAATGAAAACAAAAATTATTTTTAATTTTTCAAAAATCGAGTTTTATCTTTGTAATAAATTCGGAAAATTAATAATAATCTTCTTATATTTTTTGAGAATTATGAATCATTTTGCATAATTTCATCATAAATAAAAAAAAGCCAAAAATAAATATTACGTCCAATAGGAAAAGCTTACCTGTTGCTGAAAGGGTAACTCGTTGCTTGGTATGACACTGGCGTGGACCATTGGTGTTGCGAATTCTCCAACGATCGCGAGAGTCGCAACAATTTTTCCCAAAACTCCGAACATTTTTTTTTATATTATATGTATATATTTAATTTTCAACAATTTCAAAAATGTATTTTTCGAAAACAAAAAAATGTATAGTTCGCGATGTTTTTTTTTTACTGGGAAAAATTTTCCGTTGTGTTACTTAACGTGCTTATTGTTGTTTTTATTTTTTATTTTTTTGTTAATGGGAAAATTAGTTGTGATTTAACGAATTAGCCGATTGGCGACGGGTTCGAATCGAGAGCCGATGAGGACGGGAAGCTCTGTGGCGTCGCGATGCTCGACGTTCCTCTTATAACAGCGAGCAAAAGCGGATCCTCGCGGGGGTTTAGTTTCGTCGCGCGCGCGGCTCGTCCACCCCGCGACGCGCATCCCCCAAATGCTTTCCCGCAACCCCCTCGACGAACCCTCGACTCGCAAACTCCGCAAACTCTCTTCGAGGCACTTCTAGTTTCCTGCCCACGGATGAAACAACTGTCGAGACGAAGAATGTTTTTTTTTTTTACATTCAATAAATTTAATTTAACTTTTTATCAATTGTTCTTCTTTCAATGCTTCCGATTTTTATATTCGTTTTAATTCAAGTTTTATCGAATTGTCTTTCGATGTTTTCGATTTATTGGCGTTAGTTGTATTCATTTTATTTATCGTTACGATATCGTAGTCGTTATTATAAAAAAAATGAAAAAAAAAAAAAAAATCGTATTAATTTTGTAGATTTTTTATAACGAATTCTACCACAGATTTGACCGGTTCTCCTTGATTTCTGGGTGGTCCTTGATTTTTGCCCTTCGTCGCTCGCCTTGAATTCAGACAATATTTACTCTTTTTTTTATCGACACGTTAAATCTTAATGCTCGTAACTCTGTTTTTATCGGGTTGCGCGTCGCGCGAATTTACCGAAGGGTTTGTTTTTTTTTTTACTCCATCGTAGGTGCAAATTTTATCGATTTACACGCGCGACCGTAGGGATAGATTTGAATAATGCAAAGTAATTCAACAGAAGTCCAAATCAACACGACGGTCCCACAAGTGCGGAGGAAACAGAGACTCAATGTAAATCGGTTTTGCGCGCCAATATTTTTTTTTAATTTTTCATACATCTTTCTTTTTTTTCACACTTTGTAACCTTTTTTTAATACGTATTTAGTGAATTCGGACTATAGTTTCATTTCGAAATGAAAAGTAAAAAAAACATCACTGCGCACGTCCGTCAATTTTTTTTTTTTTTGTTCGTGTTATTGAACCCCCGCGGGTTGTTTGATCGATTAATTCAATCCGCAAACTGTCGCGTTATCAACTTATCAACAACCCCTCGCGGGAGGACATATTCTGGAAATTTAGTCGGTGATGCCGCAACCAGGATGCCGACAGTAACCACGACAGCGCGGGGTCCGACAGTAACTCCGATCGACTTTCGGACGGAGGCGGATTAGGGAAATTCGAGTTTGATGCACATTCCGACGAGATGCGTTAAATCATCATCGATCAACGAGCCGTTCAGCAGAGAATGCAGTTATTTAATAAATATCGAATATCTCACGATGTTTCGAAAGAAAAAAAAATCTGATTTTTGTCGAGCGATATGTAAATCTTTTACGATATATTTATTTCGTCCAATACATCACGAAACCCTTTTAAGAAAAAAAAAATATATATATATTCGCCTGAATTATCTTTTACGCGACAATTTCTTTTTTAACTCTCCGAATATTTGCATTTGGCAATTAGATTTCTCAATAAATCCCATCTGGTAATTTTCCAGAAGAAAATGTGTATAGTGTTTAACATCGTCGTGATGAGTTATTTTACGATTGCAAACATTGTAGACTCACAAATAGACGAGATTCGTTATCAGATTTTAACTACGTCTCCACGCCGTATGGCAAACCTACACCTATACTTTCGATAGTCGATTTCGTATTTAAGAACAAAAAAAAAAACGAAATGCATTTTTTTTTTTTTTTTTTTTTCAATTCGAAAAAAAGTAATTCTCGAGGCACCCGATGTATTTTCGTCGGAAAATGATTTATCAATTAATAATATAATAATAACGATATATAAATAATGTTGAAATGTAATTGTCGCATCGTTCATTAAACGCCAATCGATCGATCCCCGTGAGACTTTGCGTGGAAAAAGAGGTTATGAAAAATCCTTCGACACCGATGATCTCCGCTGAAAGTGGAATGGCCCCCGCAAAGCCTACATAAGTCCCGAATGTAAGTACGGGAGAGGATTTCAACAGCCCCTGGCGGTCTCGTTCAAGGATCGGATTTAGATAAAATTCGATTAACCGCAGCACCGCACAAGTCACATCGCCCACGTACGGTCGCGACTGCACGCCCAGCGGAGATCAGAAAAGATCGAACGGGCAAATCGGACTGTACCCCGGCGGGTGAAATAAAGATTTTCCTCGACATTGAGTGAACGCTGTTACGTTACAGTGACGCAAGTTCCCAAAGAATAAACCGAAGAGGGGAAAAGACGAAGTTGATAAAGTGAGAAGAACGTCGGGATAATTCCTGGAGGCATTAACTTTCGGTAGGGGAACGCGAGACTCGAGCGAAAACGGAAATTCCATTGATACCCTCGGAACAATATTGAAGGATTACCACTGATAGTCGATGAAACCCCCGGAAAAAAAATCTGTTGTTTTGCTTCCGCTTAACTTGTTTTATTGTCTCGGAAACTCCTTCGATCATAGCATCCACTCAATTTGTAAAAAACGCAAAATATATGGGGACATCTTAGTCCATAAAGCGAAGTTACGTGAGAGTGTATCAATTGAAGCGATGATTTATTGAAAAAAAAAAGAAAAACACAGACCCACGCGTACTTTTGCATTTACGAATGTTTTCGAGAATCGATATGTATTATATATTCATTGTATATGAATAGTATATATAAAAAAATAAATAAAATAAAAGGATATTTACAAGAATCAATAATGATAATAATAATGGTATTATTATTTTTTCATTTTTTAAAAATATTTTCGTTTTATTTCACGGCAATCGGGTAGAAATCCCAATCGCAATCGAGAACCGCGAATAAGAATCGAACCGACGAATACAGCAGCAATGTTTTTTTTTATTCTTCTTTGGCAACAAAATGCCACAAGCCACGCGTCGGGAGAACAAAATATAATTCAATTTTCATCCCTCGTTCGCAACACTCGCTCGTCCCTTTTTCGCCCTCGAGTCTCAAGGTTCCGCGGAAACTTTCTTCCGCGCGCGGGTGAGGACTTGCAATTTTACCTCCACTCCCCCCGTTAGTCCCTTGAAGTTTCAGCGAGTTACACGAAAGTCAGAAGAACCGCATGACTAACTGAATTATGTATACATATACTTCGATAATTAAATACAATAATAATAAACAGAAATCTAAAATAAAAGTTATTATTATCATTCGAAACTATATTACAGTATAATTATCGTTAATCTTAATCGTACACTCACCTTTATCTTCACCGCGAATTGCAACTGAAACGCGGTGCATATATAACCAAAAAACATTTAATACGCGAAAAAAATTATGAAAAAAAAAAAAAAAAATTTAATCAATATAATTGACCCGTAATTGATAAATGATAAATTTTTTATTAAAAAAAAAATAATAAAAGTACAACGCGAACGAAAAACTCTGAGTGCCCCGAAAAAAAAAAAAAAAAAAAAAAAACGAAGCGGTACGAAGCTCTCTGTCGGAAGAGCCGTTTCGTTTCTCCGTCTATATGCACTGAAGAATCCGAGACTGCGCGTTGCCAGAGGTCCATTTCCTCCCGCTTCTTCGTCTCCTCATTCACACATTATTTTACTCGTGTTTAATTAAACGTCCGCGTGTACGTACACTCGCATGCGATACCCCGAAGCTTTACTACATCGAACGACTCACTCCCGCGTGCTTTGGATTCATTTGTGCATTCATTTGGTAGTACCGCTCTCCGTTCGCAAATCTAACGGCTGTTATCAAATGTAAACTCGCGTGTTGTTTGCGCTAAACATGGAAGATACTCGGGAGAAATTTACTACTTACAGATTTCGCTGCGACTCAACATTCAGCATATTTTATTTGTATTCGATTTTTTTTTTTTTTTTTTTTTTTTAGGTTATTTAACACAACGAAAGTCGATCGAGGAAGAGAAATATCCATTCATACGCGATTTTTTATAATTTTTTACAACCGAACGGACTCGACAAGAAAAAAATATTATTATTATTATTATTATTTTTTTTTTTTCTGTTTCGTAAATAATTCACTCGATGCCGAATAAAATTCATTCCGGAGCTATTATTTTGATCGAATGATCGATCGAAGCTTCGTATAGCGAATGATTCGACGATTCGTTAATATGATTTATCGAACGATGATATTTCGGTGCAAAAACGCGGCAAATTTTTTTATCGCTTTTTTTTTTATTCTTAATTATTTCGCGTTGCTTTCTCTCGAAAATTGATGAGCGCTTGTGAAAAGAAAAAGAAAAAAAAGGAATGTTGCTTAATAGCTTTGTTTACGCGAATAAGAAATTAATGAATTGAGCTCTTTGATTTTTTTCTCTTCTCTCGATAATCCATTCCGGTTACCATTTATCACGCTCTCTCGCGAAGTCCAAAGACAAATTGAAGAATCTACCGATCGTAAATACTTTTTCCAATCACTAAATGTCTTGTTAGTGCATGTGGCGCTGTATTTTTGTTTGCATAATTTCTTTCGCACTGACGAAAATAAATCGATGTCGAATTTTTTTTTTTTTTTTTTTTTTTTTTTTTAACAGAGGAAAGCGGGAAAAAACGAGAAAATTGGACAATTTTTGTTTTGTTTTATTAGACGTAAAATTTGATAAGAATTAAAGTGCCTTTTGAGAAAAAAAATGTTTAAACATCAAAATTGCACGTTACAAATTTCACCTCAAATTCTTTCAAATTTTATCGATCTTTTTTTCAATTACTTCTGCTTTTATACATCCATTGAGCTCTGGATATCCGTTTCGCCACAATTTCTCAGTAGAAGTTGCAAAACCTTCGGCTATCGCACGAATGAATCAATTATCAGCCAATTATATATATTCACCTAAACGGATCGCGATGTAATTTACCGGGAAATCCGCGCAAATTCAATGGCATATAATGAATCAAAGGAATTTTCGTAGCGTAACGCGCGGCAAACAATTTAATGTGTTTATCAAACTCAGAAATATCTCATATACCCTCCCAAAGGACGCGCTTCGAATTAATTTCTCCGAGCGGCAATGATGCAGCAACGCGATACGAAATACTGAAGCGACTCTCGTCGAAACTCTACGAAATCGTTGTTCGCACGAAATTCAAAATCATTCTCTTGGCGTTCGTTCAAACATTTGAATGGGAATCAGTGAGTCAAATTCCGGGAGGGATGGGGAGGGGAGGGAGGGAGGGACCTTCAACGGCATCGTAACAAAGTGGAAAATTTTTTTTTTTCTCCTTTTCGCCGGCTGATTACATACCGCAACTTTTATTGGCCTTTGATAAGATTATTTCGTCGTACGGAAATACAATAAATTTTGCTTCACGGACGCGAATTGCGCACACGGATTATCCCGTCGCATAGTCTCGCGATTTCTCTCGCCGTTTTCTTATTTACATTTTTTTTTTTTGGTCGTTTAATAAATATTTTTCTATTAAGTAAACGATACCGGTGAAGTATCTGCGAGATGATGAAAAACTTTTTTCTTTCGAGTAATTTGAAACAATTTATAATAAATATCGTTGACTTTATTCGATAACAATGTCAGTCTGTTAATCATCAGTCGACGAATTCGTAATAAAAAAAAAAAAAAAACAACGAATAATTAAATCGATGATTCAATAATAAATTTAATCATTGAACTCAATATTTTTCGATGAGGGATTATCGAATTATCGAGTTTGACGAATAAATAATTTAAATAAATAATTAATGTATAAATAAATTAAATTATGTGGAAGGAACGTAGAACCGCGTATAGCGTTCCCGATCGACGGAAGTTCGGGAGTCGCGTTGTTCGAATTTTTTTGAGCCGATCGTCAACTTTGTCATTTTTTTTTCTTTTTTTTATAGAATTAATATTGTTACGAAAAAAAAAATGGCAAAATTAACAATCGGCTCAAAAAAATTTGAACAACGATCGATCGATGTAAATTCGGGAGTCGAGTTGTTCGAAAATTTTTGAGCCGATCGTTTATCATTGTTTTTTCTTTTTTTTTTTAATAAAATTGAAATTGTTACGAAAAAAAAAAAAAAAAAATGATAAAGTTAACAATCGGCTCAAAAAATTCCAAACAACGATCGATCGATGTAAGTTTGGGAATCGCGTTGTTCGAATATTTTTCAGCCGATCGTTTATCATTTTTTTTTTTTTTTATAAAATTAAAATTGTTACGAAAAAAAAAAAAAAGGACATACCTCGCGACAAAGTTGACGACTCAATTAAAACTGAATGAAGTCAATTCAAACGCGCGGGGGCATAGGATAATATTGATAAGGCATCTCGTAACGAGCGTCTGGAGGCTCGTGGCCGCTTCTCTCGTGCCACGGTTCCGGGGAATGATACAATCCGTAATTGACGCCATTAGTTGCGATTTTCTTCAATCCCTGTATACTCGACAGCATCAACGCGAGTTTCGCGAGAATTAAGGCCTTTCCACCGAGTACTGCGAGAAATTGAAAGCCCATTGGTATGAGTACTGAGCCCATTATCAAAATTCCCATCATTAACATTGGCATCATGTGTTTTCCTCGACGGCGCCGACGTCCTGCGAGCGAAAAATACGCGAATAACATATTATCCCTTTTTTCTTTTTTATTTGTTGAGATGCCGAATTTCATTAATTATTTAATTAATTAATGGAGAGTGTTTCGAAAAATAATAATTATTTAAATAATAATGAAATTAATAATAAGTAATTTAATTTTCCGAAATCCAAAGATTCGGAGAATTCAATTATTTATTATTATTATTATTATTTACGTAATGTTTATTTTTACGATATTTCATATTATTGTGAAAAAATAATAAACAAAACAAAATTGTTGAAAATATCTTTCTACTGTTAGCCGTTCGCTTTCGAAGAAATATATATTTTTTTTTTCTTCATTTTTCACTAAAGTTCTATTTCGCCGTTGCATAATTTATCTCGAAGTCGCGAACGACAGCTTTCTCATCGCTCGGAGTGCCCTGCGACACAATCCAACGGCTTCGACACTCCAATCGATCTTTCAGAGTCGCTGCTAATTTTAGACTAATAAATTAACCCGCTGATTTTTTTATTTAATTTATTATATGTGTTTTTTTTTTAGCTTTACTTCGAGATGCGCGAATTTTTTATAAAATATTCTTAAGGTCTGCAGATTTCGTATTTTTTTTTTTTTTTTTGCCGATCGAAACAACTTATTGAGTAATAATCACCTTCGACAGCATCGATTCCTCGGCCTCTGGACGCGTCGGTCTCGTTGGATGCTCTGCCGATACGGGACAATTGATCGACGTCAATTTTTAACACGTGCGTTCGAAATACTCGCGTAAGACGAGCGAACACCGTCGCTGCCCAACTTTTTCCAACGTCTCGTCCGTCCATTGAACTTTTACTGAATATAATGGATAAAAAAGAAATAGAAATGGAATAAAAAAAAAATTGATTATCTATATATCCACTGAATACTATTGTTGCATCGCTACATGATGATATTTTATTAATTAATAATAACAACAAAATCTCATCGAAACATCGAAATATTTCGATAATCGATTATTGTTCGTTGTTCTCCGTTTTTCATCGAAGTTCGATGGGATTTTAATGATTTATTAAATTCGCGAACTCTTTGCCGAGAATTTTTTGTTTTCTCAACTACTTTATCACTGTTCTTGTGGCATAATATATAAAAATATATATGTTTTTTTTTATATTTCAATTTATTTGAATTTTCTAGAAATTCAGTTTTTCGATTATTATACCCGAAATATAAATTATAATGAATTCATAACCGAGTAAAAATGAAAAGCAAAACAGCGGTAACGATGATTTTAAAAAATTGGTGAACTTCAACCCTCAATCGGGAGTAGAGGAGTGAAAAGTAGTGCGGTATGTAGTTAATAGCGAACAAAAAAAAATCGGAATCCGGTATAACTAAGAAGTCGGGTTAGTGGGTCGAGGAATCGAATCGGAACGTTCCGATTCTTCGAACGTTAATTAGATGATCTGTCACTCGCGTAACGGTTCATCGTAAGAGTCCGTATAAGACAACGTTACGTTGTAATTCGCGCCGTCACACGATCCGTCAATTATACGCACGACATTGCATGCCACGGATGCTGTAATGACGGAGGAAACTTGTATCGATTTTTTTTTTGTTTTTCTCGAATGAAAGAATTTAGTGAAAATCTGGAAATGTACTCATTTCATAATAATAATAATAATAATAATTAATGATACATTTATATAATAATTAATAATTGATTCTCATTATTTTTTAATCTCAACAATTTTGATAGAAAATATGGATCAGTAGAAATAATTATAATTAATTGTTAATGAACAATAAATAATAATAAAAAAAATTATAAAAAATAATTATTAGTTATGAATTATGAAATATCCAAAAAAATTATTATCATTGAATAATTATTTATTTAATAAGAAATTAATAATCAATAGTTCATTTTTTATTTAATTATTATTAATAACTAATTGTTTAGTACTGTTTATTAATTTTTTAAATCATTTAATAGTAATTTATAATAATTATTTCTACTATGACGACCCATATTTCTGTAAACAATTTTTCGGCATTTATTGACGCGAATTAAGAATACAACGTACCCATCGGTTTTTCTGCCGTTCGTCGAGTTGCTGAAAGGTTTTTTGTAGCGTACGAGATCGATGCCATCGACGACAGGAATAACGTCGTCGCCCAATAGTCCGTCCATCGCGATGAGCGCACGACGCTGAATACATCGACGTAAAATATCGACGAAATCTTTACTGTCGTCGGACACTCCGGACGAGTTTGGCGAACAATTTTTCAAAAAACTACCGAAAGTCCATTTCTTCTTTTCTTCCGCTCGACCGGTACACACGAGGAGCACGAGAAACAGCGCGATTCCGGGCAAACCGCGGAGACTCATCTAACAACAGTTAATTCACTCTGTGATTCATTTTTTTTGCGATATTAATTTATTTTTTTTATATAATACATTTTTCTGCGATTAATTACGATTTAACACTTTTTTTACGATCGATGCAGGGATTTTTTTTTTTTGATGTTTCGGTTCGAATTTTTTATTAAATTCCTCGCGTTTTTATTTATTTATTATCTTTGTGTGTTTTTTTTTTAACTTACCTCGATGTTTTCACAGATAGAAAAAAAAAAAATCTCGTAAAGGTATATATAGAGAGTTCGACGTACCGCTAAGAAATGCACTCCGATATCGGCAAAGTTGGCTATTTATGCCTCTCGATAAAATAGGCTAAGGTGCCATTGCGTGCAATGATACAGACGTACCAACAGTCGTCGAAGGGGACCGTCGGGGTAGCGGTCAAAAGGCGGCCTTTCGTACTTTATGCTCGTCCAACCCTAACGCGCTATTCATGGATCGTAAACTCACTCATTCGACTTCGTTTCTTCAAATTGTATTGTTCGATAAAAATTGATATACTGTACTACGCGCGGTACTGTATTATTATTTTGTATCATATACGGTGATTTGTCTCACATGAAATCACTCATCATGACATTTATCACATCCGACAGTCGTGAAAATCGTGTCATACGTTCTGAACGATTCTTGACAATTTTCACCGTCGTAAAGTCGCTATGTCGTGATACATAACGTTCCGGGAATAATCACTTTCACGTTAACTCTCATCAACTATTGACGAATCGGATTTTTTTGTCTTCAATTTTTTTTTTCGATCTTTTTTTTTTTTTTTTTTTTCACATCGAAAAATTGAAGATTTCGCGGTGAAATGATGAATAATTTATTCGAAAATTCCAAAAGTCTAACAAATAAAATTGAAAAAGGAAAAAAAATAATGAAAAATTAAATTATATTCGTACCGAATTCGCGATCGGCGGAGAATAAAATAAATCGGACAATAGCGTTCAATGGACTTTCCCTTAACGCCGAAAACGAAAAAAGCGATCGCTATATGTTTTGAAAACGAGATATTTGAGATATTTGATATGCGATATATGTTATCCACAGATTTTTTGATGGGGAAATTCAACGATTTATTATTTCCAGGAAATTATAAAACATCGCGGAATTCCACAAACGTTTTTTTTACTCCGATGCGCTGCGCGATGTTTTTGCATTAAATATATTATTTTCAATAAATAATTATTATTGTTTAATAATCATATCATTTTTTTTTTATTAAAAATCTTTATTGCACGGAAAAGCCCCTTTACATGCATTTCAGGAGCGCAATCCAAGTCAAAGGTATAAAAAACATTTATTCGCGTTATTCGATATTTGAGAATTCTTAACTATTAATAAAAACTCGTCGTGACACGAGAAACATAAATATTTACAAACGATAAATGATGAAACGATGATATTTCGTAATAATAATAATAATAATAATAATGATTAATGATTAAAACTCCATATACCTCGGACGGTGAGCAAATCACAGATGAACCGAAAACGTGTTCGATGTATTTTTTTATTTTTATTTTTATTTTTTAATAAAATTCTCGAATATCGTTAACGCATGTCACTCACCTTGAAATCATTTTTTTTTTCCTCTCAAATCTACGATTTTATGATCACAGTGAAATACTCTTAATTGTCGATCGAAGAGCTGCCAACAATTTTTTTTTTTGTACCTATCGCGGGACTTTGTATTTTTTTTTTATTTTTTTTTCTTCTACGATAATTATCTCTGTCGTCTTGACGTGTTACTGATTTTCATTAGAATTCTTTCTATGCTTTCATAGTCTCAATATCGTCGATAAGATATCGTCGAGACGCCCATCGCACTTTCGCACGTATTGGAATTGACATTTTTTTAATTACGCTCCACTTATTTAACTCAATATATGTATAACGCGAACGGTGGTTAGAAATATCGAAAAAAAAAACGTTTCAACCGATACATATTTTACTGTTTAATTAAAAGCATTTCTATTATTTAAAAAAGAAAAAAACGACATGCGGACTTTGAATTGAAAGTAAAAAACGGAGTTTCGAGAAATAAGCATCAATATCGAGATTTGGAAAGGAAATTTAACGGAAACGTTGTTAAAAACGAAATTGCGTATTATCTACAATATTCTGGGCGCCCGATGATTTTTTTTTTCTTTAACTACTTAAAATCGTTTATCCGGCATCAAGGAGACTAAATTGCGCGCAATTATTTCGATTATCTTCCATGAATAACCGTTTCAAAATCATTTTAATAATTTTCAACGAATCCTCGGATTATTTTTTTCGAATCGAATATATTGAATTATATTATTCGTATTCCATTCGAATTATTAGAAATTTCGAAAATTCGCACACCGCAACAAAAAAAAGAATTGAAAAAACGTCATGCAAATTGTATTCACCGTGCGATCCCCTTGAGATTCGTTCGAGAAATCCAATTGTTGCGTGAAAAAATAATTTTTCAAAAATCCATAAAATCCAATGCGGCATCGATGACGAAGGGATTTTGTCTCTTCTCCCGAAATCACTTCTAAATTCTATCAAATTAAATTGATATTGTTCCCTCGATCTTCGCGCCTCGCGTTCTTTCCTCGTCGATTCTACGCCTGTAATCGACAAAATAATAAAATTATTAAATATCTCTAAAAAAAAAAAAATTAGTAAAAATCGAAAGTTATTCCGTCGCTAAAAACTTACTTTTGGCATTCCGGATCGTATGCATTGAGCCAAAATCAAATCATCCTCTTCGTCTGAACCGCTCGAACTGTCCGTAAACAGTTCCTCGGGTTCGTGAGACTGCGTTATCGTTATTCTCGTTACGTTGCCACGAAAAACTTGTGTCACAACGTGCGACGAACCTTCGTTACTTCTCGGACGTCGGGATGGCGGTTTCGTCGATTTTCTCGGTCGTTGCGACGAGTTAACGAAAGGAAGAACATTCGTTTTCGTCTATAAAGCGGTAAAAAAATTCTTTCAACGTATTTCATTTTTTCAAAAATAATTTAAAAAATATCAAAATTCAGAAAAAAATTTAAACGTTTACATTTTTTCAAAAAACAAAACAAAAAAAATCGAAATTCTAAAAAGCTTTCTACTCATTTAATTTGTTTAAAACTTATTTACTTTGCACAGCAAGATAAATAATTAAAAATTCAACTACCTTCGGTACAGCCGATTGCGTGCAATGATTCAATGCAGCGTCGTCGTCAGATTGATTCGAGGAATCATTATACGAATTGCCGTGTCGATGAACCGCTCTTCTCGGTGGTTCCGCCGGATCACGCCACGCGTTAAAAGCCGTACGATTGATGGGAATTTCGTTATTTTCTATCACAGTAAGCGGAGAAGCCGAGGGAACGGCTCGCAGGTTCGCGGGCCGCTGTAAAGGTCCATCAGATTTCCTCATCGGAGATACGCGACTCGGCGAATTAAAGTCCTAAAAATAAATGAAATTCATTATCGTGAATACATTTTATCCCCAGAAAAATAAACCGCAATATAAAATCTTAACTTACGGGAACAACCGGAGGTCTCGACAGAGAATTATTATTTCCCGGAGCCTTCGGAATTCCGGAAAGAATACATTCTTCCAAAATCTTCTCATCATCGCCGGTGAGTATCCAATTATCGTCCTCTTCGCCGGAGAGACGATTGCTATCATCTTTTTCGAAATCTCCGTGAATACTGGACATCGATAACGCCGATAAATTCGATTGCGAACCAACAGGCGATATGTCTGCCGGTGTGTCCTCTGTGCAGTAAACGTGAACGGTATCCGTCGGCACAGCAACGACATCCGGTGAAATTTTATTCGTCGAAATTTCCGTCGCGTTTGCGTTTATTCCCGTCTCGAGGCGATCGAGCGTCGAACTCGTCTGATATCTCACCAAATTCGTCGAGGAATTCGCGGGAATTCGATGAATAGGTTTTTCCTTTATATCTGAAAGTTTCTTCAACGGTTCGCGATACATACTCGTGCGCATTCCGATGCTTATGCAAGCAGCGAGAATATCCTCGTCGTCCTCATCCCCATCGCTTACTTGCACCTGATCCGCGTAATTTTCGCGATCTCGCGATTCCGCGTGATTTTCATTTATCACTACTTGATTGCCATTGCGATCGAGAATTTCGGCGTTATTAACGACCGCGGAGCGTCCTATCGTTCGCGCTTTTTCGGGATAAACATTCAGAGGAATTTCCTTTGAGTCCAATAAGATTTTTGGCTCGTCGTCGATCGTCAGGGAACTGAGACTCGTAGCTGCGGAGAATTCGATTGGCGTCGATTCCTCTTTAAACGCCGCGATGTTGTCCTCGAAAACGCTGCATTTTCCACGGGGACTCTTGACGTAAGGAAATTGACGCAACGGCGGCGCTTGCAGCGAGAAATCGTTCGATTGAACGCGTTGATTGTGACGTGGAGACGGCGGTACGGTTTGCGACGGGGAATCGGGAAGTTCGCTGGGCGATACGACTCCGCTGGTTCTACGACTGTAAAACATCGAATAAATTCCGAAATAAATAGATTTGGTCTTTTCGTTGTGTTTCGAAAGATTTAATTACCATTGATCTTCGATTTGTTCAATAGAATTGAAGCGTCACGATGATTCGAGGAGTAAATTACTCACCTGAAATCACTGACGATAGAGCTGCGATCGTCGTGAATCGATTGCTGTTCAAAACCACTCAACGAACCCAGCGAACTGCTTCGCGAGAACATCAAAGGCGTTTGCTCCGCGTAGTGATCCTCGCCGCCGAAGGTCACCACTTTTCCTGCAAATGCGATCACAAAAAAAATCATTGGAAATCGACTCGAAACTTCGTAAAAAAAAAATTAGTTGACAGAACTTTTTTTTTTCGATATATTAAAAAATTGGGATTATCGATAAATACAACAAAAAAAAAAATTTCACCGAAAAAAAAAAAATGCTTTGTGATCAGAAATGTAATAATGATAATTATTATTATTTATGTCCGAACGAACCTTCTTTATCGACGGAAACTGCGTCACCCTTTTCCTCCTCATCCCCGCAAATCGCCGCATCATCCCCGACACCCTCGTCGTCGCCAACGGCTCGCGCCTCGCCGTCTTCAGTTTCTTCTCTGCTGTCGACGACCGACGGTATCGGCGAACCCGGAAGTGCCGCTATCATCTGTTCTCCACTCCGTTCCGCGTTATCCTCGATTTCCCCATTCTGTCCGACGATCCCTTCGCCTAACGAACTCAGCGAACTGACCCTCGAGATTCTTCCCGGTGTTCCCTCTTCGTAGTAATTAACGGGTTTCTCGATCGATGCGCTACTGGAATTTAAGGCCAATTCGTTGCTCATACTTTTCGATTCTTTTGCCGATATCTCGTCCTCTTCTTCTTCTTCCTTTGTGCAGACTATCGATTCATTGATACTTCGTCCTTCCTGACTAATTTTCTTCGATACTCTTCTCGCCCCTTCGACTTCCTTGGAATCTTCGAGACGCAAATCAGACATCGATGTTGCGGTGGAAAAATTCAACGGGGTCTCGTAAGGCGTTCCCTCGGTGCAATAAGTTTTAACGGTGTCTTCTTGTTCGTTAACAGCAAAATACGTTGAATTACGTTTCTCATCGTCGTCCGTATCGTCCTCCGCGTAACGGAGACTGTAATCGGTCGGCTGATCGAGATCCGTTTCCGCGTAATCGCCGTAAGGATCGACTTTACTCTCGCGATCG
This sequence comes from Buathra laborator, assembly GCA_934046635.1. Classification (NCBI taxonomy): domain Eukaryota; kingdom Metazoa; phylum Arthropoda; class Insecta; order Hymenoptera; family Ichneumonidae; genus Buathra; species Buathra laborator. Next base: position 17,791,543 of record OW203897.1, read on the forward strand.
GTGAACGATGACTTTTTGCTGTAATCGATCGGCTGATCGTTCGCGTCCACGTCGTAAGACGATGGCGGCTTGTTGCGAACTGTGGAAAAGTAAGAATTTCGCGGTAACGGAACTTTTGTCGCGTTTGGAAAACGCGGCATCGAGAGATCCAAAGGAACATCGTCGCTCTCGTCTAACGTCGCCGTCAGCTTCGCCTCCTCGTCCGGCGCTTGTTGACGATTCTGTCGACCCATTCCGGCACTCGAATTCGGCGAAAAACTCATAACGAAGGAAAATTATAATTTATCGCCCCGTTCTATCGCGCATCAGGGAGATGTGCGTTTTTTTTTTTTTTTTTTTTTTTTTTCTTATTGATTCTTCATCGGAATTGGCACAGGTGACGAAATTACGTTCTGAAAAGATAAAAAAATACCGTCATATCGCGTTTTCGGAGTAAACGACACTGTTAAAATGTGTTTTTTTTTTTTATTATAAAAAAGTCGAAAATGGAGTCAGAATTGGAGCAAAAATGTCGGGAAAGGATTTGCACGATTAAAAATTTATAATTTATAAACGCAAAAGTATATGCATGCAGGAAAAATGTATAATTTATAATATTTTGATTATTTTATAAAAATAATGATAATGTAACAAATAAATTTGAAAACTGAAAAAAAAAAAAAAATACTAACAAATTATGTTTACAGCATATATGCACTTTATTTAGGCAAAAGAACAAATGTTTTCAAAATTTAGTTTAAAGTTTAAATTTTCAGAAACGCAGTCTCTTTTGCTTGGTTAATCGTAGTTTCGTTGAGAAACGAGAATAGTAGCAAAACCTATATATTTTCATTACTCTAGAGATGTTATTTGAAATTACCGAAAAAGTAATCAAAACGCAGGCAAAAAAAAAATCCACTTTCTGAAACATACAGTTTGCATCCGCCACTTTGGTTTATGGGTAGAAAAAAACAAATGCTGTGGTTAACCTGAGTTGTTGACAACGCAACTATCTCAGAAAAATGGAAAACTAAAATATTGATTGGGCATTAAAATGCCCGGAATACTCGGGAAAAATTCAAGAAATATTATACATCGATTATCATCCCGCGACGACGTCCGACCGAAGAGTTAACGATTGCAATGCATAAATATGTATTGAGAGATCCGATTTTTTTTAGTCACGAGAAACGGTCAATCATGCGCCACAGAGCATCCAAATAAATTTTATAAATCCATTGTAATACGTTAAAAATTGTAAAATAAATCGTACGAACCACTGAATATCGTTGAACATCGCAACAGTGTATCGGAGCGTCAATAGATAATAGAACTTATCACAACATAACCTCGAAAGATGTAAAGTGTCAAAACTACGAACGAAATTTCTTTGTTCAACAAAACCGCAAAAATCGACGTTCAACGAATGAGATTATTCGCCAAAATGTTTCATTGTCCTTTAAAATCGTACAATCGTTATACACGATACAAAATGCATATTTATATCACTTTTATTCGATCGAGTGTTTTATTTCGGTGACGAGAACGATAAACTGTCCGTAAAATGCTCAATCTGCTTTATCAATCGCGTTATTTTGACTCAAACGTTATTCCGTCGGACGGCGTTACCATCTGGGGTGAAATTTATTTTTCATGCGCACGCGCAGGCGCAGGAATGATTTAAACACGGCGCTTTGCCCGCCTGCGCGCGACTCCATGTTTCTTTTTTTTTTCACGTCTGACGAAACACCATCAGGCGTGCGAGCAATATCTCGTGCGATCATATGAGAGCTCAATAAAAAGTATCCGGAAAAAAAACAGTTCGTTATAAACATTCGCGCGGAACGGTGAACGAACTTTCTTTTCGATTATGTCATGTGCCGTGAAAGATTTTGACGAACTCGACGATGCCGCTGTGAATCAGTCGGTGCATTGACAGTGGCCGCGTTGGAACAACAAATAATTTTAAACCTTCGGTATTTTTACTAAAAAAACTAACCAATTATGAATAGAACGAGCGTTGATCTGACTAACGTCGATCTCGACGATCCGCGATTTCGGATAAAACCGTATCAACAAATGGTCGCGTCGTGTACCGGCGCTTTGATTACTTCGGTTTTCGGTAAGTTTATAACATTGGAAAAAAACAATAAAATTTCCGTTGCATGGTTGCTGCTCGGTCATTTCGACACATTTTACGCGCAATTTTTTCGGAAAAAGAGACTAAACGTCGATATTGCGGTTTTTTTTAAAATAACGAGCGAACGATAACAATAAAATAACTTTTTTGTCCTCAGTCACACCTCTGGATGTGGTGAAAGTGAGATTACAGACGCAACAGAAGGCCATGTTATCCAACAAATGTTTTCTCTATTGCAACGGGCTGATGGATCATTTGTGTCCGTGTCTCAACGGAAAAGCCCCGTCGTGGATGAAGGAAAATGGCAAATTCACCGGAACAGTGGTAAAAATCAGTAATAAAAGTTAAATAACGTAACAAATCGTTAACTGCAACTCGACGATGCGAGTTTCAAGGGCAATCATCACGCATAGGCAAAGCTTCGGAAATGCCTTGCGAATAATTTTGCTAAAGTAAAAAAAAAAATGTAACGCTTTATGACCTCAATTTTGGCTGCCGTTGCAAAACAGACGAAAATTATCAAGTAATATCTAATAACAAGTTTTGAAACACCATTTTCATGAAAATACATTTAATTTTTAAAAAAATTTTAAGTCATCGAGATGACTTAAGATTTGGAGAAAATCTGCAGATTTTTTTTTTTTTTTAGAAAGAATTGCGGGAGATATTTACAAATTATCTTAATTTAAATACCCTGCAAAGCTGTGAATCAGGGCATTGATTATCATCTTTAATCTTTTTTTTCGGAATTTTTTTTTCCGTGAAAGTAATAAAAAAGAAAAATACTTAGTTTTTTCGTAGAGAATCCTTTATAAATAAATAATAATGATAAGGAGACAATATTCGAATTCTTGCGTTTTCCGGAGTAATTTTATCGTTTCTTTTTATTTGCGAAATCCAAGTTGATAAACGAACGACGACAATCGCGTGAAAGAATATCGGGACAATTTTTGTAAAATTCATTTTGCGAACCTTTGATAAAACGTTTCGAATCCTTCGTATTTTTTTACCCGTAAAATCTCATCGAGGTACAAATTAAATAAATCCTATCAGGCGATGCTGAAGCAATCTCTGATAGCGAATGTGCTAAGTAATCGTCGATACCGCAGGTAACGCGATGGAACACAGGCATTCCGAGAGAAAAATGCCGGAGTCGCGTGTTCTCAAGAACACCGAAATCTCAAAAATCGAAATCGAAACGTGATTCGACGAAAAAAACTAATGAAGTGGTTCACGCGCGTCCGAGTAATCCGTATGATATCGTGAGAATTGCGTTAACAAAAAAATTAAATAATCTCATCGCAAATTGCCGACTCATCAAAACAGGCGTCACGAGATCGCGGCATTCGTCGTATATCCACAATTCTTATTAAAATTATAATCGATTAATTATTATTCGTAAATGTTTTCTATCGATGATAACAAAAATTGAAAATCGAACGCGCGAAGTTTATTTTAAGCGCCTCGTAATTTTAATACTATTTTAAAAATAATTTTTCAATTGCAGGACGCGTTAATAAAAATTGGAAAACGAGAAGGAATATTCTCGCTGTGGAGCGGCCTGAGTCCAACCCTCGTCCTTGCAGTACCTGCGACTATAGTCTATTTTGTATCTTACGAACAATTAAGAATATATATTAAGGTAACTTATTTTCGAGAATTTTGTCCGAAAAGAAAAAGGTTTTTTTTTTTTAATTGCAATTCAATTATTGAATATATAATAATGATATTTAATAATTATTAATAATAATATTATTAATTTTTTTTATTTGTTTATTTTTTAATTTTTTTCGTCGTTTCGTATATTATTCGTATAAAACTGCGCAATTTTATTGTAATTATTCGGAATTAATGGAACAAAGTTATTTAATTGCAGGATACATACAATCAGAGATTAGGAAAGCAAACATCTCAGAAAGAACAACCTTTCTGGATCCCGATGGTAGCCGGCGCAACCGCACGGATATGGGCGGCGACTTTAGTGAGTCCCGTGGAGTTAATCAGAACGAAAATGCAATCGCAAAAGTTGAGTTACACAGGTAAATATTTCGATACAAAAATATTGAATTTTTCTAATTTCGTTCGAAAAACTTTAATTTTTTTTTTTTTTTTTTTTTTTTTTTTTTTTTCAGAAATGGGTCAAGCGTTGAAAACAGTGATAAAGTACAATGGAATTCCGGGCCTTTGGATGGGATTAGGTTCGACTCTCCTCCGCGATGTACCTTTCAGTGCTATTTATTGGTTGAATTACGAAACAATCAAAAAACTATTCCAAGGCTCACAGCAGACCTTTACTTTTAATCTCGTAGCAGGCGCTATGGCTGGATCCGTGAGTTGTTTATTTTATATTTCGCATTTTTTTACAATTTCTTTTTTTTTTTTATTGGACATTTTTTTTTCGGTGTTTCAGATTGCTGCATTGGTTACTATTCCCTTCGACGTAGTAAAGACACACAAACAGATAGATATGGGAGAAAAAGAAATATATACCGGTAATTCGCCTTTCCAATGATTTTCTCATTATTTATTTATTTATTTATTTATTTATTTATTTAATCATTTGCTTTCTCGATTGCAGAACCTGGACGACCCGGTCACAGAAGTGCGACGGCAGACATAATAAAACGTATTTACTCCCAAAATGGTGTTCGAGGATTGTTCACGGGTTTGACACCGCGTCTGGTCAAAGTAGCGCCGGCGTGTGCAATAATGATCGCGACTTTCGAACACGGAAAGCGCTTCTTTCAGGAATACAACGCGAATAACTTACTCGCCCTCGAGAGGGACGTACATTTTGTGAACCACACGTCCAAAAACTCGTAAAAAGTTTGAAATGAAGAAAAAAAAAAAAATTATACAAAAGCGCTATGGAAATGCACGGGTCTGTAAATAAATAATTGCGCAGAGAAAATAAAGATATATTCATTAATGAAATCGACGATGCGGGCATTGAAATATCGAGAAATTTGGGAAAATATGTTATTTTCATTTTTAAAAAATATTTTTCCTTCGAAAATAATGAAAATCGATTTTATCGAATATCATCGATAATTTCGAATGTATTGATGAAATTCGGAGTTATCAGTGTTAACGAATAAAAAAGTTATTTATTTATTAGATTATTTTCATTAATGAATAATAATAAATTAATGAATAGATGTTGTTAATTTATTATTATTATACAATTTGTATGTATTCGAGTGAAATTGATATTTATTAATAAATAAACACATTTTTTTCCGTTGATGCTGTCAACTCCGTATTTTTCTTGTTTCGCAAATTCTTACGATCATTTGGGTAAATGATCGTGCGTTTGTACCGCGCGCGCGTGCGCGTGGTACGGTCTACCGCTACGCGCGGCACTACCAGCGTTTTCTCAATGGAAAAATAAAAATAAAAATTCTCATCGAAACGGTTGCTTCTCTGTGGCTGTTCGTTGTTCCGCGACTGACAGTGGGGCACGGAAATTTTGCCATCCCCCAGTCTATCATCTCGCACTCGACAACATACACAAATCTTACAAACAATTCGAGTTTTTCGTGCGACGCGACTATCGTGCGCGAAAAGTATTAATCTTATACTCCGCGATGAACGTGAGATCGTAGAATGCGGCATATTCCTCGCGAATTAACGTAGCCACGTGGGTGAAAAAATTCGACGAGGAAAATGTGCAACATCTGATCGACAACGAGAGAGACAGAGCGTGAGGGACGAAGAGAGTGACGCAAAACGGCGTTAAAGGTGTTTGAGGGGAAAAAAGCGCGAAAGAACGGACGAAGTCGCGCGCGAAAATAAATTGGCCGACAAGATCGAACGCGGATTCATATTCGGTAAGTAAAACATTCGATAATACTATTTCTGCTTTTTTTTTCGTTCTTTTCGCTCCCGAAAACACCGGGCAGCGAACAAAGTTTTCAATCATTCAGTTTAGTCGTTAATTCATATTGTCGCGATAAAACAAGCAAACAAAGACAGATTCGCGAGAATTGACCTTCAAAACATTTCACCGATAAAACTGGTAACAACGACGTTTTTGTTGGGTTTTTTAATACTCTCGCGAACAATTTTCCGAACAAAAACATTGTCTTGTGTGCGAACTTCGTGTTTTTCATTGATTCCGTAATTCGCGTGTGAGATAAGTATATATTTTGTTATAACTTCGTTACCTGACTCCGTTTACAAATTTCTATCAACCATGCGAAAGGACCGCGAAAAGAACGTTTATATACGCGCTTAACAATTGAATTCCGATCGAATGGGGAAAATTTGACGTTTCTCCACGGAAGAAAGACCGCGGAAAAATGCATATCGAACGTGTGTTTAAAATTCGGAGTGACCACCCAATCTGAAAAAATCAGAAATTTCGAGAGATCGGGAAAATACCGTATTATGATAATAAAATTTTAAATCCCACAATAAAGTAAACTTTGTTTTTGTAATATCTAATTTTCAATGGACACCGAAATATTACATTTTACGCTTTCGTGAATATCGAAAATAATTTTTTTTACGAAGAAAACATTTCGAAGGCTATTTTCAGAAAAATCCTCGAATGTTAGTCCGAAAAACCGAAGAAATCAGAAAATTTAAAATAAGCAATTAAGTAGCCGCCTTGAAATTCTATTTTTGAACGTCTCTCCAAAATCGAAAAAAAAATTAATAAATTCGCAACGAGGATATCGCAAAAACTGCAAAAACCCAAAAGAAACTTCGAATACTTTTTTTCCTATAAAACAACAGAATAAATGAACTGCAAACTCTAAATTTCCGCCTCTCCGCGAAAAAAAATGTTGGCAAAGCTTCACCTCGTATAATCCGAAAAATAAAAAATTTCATTGCAGATTGAAAAATGTCGGGAAAAGGAAAGTTAAGTACGAAGAAAACGCCGGTAAAGACCCGCGAAGGTGGAAAAACGGCTCAGCAATCGTTGCAAAATTCCGACACGAGTTCGGAAGGTGCAGAGATGGCGTCAACCCTACCGATCCTAAAGACGATCGACAGCGCGCGGCAATTGCCGCGTTACTGTACGATACTCCAGCGGAACGCCGAGGAGGGTATAGGAATGGAAGATCTCGACACCCTACAGCTGGAACTCGAAACTTTACTTTCCTCGGTAGTCGTGCGAACGCGAACGCTACAAGAAGAAATCGCGAGTCTCTCGTCAGCGGAGGAGCGTCGGGACAAACGTTCGAAAAGCGGCAAAGGTCTCTCCTCCTTCGACAAAAAACTTCGCGACGACAAGTCAAAAACAAAGGAAATTAATCAAAAAACGGCATCTCCGTTAACGGCAAAATTATTTAAACAAAAAACCGTCGGCGCGAGCGGCGAGCGTATCGTCCCGAATCCCCACGAAATCGTTCGCGTCGAGGGCGCCGCTTCGGACGCCCCGAAGTTATTACTCCCGAAAAACGACACGACAAATAAATTTTGGGCGTCCGTCGACCCTTACTGTACCGATATAATGCCCGACGACATAAAACTCCTCGAGGAACTCGTCGCAACTCACGGGGATCTCGGGGAATTCAAGAAAATTCCACCGCTCGGCCGGCACTACAGTCTTCTCTGGTCGCACAGCGATCTCTTGCAGGAAGAAGACGCGGCGAATCCGAATCGCGATAAGAAAAAAACGCGATCCGATATGTCGGTTTTGGTTTCGAAAGCCGATAAAAAAGTAAACGGCATTGCCGGACCTCTTACGCAACGTTTAGTATCCGCTTTGCTTGAGGAAAATGTTTACGTCGCCAATAACAATACGGAGAATAAATTGTTTCGCGATGGCGATCCTCCGGTACTGCGGGACTTAAGTATACAAAATTCTATGAATTTGGAGCTAAGAATGCATAAGGAACTCGTAGAACAGGGAATTTTGGAAGCCGATGGACATCGGAAAAATCAGGAAGACGACGAAATCCTCACGGAGATAAAAAGATGCCAACAGGACCTCACCGCGCTTTCTACTCACAATTTAACTCAACTAAAAAGACTTCTGGGACTCGCGCAGGAGGAGAGCAAACGACAAGCGCTTAAACGAAAAATTGGAACTGCCGATAACGAAGTTGTTGAACATTATAACAAATTGATTGGATCGAAACAACGGAAAGTACCGCTCACGAGAAAAGAACAGGAAAAGGCGTGGAGTTGTTTAAGGGAACGCGAGGGACTTTTGGAACAATTAAATATGCTGCCGTCCAATAGTATCGGCGAACCCGTCGCTGTTAATCATAACGTTAACATGTAAACATTTCTTTTTTTTTTTTTTTTTCGATTTTTTTTTCCCTCAAACGGATGAATATCTGTGACGAATAAAATTTGAAAAATTTTTCGATCGTTATGGGGACAGAGCGACGGAGGATTTTTTTTCTAATGAACGAATATTAATAAAACCGGATAAACGTCTCGAAAGAATTTTTTTTCTTTTTTTCCAATAACGATTTTTGATAGATAAAATTTTGTGGCGATAGTAGGCGTTAGACGGAATTTTTGGAGAAAATCGGGGATATCATTGACGATTTTTTCGATGATAAAAAAAAAAGAAAACAAAAAATGTTTGAAGGAATCGTATATACGAAATTTACTCGTAATTCGTGGAGAACGAAACTTTATTCGGAGTTTAAATCGTCGGCCCGTCGATAACAAAGGGTTTTCCCACCTTATCGATTCCTTTCTTCATTTTCTTATTTACCGTTCCATACCTCCAACTTTCGTAACGCACCGCGAAGGCTCCGTCTAAATTATCTTCTCAGAAAACATCGCGTCACAGGAGAAAAAAAATTATCGTAAATCTAAAATCTTCAAAGTTTCACGAAATGGGATGTTTTATTCGATATTTTTTGTTTTTTTTCTTAATTCACTGTACAGTAATCCTCGCGAAGAGAGTGTTTTACTACCTCAACAACGTGCGTACGCGACGGCACAACAATGATTGGCAATAATGAATTGATGAATGAAAGCGTCTCGAGTGCATAAAAATTGGGGTTTTCATTACGAAAAAAAAAAAGAAAGAAAAAAAAACCACTTATTTTCGTAAAGAAATAAAAAAAAAAAAAAAAAACGAGCGTACGGACGCCGGCGACGAGAACGAACGGTGACGTTGACGATATTACGAAAGTCAACACGTGCTTTTCGCCTCTTTTTTGTTAATTATTATTTCTATAATTAATCACTCCGATAACAATGTGAGTTTCGCTACACGAATCGGTAGGCCATGAAATGACGAGGAAGCGGAAAACGATGATCGGGAGAACAGTTGTTTTCGGGCTCAGGGCTTAGAATGGAATTACGGTGCAAAATCATTTTTTTTTTTTTTTTTAAATGTACAACTCGTTTTTGAAGTTTTTTTTTTAATGATCTTTTTTTTCGACACTCAATTGTCGGACCGTAGAGTTCCGACCAGAGCCATGCGCCCGGAACACATCGTAGCAGTTTGGTGATAGAATTTCATTTTTTACGATTGTTTTTTTATCATTTTCTTTTTTTTGGTTTTTTTTTTTTTTTTTTTTCGAATAATGTGATATATATAACAAGAGAGAGATTGAGAGTATCGTTTTGTTTAATTAAAGGCGTCCTTAATTATTTCATGGGCTCCCGAGAACCAGACAGCCGACGGTCGTTCTTTATTTTTCGTCTTCTTATATATTTTCTTATTATTTTTTTATTTATTTTTTTTTTCTTTTTCTCTCTTTACTATTGAAAAGCCAAGAATTGATGACACGAGCAGCTCGACTGCCTGTGCGGCAGTGACGCACTATAACTATTGGTAATTCGTTATGGAGGCTGTTGTTGTTTCTTATGAGTCTCTTCTCGACGATATTAAACGCTTAGAAGGCGAACAAGAGAAGGAAAGCCATCATAAGACAGAAGAGACCCATAGCCTCGGAGAGGGCGAATCCCAGAATGGCGTACGAGAAAAGCTGCTGCTTCAGCGATGGATTCCTGGCGTAACCGATGATCAGCGAACCGAATACGGAACCAATTCCGGCACCTGAAGTAACAAAGAACAACAAAAAAAAAACGTTAATTTCATTGAATAACAAAAAATCGAGATAACTATTAATTACGGAGCGGATAACTCTTATGACGGAGAAAAAAAGAATATTAAATTCATTGAATAAAAAAAACATCGAGATAACTATTAATTTATCGAAAATATGTTGGAAATGTTTGTTAAGACATTTTTAAACGGAAGTTTTGGATCCGCGAGGACTTAATAATGAATTTGTTAATTTTTCGGCTTAAAGTATTCGGTACATAGAAGTTAATGACATTTTTTTGGGTGAAAACGAAAATTTTAAGTCCCTTCGGAGTATTTATGAAAAATGTTGTTTTTTTTTTTTTTTTTTTAGGATTTTCTAGGATTGTGTAGGTGAATAAAGGAACTGTGGATATAACTTGGTCTCTCGGGTCCCGGGAAGTGCGCATTCTCTTGTCTTTTATCGCGCAGGACACCCGGAGGATTCTTCGGGACGATGCGTCGCAGGATCTTCGTTTAGGGCGTTAGAATGCGAATAGCATAAGGAAGGCGATCATGAGACAGAAGAGTCCCATTGCTTCGGTAAGTGCAAAGCCGAGAATCGCGTAAGCGAAACATTGCTGTTTCAGGGATGGATTTCTCGCGTAACCGATAATAAGGGAACCGAAAACCATGCCGATGCCAACGCCTGGAGGGTACAGAAAGAAATACGCCAAAAAACATCGATAAAACATCGATAGCTATTGATAGCATCGATAATTAATTAGATGCTTAAAAAAAAAAAAAAAAAAAATCGGGAACAGTAGGAATTAATTTTTCATAGTTTTTAACTGTACAGTTAAATAATCGATCCGATATATATATATATATTTTTTTTTTCGGTATCGACGAGACAACGTACCGGATCCAGCGACACCGACGGTGGCAGCGCCGGCACCGATGAACTTCGCGGCAGAGTCGATATCACGAGTGATCGTGGAGGTCTGGAAGTTGCGCACTATCGGCGACTGAAAAATCAATAAAGTATTCATTATTAAAAAAAATCGTCTCGAAATCGTTGAATGGCACGAAAAAAAAAAAAAAATTAATTCGATCGCGAATCCTTCATTTCGATTGTTTCGCAAAGTTTTGAAGTTTTTTTTTCGAAGCCAAAGATCCGATAGTGTTTTTCGGAGTTTTCAGAAAAAATGTAAAATTGGAGAGAATTTTTTCAAAAAATTTGTCGGTAATGTCGTTTTGTATTTTTTCGGTCTTTTTTTCGTAATTTTTTAAAAGTATCCTCGTGAATTATGTAATCCTCGTTCATTATGCAATGCGCGCGCGCAACGGCGACGATCGCGCGTGCGGGTGCGTGAGACATACGCCTACAGATATATATCATATACAGAAGAACGTGTCATAACGTTCCTCAAAAAAAAAACGGTAAATTAACAAACATTTGTTTTGAATGGGACTTACACTGACGAAGCTGCTCTGCCTCTGACTCTCCTGCAGGGATTGGCTTTGGTTGATCACTGCACTGCTCAAGGGGCGCAGGTAGCTCTTGGTACCAGCGACCAGCTGAGAAAAAATCCACAAAAAACACGATTTATGAATGAAAAAAAAAAAACCTCGATTAACAAAAAAAAATCGATAATCTCTTTTTTTTTTCAAAACATCGATTATCTCGAGAAAATCGCAAAAAAGACGAGTGAATAAAAAAAAATAATTAAAAACACTTCAACTTCGATGTAATCGTAAAAACGCTCGAGATACGAATAAATCAACGAAAAAATGAAAACGTTGTTTTCAGAAATCGTGATTTGAGAAATACTCGATTTACTCGGAAAATCGATAAAATTCAAACGGCGTTGATTTCGCGGTCGCGATTTAAAAAAAAAAAGGCAACTCAATTCCGTTGGATAATTCCAATGTAGAGTTGTTTCTTCTTCAGAAATAATGAAACGGTTATGTAAGCGCGTGAATTCACGCGACTCGCTCGGAGTTCGGAAGATTCGTAAGCTTCGAAGTTAACGAGATAAAAGTAGTGTGAAAAAGTCGTTGAAAAAAAATTGTGTATATTGAAAAAGAAAGAAAATGTCAAGCATAACTTACGGTGGTCCTTGCGACCGGCGCGATGAATCGGGTGCAGGCGAACATATTGACGGTTGGTTGGTTTTCGTGGTCTGGTCGACGCGAAGATTTACCTGAAGGAAAAAAAAACGAACCGTGAAGCGGAATCGCGTCGACGTGCGATGTGCGATAGGGTGTCGCTCAGCAAGTTGATCTTCGTTCGTCCTTTCGCGAAAACGTCGAAAAAAAAATATGTCGAAGAAAAAGAAAACCTCCCCCCCGAAAGATCGTCCGTCCGGAATAAATGTCAGTGTCGTAAACCTTCGTACGCAATCAAGTAGAGTAAATTTTGTGTCGGCCCCAAAATCGAACGGTCTTGAACCCCGACGCGATTACGTAATGGCCAATGTCTATCACGGTCAAATCACAAGACAGACGGTGTGAGAAAAAAAAAAATTTCAATTTTTCGTTTTTTTTTTGTTTTATTTTATCCGCGATTTTGACAATTGACGATTGAGATAGTTTCGATAGATCGTATTATATTCCCGGCGAGCACGCCGAGAAGTTCGGCCTCGCGGCACCATCATCATTGTAAAATGGCCGTGTAATCCGCGAGAGCCGAGCGAGAGACTTTTCCGTTTCACCGAAATCACGAATTTACGATAATAAACGTTGCAATAACACGATTTACGTTGTCAACGCGATTATTCGTCTTCTTAACGATCGTCGCGTATATTCAACGAGTTTTAATTCACGTTTTGTCGATGTTAACCGGACGAATTCTCTACTCACTTGCCAGCACAGCAGGCGCTCGGACTTACCAAAGAACAGTGTCGAGGAAGAGGCGAGCCGACCCGGCCTTTGGAATGTTCGATTGGTGAATGTAACAGTGAACGGATGCTGCGCCGACGTGAGCCACTCGGTCGTCTGCGCAACTAACGGAAATCAATGATTTTCGTTCAACCGTGCGTTCACCACTTCGCGCACACCGACTCCCTCTTTATCGACCAACCGAATTTAGCCGAACGCACTTATCGTCTGCAAAAGCGAGTCAATAAAATGACTCCTATTTGCGAAATGTCGTGTCTCACGAAATATCGTTAGATACGAGAAAAAACGTATAAAATTACAATAAAAATTAACGCCACGCAAGTTTCGCGAAACTCGACGATATTCGTCACGAGTTCGTTCATGAAAATTTGTCGGTTGACCATTTGACTCGGGCGCGATCCTCGGGTCGGAAGCTCACCATTGATATTATGGCCGTATTTATGTTGAACGTCTGTAAATTTAACGGTTGCGGACTTACGTTCAAGAGCTTGGGACACCTGATACAGCACATCGAGGAGACTCATATCGGTAAAAATATCATAATCCATCGACTCGCGACGATCGAGCGCTCCCGCAACGATCGTTTAATCGTCGATTAAAAATTTTTTTCGAGGTTATGTTTGCGATATTTTACACGGGAGGTTATCTGGGGGCCGCGGAAACTTTTTTCGCGACTCTTTCACTATCATCGCGATCGACAAATATCGCTTGACATCTTGCGAATTCGACATTCGCGAAATCATGAAATTTTTGTCATCATTTTGACACCCGCGTCAAAAGATCGCGGAATTTTCGTCTCGGATTATTTGAATTTTGAAATTTGCTGCTCCAAAATTCATTCGACGGAGTAAATTTTTGTAGTCTGAGTCTTTTGGACGAAGTGCTCTCAACGTACGTTTTTTTTCACGATTTATCGTTTCTTCAACGAGATCATATTATGCGCCTGTCGCGTGTTACAGATTTGGCGTTTGTTTCAGTTAGAAAATTGAAACTTTGCATCCAAACAATTTGGAGTTACGATAGCGATGGGAAGTTACGTTGTTTTTGTTTCGAATCTCATCAATACAAAAAAGTGAGAATTCAAAATTAATGCGAAAGAAAATTCAAATTCTTAATCTTTCGAAAGAAAAACAATGAAATTTTTGTTTAATAAACAAAAATAAAAAATTGAATACCTCATTCATCGATTACAAAATGTTTGGCAAATGATTATTATTTCTTTGCAGTTTTCTGCGCATTAATTAATTATTTGTCCGCCAATAAACAATTCAATTTCAGAGAATATTTTGTAATTACATTGCAATATTACCATTTATCGTTGTACCATTTATTTATAATTTTGCAATTCCTTGCAATTGTCATTCATTTTAGAGAGTAATGAAAATACGAAGAAAAAAAAAAATTTGCTGTTTGTAAAAAAACGAATATATCGCGCGATTAAAATTGCAGAGATTTTTTCTCATTTCATCATAACAATAATAAGACATAACGAAACAAAACAAAAATCAGGTGCAGTAAACAAATAATTGGTGGTATCCATTTTTATTTTATTCTTTATTATTCTAATCTATCGGAATATTCTATCTGAATAATTTTTCAGATTACGATCCCCAAGTGGTGGAGCAAACGGAACTGCAGCAACCGACCTGTATACCGTTGAGTTACGCGCTGAGATTTCTCACCGATGCGGCGAGAAAAGAAGCGACGAAGCCGGTCATCCAAGGAAGATTGAGTCAAACGAGTATTCTCGCGGCGTCGACGAGAAATCGTAACAATGCTGCGACGACACCAACAGGTAAAAGTTACGCGGTACCCGGCATTCGTAACTACCCGAGTGCCCGAGTAATATTTGGAAAATGCTAGGAAGCGAAGCCGAAGAGGGCGATGAGTATGTCAGCGAGCCGGAAGACAGCAATGACTCGTGGACAACATCCGAAGAATTCTCGGCCGACTTTATACTTCGCTATGGTAGCAGGTAAAAAAAAAAAAAAAAAAGATCGAAAAAATAAAAATCGTATTACGATCTGATCGTTTGCGGGAAAAATTGAAAAAGAAAAAAAAAAATCGTTTTACGATCTCATCGTTTGCGGGAAAAATTAAAAAGAAAAAAAAAATCGTTTTATGATCTCATCGTTTGTGGGAAAAAATGAAAGAGAAAAAAAAATCGTTTTACGATCTGATCGTTTGCGGGAAAAATTGAAAAAAAAAAAAAATCGTTTTACGATCTGATCGTTTGCGGGGAAAAATGGAAAAAAAAAAAAAATCTTATGGCGATCGGATCGTTTGCGGAAGAAAAAAAAAATGATTCGGAATGATAATAAAAATAAATGGGACACGTTGATCTTAACTTAAATTTTTTAGGGTAATTAGTCCGAATATTGCGACTCCGGTAATCAATCACAACAACAGCAATACTAGTAGTAACAATATCAACATTAACAACAACAACAACGACAACAGTAACAGCAACAATAGCAGTAACAGCAGTTCAAGCGACAAACCTTTCGCTTGTCCTGTTCCCGGATGCAAGAAGCGTTACAAGAATGTCAATGGAATAAAGTACCACTCTAAAAACGGTCACAAGAACGATGGCAAGTACGTTGCATGTTTTGCAAAAAATTACAAAATAAAATAAATATATTTACTTTTTTTTCCTCGTTTATTAATTATTTATTCCATTGTTTCACTTGAAATATCGTTTTAAGAATGCATCGCGAAAACGTCTATCGATCTTTAATTCTAATTAATCGAATTAACGAACCCGAAAAAAAAAAAAAAAAATCGCAAATCCGTAAAAAAAAAAAAACCGCAACGCGAAGAAGATAAATAATTTCGAAGCGCCAATCCTGAATTAACTAATAAAAAAATTAAAAGAAAAAAAAAATTGTTTTCTTTCATTTTGGAAAAATCAGCTATTAAATCTGCGCGCTGCGCGAAAAAATGAGCGATCGAAAAAAAAAAAAATCGTTTCTACAGATATAACAATAGAAAAAAAATTAATTGGCAATATCATTCGAAATTTCTTACATAAAAAAATTAGAAAAAAAGATAAATTGCTGTATTTAACGCGTTTCGTACGATTGGTAATTTCCGTAGGATACGAAAAGCCTTCCGGTGTCCCTGCGGAAAGAGTTACAAAACTCCGTACGGTTTGAAGAATCACGCGGCGATAGTGCACGCAGGTACTGTGCTGCAGATAAAACTTCTTCAGAATGGAAAATCATCGTCCGCAACGAGATCGGAGAATTCCCATAGTAATCATCATCACCACCGCGACAACTGTTCGAAAGGCGTCGCGTCAAAACCGACGAAGCATTCGCTGACGAAAGCGAAAGTCGCGGCGATCGAGGATCACGGATACATCAAATCCGAAAAGCCAATTTTCACGGATTCCGAAGTGTCGACGGGTCGCGACTGCGACGATGAGGATTTGGGAATTTTGACGCCGGCATCGACGCCACCGCTGTCGACACAGAGTCCCGTGAAAAATGACAATATCGCCGGTGGTCCTCACGAACAACAGGAACGTTCGTTACACAAGTACCTCGCGAATGTCGTCGCTTCCAGTCAAAGTCGTCGCAACGTCGTTGATAACAATAACGCCTACTAGTCATGAAAACGAGTCGTCTATAATAAATATATCTCGATATATCTCTTTCGCATAGTGCCGCGATAAACTTTCCGGGCCGATGAACAAAATCATTTTTTTTTTCTCGTTAGACGCGAATTTTTCTATTTTTTTTTCTCAAAATTCGCATATCGATTAAAATTCTATTATTAAAATAGTTCTATTAAAAAATAATAAACGAAGGTGAAGAATTTGCAAATATAAAAAATTTTAAATAATAATGATATATTTTTAATAGAAATGTCGCGTTTTTTTTTTTTTTTTTTGGAATATATAAAATTTTGGCAATTTTTTCAGATTCACAAATTTTCTCGATGTTATGAAAATTTTTGGTCTTAAATAATTTTTTTTTTTTTTTCTTTTAATATATGGTTCGCAAATTACCGCGCGTTGCAGAGCACGTTGATCGACCCGGAAAAATCATTTTTGCAGCAAAGCAGCGGCGAGTCCGCGATAAAAGCCTCGAATTTGATAAATCCTATAAAAAAAAAAAAAAGCTCCGTTTTAATCTTCGTAGATAAATAAAAAAAAAGGAAAAGATAAATACAGAAATACAAACGCGAGTTAGTAGACTGTCTCGTTAGTTCGAGAGCGATAATCGAGAAAAGTGAGAATTTCGCGTCAAACAATAATAATTATACGCTTAATTCGATTGATCTTCGCCGCTAGTTATAGAATATTACAACATAGAAAATAATAACGATATATATATATATACGTGTAAATATATATATATATAATCGGTTGCGCAAAACGATTATTTACTAAGTGCACTTAAATTGTGAAAAAAAAAAGAAAAAAAAAAAATTTCGTTCGCTTTCGCGTAATCAGCAGAGCGCAGGGCGCGCGCGCGCCTCACCGAAATTCCGTCATATATCTCACAATACGAAGAGAATTTGTTTCTTTGCGTTTTTTTTTTTTTTTCCGCGATCGACGATATACGTGTACCGCATAGTTGATAATTTGTTATTATATTCATAACGCAATAAAAGTATAACCTGATTATTGTAGAGAAACAAAAAGAAAAACAAAACAAGTTAAGAATTTTGTTACGAAGGAATAAAGTGAATGGTGCAAAAATCTTGTCTGCCGATATCTTTTGGTTACTCTTTTTTTTCTTCATTTTTTTTTTTGGTTTTTTTTTTTTTTTTTTTTAAGGTGATGAATTTATATATATTTTTAAATATACATAAATATAGTCGACTATAATGTTTTTCATTTCGGAGCGATGATTTCTTGAGAGGCGAAAGGAATAATCGAGGAAGGGACGTGTCGTTTTTTTTTTTTTTTTCTTTTTTTTTTTCACTTTTGGTTTTTCTCTTTGTGTAAATACGCTAAATCCGTTTACTTAGACGAACCTAAAGTCTAAAGCATTTCTCATCATTTTTTTTTCGTTATTTCTTCGTGTCTTCGTAATTGGTTTTCTTTTTTTTTCTTCTTCATCATCACCATCTCTCGTCACGAAGGAGTAAGTAGTCGATAATTCATTTATAATATATTAAAGTTGATGTTACTTTTTAATCGCTTAAACGTACTAATATCAATTTTAATAATTACAAGCATCGGTTTTTTTACGTCCTTATTTAGAGTCAGCCGAGTGTTTTTTTTTTTTTTTTTTTTTTTTTTTTTTTAATTTTTCATTTTTAGTACAAACTTCTGATAATTCCTCTTCCTCATTTCTCGCATTTATTTTATTTTTTTTGTTACCTCGGAAATTGTTATTTCTCTCGTAGATATTTTCGCTTTTCGCATTCTCACGATAAAACAAGCACTCTTTTTCAATATATGTATATATATATGTATTTATCCCCGATTATCTCTGAAATCTTTCACACATTTCGCAACGCTCTCGTTCACACTCTCTCTCTCTCGCGCCCCGCAGCAACAATCAAACTTCGCATTTTTCTTCGATTCTTCATTTCTTCCGTATCTTTTTTTTTTTTGTTATCGTTCTTTTTTTTTCTCGCTAAGCGAGAAATCCTCCGTTATTGCGAATATATGTTAGAAAAATATGCTATGCCTAAAATAGGATGTGAAGGCCTGAAGGCAACCTTTCCGACGATATTTACCAAATTTTCTTGGTTTGCGCTCTCATCCACCCATTGGTTTTCTTTTTTTTTTCCGTATTTTTTTCTCTCTCATCCATTCCTCTTTTCAAGGAAAAAGAAAAAACAACGAAAATAACGCGACAATTTTTTTAAATACGTATAACCTCTTTGCCTAAAACGCTTCTTCAATTATTATCCTCGTGACGCTAATGAAATTCAAGGACACGCGCGACATTAATTCGAAGATAAAACATCGACTTGCGTCCGAGCGATCCGCATTATTGACCAATAGCAGACTCACGAATCAATGACAATGAAAAAAAATGTCGGGCTAACGAGAAACTCGAGTCAAACTCGCAATTTTTATGCAACTTTACAATAATAACAATAACGCGGTGTTTTTTTTCTTCATTTTTCTCGCGTACTCGTCTCTAAACGCGAACGGGAGTTTTTTTTTTTTTTTTACTCGAACTCGTAGCACACAAACGACGGGGACTCGTAATATCCGACATCTTGAGAAACTATTCGGTTCTCACATAATCGACAATTTCTTTCGGATTTAAGTAGGAATTCAACTGTCACTTTTATTCGAATGAGAATCGCGAACTGCGTGCGAAATCTATTTTTGCGCCGTCCTATTTCGATCTAATTTTTTTTATTTTCTTTTTCCGATAAAAATTTCACGGGTTTATCAATAACGCTGAATCTGCAGGCAGAAGAGGATTGTTTTATCCTCGTTACGAAATCGATCGTCTCATCCTAACGGGAGACTACAGTGATATTTGGCTAATTATTAAAAGATCGATAAATTTTCAAAAGTTACGATAAAATCAATCGCCTCTTTAAAACGGTACCGTGTTTCTCGTTTTCTTTTTATTATTAATTATCTTTCCTAATTAAATGGAAAAGATAATTACTTTAATAATTATTAATTGTTATTATACTTTAATTATTTCTTTTTCTTTTCAACAAGATGCAAAACATTTCTCGCGGTTGTAGATTAAGTATTTACAAGAAATAATAAAAACAACAGTTTCGATTCGCATACAGTAACGAATGCTTAGTGAAAAGAATTTGCGAAAAAATAACCTTATCGAAGTTATTTTAAAAATCTTTTTGCTTGATTCTCGTTATTTGCGAGTAAATCGTAAGAAAAATCACCATAGTCTCCGTCGAATAAAAAAAATCGACGTTCAGAAGACTTTTTTTTTTCATCTTTGCGAAGGTAGACTGCGAAAAGATGGCATCGCGTAATTAAGCTCGATAGTCGCGTCGATCAACGTGACTTGTTGTTTTTTTTTTTAAATTCAAATAAAGACCAGCGTATTATTCGGCTTCAGTCATATTCGTACGTAGTAGTTCTAGTAGTTAGTATAAAGCGGTTTTTTTTTCTTTTATCGATGAGCGATAGATATATACGAAATGGTTAGCGCGCTCGCAGCTGCGCCTCTGTCAAACGCTCTTCCCTTTTCACTACAACAACAATATGCTTATAGTACAATAAGACGATGAAGAAACGCAATGCTTTTGTTTTTTATCCATGAAATAATGACACCGACGATTTCTTTTTTTTTTTTTTTCATTTTTCTCTCAAAACTCGCAAGATCGCGATTTCGCATTTTTCGAGGTTAACATCGAAGATATCTGCGACATCGAACACGCGAACTTGCGACTACGAAATACGTGAGAGGACTAAAATGTGTGTTTTTTAATAAACATTATATTAAAATGATTAGAATTGTAGACAATTAACGTTTGACTAAGTTGTGAAGATAAATCAAAGCGTATCAGCCTCGCGGTATCGAAGAGACGATCTTTTATTCATTTTTTTTTCACGTTATTTTTAATCTTCGATCTCATTCGGACGCTTTAGAAACGAGTTGCCAAGCGGACTTCGGATAAAATTCTGATTAATTTACGATTTTCTCACGGCGTTAAAAAAGTTTCGTGCATATTTCATTTTTTTTTTTTTTTTTTTAAACATCGTAAATTTCACGAGTTCGCAATGAGAAACGAAAATAATCGAATCGCTTGATTTTGAATCTTCCATCTTTGTTTCGCAGTTATCTTCGATTAAAACGAAAAAAAAACAACATAATAATAATAAACATTGTTGATTTCACATAGTTATAAACGACGACAATTAACCAACTGCGAACGGCAATCTCTTCAATAAGAGATGAAACAATTGAATAAGAAAAATAGACACGAAATTCCCAAAAAATTCGCGACATCCGCTAATAATCCCGCGTCTCAAAGCTCCGTCCCCGTTCCCGACTCCCGAATTCGCGTAAGTAAATTCAACGAATCACAAAACACCGATTTGTCGTAATGAACGGAAGAACAAAAAAAAATCACTCGAAACTTAGAAAAATATCTCGAAGCCACAAAACACCGTTTTTATTTTACTAACCCTTCTTCGACTTTGTCATCGCCAATTTTTTTCAACATTCAACGAAAAATCAACGATAAAACACGCAACGAACAGAAAAAAGTCGAAAATCGGCAGAAAAAAAATCGTCAAAACGAATCTTCCCGCATTTCGTCCGGTTGTTCCTCCTTCGATCTTTATAATTTTTTTTTTTTTTTTTTTTTTTTTTTTTTTTTTTTTTTAATAACGAATCGTCGTATTCACGTGAGATTGGACATAAACACACAGTAACTACATATTTTCTTAATTTTTTTTTTTTTTTTTTTTTTTTTTTTTTTTCGTTTATACTTCCATTGCATTATTTATGAATCAAAATCGGCTAATATACTTAATAATTATTAGACTACTACGTTCGCATATTAAACCTACAATTGTGATCACCCATATATCAACGTCAGTCGTCATCATCAATTATAATCGCCAACAGAAAAAAAAGGAAAAAAAAAAAAAAAAAAAAAAAAAAAAACAATATTTTTTTTCGCTCTCCGCGGCCGGTCGTGTCTCCGTCTCTCGGCTCCGCAGTTTTATTGCCTTCCCGCTTTTCATTTTTTTCTTCCATATATATATAGCGTTAATTCTCTATCATGAAGAATCAAAGGAAAAGAACGAAAAAAAAAAAAAAAAAAAAAAAACGGAGAAAAAATTCATTTTACGCGGTTTTATCGGTCACACGATTCTTTCGTCAATTTTTTTTTTTTTTTTTTTTTCAATTCTCCACAATTACATGGGAACAAATCGCTCGAACTGACTGACTGACTGCACCAGGAATTTTCGCGTCTACTTAAATATAATAGATACGTGTGGCTGTTTTTTTTTTTTATTATTTTTTTTTTTTCATTCATAGTTTCTCTTCTCTTAAATCATTTCTATCCTATCCTCACGCGAAAACTATGGAGTTTCTTGTTTATCAACCTTCGCAATCGAATTTTCGTCGGTTCGTGTTTCCATTTTTCATTCTTTTTTCTTCATTTGCGTTTAAGTAAATTAATAAACGTAATATAATAGAATAATATAATAATAATATAATAATAATAGAATAATAATAATAATAATAATAGAATAATAAACCGTAATATTCGATAAAGATAATAATAATAGGTAATAGTAAGCTGGCAGCGGTTAGTAACCAGATATTTATCGCGTTTTTTTTTTTTTACATCCCATTTTTTTTTTCTATGGTTTTTCGTTCATTTTTGTTTTTTTAAGTCTGCGGACTTTTTCGTCTCTCGAACAACGCGCGATCTACGAGAGTCTCGACGTACGTGATGGCACCTCGGCGTCCAGAAACGAGAGAAAAAAAAACTCGAAAAAAAAAAGGAAAAAAAAAAAAAACTTCTTGAAACCCAATTTTTTTTTTTTTTCGCACTTCAGGTCTTCGGACGAAAGATTGAAAAAGGGGGGAAGAAAAAAAAAGAGAGTTGTCACGGATTTAGTGGCAAAAAATTCAGCTTTTTTTGTTGTTGTTGTTTTTGTTGTTTCAAAACTTTTTTCATCGCAGAAATTCGCACTCGCACCACACACAATCATCTCATGCAACAAAACTCGCGCGCAACTTTCACACGTATATATATATATATAATATAGATATACTTCCGCATCTCTTTTATGTTTTTTTTTTTTATCATTTGCTTTTCCCGCTTATATATTTTTTTTTTATTTCGCTACTATGGGTGTGTAATTTTTTTTTTTTTTCTCTCTGTATATAATATTCCTCTCGGTGTGCAATCAGCTGCCAGATACAATTTTCTCTCCGTGTTCTTTTTTTTTTTTCTCCATGAAAATGTTTTTTTTTTCTCGTTTTATTATTACTATTATTATTTTATTGTTTGTTGTTTGCTGTTGCTGTTTTTTTTTTTGTTTTCTTCTGTTGCGAAAATCTCGGGCTTTCAAATGTTCTTATTCTGTGTCGCGCACGCGCGCGCGCGCTTTTTTCTCTCCTTTCTCTTACGTGTTTTTTTTTTTGTTTTGTAATATTTTGTTTTTTTTTTTTTGTTTGTTTGTTTATATAGTTATATAACCATTTTCCCAACGACTACACACTAAATAGTTCAAATTTTTTGCACTTTTTCACCGACAACAACTGGATTGTTGCGCCGTATCTCTTGGGCGCCCATTTCTCTGTAATCGAATTTGCAGTCGTGTTTGTCGCTGTATCGGTGCATAGAGCAGAAGAGTCCTCCACAACGGCACTCGAATCCTACGAAAAAAAATAAAAAACATTAATTTTTGTGTTGTGTAAAAAATTAAAAAATTAAAAACATTATTTTTCGTATTATTTACAAAATTAAAAAATAAAAAGCATTATTTTTCTTATTGTTTAAAAAATTAAAAAATTAAAATCTATTTAATGATTTTGGAGGAAAACAACTAAAAAAAAAAATACTCACCGGTTAATCCGACTTTCTTGCGACAAACGGCACAACGATTTTTCTTCTTTTTGGATTCTTTGTCAGTCTCTTTACCGTCAAAGCAGTCGTCCGCGTCCCCGCTGCTGACCGAACCTTCGGCAGCTCCGCCGCTCACTCCAACTTCGCCTTCTTGTTCGTCTCTGCTTACCTGTTCGGTGAAAGTTATTTTTTTGGTTATTAATTCGTTTATTAAAAGGAAAATTGTAATTTTTAACGCAATAACTACTTTGAACGAAAAAATACTAAAATACTTTATCATTAATTCAACGTATTGCCGTTCGATCGTAAATCGTAAATACCAGTCGTTTAAAAAATTAATATTTTTTGAAATTGCAGAGATTTTGTTGGAAATGCAAGAAAAAAAAAAAAAAATACACCGAAAATGCGTGTTGCGCTAATAATTTTTTTTTTCTCACTGCGCGGAATAATCAATTCTCCGAATAATATTAATGAATTTTCCGCGAAGATTTGCATAGCCTCCGAAATGTCAGATTCTCGCGTTTTTGTTTGACAAATGTCAACGATACTGTTTTACTATTCTACCGGAAAAGAGTCAAAATGAAAAATAGATAAGTGAATAATTGTGGAAGAAAATTAATGACGATTCTTGTGAATAAAAATTACTGTTTCGCGTCGTGAATCATCGGGGAACGATGAGCGACGGCCTGAGGCCATAATCCACTGAAATTTATCGATATCGAAAGATAGCACACCGTTGACGATCGAAAATCCATGGCAACAACAACAACTCGAGTATTTCAATCGATAACTTTCGATTGACGCGTAATTTTCAGCAAAAAATAATCGTTAACTGCTGTTTTTTTTTCGTGATTATAAAACAAATAAAATCATTAATTACCATTACAAAAAATTCCATTTATCATCGAACGAATTTAGAGATTAGATATTCAAAAAACAAAAAGTTTCTTTATTGTGGGATTCAAGTAATTTTAAAGGCAAAAAAAAAAAACATTAAAAAATAGGAAAAATCCGCTCCATTCCGTTTTCTTTTCCAAAAAGAAAAAAAATTCGTTTTTGATTAATTAAAAAAAAAAAAATTTCTTTCGTCAACAAAACACAAAAATTTCGGATTTTTTTTTTTTTTTTTTTTTTTTTCATTTCTTTTATTTTATTCAATGAAAAATAATGTTACCTCTTTGGGACTCGGCAAATCCGTCGTAGGTTGAGGTATGGTGGGAATGGTAGGCTGTGCAGTTGTGCCGGTGGACGCTGGACTGCTGAAAGCATTGTTTTGCAATGCGCCAGCATTGCCTGATACGGTTTGACTGGATGCTACGCTCGCCGAAGAGACGGGGGGTTGTTGTTTCTTCTTGAGGTTTTCCTTGTAACACAGAGAGCAAAGGCCGTCCGTCGCTGGCGATCCGTAAAAACCGCAGCCACTCCGGCACAGCGCTTGCATGGGATTCGACTCGCGTTCCATCGCAATTTTTATCGCTCCTCGTTGCTTCCGCAAACTTTACTATTAATTTAATTTTTTTTTTTTTTTTTTCGTCACCCGCTACGTTATTTTTCTTCTCTTTCCAATTCCCTTGCCCTCCGTAACTCTCTTTCTCTCTCCTTAGGGCTTCAATTGATTTTCTATTTAATTATTATATATTCTATATATATCCTATTTAGTTTTTTTTTTTTCTTTTTTTTTTTCACTGCTCAAACGTAACAGCGGGAAGTCACAGTCAGCTTGGTGCTGCGTTACTCGGTGCGCCGTTGACACGATGCGGCAGCCCTCTCGCCAATCGCTCCTCCGCAACCAGCCGTCACCACAAATTCACCTGCGAACAAAAATCGTATGTTCTTTAGTTGTTAGTTTTGCGAAAAAAAACTGTTTTCGTTAAATTCGACGAATTTTTATCGTAATTCAACATTTTTTTATTATTTTCTCGTGGACTCGGAAATTTCGGGTGCAAAAATACGTTTTTAAAAATGTCGGACGATCGATGAGTTTTTTACGATAAAAAAATAAGAACTGGATTAATCGAATTTTTTTTTTGTTAACAAGTGCGCGATGTTTTATCGGAGAAAAAACGAATATTCGAGTTATTTATTTGCGAAGGAAAGTTTTTTCCGACACAACGATACGAAGCGTTTGCGACGTTACGGACGTTTTGAAAGAAAAAGAAAATAATAATAATTCGATCTCTCGATATCGCCGAATAGAATTTACCTCGACAGCTTAACCTAAAAAACAACAGAGTAAAAATGACAAAATGCACGCTTTCTTCGACGTTTACCGATGAGACGTTCGTGCACTCGCGAAAAAAAACCGCCCTTTCGACGAATTTTCACTCCGTACCGATTCTGAAAATGACGCGCGAATCGGAATTATAATCGGATAACCCGAAAATTCGTCGAAATTTCAACGACGTTGAGAAATTGTGATAGAGAAACGTCGAGACCGAGAGAGTGGGGGACGAAGATTCACGAATCGCCAAGTGGCAGTCATGAAAGTCACCGACAGGGATCGAGAGAGTGCGAGCGGGACGGTGATATGTTGACAGGAAAGCCAAGAATCTGCAGAATACGCAATACGCGAGACGTATTTCATTAATTCAGTATCCATTTCTTATCTGTTTTTTTTTTTAATTTTTATTTTTTTTTCGTCGTGTAAAAAACAAAATTGGTTTCGAACTTTTTTTTTTCATTATTACGCGCACAGTTAACTTTCTTTCTCGTGGAAATCGATTTTCTATTATTATAATGATTATCATTATTGTATTTCGAAAGAAAGATAATTCGCTTATTACAAATAACCATTATCGTGTTAAAAAAGATAATTGAACTTGTGCAATTTTTCTTTAAGATTGAAATCAGTTTTTTAATTGAAAAATTCGAAACTTAAAATATTGATTTTTTGAGCGACTAATTGATTTTGGTGAATCTTCTCGGATACACCAAAACCTGATAACAATCGAAGCATGAAAATAAAAAAAACCTATAAAACATGTTACGCGGTACGATATTTTTCTTAGATTAATATTTGACCTCATTTTTCCAAAATTTCGTCACAAACACACGCGAGGAAAGTATCGTTCGAACGTAATACTAAAACAAACAATTGTACGATTTTTTTGCTCGTAGACAATGCTCGACCTCATTTTTTTCTCAATTAAAAAATGCTAACAGTTCGCACAATTGAATCCCCGCGATAACCCGGTAAAGTTATTTTTCCGAATCGCGTATATTTTTCCCAATGTAACATACGATTCTCAACTTTTTCTTCAACCTTCACCCATTTCCCACCACAATCTTCTCAAAACCGGAACTACGGTTTCTGGGAGTAGTTCGATCTCCCCCTACGAAATGATGTCACGCTACACGAGCCCCCGACCCCGACTTCTCAAAAAAAATGTCCACCCCTCCGAAAAAAAAAAAAAATTATATAATAATAATAATCGGCGAATAATTCGCCGAGTATTGTTATTAGTGGCATACAAGTCGCACACTCACTTTCCAGCACGCAATCGTGTTGCAACAACCGATGCACAACATGGAGTAGTAAGAGTGTCTCTCAGGCATTTAAGTGGGCACACGGTGCGGCGGCGATGGCAGCAGCGCGCTATGTGGCCGTCCTCCACCTCCTCCGACGTTCTATCGCTTGTGTTCTTGTACGCTGCTGCTATTCCTCGCGGACTCGAGGAACTCACACACAAAGAGGCACACACTCACGCACACACGAACGAGATAACGTATTTCCCTTGGCAAAAAACAAAAAAAACCCGCGGCGCGTGCACTTTTTATCGTCAAAAAAATGTTTCGTCCTTTGGAGTTGATTTTTCTCCGACCCGCAATGTGTCAAATCAGTTCGATCGTTGGATCGCTGCTTTGCTTTCCCGTTTTATTCGGGGGGCCTCTCGTCACTCCCTCGTACTCGTCGTCGTAGTTGATTGAGAATCAACGTATTTAACGAATAACACGACAGTTCGCACACTCACTAACACGTGCACTTTTGTGATATTTTATTATTATTATTACGAATATCGAAAACTTTCTGCGTCGTTTTCGGAGGTTTCGGAGAGTTCGAGACGAGATGGAGGAAATAGTAATGGAGAGTAGAAGATAGAGAGTAGAATGATCTTTGAAGTGCGTGCGTGTGTTTGAAAAAAAAAACGTATATATATATTTTTTTTTTCTTCACTCGTCACGAAAGATCGTCTCCGGACTCGTCGTCTCGCGACTGTCGAAAAACAAGGGGGGCCCCACAACGACACACGAGCCCAACGCGCGTTTCACTCCGCGTTCGAGCGTTCAATATTACACTTCTCTCTGGTGGCCGAGGGAACCCGCAAGGACGGAGGTGGAACGACGATAACGACGAGGAGCGAATGTTTTCATGATGGCGATAGCTCCGAGGTACACGGGACTCTCTGACGAGGCAGGCAGTGGTCTGCGCTCGGCTCCTCCTGCCACCAAGATATTCCGGGCTGATACACAATGCCAACGGGCAATGGGCGACCTTAAGTAGCGTTCGCAACGCCGTACCTATTACGAATGTTCCCGCCGAAATTTAAATCCTATATTCATTTAACCAAACATTCTCGAGATTTTCGGTATAAAATATTATTTTTTATTTATTTTTTTCTCAAACAAATGTAATAAATTTTATGAAAAAAATTATTTTTACGAAATTATTTTGCGCACAAGCAGTTGTTGTGACGATTTTTCGTAATACATATAATTATGACTAATCGCATTTTTTCGCGATCGGATGATATTTTTTTTATGAATTATGAAAAAAAAAGACAAAAATAACAATAAATTGATTAACAATGAGTTTTTACTTTATTTTCGATGACTCCGAAAAATCGTATTCATTACAAACGTTCTGACGGTCACTTTTCGTTTCGTGGCATTTGAATTTGGCGCTTCCGTTCCCCGCAACATGGCCGCTTTCTCGTGTGCGCCGATGGCGCCAGCGTGCATTTAAATCTCGTCGCGCGATTCGTCGCTTATTTCTGCGCCGTCACATGGGCTTTCGACAAACATCGTACGTTCAACTTGTCGTTGTATTTGACGAATACGGCAGAGAGTATGTATACCGAAGAGTTGTAGGCGGTTTAGCGTGGTTCTCGTCGTCGAGGCGTTCGCCGTAAGAACGGGCGTGTGCTACACATGCTGCTATGACGACTGCGAAGCGTAGTCCGGCTGCTAGTCATCGCGTCTAACGATTGGTCACTAACGATTTCCCACCGTTGTTAGCATCGCGATTGGAGGCAACTAGCGACGACATTAAATATACGATATTCACGAGGCTGCTTCGCATCTTTCAGTTCTTACCGATGTTAACATAAAACGCCTACTTGATCCCTTAGCCACAACGTTTCCCATTGACCTTTGTCGCTTTCCTTCCGTAATATACCGAGAAATACTCCTAATATACGTTAAATAACTTCGTTCTTACGACGTTCAATACTTCCGAAAAAAAAAATCGCGGTTTTTTTCATTTTACCAAAACTAAGGCATAATTTAGGTTTTTATTATGGAATCTGTCGTCACCTCACCCCCACCTCCCGATACATCGCGTCAACTTGATCGTAAAAATCCGTCCAATAGAGTCGCTTATAAATGATAGAATTATTAATAAATTTAATTATTAATGTAATAATAATAAATCATTTATTGATCATATTATTTTGTATTATAACTAAAATTAATGATTAAATTTATTCATTATTATTATTAATTCATTTATTAAATTAATCATCTATTACAACGTGCAACGTGATTACAGTTGTCAACGAATAATGTGGACGAGCAAAGAAAATAATACGTAAACTTTTAAACTTCGTAAACTTCGAAGACTTTTATGATAGTGAAAGCAATGTCAACGAAAGTATAAGATGATTTCGTATCTAAAATTTATTACGCTTTTATAATACGCTTCGTGAAACATTTGTGCAAATGATGAATTATTGTTTTTTTCTTTTTATCCTTTTTTCGTGGTATAACCATAGTGAATAGTTTCACGCGGCGGTGAGAAAACAACCGCAAGAACATTCACGTCTGTTTCCTACACACGCGAACGCTTTTCCCTACGCGCCATTGTAACCCGGACTCTCTTTATCTCGGGGCACAAGTATTCCTATGTTAATCTTCCGCGCTCTGCCATTGTAGATTACGATCTACGGAGTTTGGGATCCGGGCAATTCATCGTTCTCTTATTCACGTGAAAGTTGCGAGTTTGTATTGTAATACGAGAAAAAAAAAAACATTATTCCCGATCTTTGACAGTCGACAGAGAGAATTCTGTCGAAAATTTAATGAGAAATGTCCCTTACGAATACGATATTCATCGATGCGCGATAATTTCAAAACTAACCTAACAAAACATCGCGTATAATAATGGAATCGAGTAGATGAATGAATCGATTTTTTGAACGACGTTTTTAATCGATTTTTCGAAGCAGCAGGTCGATGCAAAAACAATCCCCTTAGAAACATATTTAGATCAACGGACTGATTACTGAAAAGTGAAATGTGTCCCTTTATTTCCCTCGATGTCCCGTCATTCGGTTTACACGCGAAAATCACCAAAATAACAACGAGAAAGAGCGGAGAGCGAAGCCTAAACCGGGCTAATGGATAAATAGGTGAAAAACGACGAAAATCCGTTGTTTTCCTAATTTCCTTTATTCACTTTTTGATGTTCCTAACCTAACACTTCGAAGTCTTCGTAAGTGGCACCAAAAACCACGCGCTGTCGGGAAGGGGAAGGGGAGGGGGGAGAAATAAGCACAATAGTAACAGAAGAACACATAAAACCCGAAGAAAACCTTTTTATTTCTTAGGCTTTTCATTCACTTCCGTGGTTCTCTCCCTTCTTCGACGATCCTCGTGATTCGAACAGAGGCACCATAAGCTAACTGCAGCTTCTGACCTGCCCTCGGGGTCGCGATGGAAGGAGATGCGGTCGGGGGGTGGGGGGAGATTCTCCGAGAGTTTTGTACAAACATAGCGGCTTTTATTTCCCCCTCTCCCTTCATTCCCTAAGGTCTGTGCTCGGGGTACGCAGGGTCCATGCCCTTTTCTCGGTCACCCCAGCGCGATCGCACAGCCGGACCGGGGTGAGTGACTGACTGACACAAACACGTTTTTCGAGCTCGAAGGACTCGCGGGGAAAATTCACCTGCCGTTTTTCAACGGGCTCCTCCCCTCCCCCTTCCCCTCGTGACTGTCTGCCTGGCCTGGTGCACTTGCACCCGGCGTCGCACGCAGACCTTCGGCAATGCTTTGTGAATGGCAAAGACGAGCAAACCGACTGTCGGGGGCATAACAACATGCCGAGTCAACAGCCGACGTGTGACCGTAATTATCACCTGTTTCGCGAGTTAGCAACGATAACCAACCGAAAACGATTATTTTTTTTCGTACTTCGAGAGTTTTTTGTTGTTTCGATGACTTTTCGTATCTTCGAAATTTAAAGGTTATGTACCTTTATTATTATTTATTTATTTATTAACATTTAATTTCAACGAAATTTACATTTTTCTTAACAATATAGCAATAATAATAATAATGAATAATTCTGTTTCACGTGTAAACACGAGAAACGTGTTCGGCTCATTAGTTCGAACAGAAATGACGAAATGACGCCAATTAATCTACTCTCGTATTTGCACGTACGCGATCGCGGTGTTGGTGAACGCGGAAACAAAAAGTTGGGAAGCGTCCAAGACGTTTCAGGGTTTTCTACAACCGCTATGCAACGCCGCAGAACTCCCACACGCTTTTTCCTTATTTATTGTCGATTTTTTTTTTTTTTTTCTGGCTATTCGCGTGTACGTACGATGGTTTTATGACTCTTTATGCCATCCTAAATCGGACTACACTGTAGGCCGATATATTTCTTTCGTGTTTTTCACGCGTTCACTTTGTTCCCCAAGCGCGCGCGCGGGGTGACTGTGCGTATTTCGTCCTTTGTCCGTTCTCTGTCGGTAATGCGGATCAACATTTACGAGAATTTGTCAATCGTTTTTCTTTTCATTTTTACGAAAAGAACAAAACTTTGAGAATGTAAACTTATCACCGTAATAACATTCTATTTTATCCTACAATCATACGAAAAGTTTTTTTTCGCGGATCCCAAGAGATGCCGTCGATTTACTCCGCGAGGCAACTTATCGCAACGACCAATTTGGTACGCGCGTAATTTTTTACCAGTCCAACGGCTGTCTCGCCTCGTAGATTTCAATAACAACGGTTAATAACACAATAATAATTGATACTCATAACCTACTTGGCCTTTCCGTTCGATCTGTTTCATTCGACAACATGTCTCATTGACGCGCGCGCCCTCCCCCCCCTCCTCCTCTCGCGATTCACCGATTCACTTTTTTGCTGTTCTCTGCTTATCCGATAGAACTCGCAAGAAAATCACGGCAATTCTTTACGAAACGCCTTTTCGCTAACCTTCGCACCGAGTTTTCTTTGTGGGTCGAGATATATAACGGATTGAGAAAATCACGTGATGCTCGTGTCTCTTGCGCCTCGGGGATTCTTTCAACTGTCATATCGTTGCGCGTTTCTGTTCTATTACCATGTGCGACACTGCTAAGACCGGTCGAGGTTGGCCACAGTAAGTAGCGCTATAATACATCGAGACGCGCATACAGTTATAGCGGAGAAAAGAAGAAGACACGGAGAGGGAAGGGAGCACTCTTGATGCTCACCCTGTCGACCCGCGCGCGTCGCAATCGTCGTTCCAAGGCGGCGGCTCGCGCGAGCGTGTCGCAGTCTTTCGGTGCCATTGCAGCGTGTGTTCGCAAGGTTGTGCAAAGGACGAACGCCCGGCGCAACGCGAAAAGATACTCGTCACGAGGTCGCGACGTTTGCGAGAGGCTGGGGGGGGGGGGGAGAAGGGGGGATAACCATTCGGTTTGACGGTGGGAGACGAAGCGTGGCGCGGAAACGCGGAAATGGTGGGAGTTTAACACGGAGAGGAGGGGGAGGGGAGGGGGGACCGTTCGACACCCCGAATAATGACCCGAGAACACGATTCAACGCACTTCTCCGTTTATCTTAGACGGAATTCCCTCGACGACGCGAACGAATGACACTCTCTTTGGGGAATAGTCTGACGCGACGATTTTCCATTTTCAAGGTTAATGCCGCGAGAGAAAATAGGAACAAAGGAAAAAGTGCACTTGTCGTTGATTCTCGCGATCGAACTTCGATTATTGTTAATCGATCGATGATTGGTTCATTTATTGGTGGAATACTTTTTTTTGTTATGTTTTTCGTAATGAACAATCGATTTTTCATTTTTGAGGTTAATGTCGCGAGAGGAAATAGGAATAAAGAAAAAAGTGCGGTTGGAGTCGATTTTTGCGCTTGAAATTCGATAATCGATTGTTGATCATCAATTTGTTCGTTTATTAGTGGAGAGCTTTTTTTGTTTTTTTTCTTTCAGCAATGTTTTTGTTCCGTTTCGTCGACAGAAAATTGGGTCAATAACGTTTTTTTTTCTTTTTTCGCCGCGTGGAATCCTTTTTAAACGGATAATCTCCGAGACCTCTTCGCCTCTTATCGATAATCGGAATAATTCTATACGTATAGAGATAATATGGGCTTTAGGCTGTACATTGTTGACAAAGACTGTTACATCGAAATTCTTCGTACGCCGATTGCTCTATTATTCCGATAATCAGCTTGTGGGTATCTTGTTTTCCATTCTAATTTTATTATTTTTTTCGTTTTCCACACAGAGTATTAATAATAACGATGGTTCGACCGATTGTAAAACCGCGAGCGTTGTATGTAACAAAAGCCAATTCTGAAAATAGATCGCGGGTGTTCCGAAACGCACAGCCGTGAACTTTCGCGCGTATCATCCTCGGATTTGGGGGCAGAGGGAAAATGAAGAGGGAGAGGTAAGAGATACGAGAGCCGAGAGGTAATTAAAAGAGGAAAATAGCTTTCGAACGAAAAACGATTCGACAGCTTTCGGAAACAAGCAAAAATTTGAGGTTAGAATTGCACGTATGTAACAATGACAAAAGCCACTTGCAAATTTTGATAATTCTCCGTTAGTTTTAAGTATCCGGGTAAAAAAAATGCAAAAAAAGTCGAAAAAATGGGTTTCCGACACAACTAAATAACTTAAACACGCAAATTCTTTAATAAATCGATAATTTTTTAATTCATTACGAACGAATTCAGCTGAAAATTATTTACGAACAAAAAAAGACACGAAGTACGAAAAAAAAAAAAAAAAATCATTTATCGCGAATCAGATTGATATTAGTTTTCGTTAATGAAAGATCGGGGTTCGTCGACGCACGGCGCCTTTGTACGACACGTTACTACGCAAGATACTGTAGTTCAGTGACGTAGTTATAGGTATACTACGGCGTTAATACGCGCAGGTTCAGTGTTCGGAGCTCGTGGCCACGCCAACAGCGCAGTAAGCAAAAGTGTAGTCAGAGTACCACCGCCACCATCACCGGCCGCTCCAACAATGACGACGATTGACTCACAAACTCCACTGCGCGGAGTCACGCTGACGCACTACACGTCTCGCGGCCAACTTCCCGATTTTACTTATCGGAATAGTATCGGGGAATTTTTGTTCTGACGTGTTCCATCGTGTTTTTTGTATTAATTATCATTTTTTTTTCTGAATATTCGTTCCGACGAATATTATCTCGCGAAAACATCGCGGGAATCGCTACTCCGAGACGACACGCCTCGGCGAGGGTGTCGCGTAATATTTTTGATAAATACATAAATTTCAATAATTATCATTTTTTTTTTCCTATTTTTCACGATCTAACGTTATTTCTTTGTAAAAATAAATAAATTTCATTAATTATCATTTTTTTGTTATTTTAAAAATGTTTCGTAAATTTTTAGGTTATGGTGCTTTTTTTTCCCGAGTACATTAAATTTACGATTATTTTTCACGATATAAAGTTATTTCTTCGTAAATACGCAATTTAAATGCTTTTTTTTCTTTATTTCCGGAATAATTTGGCCACAATGCCCGGAGGGAATAAAAAATCATTGCTTAGTATGTCAATTACGTAGGTTGTAATTCCGGCACGAGTGACGAATGAGGAACCTATAGTTCAATACGGATATCTCTGTATGGCCGGGTGGCTCGAGAGCGGAGGTTAAGCCGACTTGAGCGAAGGACGAGGACGTTTCTACGTACACCTATCTCGCTGAGCTCTCCAACGACCTTGCGCGGTCATGTTTAATTATACGCGACCGATCGATCGGCCAATCGATATTTTATATCGATAAAAAAGTTTTTTTTTTTTATTTCAACTCATTTTTCACTTAGATAATTTCAATGCCACAAACACATAAATTATTTGTCGAAAAGCGGCTTACGATAATAATCGAAATATATCGAAGTTAAAAAAATAAAAAAATGTTTGAATACCTCCTAATCGTATCCACACGCAAACGTAGCGCTGACGCAACGAATTGCGTAGTCTCGAGGCACGAGTTACACTCTAAAGCCTCTCGAGAAAAAGATAAAAACAAAAACGAAGCGCTCGATGAAACACACAACGGCACTCGAGAGCGGAGGGATGATCCGTGTTTATATAATCTCGAATACCGTCGCAGTTACGATAATGAAAGAAAGAATTGAACGGACGAGAATAATCGACGATTTTACAAAAGGATCGAATGACTAAAGTACTTTACCGCGACGAGCGTTTCAATAACATCGAAGTATTCGTAAAAATGTAAGAATTCGGCAAAATTTTTTAAACATATATTCAAAATCCTATAAAAACAAAAATTTGTTTCGGAGTTTTTGAAAAAAAAAAAAAAATCAGACATTGGACTCCATTTTCTCGAACTTCGCCTTCAGGCCGTAAGTATGCGTACCGATCAATAGTTCAGTGATGAAACGTTCATTAATTTGTAAAGACGCTATTCGTAAATAACAATGAATAAAATTTACGACGGTAGATCATTGGATACGTCAAATGGGTTACAAAAGATTCACTTGTGTTTCTGACATAAAGAAAAAACAGAAAAACGCACGTAAGAAACTACGGATTTCTCGGACGATCAGTCGCGACGCGTCGTTTTCATAACCTACAAAGGAAGTCCCAGAAACCGAAAAAAATTTCGTCTCGAAAAAAAAACTTCGAGACGATCGTCAAAAATATTTTTATGAAGAGTATTAAAGCGAAACAAATTTCAAAAAAAAAAAAAATTCAACGGAATTTTATTAGTTTCCACGACTTGAATTAATAACGCGGCATTGACCTCTAAAGCCGATATTTTTCTTATCGTCTAACGGCCTCGAGAGGGTAGTCGACAGACGGAGGGGAGGGTTCGCCCCGAGAAAAGCAGTCGAGGAGTGAATAATGTGAGACGAAGTTGAGAAAAAAAAAAGGGAAAGCGTCTAGAAGTTGAGAAATAGAGGACTTATTTGAGCCGACGAAGGGCATAGGTCATCGCTCGCCACATGGAATCCATAAAAGGGTCCCAGTTGGGCGTTCTTTCTACATGGGCTGTGTGCAGTACCCTCATCGAGGAGATCATTCATCGAAGGGCTTTTCAGGCACTTGCGCTCCGTGGGGGAGTCGACATTGAGAGAGTGGTGTAAAAAAAAAAAAAAAAAAAAAAACAAACGAAAGACAAAACTCATTTGTCGTCTGCATGGAAATCAATGCTCCTTTGACGAGGAAAAAATTAATGTAATTGGCTAAAAAAATTTCTTTATTTTATTTTCGTCGATCTTTTTCCCGATTCAACGAATTTTCGAATAAAATGTTTGTCAAGAAAAAAATAAAAATTAATTACAAAAAAAATCGTAATATTATTATTACGATTTTACGATTTATTATTATTATTATTTATTAATAATCGATTTAGTTAATTGGTATTTTTTTTATATGTATTTATTATAAATCGAAAAAAAATGGATATTTTACGTGCACAATGAAAAAAAAAGAAACTTTAGAAACGATTATCATCGAACGTATGATTGACTCAGTCGCAGGCGTGTCATTCTACGAATTGCACACAAATCGCATATATTGGTAGAAACTGTAAGCGGCTAGTCGGTCGGTGAAGGGATAAACTGCGAATAATGAATGGACAATCAATGGAAATGGGAATAACGCGCAGGACAGAGTGAGGAAACGTTAAAAAGGAGAGAGAAATGTGTTAAACCGGGTAAAGCGATACCCAGTGACGCCTGTCGCTATACGTCATTGTTCGCTTTTTTTTTTTTTTTCTTTTCTTTAATGCGGTAAGTATTGTGTAGTTGGGGGTTCGAAGCAACGGGGACGTTCGACGCATATAGGGGATAAATGAGCCGTAGACTCGTGTAAAATCATATACGGAACGCCTCCCGCGCGCTCTTTGTGCACTCGTAAGCGATAATTATCGTGTCGGGGTGTCGCGCATATTTCCGATGGAAGGATAAGTTTAGAAACGAAAAAAAAAAGTTATGGTGCAAATCGTTTTTTGAGGTTAAAAATAAATAGCAATTAATTCTTCGTACGATCGGGAAAAAAAAAAAAAAAAAACGATTTTCATTATTAAGAATCAACGATGTCACGTTTCTCGGAGATTTCATTTATTTTCATAAAAAAAACATTCGTTCAGTGGCGCAATTAACCGAAATGGTAAAATTCCGAAATGTTAATAGACAAAAGAGCAGTTGTAGCGCTAACCACGATTACGAGGTAATTTAACATAACCTGAAAAAATTCGAATCTACAACAGCATAGAAATTCGTAATTACCGTATAAAAAATTGTTCCGAAGACAAAAAGTAGCATTTTTCCAAAATTTCGTCATCGAATCTAAATAGAAATGTCGAAAATAATTAACAACTGCGAATATCATCATCACAATTATCTTTTATTTCGAAATCCCTTTGATTATTCTCTCGACCAATGAAACAATTCTCAACGTTAACGAATTCGAGTCTCGAAACATTGCCGCAAAGAAAGAAAAAAAAAAAACCCACACGTTCCACCGCGATGGTTCACAATATTCGCACAACGAAAAGAACAAATGTGGAAGCCTCGTTTGCCGAACAACAAAGTTAAGTCGTACGTTTTTTTCGAGATAACCGGCAGTGACTCGTTGTTGAGATGTGAATTCCGGGGGCCTCGAGCGATCACGGAGGCGAACCGTGGGCACTCTAGTGCACAGGGGAACACAGCACAACATTGTCGACGTCGAGGAATAGCTCATTCGTGAGATAGTGGCCACCAACCAGTGGTAGATACCACGTGACCACGCGAGTCTACAGTAATACGGGTAGAGTAGTAGAGAGAGTGGGGGTACGAGGTATAGCGGCAGTGCAGTCGGGCGCCCCGAGAGTGCGCGGCGCGGTGGTGGGGGAGATTGCCGCTCTGCGGGCTCTCGAATGAGAAAGCGAGAGAGCGAAGTGTGGGGGCGGGAGAGGTTTCCACCACTACTCGGACGCCTCGGGAGAGAAAGAGACTCGACGAAAAAAAAAAAAAAAAAGAAAGAAAAAAAAAAAAAACTTGGCGAGAGCCGCGTAGTATAGCGGACGAGAGGTTGAACGTACATGCAGGTGTGCGCACTGTGACTTTCGTACACCACATCGTATGCTACACTGTAACGTTCGCGGTTCCCTCACTACCGCGACTCCCCACTCGCGGTACACGGTTAACGCTAACTTTCGGTATACACTCGTTTCTTTTTTTTTTTTATCCGACTAATTAATTAATCGAGAGTAAAGAGAGACGCACGCGGTTTCATTTGTATGCTTTGATGAATCCTCATGATCCACTGTCAATGAACTCGGGACTCCGGGTTTTTCTTTAACGATCACAAAGGACTTCTTTGTGGTGAAAAAGTTTTCAACGGGGAATTTCTTTATCTCGCGGATTCCGTAACTACTTCGCGATCGCGTCGAAGAATCTTTGTGTTATCGATGGACGAGAATTTTTCTTTTTTTGCGATGCTGTAGATTCAGCGATGTTGTGATGCCTGGACGCCGGACGAATAAAGGTCGCGGCTCGCTACGCGATTCCGAGAAACAGGAGTGTTCGCTACAAAGGATTCGAAAAACAGGCGGGTCTGACGTACCCGCCCCCCCCCCCCCCCCCCCGGTTCATGCGGGTTGTTATGAATCTCACGCATACCCCGAAATGTTCTTAACATTAATCAGCACATCTATTATCGGAATATCGATGCGAAAAATATTTATTTGCGTGTCAAAAATCGTAATGTCGTGTTTATCTGAGAGTCGCGAAAAAACAATGAAATATAATTATCGGATTGTGAGAACGAAATTCAAAATAAATAAAATAAAAATAAATCGAAATAAATGAAAAAAAAAATGAATTCGATCGAATTAATTAAAATTTTGAACGCGAATTTCCGTCCGCCGTTACCACTTCGAAAAAGTGATTCTCTGTTTTTTTTTCGTGGTGTTTACAGGCGGACGGTATCAACATCGATGAATTACCGGATTATCGAGTTTAAACGAAAAATTAGTCACGTAACTCGCAGTGTAAACGAGCCGGAAATTCGAATAACAAGTCTAACGAGAACGAATGACAATTCGATATCGAAAATGGCGTCCCCCCTCGATAAAGTGCGCACTTGTCGAGACTCGCATAGAATTATTATTGTTTACAAGTTCGAACATAAATATTAATACTTTTTGCCGGAGTTAAAAGTGAAATGGAACCCGATAATATATTTTCACCGTACGATTGTCCCTCCCCCTCCCCATTCGCGTCGTAGAGGTTATGGTAATTATTATGTTTATCTGTGAAACTCAATGTTAATATTGTACGCGGCATTGTTTATTTTTGTTTTCGTTTTTAGCTTTCAGTTTGAATTTATCGAGACTGACGAGTTTTTTTTTTTATACGCGATGAAATGCAATGATAAGGAAATTATTTGCAGCGAATAAATTGTTGAATAAATCTTTTTGTAAAATAAATACGAGTTTTGCTTTGTGAAATTTTTTTTTTTTTTTTTTTTTTTCTATCCACTTTCTCCCGGCGGGTGGGGAACTTGTGAAAAATTGATTGAAAGGTTCTTAACAGTCAACGCGATTTAAATGCGGCCTCATACATTTATAGGTGCACGAGAGTGCGCGCGCGCGTGGTCCGTACGCAATCGAGAGTCACGGGCACGGCTCTCTCTGCTCCTTCGCACTGCTATCGTCTTATCGGTAAAAATAGTATTCTGCTGTCGGGTCGGGCCGCAGGTACCTCGGGTGCCTGGCTTTCAGAATTCAACATAGTCATATGTATGACGGGGGCGCGCGCGTGCGTTGCGACACGCATCACGCCAGTATACAGACATAGAATAGAACTTTTTAGTACCGTTTTTTTTTAACTGTGCAAGAAAATTATGTAATTAATGATATAAAAGTAATTTGTCACGAAAAAAAAAGTTCTTCGAACGAACTTTTCTGCGTTCGCGGAGAAATTGCGACTTAATCATTGGTTTTTTTTCGGAGTGAAAGAACTTCGGAAAATATCATTTTTTAACATTTTTTTTTTTTTTCAAACAACGATGTGTCAGGAGACGTCGAGTTATCGTCGTATCCCCCCCCTACTCCTTCCGGTTCTTTAATTCTTCGTTCATTAAAAACGTATCGTAATCCAAGAAAATTTTCACACGTATCGAGGGAGTGAAATAAAGAAGAGAAACGCGTAACGATGGTTGAGAAAGAAAATAAAAAAAAAATGAAAAAAACACGAAACTTACCGAAGCAGGCTGCCGTGGTGTAGCAGAGCGCAATATGTCAGCTGACTAGACGTGCTGTTGCCGATCGTAATCCCGCAACAAGATCCCACATAATTCACCCGAAGAATATTTTTCAATTATTTTTCGTTATTTCGGCTGCTAATTAGCGTTTATCGAGCCCCGAATTATTAATTCTCCAACAGATATATACTTTAGTTTCTTGTTTTTTTTTTAACTCGAAAAATTATGTCCTCTTCCCAAATTTGGGGGTTTATTGGATATTATTATTATTTATCTTCAGCAGATTATTATTAATTTATCCTCCGACTATCTTTTCGTATTTCGTCGCAGTAATTATTTCCGAGTTATTTTCTTTTATGGATAAACGAAAAATACTTCGAAAGATTATTAATTACTATTGTTATTCGTTAACGGGAGGAGAAACTCTTCGTAGGTTAGAGCTCTCGAGTTATCGCACGGATTAATCACACTTTTTTTATTACTTTTATATTCTTCTTTATTTATTAATCGACGATTAAATCATTCGGTAATTTGTTATTTCTTTCAATTATAAAATCAATTTACCCGAATATTATTATGTTTTTTTTGTTCTCTGTTGAGTCCGCGATGACGGTACACCGCGCGCGCTCACGACGACCAGCGACGAGGAACTGATGCGCGACACGACGGTGTTATCTTGCAGTATGACTCGCTGTCCGCTCTTTCTCTGTCGCTCTCTCCTCGTCCCCTCTATATCTATCTCTCGAGTATTACGTTTTTTTCTTTCTTTCGTTTGCCAAGCAAAGAAGCAGCTTTGACGCTCTCGCGGAACGATTAATCGACTAAAAACTCGAAGTAATTGCCGATGCCTCTTGAACGAGGATTAGATCGTTGCGCGGTTCACACCCAAACTCTGTGCTCTCTCCTCCCGTTACGAAATCTGCTTTAACCACCAAATCTCCGGGCGGAGGGACAAATACTGCTCTCCGCTACACTCTGATGACTGGTACAAAGTTAGGTATCCCCCTCTATGCCGCTCACTTTTGTTCCGTTCCACACGCGAGTTATACTCTACGAGAGATATTGCCTTTGCCTTGCAACCCCCACCAATTCGCGTGACAGATATCCCACGCACTGAGCGCATGCGTCACCTCGCCACAACTAACGCGACTCATCGCGCAGGGGAGCGACAAATCAGAAAAAACTTTTGTAGAGGTTATGTTTGCCGGGAAATTTGAATCTTTTTTAATGTACCATTTGTTTTAATCGTATTGTAGTCGCAAAATTATCGTTCGGTTAGACGATACACGACATTGTTGCATTAATCGCGAGTTTTATTTCTAATAAAAAAACCATTAACGATCGTCGGGAAATGCGATGTATCGCAGTCGAAAGTAATAATCTGGGATTCGATAACTCGTCGGTGAATTAAAAAACGTTTTTTTTTTTACTTTTTTTATTATTCGTACAAGAGCCGTCCATCGTATATATCACCCATTTAATTACAATACGCCCGCGGTTTACACTAATTAAAATTGCGCGTTAGTATGTACAATAGAAATACATGTTTACGATATCGTTTTTTTTTCTCCTCGCGTTGTATCTTTTGTCAGCCGTGCAACACATTATTTTCGATTTTCTTTTTAACTCACCGCGGGGGTGGGGCGGAGGAGGGGAGAATTATGTTATTTTTTCCTTCGCAGTCTCTTTGTCACGGTAAAAATTCCTTTCGCAGTCTATAATTTTATTTTATCTTATTTAGGACCGATATAAATCGATAATCTAATTTAGTCGATTATCGATTATTTCGCGATCAGGCGTAATAGCGTTTTCGATACAACACGATCGAAGCAAATTTATGTAAAAAAAAAAAAAAACAGATAATTGCACCAATTTTGTATACTTTTCGTAAAAAATCGTCATTACGGGAAGAACCAAAATTGTTTAAAAAAAAATTGATATAATAAGAATTTTTGCAATTTCGGTAAAAAAAAAAAAAATATGATATTCACAACAAATTCGACTTTGAAGAGTCGGGTAAATTACGAAACAAATGAAAAACCCAAAAATGGATTATTGAAAAATAATTTTTTAAAAATTGATTAGAATTTCGATAAATTCATAGCGCGATTGCGTATCGATGAAAAATCATAATAATAATAATAATTATGCAAATTCCAATAGCAGGGGCTGCAATAGTCGCAGTGATCACAATTTGATTACATGAAAGTCGCGTGCGATCGCGTCAATCGTCGAGGTCAGTAAAAATCGGAGTCGGAACTGTGCTGAGAATCGGCTCCTCCGCCACAACCGGATCTGCCGTTCAAATAGACTTCGGATGTTTGCTGTATGGACGGCGATTGTTGAGCTGTTTCTCCGTTGTTTCCTACGGATTTGTTATTAACGACAAAGAGAAAGACTTTTATTATTCGTTTGCTATACGTTCCAATTAATTGCGATCTTATTACTCGTTAATTAAATTTTAAGCGCCGCGAATTAACCGGAATTCTTTTAAAAAATTCTAAAAAAAAAACATCGAAACTTTTTTTTTTCACTTTCACGTTTTCTAATTTAATTTTTTTTCGTATTATTCGCGATTTTCAGTTATCCGTGAACGTCTCAGTTCCGTTTCCCCGGACTTTGGACTCCGAAAAATCTCCGGATAACGTAAATTTTAACAGTATATGTGATTACCGTGAGCCGCAAGGATCGTAGCGAGACATCGCGCCACCGCGGGATTCGGTGCACACGCGAGCGCCGGGGTGAGTCCATCGGAGTCCGCGGCTACGACGCTCGCCCCGAGTTGAAGAAGTCTTCTGGTAATCTAAATAAAAAAAAAATAAAAAAAAAGACGACGTTTACGTTATATACATAAAACAACAATTTCTCGAGTCGATACTGTCGATCGGTTAGTTTAATGTTTAATAAATAGTCAACCGTGACGAGTCCATTGCTGGCCGCCAAATGCAGCGGAGTTCGCTGCTGTTTGTTGACCATATTAATTATCTGAGCTCTGTGATTGTGAGCCTTTTGTGGATTGTCGCTGGAGCTTCCGAGTGTCTCGATGTGATCGAGAAGAAGCGAAGCAGCGGTGGAATGTCTTCTCTGGCAGGCGAGGTGCAGCGCTGTATTATTCGACGAATCGATCGCTCGAACGTCGGCTTTCCATTCGAGCAAAAGTTCTGTTCATTAACCAGAAAATACAAAAAAATACAAAAATGTACAAAATACAAAAAAAAAAAAAATACAAAAATGAAAAAAAAAAAAACAAAAATCTTATTATCCAATAACATTAAAAAATCGTAAAAAAATAATCGAAGCATTACAATTAATTTACGAAAGACAAGAAAAAAAATTAAAAT
Organism: Buathra laborator; assembly: GCA_934046635.1. Taxonomy (NCBI): domain Eukaryota; kingdom Metazoa; phylum Arthropoda; class Insecta; order Hymenoptera; family Ichneumonidae; genus Buathra; species Buathra laborator. The sequence continues at coordinate 17,835,064 of OW203897.1, forward strand.
CTTATTATCCAATAACATTAAAAAATCGTAAAGAAATAATCGAATCATTATAATTAATTTACGAAAGATAAGAAAAAAAAAAATACACAAACCAATCGCATTTGTTTGGCCGGTAATAGCAGCGTGAAGCAGAGGTGTCCGTCCCGCGTAATCTTGAGCCTCGAGCCCCGCGAGTTCCGGTCCTACGGCACTAATTATGAGTCTCGCGCACTCAACGGATCCCGCGGCAGCGGCAACATGCAGCGGCAATCGTCCTCGCGGCGTATCGCGAGGAGCCGCTACCGCTTGACCGCCGAATTTGTTTATTAACAATTCGAGGCAATGAGCCGATCCTTGGTGAACGGCGCAGTGAACTGCCGAAAAGGGATTTCCTGTGACGCAAAAAGAAAAAAAAATGAGCCAACTTTTTCGGGAACAAATATTAAATAGTTAATTATTGATTTCTTCAATATTATTATTAATTTATTATTTATTAAATAAATTATTAATTATGTATTTCTTTTTTGTTATTAGTTATTAAATATCAATGAAGAAGAACTATTTTAAGAACAAATTAGTATGAAAAATTAATTTGTAAACAAAAAAAAAAAAATTACCTTCCAACGATTCTACAACGTTCTGCTCGAGTAAATACTCGACGCAATTTGAATTGCCGTTGTAACACGCCCAGTGCAGCACCGTGCATCCCTGATCGTCCTTCAGTGTCGCAGCGCTCGGATCTGCGTTCACCAGTGCCGCTAATGCTTTCAATCTTCAATCGACGACGCAGAAAAAAATATATAATTAATTTAACGAATGTATAAGAATAATTTTTTTTTATTTTTCACGATTATCAATGATCCGCTTTAATTTTTTATTAAATTTGCTATCGTTTTCGCCATCAGAGCGCAAAAATAAAACCCGAACATATTTTTTTAAAGAATTTTTACAAAAATGGTAAAAAAAAAATAAAAAAAAATTGGCGAACATCGGTTGCATCGATGATAAAAAAATAAATACCTTCCGCAAGCGGCAGCGAGATGGAGGGGAGTTTTGCCGTTCGAGTCCTGAGCTCCGACTTGTGCGCCGTTTTCGAGAAGTAACTCAACCAACGGATGATCCCTTTCGTGAATAACTGAGCGAAAGAGCGGCGTATGTTTATTAACATCCGGTATGTTGCAGTCGGCTTTCCATTTCAGCAAAACTTTCGCGCACTCCTGATGACTGTTGGCGACCGCAAGTGCGAGTGATGTTCGTTGTTTAGCGTCGCAACGATCGACGACCGAACGATCTTCGGCATTTTTAAGCAGAAGCTTGAGGCACTCTTTGTGACCCATCGCGGCGGCACAGTGGACGGGAGTTCGCCTCGTCAAGTTGTCCTTTTTTTTTCATTTTTTCATATATAAAAAAAAAAATGTTATATTAACTTAACAAATTACAGTATTATAAGTTATAATAAATAGCATGTGATTTTTTTAATTTACTTGAACGGAAACGAAGGCAGCGCATCGTAAGAGCAGCCGGACGCACTGCTCGTGGCCTCTGTACGAGGCGAGATCCAGAGGAGTTTTTCCCGTGTCCTCCTTCACGTTGGTACTCGGTGAGAGCGGCAGTAAGAGTTTCAAAATTTTTCCGTGTCCGTGATAAGCCTTTGGAATTGCAAAATAATGAAAATTAAAAATCATTAACGGCTTTCCAATTAAATTGGCGCCGGAGGCGACAAAGAAAGAAATCCTCTCAGCGCGAATTATTTTTTTACGATAAAAAAAAATAAATAAATGCTTATCTTACAGCCAAATGCAGGGGAGTGATAGCGGGCGTTGGTGGATCTTGTCGGGTCAACGAAGCCGACGACGGGGCTGTTATAGCGTGTATCGCTGAATTTCCGAGGACCGTGTCGTGAAGAAGAGTCTCGAGAACGGGTTCGTTGCCTCCGGCAACTGCATAATGAACGGAAGTGAAGCCTCTCTTGTCGCGGATCTGCGGATCGGCACGGTGAGCCAATAGGTACTTCACGCACCTGTGAAGAAAAGTACGCCGTAAAAAATGCAGAAAAACGAGAAATAATGGTAAAAAATGGTAAAAATGGTAAAAAAATACGAGTTGACTGATTGAAATGTTATTTTGGAAACTCACTGGCCGCCGTCGTCGGCGTGATTAGGCGCAGCAGCTGCAAGATGAAGCGACGTTGCTCCGTTGATGTCCTGAGCATTCGGATCGCTTCCGTACCCCACGAGCGTAAATACACACAAATAACGTCCCTGACTCGCCGCGTAATGGAGAGCCAAACGATTGTCGTTGTCGGAGAGACGAAAATTTGCACCGCTCGATAATAAAAGATCGAGACAATCGACGGATCCCTGTAATAATTAACAATATTAGTGTCCCTTTTCTTTTTTTTACGACTTCCCACCAATGATATCGTAACAAATTATAAATTTTGAAATCTCTAAGAATTTCGAAAAAAAAAATCATTTCAGTCGTTCCGTTGGGATTAATTTTGACAATTTCTATCGTAATTCCATTTTTTTTGCAGTCTATGAATCTCCGTAAACCCGACAATTGAAAAATTCGTAATTTTTTTTTTTTTTTTTTACGTTAAATGCAGCGGAATGAAGAGGAGTCCTTCCACCGATGTCTCGGGAATCGATTTTGCGACTGTCGACTTGCAACAACTTTCGACAAACTTCTATGTGACCGGCGAGACAACTGAGGTGCAGAGGTGTGCGTTGCTCCGCGTTTCTCGCGGCGGGCGAAGCGCCGCACTCGAGAAGCGTCGTCGTCAGGCACTCCTGTCCAAACCTATGCGAAAAATTCACAAAAATCACCGAATCAAAACGTTGTTTTTCCAAAAAAAAAAAAAAAAATAGATAACAACAAATCGGTTACTTACCAAGCGGCGACGTGTAGTGCGGTATTTCCATTTTTGTCCCTTGTGTCGGGCGAAGCACCGGCGTCGAGTAAACTTTTCGACCGGGTAAAACGCCCGTGTATAGCGGTCATGTGAAGCGGCGTTCTTCCGTCTTCGGATTGAACGTTTATACACGCACCCGCGCGCAATAGCGACTCGAGACAATCGACGCCTTGGCTGCTCGCCGCCGCAACATGAAGGGGCGTTTGCCCGCGATAATTTGCCGCCTCTGGAAAAACGAGAAAAATCATCTGATTAAATCGGTGCGAACTTATCGACGATTATTTAGATAAACAAAATATAATTTGAATAGCAGACGAAAAAAAATTGTAAATAAACAAACAATATTATTTTTAAATTGCGATAAAGCGAACGGAGGCAAATGAGACGATGAGAATTTAGCGTAATTCGACAGTTTCATGGATAATGATGATTTTTATACTGCAGTATAAAAGTAATTAAAAAAGAATAATAATAATACAATAAATAAAAATAAAAAATTAATGAAAAATCATTCTTTTTTTAAATGAATATTCAGATTTACCGATATTGGCACCGTGACGAATAAGTTCCGCGACGGCCTCGACGTGACCGTTCAGACAGGCGATGTGCAACGGCGTGTTGCCGTAAACATTTTTTGCCTCGATGTCCGCACCGGCCTCGATTAACATTCGCACGCAATCGACGCGACCTGCCGCCACCGCTGCGTGCAACGGAGTGTACAAATCGCGATCCTGCGAAACAGAAAAAAAAAAAAATTAATACGAATGTACATTTGTTTTCATCGAAATATTAGTCATTTTTTCGTTATATTATTTTTTTTTTTTTTCCACGTATTCTAACGAACCCGCGACTAGGAAGAAATTTTTTTATCTTGTCGTCGTCGAGAACGAAATTTTGAGACTTTTCTATTGGGTCGCAAAAAAAGAAAGTGCAGTTAATAGAAAAATACGGAAATTACGAAACTCACTTTGACATCGACGTCGGCTTCTTTATCCATAAGCATTTTCAGAACGGCGTCGTGACCCATGTAAGCTGCGAAATGCAACGCACGACGATCTTTCTTGTCGCGCGCGTCCACCACGCATCCCGGTTGCGACAGAAGTAATTCCGTCATTTCCGAATGGCCGTTGAATGCCGCGTGATGGAGACTCGTTCTTCCGCCCCTATCGACATTTTCAACATTTTAAAAAATTTCCATATTTTCGACATTTTCTTGATAACGAATTTATCACGGAAGGGATACCGGTTATTTTTCCGTTTTTCTTTTTCATAAACCATTGAAATTTACGAAAAAATCTCGTTGTTCCGCGCCGCGGTTATTACATTTTTTTCCATTGTCAAGACGTTAAAATTTGCAATAACAGTTTTTTTTTTTTCATTTCGTAATAAATCCTCCATTTATCGTTATTGATAACGACGAATTTAACACGAACGGAATCATTCAATTGATTTTTTTTCCACAAACAAATAAATTGAAAAATAATAATAATAATTCAAGATTATACCACATTTTGGAGAACAATATTTTTTTCTTTTTTTTTTATTTTCGTGTATGTGAATATTTTTACCTGTCCGTGACGTTTATATTGAAAAGCCACGGTATCATGTATTCCGCGCATTGCACCGCATTGTTCGCCGCAGCTATGTGCAAAGGACTTTGCCAATTGCGATCTCTTACATCCACGTGAGCTCCGTATTTGAACAAAACTTCGAGAGCTCGATGATTGCATGAACGACAAGCTCTGTGAACCGGCGTAAGCCATTCCTTATCTTTGCTGTTTACCTCCGCTCCGCAGAGCAAAAGTGTTTCTATTATCGTTGGATCGCCTCTGCAGAAATAACAATTTGATAATCGTAATTTTTTAATAATTTATTATTCTCATTTTTTTAACGGAAAAATCGTATTTTGGAAGGTATATAAATGTTATAAACATTAAAAAAAAAAAAAAAAATTTAATGCAAAGTTTTTTTTTAAATATCGCGTACCTGTAGGCAGCGGCATGGAGCAAAGTTCTCTGCTCCGAATCTTGCCAATTGGCGTCCGCTAAATCAGTGAGCAAAGTGCGAACTTCTTCTACGCTTCCTCTGAATATCGCTTGGAGCAGAGGCGGCTAATTGTTGAGAAAAACATAAATATACAAATGCGAATATTTCTCGTGCACTACGCATCTTGTTTGTTGCAGAATAAAACGAATTATCGAATGCGATACAAAGAAAATCTGTGTGTCTCAAGGGGAATCCATTATTAAAAAAAAAAAAAAATTCAAAATGTCAACAATCGCGGATTAATAAACAAAAATAAACTCCGACAACAATGATCGCGGAAAAATGAATTTTTTTACGATCTTTTCGTGAAAATGTTTATTTAAAAAAATATATTTGAGGAGCTCAACGAAACGAAAATTTTGATAAAAAAATAATAATTGCGGAAAAAACTTGAGAAAGTCGAGTGAAAAACAGTCATGTTTTTTAAATAATTAATTCGAAGGGATTTCGTGGCGTAGGTTAGTCAGTTCTAACCTAAAATAATCGCGTAAAAGCTCGGAGCGTATGAGATTCATTGACGAAAAGGTTAGAAAAAAGAAAATTCATCGGCTTACCTCGTCGGTGATTTCTCGGACGTTCATCTTTTCGTGCACTTCGTAAGTACCGTGGCAGTCATTTAAACGTAAATAATTAAATAGCCGAAGGTGCGGTTTGGCATGGACAAGCGTATAGCTGTCAACGGGGTGTTGCAGTATCCAAAGCCGTGACGGGGACCCGGCATGTTAGTAACATGCTCTATCGCCGACGTGAGAATATTGTGGTTATTTTGTTTTATTTTATAATTTTTTTCAAATATTTATCGCGCGGTGTTAAAGAGCGTCGAATGATAATGTTGCATCGATCAACGGGTCTTTGACCTAACGAGTTGGTGGCTTTTAATCGCAAGGACAATATGCAAATATCATGGAAATACGGAGACAAAGGATGCATCGGCTTCGCTCGACTCCACTTGTCCCTGTTGGTTCCCGTCTGTATTTATAGATGTGAATGGCACACCGACCCCTCCGCCCTCACCAGCCGCTCTCCACTCCGCGGCATATTGGGATCGCGGTTCTCGTCTCTCTTTCTCGACCAACTTTACTGAGTTATTTTTTCACTCCCACTCGCATGATTTTCCGCGTCGCTAAACCCCCTCTGGCGGCGCGCATGCCGATGAGCCGGAAAAATTTAAATCTCTTCCGTTCCTCAATCAGCACTTCTCGAGTATCGGAGTCTCGGAGAATAGAAAAAAAAAAACGATTGTAAATTCAATTAATAATTGTGAATTTAAATCTTTTTGGTGTTTGAGGTTATTTCGGTGGTTTGGATGGCGATTCGGAGTTCTTCAACGTTTTTGGAGTATTTTTCAAGACGCGATTCTCGAGGCGTTTGCGATCGCTGCATATCGACAAGTCTTCGATTTGCCTGTGTCACGCTATGGGGCGAAGTCTTTTCGACATTTATTAAATTTTCTATAAGACTTCGCGCGATATATTGGGTAAAAAATAAAGAATCCGATATGCATGTTTATATATGTTTTTTATTATCGAATGTTACAGCGTTGCGATAAGTACTGTATAATTGTATATCTCAATTAGATCGATAAAGTTATTGGAAAAAAAAGTCTCACTATCCATTTTTACGATAATTGTCAACAATCGTCCACTAGATCGCTACCTCCTTCTTTGGATACAGTTAGATTCGTATGACAACTAAAAAACTCTTTGAGACTCCGAACAATGCGGCTGCAAATTCAAAACGCGAAGGCACGTTGCATCGGCATTTCTCGCAAATAGGGCGATTATTAAATTCTACCGTTTCGTCTAATCGGAGAATCAAAAATAATGCATACAATCTATTCTCACAAACTTTCATCGAACTCTTAGAAAAATCTAAAGCTACCAGTACCTACCGATTTGTCGGACATTCGAAATTCTATTCGGTAAAAGTGAAAAAAAAAAAAAAACAAAAAATTCGATCTCTTGAACATCGGGAAGAATTTTTATGAGAAACTTTCATATCCGTTTTGAGCGGAAAACTCTCGGCAAATATCTGCGATTGACCGATAATAGTACATTACGACAAAACTTTTTCCGACGAGTGTTCTAACCACACGAGTTGATAAAAAGTTTTGCGCGCGAGTATCGTACAAAATTTTACTTCACAAGGTGCGAAATGGGGATTATGCGCACCGAGTGAAATAAAAGAATAAATGAAATGATGAGCGGTCCGGCGATCGTGTGCTTCGTTGCAATTAACGAGTTTTCTACAATAAATTAAATATCTTAGGATTATCATTTTCTTAAGGGGATTTCGGCGATTTCGTGCAAAAAAGCATTTTATTTTTTTTTTTGCGGGTGAAGAAAACATCGTATAACTAATTCAATGGGATTATTTGTCGGTGACAATGTTCGGAACATCTAAAAAAATTCCCGTGTGAAAATATTAAAAATTGTAGAAGCAGAATTTTTTTTTTAATATGAAAAATAAAAAAAAAACAAATGGAATTTTTTTCCACACGTTGTTATATTTGCACTCGGGGATTTTTTTTCATCATCAGGACACCGATCAATGGCGTTTGATTTTTTTATACGATTCTTTTTCACCGCTGAAAAACAATAAAATACGTTTTTGTCGCGAAATTTCCGAATCCTCTGTTAATTTTTACGATTACCCGTATAATTCGTTGAAAACGGAATACAGTCAAAATTGTAAAGAAAATTCGCCGTTCCGTTCGCACATATCTCGAATTATATGGCAACTCTATGCACTGAAAATACGATCGGAATTTTTTTTTTTCGTTAACTCCTCAATATCAATAATAAACAGAATAATCACAATTGTAGCGTCAAAAAATTTGAAAAAAATTAAATAGTCACGATTTTTTACGAAAATAATAATAAACATACATTTTACAAGCGATAACGGCAAAAATACCGATTACCTGCTCTTGTCGCTACTATTCGGCTTTATCGCGAAAAAATTGTGGATTTTTATCACACCGCATAAAGCGCTCGAAAATCGTCGCGATTGCTTACAAATTCATTCGTTCATTGCGTACTTTCGCACAGTCTTTCGTTATAAAAACTAATCGAACTTTTTTTTCACGCGACGTCACAGTCGTCGATCTTTTTTTTTTTTTTTTCATTACGAAAAATTTCGGAATTTTTTCTTCGTATTATCTTATTCGTAGTCATTGTCGAATCGATCGTCGTGTCCCCAAACTTTGCTACCGGTATTTTGCTTCGCCGACCAAACCTGTTCGTCGGTCAATTTCTCTTTGTGTCCGCGTGGAGATCTTTTGTCGTTTCTATGCTCCTTGGAACTTTCGCTGGCGCCGGAGCCTCGAATAGCTCGGGGAAAGGGTCCGGAACCTCCACCGTTGGGTCCGCGATTCATTTTTTGCACCTGTGGCGGCGGTACCGAAGGCGGTGGCAATTCGTTTCTCGTTGGTTCGTGAGTAACCGTCGGTACCGCATGATTTTCACTTGCAGAGAGTTTTACTCCTTTCGTCAAAATTCCATAAAAATACGACTCCGAATTGAAGTCTCTGCCGCTTCTAAATTGCGAGTCGTTTTCGCGACTCCGTCCTGCGATGTAAAAAAAAAAAACAAATAAAATGAATTATCGTAAAAATAACATGAAATTTACGATGATACAGAAGAATTAGTAAAAAAAAAAGAAATTCTGAAAACGCACCGAGGATCGATGCGTAGAAAACTTCGAGATCGCCGGTCAATGGCTCGTAGCATTGATGCGCGAAATCGATAATAAGCAACAAAAGCGCTCGCGTACGAGTGCTTACGTTCCGGTTAACGAGAATCGTTCGCGCCTTGTTAACGATCTTTTTGAGTTCTTTACTGGCGGTTATCTCGCCTCTCGTCGAGAGCGCCGCTTCGATTCTTTTCGCATTCAAGTAAAGCTGAAAATAGAAAAAAAATAAAAATTCGATGATTACGAATCCACGGGAACTAAAAAAAAATTGGATAATAAGTGACAAATAATAAAGTCACCTGAATCGCGACAGTTTCCGTGTCGTCCTCCGTCGCGGTATCGAGCAAAAGGCTGCAGCAATTAATGAGCGCCGGTCCTAAGTGATAATCTATCGTATCCATTGCCAAAGCTTGAATCGTACTTCCGATAATCCACGCTAAATTCGACAACTGCAACGGATTTTCTTTGCGCCATTCGTCTTTTTCTGCATCACGGAGCAATAATCGTAAAAATATTAATGATTAATTAATTTGATAAAAAAAAAAAGATCGAAAAAAAAAAGAAAAAAAAGAACGAAAAAAATTACAACTTACTCTCATAGCACTCTTGCATCATGCGCAAGAGTTCGCACTTTATTTTCGACGCCATTTCCGTTATGGTTTTTACATTTTTCGAATTTTCAGCGCTGTACAGCTTCATTATTTTTATGCCGAAGCAACGATCCTCCAGGGACTGTTTCCACAGTTTTTCCACCAGAATGCTGTATAAAAAAAGATGAAAACAAAAAAAATGATAAATTTTCAATGAATTAAATTCATTGTAAAAATTTTTTTTTTTTGTAATTATGAAATAAAGTTTATTGGGTGCGCTACGCACTCGGGACTTTGACTCTCCGCCAGACTTTCAATGAAAGCTGCCAATTCTTTGACTCTGTCGTCGGACGATGGTTCGTCGATGCGCAAGTCATTGTATATTCTCTCGACGAGTTCGTCGAGTTCCGACGATTTGGGGGACGATGATTGACCCGGACGACGAAGTACATTCTCTCTTTCTGCTGGACGCGCCCATCCTCTGCCTCTGCCGATAGACGTCATTTTTCTGATGAAAAAAAAAGAACAAAACGATTTATTACACAGAGCACTTTATTTTCAACGAATTTTGTTCATAAAAATTCTGTAACAATACGAAATATAATTGAATTGTCTGTTGAAAGAAATAAACGATTTATTATTTTATTCTTTATTTATTTTAATTTCGATGAGCAAAACAACGAGTTTTATACAGTTTTTAATTAATTCTACAAGAAATAATAATAACAATGGCACAATACATCGCTGATCATTGATGAAATTTTGTACGAAAGAATATCTATCAAATTAGTGGAGGTTATGCGCGAGGGAATTGCTCGAAACTCTTGCCGCGAATCGAAAAATAATTGTAACTCAAAAATCGAAATAGAAAACAAAATAACTGATACAATTATTCGACTTCGATACGAGAGGTTTATGTAAAATAAAGTATAATTGACATACTTATTCACGACAGTCTTGGTTGATCGAAAATTCGATATATTTTTTTATCGTTGAGCATCAAACGGATTTCCGGTCAGTTCGACGAAAAGTGTTCAGCATATTTAACACCGTTTCACTGTTGATTTATTATTAAAACTCGTTAATAACACGACAGTCGCAAAAGTCGCGGAGGATTATTATAAAGACTTGTGCTTTATGGCGGCGCAGAAATTTCGGTATGACAGAGAAATGCCGGATGGCGATTTCAGATTTCACTTTTCGATGTGCTGTCTCGTTTTCTGGGGACTCTCTCTCGCAGTCACTAAAATTCCTGCGCGGGTGTAAAATAACCGTTAGTTTTGTCGCAAGGCTGTCGAGAGTCATCAGACCCATTTATTTCGCGGCTGCATGATATGTTTAATTATCTGTTACACCGGTCGCCTGTCTGTCGACGAATCGGCATTAATTGCTAAGTAGCTCGCCGTTCGAGACGAATGTGTTTCTACTTCCTCCTCGTGTTGCCACTCGATAAAATATTTCTGTTTTAATTATTGAACGCGTGCCACGTGTAAACGCGATGTTATCTTAAATTCGATAATTCGAGACGCACATGCAATAAGGGATGATGGGTGTTTGTCAATAAACATCATTGCACATTATATATCTATATCTTGTTATTTTCATTAAGTATCTTCGCTACATTGACATTTACATGTATTCATACAATAGGCCTATTTATACTTGTGTCTCGCATCTGGCATTACTGTAAAAAAAATAAGTTTAATTAGAAAAAGTAAAACTTGAAATAAACACGAGACAAGAAGATAAGACTCAATATATGCGATTTACGTGTAAATATCTTTCGTTATAACTCTTTATTTCATTTTTGCATTTCATCGACTCCGTTGCTGTAGAACTCTGCCGATTTTAAGTTTACCTTTTTTTTTTAATACCACAAACCCCTCCGTTTTTTCGTTACGCATTTTACAAATTAGAAAAAAAAATCGCCAGAGCTCTAATGCACGTTTATCGGTACCGCTTTACTGCGAAAATAAAAACAGCAATGAAAATACGAGAGAATAGTTAGAATTTGAAATATCGTATTTATCGAAGGTTTTTTTTTGCTTTTTCGTCGAATTATAGACGATTACGAAAAATTTGTTAGCGAAGAAATATTTTTTTATAAATTTTGGAAATTCGAGTCTGAAAATGTTTTGATTTGAAAACAAAGAAAAATAAATGAAGGTCGAGTACAGCAGTATCGATAAATTTAAAATCGTTGATTTTCCATTATAAAATTTGTCACGTCGATCGGTGCAAAACAGAACGGCGTATGTCCCATAATTTTTTAATATTTATTCAATTGCGCGGAATACGTAATTTTGTTTTTTTTTTCGCGATCGATGTGACTTCTCTTATCGTTGCTATTATCCAGGTACGTTATACGAGGAAGAGCTGCCGCTGCAGCTACCAGCGCCTGCGCTATGAAACATCGATTTTTTCTTTTCTCTAACGTATTACAATACAATTTAATTACGTAGCATTGTTATACTAGGCGGATCTGTTTTTTTTTATCACTGTTATCAGATATGATATATCTATACCGCGCTGCAAAGTACCCGAAATGTGATAATGATTAACTCTCACATTTTGCGAAAAAAATGGCGATTGGTGTAAAAAAAAAAAAAACATCCGTAACTGAGTTTCAGTACCGCGAAACTATGAAAAATCTTCGAGAAACGAGAAACACAACATTCATAAATAAATATATATTTTTTTATCTGAATACGATAATTGGCAAGTGGATCATAATACATGATAAAAAAAATAACGCTACGCTTACGATTACGAGAAAACAATAATTTGAAGAATGTTATTCCGCCGGAGGTAAATCGGGGAATTTATAATTTATCCTTCGCACATAGAGGCACTGGCCGTTTCGCGAATTTCAAACTGATCTTTTAGCGATAGAATGCGATCGATAAATTCGATTTTTTTTTTCTGTAACGGTGCGAACGAAAATTTATTTTAATGATTCTTATCGTCATTACGAAAAAAAAAAAAAAAAAAACGAGATTTGCTCCGATCGAAGAACACCTCGAAGAATACGCGCGAAGTATTAAAAAAATGAGAAAAATAATGTTAGCATTAATAAAAAATGAAGAAAATTTGTATTAAAATTATTGTATGGTCGATATTATATACGTACGATTATTCTTCATTGTGCTGAGGTATGCATTCGTCGTGTTTTTTTTTTTTTAGTAAATCCCGAAAAAGGGGAATTGCATTGAATTACTAAACTACAACAATATTTATTCGCCGAGGAACATCGAAGGTACTGTTTGATCGATAAATCGATGCTTCGCGTGCGAAAAAATGATTTATTTCTGAAATCCAAATAAAATTATAATTATTCTGCTTGTTATTCGATGAAAAAAAATATATATATACATACAGAACAATTAGTATGAAAAACGGAAACGTGAATAGTGATTTTTGTTTATAATTAAAAAGAATTTTATCTTTTCGCGTTTTAGTTTGTTACGACGCGTTTAGCATCTCTTTATCCATCATATCCTTTGTCACTTATGCATCCTAAATTAATGTAACAATATTGAATTCTAATTTTTCGATATCGATTTACATATCCTATGCAGCATACTTTCAAAATACTTTGTCAAGAAAATCGACGCTAGATTTTTTTTTATCGACAAATTTTTCTTAAGATCGACTTTTTTTTTTCTTTTTTTATTTTTTTTTACGATCACAGCGATAAACACTTTTTTAATTTTCCAGCGTCGAAGTTTTTCGATAATTCTCGTTGTTGCTTTGTTTTTTTACTTTTTCATTTTTTCCTAATCCTAATTATCCAATTATAACAATGATTCTCTTTGCGGCCGCATGCCGCTCGATCCGAACAGCGAGAATGGAAAAATATTCTACAATAGCCTATCAAATATTTTTCTCAAAGCGAATTAATTTTTTTGCTTTTATTTTTTTTGCAATTCGCACGCGATTCAGTTTCGATTCAATTCTTTCCGCACATTGATAATATTTCGTATTGCGTCGGGAATCTCAATCGCCAGTAGAATTTAATAAATTTTTTTTTTTTACATAGAATTCCTCATTTGCAGGACGGTAATTCCAATAATTTCGACATCACAAATCGTTTCGGTTATTCAATCGCGCGTCAGTTACTAATTATTTATTAAGGCGGATGGAAATTGCGACAATACTGAAAAAAGCGTTTTGTCGAATAGTTCGATTATGTCGAATATTTTCGAGTCGAATTACGTTGGGAACATCAACTCGACGATTCGAAAAACAGAGTAAAAAGGTCAATTTTTTTCCCAAAACTATAGACGGGAATAAAATGAATTTTTTTTTTCAAAAAATGTATATATCGAGAGAATTGTAAAAAAAAAGTTGTTATCGGATAATGAAAAAAAAACGGTAAAAAAAAAAATTCGATTTTTTTGTTTTTAATATTCCGATTGTATGTATCTTTCAGTAAAAAAAATATTCCATTATCTCCTACAGCTTTTGAAATACTTTAATTTTTATTTCACTCGAATTTCGAATCATCCGGTAGATTTGCCCTTAAATTAGAATCGAATAGAAAAAAGTCGCTTTTTCATCACTCATCAAAGTCGATCGGAGCCATAAACCTATATCTACATATATTCACCTATATAAGTACATAAACAATATTAACCCACAATTTTGATCAGCAGCAAAAATGCGCTTTCGGCTTATCAACTCCCAAAATTCACCAAAACTCCATCACAATATTTATTAATTTTTGTAACCAAAATCCTTAAAAATTCCAATAAAAAGTTATGAAACTCTTGATAAGTGCTATAAAACCACTTAAAAAAAAATAGAAACATCTTAATTTTCCACGGAAAGCCCTCCGCGACATTCTCTATTCGATTCTTTTCTCGAGATTTTCTAAACAACAATCGAAATAAATTAATGCAATTTTTTCCATACGTATCCCAAAACCTAACGCGCGTCTCTAATCTGTTTTGTTATCCTGAACATTGAATCCTACAGTAATATTGGTGACACCTTTCAGACTGCTCGCGAGCGTCAGAATCGGTTCGTCTTGAGGAATTTCGATCGGTGCCGTGGAAGCTGTAGAAGCCGCCGTCGGGCTGACGGCGCTGAGTTTCCAATTTTCCAAATCTTCGCACGACATCGTCGAAAACGATCCGACGTTCTTTTCGGACGTTTGGCAAGTATAATCGACATCGGTTTTGTGCGAAACGTTCTGCGGCGTTGTTACGCTCTGCGAACGAGCAATTGTTTTGCCGCGATGCGTCGTACGAGAATGAAACGACGAAAAACCTCCTTTCAATTTTTTCGTATCCTGCGCAACGCTTTCGCCGGCTATCGAAGCGGTGGAACGGGATTTGTCGTTTATCGACGTTGAACTTCCGCGCGCGCGATCCAAAGACAAATTAGAACTCGAAAGTGATGTCGATCCGGCGACCGCCGCTGCTGCTGCCGCTGCTTCCTTTATTCTCACGTCCTCATCCGTGATTTCCATACTTTCGACTCGGAATCTGAAAAAAAAAAAAAAAAATCATTAACGTCAAAGGATTAGTTTTGGATTTCGTTAAATTTGCGATTTCGCGACTGAAATACTGAAAGATATGGAATAATCGCTAATTACCGTCCGATTTTCTTGAAACTGCTTCCGGGTTTTACGAGACTCGACGAAATTTCTTTGGTTTGTTCAAAGATAAACTTCACGTCGCGTTTTTGTTCCTCTTCCGTCTGTCGCAGCGTCAATGTGTGTTCCTCGTCCTCGTCGACGATCGAGTCACCACCAGCGCCTTCGTCGCGTGTCGCGCGTTCCCGCAAATTTGCAAAATCACCGCCGCTTTTCCTTATCAACCCGTCTTCGTTGCTGTAGTAATCCGTATACGAAATACTTCCGCGGCTCTCGCCGCGTGATTCCTGATCAATCGACATGCAGAAATCGTTGAAATCGATGTCGAGACAGGGATTCGCGGGGAATTTTGGACCGCCGGTGAACGGCTGAGTTCTGTGAGAAAAAAATGATTAAAAAAAAACAGACAAAAATATATTAATAGGCGAATCTTTGCTGCGGTCGGTAAAACTATCTTGAACGATCTTTTTATTGATTGGAAGAATTTTTTTTTTACTTACCCGTCGTTACTGACGAGACTCATCGACATGCTGCATTCGCCGGCGGACGTCGGCGCCGGCGAAGAGGGTTCGGACGATAGAAATGACTGCGGTTCGCTACTCCATCCCGTGCCTACGGAGTAACGTACGAAATAATAATCTAATATCTATATTTTATTTTCATATTAAAAACATCGCGTAAATTACGAGATACATTGTTTTTTTACTTACTGTTTGGACTGATCGGCGAGAGTTGATTTCGTAGATCACTGCCCTCAGCTTCCTGTCCGGATTTGTAGTGAATCGGCGCCGGCGTGATGTATCTGTTACACAATTAGCGTTTGCAAAAAAAGCCGACAAAAAAACGGGATTAGCGGTAAGATTTTCGTTGGGATAAACAAATTTGCCGAAAAAATACAGTAAATTAAAAATTATGGAAAATTATCAATAATTCGCGTAAATTTCGAAAGAAAAAAACAGAGATGGTAATACGAATAAAAAAAACGTGGAGCATATGCCATTAATGGGTTAATCCACCAATAAAAAATAATCCTTAAAAAAAAAAAAAAAAAAAAAAAAATAATAAAACATTTTACGATCAAAGAAAATAAAAGGAATGCTAATACTTACACAGGTATTTTAGTTAATTTCTTACGGTACCTGACGGCTTCCATGTCGGAAGTGTGGTACTCGCGGTTGATACCACCGATGCTGAGATTCGGAACGACCGAACCGCCGTGAATGCTTCCGCCGGGTGATGGAAATTTCGGTGGCGACGAGGCGGGCGTTCTGAAAAGCGGTGCGCTGGTCATCATATCGAGAAAAGAGTCCAATTGTCTCAGCGACAGGGCATTGTGAAGAGTCTCGAGAGGTCTTATAGGCGGAACTCCACCAAATCCTTCGATAGCTGCCGACCACAAGAAAAAAAAAAAAAAAAAAAAATTAGCCACCAAAATAAAATCGCATTTCGATAAATTTATTGTTATCGATAGAAGTCACAGTTCCATTAGTGTCGAATAATAAATATAACATTAATCAGATTAAAAAAAAATGATTAATAATAATATTATCATTATTATTATTAATGATTTTTTTCATAATTATAATAATGAAAATTGGATAAAAATTAAAAAAAAGCTCACCGGCAACGGCGGAGGCGTGGGGCGGTACCATGTCTTTGAGATTCGGAGCGCTCGATGATCCACTGATGACGGCGGTGCTGAATAAGCTGTTTGCCGAACCGGTCAATTTCTTGCTGACGTTGTATCCCAACAGCTTGAAATAACTCATCTGTCCGGAGATACTGTGACGGTGGCGCCTTGCTGTGCAGGTAGGGTCAGGTTGTTGAATGATCGAAGGTCGCGTGTCTGGGGACGAGAAGGATCGTTGCGTTTGGAGTCTGGGATGCGAGGATGATGACAATGGTGTAATTGCGGATGATTTGTATAAATGATCTTTGCAGTTTGTGTTCAACGCTTCGAGGGATAATACGGTTTTACAATGACGTATCAGTGCTGTGTGCGCAGCGGTACGCTTGGCGTTAATTTTATCGCAACAATAATCATCGCTTCCGTCGCAAATAAGACGGGTGCAAGAATAGCAAATAATTGGATTTTTGTGCGGTGCTGCAAGTGCGTTTTTACAAATGCTCGCGGTGCTCCGACAATAACGTGAACATTCCGCGTGCAATGGGCTCGAAAAATCAAAACGGGATGTACCGATGCATTCGTCGAAATTCCATGGGTTCGTCGATCGTGGAGAGTCGGTACGACGAGAAAGTATACGGGAAGCCAAATCCAAATCCGCCGACATTTCCGGACAAGAAAACTGCCTGAGCAACCGAACCGATTTTTGAGTTTTCGCAGAATGTGATGTGTTATCGCGAGAAGAAGAATTTTTATTCTCAAAGCGGTGAAATTGCTTGGTTAGACATAGCGGGAGTATGCCGATCGTTGACCGGTCGAAAATCGGCGAGTCAGTGACAACTTCGAGGGACGATTGTCTCGTTGCCGAGCGTCGCGACGCTCTGATCTCTCTTCGCTGTGATGTTGTTGAGAAACTCGAGGATTCTGCTATTATCTCAGGACAAGAAAATTGTCGGGGCGGCAAACGTGCCGATTTTTTGTTTTCCCGTCCCGCCGTGGATGGGAACGTCGAGACGGCAGGAATAACTGGACGGAGAAACAGATTTACCGATAAATCGGCAGAAGATCGTTTGGAGATCGGTATTAATCCTGAAGCATCTAAAGGGCCATCGGGAGCAACCGATCTCCCGAAATCAGAGCAAAACGGCTTGATTTCGTTCGGAATCGCATTGTCGATCGTGTGAAGACTACCGATCTTTGTGAAAGTTGAAGCAGCGCTCGCTTCTCCGATCAGAGGATGATGCGAGTCTTTGTCCGTATGTTTCTCTCCCGCAAGGTGACTCAAAGGATTGCCAGCGTCCCTGCGAAGTTCGCAAGAGTGCATGGAAAATGTGCCGAGGTTGTGAGGCGAAGATCGGCGTCTTTCCAACGATTTTCCAGTTCTCGTTGAACTGCGATGGGAGACATCTTCGTCGTACCTTCGACGAGCGCAAATATCTACAAACGAATTGCGATGGTTTCTGCCATTGTAACATCGCCACGCGTCCAAACAGGGCAACGATCTTCCGAATGTTAGATCGGCGGCAAGAAGATCGTGAGCGCTCGTCGAATTCGGCGACGCCGATCTCGATACTCTCCTCGAAACTTCGGCGCTCGCCGTCGTGGCGTTGTAACACGAACAATTAATGAATTTATGCGACAGAGAGGTGTCGAAGTATACTTGAAAATTCGATCTTTCGGCAGGCGGGAGATTAACGCTCTCCTGTATGAGAGTAGCGACGTTGCAATTGTAGCAGAGACAACGTTGGAGACACGGCGAAAGGGATCGCGAACGTTCGGTAAAGCTGCGGTCTCGTCGTTGGCGGATATCCTCGTCGATCCCTAATAATTCGCAGTCGCGGATATTGGGAACGGTCAGTGAATTCGGACGCAAATACGCGGGCCGATTGAAGCATGCGGCCGATTTTTTTAACCGATCATCGTCTTCCGTGATTTTGTTCTCGGATAACGAACAGATTTCGCGGTAAGGGAAGTGCGATCGCGAGGGTAAACTCGTGGAGCATTTGGAGTGACTATCTCGACGCGGAGACATCGATCGCGAACGATCGGTATCGCGATTTGTGCTAATCGGTACCGTTAATGACGCACGACGAGCGTTCGGAGACAAATTTGTGAAATTGAAACGTCGATCATTTTCACGCGATATCGGATTCCTCTCGAATTTTAGATCCGCCGATCTTTCGATCTCTCCCTCAATCGCGGGACGATCGGTCGCCGCGTTCCGACTTTCCGGTAGTGTCAATGACGAACGACGATTATTTTTACGTGAAACTGGATTTTCCTCGAATTTCAAACTCACCGATCTTTCAATTTTCGCGCGACGATCGTTACCGATTTTTCTACCGATTTCGCAATGACGACAATGGGACTCTTGACAACGGGACGAGACGATTGGGTAACGATCGTTCGAGGATATTAGGGTCGATTCAACGATCTCCGTAACCCCGGTACCAAACTCACCCCTTGCGTCGTTTACGGTCGGTAGGGTAAGAGCCGATTTCGAACGACCGTATATCTTCGTTTCGCTACTTTGACGAACCAACGACATCTGATCGCCCGAGCGTCGAATGTTAGGAGAGCCGCTTGACAATGCGTTATTCTCATTACAATCGTTAAGAACGAGCGCTTCGAGGCGCGATGGTGATTTACCGATCGCCGATCCCGGGGGCACGTTGCGTAGGGTGACCGGGGTACCGGAACTCTCGAGGATCGTCACTATCACGGGAGCCGGTAGCTCCGGGGAGCTCACGGAGTGTGGCAACGATACAGGGATTCCCAGACAACTCGGCGATCGTGTGATGCCGATTTTACGCTCGTACGACACTTTTCTCGGGTTCGGAGTTTCTCGTGGTTTGCTTCGTCCGATCGACGAAACGACCGAAAGTTTTGGCTCGATATCCACCATTTCCAAAAGGCATTCGTCCATTTTTGACTCATCGTCCATCAACGATTCGCTTGGATCCTCTTTTCCAAAGGCGATTGCCTCGTCGTATGACTTCATTTTAGAACCAACCGATTTATCGGACATTTGCTCGTTTCCGTGGTCCGTGAGACTCTTTTCCAATAGTTGACTTTCGCCAAAGTCCCAGAACTCCATCTCGGCGTTTAACGAAAATTTGTTCGATGCCGGATCCTCGATGATCGGTAACTTTGCCTCTCGTGCTAATGGAGTTTCTCGCGCAGAAGAGAACTCCTCGGAAGTTAAATACTCGTTGGGTTTTCGAGTTATTGGAGATGCTCCACGCGATCGCATAGTTTTCACGAGCGAAACGGAAAGATCGGGGGAACTCGAGGAGAGACCGGCGGAAGAGACCGAACACCCCGGCGAATATCTTTGGGCGATCGTTCGGGAGGACTGACTTCCCACCAAGTTGTCGACTCTCTCGTAAAACAAATCGTCGAGTTCGAAACGACGCAGTGTCTGATCGGCTGCATTTGTATTTTGTGTTCAGAGTTTTTTAATGTTTATTTTTTATGCGTTGAGTTATTGGAGAATTAATAAGAGTACAGATGATTGTGGAAGGAAAAGGAATATATATAAAAAAAAAAGAAAAAAGGAGGAAAGAAACAAACTGTATAATCATATCAGAGCACCCGTCACCGAAGAGAAAAAGAAGACTTTTGGCACGAAATTCGTAAATTTTAATACATTTTTTTTTTTAATACTTCGTAATCATTTTTTTAAATATCTTTTTTATGTATCTTTCAGTAATTTTTTTTTTATTTTCTACAGTTTTCAGAAGAAAAAAAAAATCGAACATTGTATTTGAAATTTGTCTAATCGAACCGATAAATCGATAAAGTACGCGCGTATTTTTTTTTTTTTTAATTCCAGTTATTACGAAAGAAAAAACAAACGTATTTCGTGCCAATACCGTGAAATAATAGAGAAGAGAGAAGAAGCAAGTAGAAAAAAGATAATAGATCGAAATGATAATGCAAACCTGTTGAGATGAGGATTGGGAACAATAATTTACTGACGAAAGAAGAAAAAAAAAATGGTGCGCAATCCTAGAAGATCCTTCCGACTTTCCGTGTTATTGGCGAATTCAAATTAAAAAAATATACAATCACACATTTTAGCACATGCAGAATGTTGAATGTCGATGCCAATAAGCCATAAATCCAAAAAACCATTGTAGCACTCAAACTCTCGATGTATTAAAAAAAAAATTAATATTTAGTCGAAAAATGATGAAAAAAAAAATCGTTGAACGGACACTTCGAATTTTTTTTTTCTCTTTGAAGATATGAAAAAAAATGCATACAATCAGTCCTTCCGTCACGAATTATCGAAAAAAGGTAATACGCGGCTTGGCTTCGGCGATAAATTCGGCTGTAAATCGTCGTCAGCTTCGGCCGCATCGCGATTAGAAAATTTACGACGTTCATTTTACTCGGGCGATGTTCGATGATAAACTGATAAATATATAGATATATATGTGTGTCTGTGTGTGTGTAAAGCTTGCGGAGCATTGCAGTATGAATATTTCGATTTGTGGATTTATGATTCGGAAGGAAAAAGGATATCGCAGCGGCCGAATGGATCACAAGATTAATACCGATCCTCAGGGGGTCGGAGGCTCGGCATATCGTATCAAATTATTTTCCTGTGATCCATCCGGTCGCCCATCACGAGGGTTAGTTGGCTTCCACTCGCACAACTATCGCTGACCAAAGAGTTATTTCAAACGCAACTGTCGCATCGTTTTCAATCACTTTTGTCGTTCGCGTCTCTGTTGCACAATTCTTATATAATTAGTACGAGAAAAAAAAAAATTGTCAACACATCTGCCGCTTGTACTCACGGAAAATTCGTGTGAAAACATCTTTAGCATAGATATTGCGGTATTTCATTGAAAATTTTATAGATCAATTGCAATGGGTTTGTCGTCGGTAAAGTAGGAGTTGCAAATTTCGGTTTTAAAATTTTTTGATTCTCAGAATAGGCGTTACGCTTTTTAAGGGTTTTTTTTTTTTGCAATTTTGCATTTTGATTTAAATATTTCTTTTTCTGCATTTCGAATTGTTTGTATCTTTGAATTGTTGCATTTTCAATTTTTTTTTGCATTCCGCTTTTTTTTTTAACTCTATTTTGTGACGAGCCGTACCGCTTTTCGAAAATACTTTGAATTTTGTAGCTTAACTTTCACGAAAAGAACCGCTTTTTGAAGAAATTTGCATTTAAAGATTCGTTAAAGATTTTTTCACAAAAATAAATAATAATAATAGTAATAATAGGTTGTGCTAAATTCGTAATAATTAGACAAAGAATCTCATTGCGTTTCGAATCGAAAAAACAAAAAATTCTAATTTTTCATATCGGTGCCTCGAAAAAATTCGCGCGATTAAACGAAAAAATTCCATAAAGAGCCAAAATTATATCAATCGTCCAAAGAACAGCATTATTTCAGCGCTTTTTTCTCTTGAATTCTTTTCTTCATAAAACAATTAAATTATCGCGAATTTTTTTGGAACAAGTTTAATTACGAGAACAACAAAGAAAATAGATTCCTCACTCGTCGCGCGGCGTTCTCGTAAATTTGATTAAAAAAAATTAGCAATGAGTGCAGAAAAAAGGAAAAAAAAATTAATCAGCATAGGCGGATGCTTTCAGCTATTTTCGCGTGGATATTCTAATGAAAGATTTTGAATGCTGGCGACGCGAAAAGCGATCAGTCGAAAAAAAAAAGAAAAAGTATCGTCAATTAAAACATTAAAAAAAGATAAATATGTCGATGAAAAGTATAAAGAAAGTAATATAAGCGTCGCAGTAGCTGTTCTAATCGGTCTGCGAATTTTCATCGCAGACCCTTTCGTCGCGCAGGACAACGCTTTCACGAGCGGTTTCGTCGAATTTGCGACGAATGAAGAACGTGCGTTGACGTACCTTCTTTGTTGACAGCTTCCAGGCTCTGATACTGCAGCTTGTCTGCAGCTACAAAGAAACACACGAAACACAACGAGGACACATTGCGCCAGGGAAAGAGAAAAAAACAAAAAAAATATACGTATATATAGATATATATCTATCCGTGGATATAAAAAAATGCGAGTCTCCTAAAACATTTGGCTGCAATGCCCTTCATTTACTAATTAAAGACCTAATACCATCTAAATGCCATCTAAGTGGTGGGGATAACATCTATCTACCATATTATGATTTTACGCATTTTTTTGGTACCAATAACGTCTTTAATCGCGAAATATCATCTATGGCCATTTTTTATATCGCGCATTAAAAAATTATGAATTTTTAATCATCCGAACGTTTTCCTACCATTTTTGCTCCAATTAAGACTCGTAAAGTGTACCAAAATTAATTTTAGGCTTATATAATGATTGATACACTTTCTTGAGGTCTTCGACAGTATTAGTGATTTTTTTCAGATTTTTTATAGCGGTCTAAAAGCTCGGAAACTGCGAATTAGCGTAAAAGACTCAGTTGCCCGCGGAAGGTTCACCGACGCCACCGCTAGGTTCGCTCGCGATCCACGCGTCTGCTGCGTTCATTGGATCGCGAGCGCTACTCGCGGAAGGCTTCTACAACTCGAACATCGACCAACGGGAGAAGGGAAACGCGCGCGAAGCGTTTTTCGGGGCGTTACTAAGTCTGCTAATTATAATCGTCAAGTATTTAGCGCTTCGTCAGCCAAAAAAACGAGCAGAAGATAACAAAATTACAAAAACTCGAAATGGGAAATGCTTCGGGCGCTTTACTATAATGCGATATTGAAAAAAATGGATAATCTTTTTTGTAAAATAAAACCCTACGCACCATATTCGTCGCTATTACTTTGCAGAACAAAAATTTTCGTAGTTGTGAGGTATACCGAGGATGCGGCCTTTGAGTCTAAATTCTTCGACCCGAATTCCTCGCACGCTGGTTCGCGAGAGAGCGTGAATAACGCGAACAAACGTAAGAAAAAAAAGAAAAATCTATCAAACAGGTAACAATAATCTTTCGTACTCCACGACGAACCGAATGAAAAAAAAAATCGGTGACGACGATCGATTAATAGAGGACATGCATAACAAACATTCCCAGAGATAGAAAAAAAACCAAATCCAACGTGCTTCGGCAAACACTCGACAAATTAAAACCCAAGTAGAGTTGTTCACATCAAACCATAGTCCGCGGTGTTTTTTCTTTAGACAAATGTAACCCAATGATTTTTACCGTAAAATCTTTCAGATTTTTTTGAAAAAAAATAAAAAAAAGGTCCGCGTTGCCACTTTGTTTTGGGGCTTTTTGTGCTTTTTTATTTGTCGGTGATACTTACTTTTCTCGGGTTTATCCTGTCTCTGGTGATCGTAACTGCGAGCGCGCGGCTCGCAGATACTACTCGCTTCTCTCTCCCTTCGCTGTCGCTGACTCGCCGCCAATTGACTACCGAGTCTCGCTGCTTCGTGACCGGCAACTGTTCTCGCGCTGTAGAACGGAGGATATCGTTAATTCTCGACGCAAACTTTTGCGATAAAAATCGCGAATTGATTTTTACACGATATCGCCGTTTTTCAAATTTTCTTCCGGAACGATCGCTGCTACCTGATGGGAATCGGTGCGGATCCTTGAAGAAAGCCGCTGTCGTACGGCTCGTCCATCATATTCGGATCGAGATCCATCATGTCGATTGCTCGGCTGGTCGTCGGACTGTCGAGAGTCGAATCCGCTGCTTCCTCCGTCTCGATTAACGGTGGCGATGAATCCTTTGAATTATAATTTCAGTTTCTAAATACCCGCGCAGATAAAAGAACGAAATTTAAACGCAATACCGATTCTCTGCTTACCGATTGTTGCTGAGGACTCGTCGCCTCATCGTCGAGAACTCCAAGATCGGTATCTTCTTCTTCAATTCGCGTGCTGCACTGCGACGTTGTTTCCTGGCGAATAAAAATAATTTTTTTAATAAATATTTCAATAATAAAATGCATTTTTTTCTATATAAATATAATTAAAATATACTGAATAAAAATTGAGTAAAAAAATCGGTATGACAAACTTACAAGATTGTGACTCGATTCGTTGCGAGAATGAGGTCTGAATCCCGGACCCGGTGGTAAATTCTTCTGCACGCAACAATTGACACCGGGACTGAAGTGCAACTCAACGTGAAAGCGTTCCTCGCTACTCGGATCCTTCGTCGGATCTTCGTACAGCATAACGACTATCTGAGACATGTAATTCAACTCGGATACCATACTAACGTATTCCATTGCTCGTCTCCACTGTTCGTCCTTAACGACCTGAAACAATCATTGATCACTAAAATATAAATAAAATAAGATAAAGAAAAAAAGATAAAATATAAAATACACCGCGAAAAATTAATTTATAGTTTTCTTTTTTGTTTAATTAGTTTTGGACGTTAAGCAGATACTCACGTCCAGTAAACCACCGTATCGCAACACGGTGAGCAACGAGTGAACGTGACTTTCACTCGTGAAGTAGAGACGCGTTCGCACGTGTCTCCCGGGACTCGAAACTCCGTGCGAATATCTATGAAAAAAAATACAGCATGTAAAGCAACACAAAAGATTTTTCACGATTTTCTCCATTTTTCTCTTAAATACAATTACGAATTTGTTTGATATCATACCGAGGATTCAATCGGTTCACCGTTTCCTCGCCGGACTCTTCGATATTTCTCTGAAGATCCGCCCGAATTTTTTTCAACAGAGGCGTACAGATTCCTTGTCCTATCGTTAATTTTTCTTGCACCGTCAATCCGTATTCCTGAAATAGCGAAAACAAATGTAAAATAAATACAACACGAATCGAATAAAATTATCAAACGGTTTGCCGATGAAACAGTAATTTCTTTACCTGTGGTATAACAATGTCCGCGAGGTATTTCGCGTAAATATACAATTCCTCCGCGTGATCGAACTGCAACGTGTGATTATTGTGTTGAAGATCGTATTTTATGCAATCGTAAATATCCGGTATCTTCGATATATCGAAGCGTTTGTTTTTCGTGCAAAAATCTTTCTCGATTTTGCCCCATCTTCGTCCCATTAATTCCCACGTCTCGCCGTGATAGAGAATCGCGTCTATGAATAAAAAAAACAAACCATTCAATTGTCTCGAAATTCTATTTTTTTATTTTTTTTTTTACGAATTTCGTTTAGTTACAAAAAAAAATGGTTTGTTGATTACCTTTCGTCTTAAGATCGTCTTTCTTGATCCTCACAATGTCCATTAGTTTCTGGATGAGCGCCTGAACGTGTTGGCAACATTTCACCGGATTTTTCACGAAGTCCAAAGCGTCGTTTATACTGAGAGCGTTTCCCGGATTTATTTGCTCCCGATCCTCGCGCGTGAATTCGCGATCTTGTTGAAGGAGTTCGTGAAGACGCGTCTTTACCCTGAAAATTCCGAAGATTCTCTGTGAAAGTGATTGTTTTTTTTTTTTTTTTTTTTACGAAGCGATAATGAAAATTTTCCGCTGCGAGGAAATTGCCGCTAAAATTTCGTGGATTATAAAAAAAATATTTCCATTTTTTTTTCTCTTTAATATTTTTTTTTTTTTTGAAAGTGAAAATAAAAGTTAAAAAAATGTCGGTACGAGGAAACTATCGGTAAAAATTTCGTTGATTAGAGAAAAAAGAAAGATTAACTTTTTAACTTACATATTCTGATACTTGCTGCTGTCGCAGTCGTTGTCCAGTAGACCATTAGTGTTCGCGCTTTTGACCATTTGCACGAGAATCGGCGTGAGTTCACCTTCGAGAGCCAAAAGACCCTTTGCGAACGCCGCAGCGGTCATTTGTACTCTGCCCTCGTCGCTCGCGTAAATCTTCAAGTCGTGACGAAACGTCGAATGCAACCGCAGCAATCCGAGACCCTGCGCTCCGGCGTATTCACCTGTGTATTAGTTTTAATAATTTCCGTGAAAACAAAATCCATTATTCGTATTTTGTTTTTTTTTTTTTTTCGTTTCTTTTTATCTAAAAAAATTCGAAAACTTTGTACATTTTCCACCGATTTAATTTATTTACATTTTTTTCTTCGCGTATTCGGCGAATAACTTGAAAAAAAATTGCTCGACGGGTTTCTTTTTTGCGAAATTTTTCTTGTGAGTTTCGGATAATTTTTGAAATCTACAGAATTTAATTGCATCCGCGATTCATCGTTTTTTCAATTCGTACTTTCAATTTTTCCTTTTTTTCCTTCGCTGCTAATTTTTCATCCATTTTTTTTTTCGTTTTTTTTTTAACTACCGATTCAAATAAAACGGTCAGTTGTTTTTTATTTTATTTATCAATCGTTGAAAATAAAAAAGCCAAACAATTTTTTTGTCATCTAAGTCGATTGTAGCGTTAACGGGGAAAAAATATCTACGACCATTCAATAGGCAAAGGGGGGTTCGGGTTTCATCTGTGAGAACAACTAAACTTCAAGTCCTCTACTCGCTACAGTGGATTTTCATGCCACAGACAAAGCTTTTCTTTATTTTTTTTTTCTTCAAACATCAGCTACGATAATTAATTTTAAAAAATGAGAAGTATTAAACGAGAAACGCGAAAACTGAAAGAATATTTAGAATATCTTTCGTATCGCGTGAAAGTTTCGTAATTAATTGTATTCTTCATACAACTTTCGATGCGGAGAATATACATGAAGGAAAAATGTTCACGAAACCGGATAATGTAATGAAACAATGAATAATAAACGATCTTTCGACGAATGCACATCGATCAGAAAACGATTAACAACTACTTAATGACAATTAAATTGGAAAAAAAAATCAAAAAACGGTTTAAAAAAATACAACAGCTACCGAACAAGCGTTGGATTCAGAATATTATCAAGTTACCGTGGCTTGGTAACATCTCTGAGTCATCCTCTGAAAATAATATTGAAAAAGACAGTATTTGTGAATTATCGTATTTTTTTTTGCTTTACTATTTATGTGCGAAATTCCGTGTTTTTTTTTTTAATTACTTTTACCGTTGTGTGTGCAATCGGGTGATTCGCAATAAACGTTTAATTTTTTTATTCAGTTACTCATCGAGATTATTGTACTCTGTCGCGAAAAAATAACAGTCGCGCAGGAAATTTATCGGAAATTATTTACCAAAAAATATAATTTTATCGAAATTTATAAAATTATAAAATGAAATATTATATTATATTTATTTAGGATTATTTATTGTTATATTAAATATTATATCATTATTATTATTATTAAGTCATTGATTTAATATTTCTTGCTACTCTTTCGTTGATATTGACATTTTTTTAAATACGAAAATTCATTTGAATTCATTTCAATTGAAAATTACACATCGATGTCACAGTAGTGAATTATTTTCGTACGACACTCTGCTTATGCAATAATTACTTTTTTCCCGAAGTAGTAAATTAATCTTCATAAGCAGCTGAATAAAAAAACAAAATTGTGAATCACATTAGTGTGCAGTAATCGGATAGTTATTGTACTTTACTGATGCGTGTGTCAGTGAGTTGTATCTATATATTTTAATTATTGTTTGTTGTTTTTAATGTGAAATCTATTAAATGTTACGTCTCATTTTGTTTTTGTATCGTTCTCTTTACAACACCAAGTGAGGGAAGTGATAGATGATGCGAAAGAATCAACTCAACAGAGTGCAGATATAATTTTCGTATTTATTCTTTTCGACGCGATGTATGACGATATAAAAAAAAAAATTCTACACTGACGGAAACTCTGTCGGATTTTCCATCGCCACGGGATAATAAATCTATTGAAAACCAATTTTATTTGAATATACTGAAAGCAAAAGGAAATTTCGATCGCGAAATTTATTCGGTCGGTTCGCAAGCGGAAAATATCGCAAGTTTTGTCGATACAATCGAAAAAAAAAGTTATCTATAAGATTTGGTGAATACATTCGGATCTATTCGACAAGAAATTTTGAACTTTTCTTTCTTTTTCGCTATCATAATCTCGCGATTGCGAAAGTCCGCGGAAGAAATTGGATTACGCAACTAAATTTGTAATTTGCTTCAATCGAATTTTTGTCTCGTTGAAATTTTTCGAAAAATGTTATTAACAGAGAATAAGTCTCCGCGATGCCGCAAATGCTGTAAATTTTTGAAAACGAGTAATCGGCGATGCAACAGGGGAAAGAAAGAAAAAACGAAAGAAACGACAAAAGTAAAAATTCGAATTACGAGGATTAAAAAATAATTTCACAATTAATAAAGACGACTATAAATGACGAACGATATTGATACAAGTGATGGCTAAAAAAAAAACAAGCATAAGAGCGTATGATACGAACCACTAAGGTGTCTACCTTGACCACCGGGATACATGCAGCGGAATATACGACCCAATTCCTCGGCTTGTATCCGGCCGGCGGGCGTCAATTCGCCGCCCCATTTCAGTATCAAAACCAATGACGGTTCACCCAAACGGTCTGAAACGGCCAAAAAAAAAAAGAAAAAAACGGAAAATCGAGTTAATTCTCTTCATAGATTTCGTAAAGCGGAATAATTGTTTTTAGCATTGATTTAGCAGTGTTTTTAACTCAATTAGCACAACAATAGGACAATTTAAAGTCGTTTTGTTAATTTTCGGATGATCGATAGATCTGTTTTATTTAAAATTATATAGCGATAAGAAAACGAGGCATACTGTGAGTGTTACCATCGTCGGAGGAACTTCCTCTGGGGCGTCCACGAGGCTGATACTTCATCTGTACTTTGCGATTTATTCCCGAAAAATGTCCGTACCTAATCGCCAGGCGCGCCATCCATTAATTTTACTCATGAATAATTGATAATTGATGCAATGTATAACGCATAATTGATAATTAATTAAAAAAAAATTCGGATTTTTTCCTTTTTTTTTCTTAAAAGCACCAAATCAAAATACTTACATTTCTAGAACGCTTTTTAATTGTTCCAATTTTCCTTGCTTTTCCTCGAGTTCCGGACCGGCGGCTCTATGCTGAATTTCCGTCAACAAACTTCTCGCTGTGTCCAAAATTTCTTGCAACTGCTTCGGCCTCTTTAGCTTCACGTGGCCGTGTTTGTAGCCGTCGTACTTGGCGAATATCTCAAAAAATCTTGCAGGCAACAATAGCAATGTTAATGGATTACGGAAAAAAACAACTAAAAAATCGTCAAAAATGGTGTGAAGAAAATTCATCAATTACGAAAAATCGATCGTTGTCGGGTAATTTTTTTTTTTTTTTTTACATTTCATTGGTCAACTTACTTCGGATGACGAACTTCTACCTTCATCTTCTGCTTGGGAGTTCTGTCGCCGTGCCGGATAACGGCAACGACGCAACGAAGCTCCATCCTGAGGAATGGCCAAAATTTTTCATCGGTTATTAAAGCGGAAATTATTATGTTACAAGAAAATTAATAAATAAAAAAAAACAATACGAGGACAATAAACAACTGAATGGTAAGCAACGTCCAAACGAAACATAGAGAAAAAAAACCAACAAAATTCGGTTTTGAAAAAAACCAAAATTGTTTTTTTGTTTTTTATTTTTTCGGAGTGGGATTACGACAAAAGTATACGTGTGGTGTGTGTGTGTTTTTTTTTTCTTTTATGGCAAAAAATTAACATTTTGCTACAATTTTATTAATAATACAACGGCGTGCTTTTTCATGCTTCGGGGATTCAGATGTAAAAATATTTACGAGTGATTTTTTTTTCATCACTCACTGGAGAGGGATAACAATAGATATTTTTCTTTTTTTTTTGCATTCATCTTCGTCGTGTTTTCTTACATTTTACCAAAAGTAGTCGGCACAATCGGCGGATCGTCCAGTTGAAAAGGAACACTCCAAGGAATGTGTAGAGTCGGCGCGAGTTCTCGAAGTATCATGTTACCCAATATCTTCGCGCAGTCGTCATAGTATTTGTTCGAATTTTTCACAAAACTGAATCCATTCACGTCGCAAACGAAGGACTTGCCGTTGGCTCTGGAAAAACATTAATTCACAACAAAATATCGATTGATTAATTTTTTTTTTCTTTTCTTTTTTTTTTTTTTAATCAATCGATTTGATACCGAAAGACAATTTCTCGAACTTACCGAAGTCTTTTAGTTTTAGCTATTGCAAAAAATTGAAATTAAACCGAAGAGGGAAAATTATGAAAGAATTTACGAATTTTTTAACATTTTTTGGAAACGTTAGAAATGTACGGAAAAAAATATCGTAAGTGTTGCAGTATTGGGAAAAAAATCCTAAAGACATGAAATTTAGGGCTTTTTTTTTCAAATACTTTTTGAGCTCTCGAACGATAGCGACGAGAATTCAATTTCAAGGAGACGCGAAAAACAAAGTACGACGCGACGGGAAAAAAATAAAATAAAATGCTCGACTCCGACCCGCAGACTCGGATACACTGGTGCAATTCTCAAGCGACTGTAAACGAACCTTGAAAGCTGCTCGCTAGTAACTGTTGCGGCTGCCAAGCAACTCGATACGCGTATTCTAGAATAACACCGATAAACGCGGGCGTTGCAACCAGCGCTCGCGTTCATCTATAGACGAGAAACGAAACTGGTCGATGAATGAGATATCGCGTGCAGTGCAAAATCTTAAACTGCGCATCGGTGAAGATGTTTCGAAATCGCCGAAATTTCGCAACATTTCGCGCGAAAAAAAAAGAAAAGATTTCCAGAAGATAAATTTTTATACTTTTCCGTAATTTCATGTCGAAGTTTTCGCAATATTTGAATATATTTTCTAAAAAATATCTAAAATGGTAGAAAAAAAAGTTCGATTCAGCTGAGAATTTTCACCGGCGTCGAGTTGCCACCGAAGATATTAGGCATAAAATTTTACGAGAATCGGCCAATGGATTCAAAAGTTACAAATTTTTTAAATTATTTTATCAATGCTGTCGCCTCGTTAACTCGGAGAATTTTGGAGTTAAACGATTAAAAAGAGTCGCGAAAACCTACAAAATTTACGGAATCAAAAGCGACAAATGTGCATATTGATGTTCTTAATTTTCTGGAAAAAAATTGTAGGAAATCTGATTTTTAAGAAAATTTTTCGCTCACCTCAGGAGATCGAATCCGCAAACGGTCTGTTTGAATGCCAAACAAACTTTTCGACTGATAAGTTTTTCCGCGTTGCTAAGTATAACGGGATAACGAATTTCCTTTCCTTCGGAGTCGCGTTCGACTTTTCCATCGAGCGCCGGACTTTTTCGCGCCTCGGCGTGTGCGTAATCGGGTCCAACGGTGTAAACCTTAACGTCCGTACCGTCGGTCGGCATAAAATCTTCGTAAATGTAAGATCCGGTCTTTCGTACTCGAGACTCAGGCGAGTAAACGCTACTCCGGCTTCCTATCTAAATGAGGCATAAAATATGGTTTTTTTTTTTTTTTTTTTTTTTTTTTTACGAACGAATCGACGATAATTCGTAATTGTTTTTTGGAATAGACAATTTTTTTTTCGTTTTTCGCTCATTACATCATCTCAGTGTTGCTGATATTTTATGTAACACCAAAAAAAGGAAAAAATAGAAAAATGTAATTCGCATCCGGACACCGAATACGCAGAAAATGAAATTCTATTTTCATTTATGTGATTTGAGACGCGAATCAGAATCGCCATCGGCAAATAATCTCAAAATTAAACTTTTCTCCATCGAATAATTCTCGGAGGCCGAATATTGGTCTTAAATTAATTAATTGAATTACTTAATTAGTTATTATTATTAATGCTTCAATTTTATAATTTGCTATTATGCTACTAGTGATATAAGTTTTTTATTTTAATACAAATTCTATATTTTTCGATATAAATTATAAAGTGACAAAAATATTGCTAAGAGTTAAAAAAATATCGCGATTCGTAAAAAAAAAAAAAAAACTTCGGCTGCCGAACATTAATTCGCATAAATAAAAAAAACTGCGACAGAATTTATTTATTTAATGCGCCTTTCATATGCATTAAAAATTATCGGAATCAATGCGAAAGGTGTTTTCCACCTTTAAGACAATATAATTTAATTTGTTTTTGTTTGTTTTGCTTTCGTGAATAATAGTTCGCTTACTCCGGTCATCGGAATGAGTTCAAGAGGGTCATCGGTTGCGTACGATTCTCCATTGATTATCCTGAAGTCTCCTGAACTGTAAAAAAAAACGATGGAATGCCTCATTCGTACCTTTCGAAATAGTCTCTGACTACCACCACCCGCTGAGGTAGGATAGTAGATGTAAATGTTGTGATCCTCAGCTGACACGGGCTTCTCGACGAATGGTTTATTGAACGTAACCCCGTTAACCTCCACGTGATCCTCGGACTCGACGAGCTCGTGATCTGAAATGGATTCTTAGTTCTTCGCATGTCAAAAATTGAACATTCAACACAGAAGTTAAAGCGATTATATTTATTAGGAGGCATCGGGCGTTTTTGGGAAGAGAGCGGATATTGTCAACGCGCGAAATGCGATTCTATGCGTGGAGACGAGAAAAAACAAAAAAAAAGAGGAATTACGATCTCAAAGGTTTATTCGGGATAATTATTAATTATTTTTTTTTGCACGCGAGGAATCAAGCAACGAAATTCTCGTTTTTTCTTACGCAATGCAACACTCGCTTTGGAAAAATCATTCCGAAATATTTTCTTAGACAAGTAATTTTGGTTCCATCGAGAAATATTTTCGCGCAATCGTAAGGTGATGCGAATGATAATTGAATAATAATTATTTAAGCTGATTATTTATTTATTTTTTACTGAGAATCACAGAAATGTTTGGTTCCGAAGAAAATTAAGTTTTAACATCTAAAAAAATAATAAATGGAAAAAAATTGGTATTACTAATTAAGCGCGAAAAAAACACGATAGAAATTTGTTTCTTTTTTTTTTTTAATAAAGCGTTTTTTTTTATTTTGACGATTAAATTGCAAAATGGTAAAAAAAACTTACGTTTCGGATCCGCCGAATCACGATCCAGAACTGCATAGCGAGGAATTTCGATGCCTTCGCTGTCTAATATCGCGTACACTCTTCGTCTGTCCTGTTTATTATTTTTTTGTTTTTTTTTTTTTAAGCGAATCAACAAAAATTTGAAAATCATTGATTCAAGTAAACTATCGACTAAATACATTTTTTTCTAACAATCAATTTGCATATTTGTCATATTTAACAACTCAATGAATCGCTAATCAAATACTAAATAATTTGGTAATCGATTCTTAGTTTTTTCAATAATTTTTTTTCAATTTTCATCTCTCAATGGTTATATATTTCTTCTCTCACCTGAATATCGTATTGCATCGGAAGATTATTGATGATAAACGGGTTACGGAGATTCGCATAGTGTATCGCTTTGTCGAGGGGAAATCCCTTACTGTGAAAGCTTATCAAGCAATCGACGATCGGCCAATCTTCGACCGGTTCCTGATAAACAAAAACCAAAAGTTCGCTGCATCGTAATTTTTATTTATATTTTAATTATTCTTTGGCATTTTTTACCGGACATCATTTGGACCGAATTTCTTTTTTTGACAGAACATTATCATTGTTATCGAATAGTGCAAATTTTCAATTTTACATTTTTTTTATTTCGCCGGGAATTTTTTTTTTTTTTTTTTCATTTTGTCGAGGATTTTTTTTTTTTCTTTCTTCATTTCGTCGAAGAATTTTTTTTTTTTTTTTTTGTAAAGCGGTTTAATGAATTATCTTGTTGGCGTAAATTCTTACCTTGAGAATAACTTCTTCCGGAAATACGAGAATTTTTATGTACTCGAATTCTTCGAGTCTCGTAAGTATTTCCTTCATGGGTTTACTTTGTGATTTCTTGGCCATCGCGCATACTCCCACCAGGACCTGCTTTCCCTCGCCCTCGAGGTCGCTGCCTCCCATACACCCATCATCGTTGTCGCACCCGTCCGACAGTTCGCCCTAATTAGAAAAAAAAAAAAATGCAATTCATCAACTATTGAATACATAGAACAACAATGCAGTGAATTAACGCGCTGACGATCACTTCGGTGTCCAACTGACCCAGAAAAATAATCGAATTAATTTCCGATAGAAAAAAACAGTTCGGACAACGAATGATTTATTGAACAACTTTTTTTTAACTAATTTATTTAAATTTTTTTGGAATTATTATTTTTTTGATTTTTTTTTTTTCGGATTTTTAATTTATTGAAAAATGTTCGAAATTCTCTCTGAATTTAAAATTTGGACACTAAAAAATTGTGATACAGTGTGGATTAATTTTTTTTTAACAAATATTACTGATAAATATTATTTTAGAAATATTATTAATATTGATTTCGTGAAAATAACGGAATTTTAGAAATAAAAGTTATTCGGTAGATGAGGAATGCAACACTTTTAATTAATTAATGGGACGTTGTTTTACACGATCTCCGATTGTGAAGTCTCGGAGAACGGCGGATTAGATAAAATTTAACGAGGACAATCGACGCCGCGATAACTAACGAACGTCCACAGTTGATTTTGCTAGAGATCGCGAATAAACTAACAACGAGACGAAGTTTCGGCGCGTTATCTGTAATTAAACGTGTCGCCGTGGTAACCAATAATTTTGATCTCGCGAAAGCATCCAACGGAAATTAACGTCGAATGTAGCGACGGCGCCAACATTCAACGACAAGGTAGCAGCTGCCGCGGAAGAAGCCAAATTTTTAATGGCTATCATTTTTTCGTCTACCGATAAATAAGTTGTGTCTTCGAGTGATGAAATTTCCGACCGTTTTGAGATCAGAAATATAAAAAATTAAAAAATGTATAATATTAAAAATTGAAGTAAATTCATTTAAAACGAAATATACTCCTTCGACATTAATAGTTTTTTACGATGTTTTTAATATAATAAAAAAAAGATATTAATTAAAATTAAAATATCTAATACTTTAATTAAAAAATTCAATGTACCAAAAATTTAAATATATTCATTCAAAAGTAAATGCGCTTATATTTTTTTTTCACTCGATGCTAATATTTAAAAAAGAAAAATTTCCCTGTAGAGCGCAAGATTTCCAAAAGTGATGATTTAAAAAATTATCTACGCAATAAAAAATGTGATTCGCGTTTCATTTTTTTTTTATTTGTAAAAAGTTCAAAGCATAGAAAAAAAAATTAAAAAATTATAAAAATGCACTACAATAGCAAAAAAAAAATAACAATTTCCGCATTTCTACTGCAATTCCGTCTGTCGAGTGGCCTTCTTAATGTTTCACAAAAACAACAGGTATATCGAATGTTATCACGCGAGCGGCGATAAATTTTGTGTAATAAAAGTGTCCCACGCGTGACAATGTATGACGTCGAGTGTCTAACAGCGTCGTCAAGTTCTATGACGAGGTATCGTGACGAGTCTCTCTGGTTAAATACGTATCGCGTCATTTCCCGATCTTATATATAGTATATAGATATATAGATATATACTAATACCGCACAAGTGGAATCATCAATTCTATGCGATAGAATTGCGTCGCGTGAAGTGAATTAATACTAACCGGCGTTTCTATAATACACTTTGCGACAAATGATATGAAAGGCGTAGGAAGCGCCTTTGCCCGTTTGAAATTATTTATATCGCGACAAACGAAGACGCGATAAAGCAAAGTCACGAAGATGCAAATTATTACATAAATTATATGATTATAACTCAGTTTAGGGTTTTTCGTCAGTGCGAAACTGAAGCTACTGGTCGTACGGAGATATAATTGGACGATAGATATCAACGAATATTCTGTTTTCGTAGTATTTTCCGCGACTCAGCTGTCGTTTAATTTAATCTAAACTCGTGGAACTCATTTTTTTTTCGTCATTAAGAATTTTTTTTTTTTTTTTAAACTCACGACGCCAATTCGCACGGTGCGTTAAATGCGATGTGAAAGTTCTTCAAGGATAATATAGTTGCCTATCGTTAGAAATTCGCATTTATTTAATTACTCGCTGACATTTGATGAAAAAAAAAAAAAATATTAAAAACAAGTAGTCGGGTTTCTGAGGACATAAAAACGGGACGATAATACCTGAGGCTTGATATCAATTCAATGAAAATTTAAATGAATAAAAAAATTTCTTAAAATAGAAAAAATAAATAATGATGACGTTCGTTGAATTTTTTTTTTTTTTTTGATTTCGCGATTTATTTGCGTTTTTGAACATTTAATATTCGGGGATAATTTTTGATGCGATATTTCGTGAACTCCTTACATAGCACTCATCACAGTAGCAGTCATCGAGGTCTCCAATATCAGCAATGTCTTCGATATTTGGTGGATTGGAACCATAATTTCGATGACGCCACTTCTTCAAACGCCACCAATCTTTCCACCAACTCCACTCTAAGGCCATAATAGTTTTTCAATTGGGCCAAAGTATCCTTCCGCATATCACGAGAACGCGATTATAGGTCAAATATAACAATGGAACGACGAAACCCGGAAATCAGGGGATTGGATTCCCTTCAATGTCCGAACTTTTTTAATTGTTCACTATATTTCGTTTGTAAAATTCCCAATTAATATTGTCGTCGCCATTGAATTTTTTTTTTAATTTACAGTAAAATCTCGAAAACTCGGAAAAGCGGAGCGGCAACGTGAATTTATTTTTCGCAATACAAAAAAAAAAATAAAATGCATAGAAATTGAAAAGACATATATATCGTCATAAGAAATCGTCAGTATATTTTTGATAATTTCTATAAAAAAACATCATTTTTTTATCTCGCGAAATTTTACGCGTTTTTTAAACTTTCAGATTGATGTATTGCGTTAATTGAGGTTTTACTGTACCTATAACGACAGACAAATTCCCGATAATCCAAAAGATTGTTTGCCGTCGAAAAAACCCATTTGACGATAAAATTCAAAATTCTACTTCGCCTCAAAGCGCGCACAGTTTTTTACTTTACGAATAATTTCGCGATTTAGTAAAACAGCTACTGTAGTGATTTTATTTTTCTTTATTAAGTCGAATGACTTTTATTATTTTGAGAATCGACGATTTATCGATTAAAAAACGAAGCAATTGATTCGGAACTTTGGAAAAAATCGAATTTCAATAATCTCTAAAATGTTCATTAACTCATTATAAAGAAAACAAAAAAGATTCAATGACCAAATTGGGAAAAACTATAACCATCGTAGTTTTATCATAACAAAGGCTCCGAGAAGTTTCGAAGAGTCATTTCTCGCGCGGGATATTCCCGAAGACTCCTTTATCCACGCGGCCAGTTACCCATCAACAAATCCACGAATACGCGCCACACAACGCGAACGCGAGAGTCGACCAATCTTTCGGAGCGAATCGTTGCATTGGAAATGTTTATTTTTTTTATTCTTCACGATCACTTGAAATTATGGAAGATCACTAATAGAATTAATAATACTTTCAAAAAATCGTAAAAATGTTCGATTATCGATCAGTTAAAAAAAAACACAACTTTTCTTAAATTATTTTATTTTATTTTTATTTTGTCGAACGTTTAAAAAAAAAATCATAACTTTTTTTTTTTTTTACGATATTGTCGAAAAAACGCGTCGATAACGATTGCAAAATGTAAGAATTTAGGAGAAAAAAAAAAAAAAATTCAAAAAATTAAATTTTGGAGTTGCAGTTGCAATTGGATGAAAATACGCGCGCCGCGAGAAGAAAACTCTTTGTGAATAGTCGCGGCCGGCGTTCATTAATGTTAACTCAGTTCAGGT
This sequence comes from Buathra laborator, assembly GCA_934046635.1. Taxonomy (NCBI): domain Eukaryota; kingdom Metazoa; phylum Arthropoda; class Insecta; order Hymenoptera; family Ichneumonidae; genus Buathra; species Buathra laborator. Next base: position 17,873,181 of record OW203897.1, read on the forward strand.
CGCGTCGAGGCTGCGGCAGCTACTACCGCAGTTCGTCGAAGATTATTCTCGTTTGGACCGCCGCATATCGGAAGCAATGGGCAAAGTGTGTTCAATGCTGAACGCACGCGCCGCGGCGCACTTTACTTCGATAAACTAGAATCAGCTCATACCCGCCGGAGTCCTCCTCCGTCATTGTCATCGTAGTCGACACGTTGTCTCAAGATAGCGTAGCCTCCCGAACAATTCGCGTTATGCCTTCGATCGGGTTGCACATTTTTTAAATGAATTAAATTTAAACCTTTAATTATTTTTTTTTGTTAAAAAATTAATAGTTATTATTATTAATTTGATTTAATTTAAATAAAATAATTGAAATAGCAAATGCGAATTAAATTTATTTTTTTTAGCGGCATTCACGAAACTTCATCTATATATAAATCAGTTAAAAATTGATTAACCGATATTTGCACGAAAGTGTTTGTAAACAATGACAAAATTTAAATTGCACTTCTTTTTTCCATAAATATCGAGGAATTGTTTATTAATAATTGGGAATTAAGGATAATCTTTGTATAATCTTCGGAATCTCGTGCCGAACGTTTTTAGGTCCGAAAAGTTGTATCGCGAGGTAATTAAGCGAATGGGGATTAAAGTGTAGTAACTGAGAGAGTTATTGCATTGTGTTGCGGTATCGGTATCATTGGCAAAAAGATATCAAACAGTATGGGAGTAGTCTGTGGGTGGATCGGATGATTAGCTACAACGCAGTGTTGAAAAGCAGTTGTGCGCCGTATCGTACAGTGTAAATGTATACCGTTTGCGGCGATCCGAACCACGCGACTTCGTTTCCAATTTATCTTTATAAAGATTCATCGATAATTTTCTTACGATTACCAAAACCAATTTGTCGCGATTGCTTTTTTCGCAAACTGCTAACAATTAGTATTAATTAACAATGACGATTCGCCAAAACGCTTTGTATGCCAATGAAATTTGCGTAAATGAAAAAAAAATTGAATGTCAACTGTTTTTTTTCGTAAAATATTTTGCAACAATTTTTTTTTTTTAAGATACGGATCCGATCGTATAAAAAAATTAATTAGTTGTTATTAATACTAATGATAATAGTAACAATAATAACATATCATTGTTATCCATTGTTGAGTCAAATCAAATTTTACTAAGTAATTACTCGTTGTCATCGCTTTTTCAATAGATTAGAGATATATTGATAATCGATAATTGAAATTTAATCGTTTTTATCTGATTTAAACCATTTAAATAACATTATAACTATACCGCCGCGAAAATTATCGAAAAACGACTTTTCTGACGAAAAAATATTAATAATAATAGATTTATTTATTTATTATTATTATTATGTTGATAATAATAAAATAATTAGTTATTATATTTTTTTCATTATTCTTATTAATATAATAATAATAAAAATTTTTAAAAAACTATTCTGTTTGGAAGATCAGAATGCAAAAAACGTATCGAGGACGAGGTCGAGCAATAGATTTGGCAATCGTCTGTATTCATCGAGGATAAACTCTTCAGTGAGTTTTTTTATCGTTCAGGAATCCGTTATTTTTGGCAGTCGCCAAAGAGGATCGAAAAAAAAAAATATATATTATATATATTCATCACGTTGGCAATACGAGCGGAAATCGGTCCCTTCAGATGTTTTACGAATGCCGATGAGAACGTCGAAGTAGCGGGTGGCTATGCAAAACTATTTTATATTCATCGCTTCAATGAAATCGAACTTGAAAAACGCCAAAAGTACCGCGGCATCGATGCCAAACAAAAACAAAACGCTTCGCAAAGTAATCATTTGTATCCACAGCGAAAAAACTCATCGAAAGTAATGCGATAAAAGAGTCAATTTGGCAATCGAAAAAGAAATGATTAGCGTAGCAAATTAAACGCCAATTTTACGTAATTATTAAATATGAAAATTTTACTTTTTAACGTAATTATTGAAATAATTAAAAAATATACAATTAATTATTTAAAAAAAAAAACAAATTACGATTTTTTAGAGATCTACCGACGAGTATAATTTTAGTTGAGATTCTCGCGATACTTTGCGGTCTTAAAATCGAAACCTGACAATGATAATCGCAAAAAAAAAACCGAAGACGTTTTCTTTTGTTTCAGAATCACTTAACGGTAGCATCGTCGGTACTTGTGACGCTCCCGCAATCTCAGATTTGTGTTATCTGATTATATCGAAGAGTGCCTACAGCGGCGCAGCGATAATCTTCACACGTATACATTAACAACGTCGTTCACTTCCTTTATTCGCGGCTATCGTTAAATCGCTCGGATCCCATTGAAATTTGCGGGTTAAAAAAAAAAAAAAAAAAAAAAAAAAGATTACGTACCATAAGTAGTGATGTCCGATAAGGACTGAGACACCCGCACGTTAATATCTCCTCGAAATTCGCATTGTATATCTCGTCGTCGATGTCGCCGCACGCGTTACTCATTATTCATTATTTATTCAGTTTCTCACTAACGTATTAACGACTTCACTTGAATCGCACGTAAATTTATCGTTCGACTCGGTTCCTTTGTTTTCTGCGCAACGCCGCTTTTGTCTCTAACGTCGACCCAAAAATAAACCGAAACTTTCAAATATCACTTATCATCCACGCGCCGTTGTTTCGATTAAAAAAATAAATCGCTTCCGTTTCTCGCGCACATTTGGATTATTTGTAAAATGATTATTTTACAAAGTAAACAAAAAAAATTCCGATAAAACAAAGTTTCAATGTTTTTTTTTTTTTAATTTTCGTTTTACTCGATTTTTTAATTAATTTGAATGTCGTGACGATTTTTCGCCATTTTTATCAATTTTTCTTTTTTTCTCTTTCTATAGTTTTTTTTAGCTTACGAGTTATTTTTTGAGAAATTTTCTTATTTTCGTTTTTTTTTTTCTATTGCACGTTTTTTTTTTCACTTTTTAGAATCGGAAAGTCGAAAAGTCGCGGATTTTTGTATTCTATGCTAATAGATACGTAGCGCGTTGCATACTGAATGATGAATATTTTTCGGAGCGTCTAAAACAGTTGGTCGTTGTCGACCGATGGGGGCAAAAGCTAACATTGCGTGTTACCCACGTGAAGCCTTATCAACGACTAGATATATAGACATTTTTTTTTCATTTCGTCGAGAATAGTCATAGAGAGTACCAGTGGTCACAGACAGTACGTAGTGGCGACGCCTTGGAACGGCTAAGAAGTGGGATTAAGCGGTCGAGAAGTGGAAATCGATTATCACAATCTATTAATAAACAGGAGAAGTGTTTGCCGACGAAGGAACCGAGACGAGCCTTCAATTTTTTTTTTTACGGATCCAACTCATTAATTCCAAAAACGAAGCTTCGATAATCGTGATAAATATGGTTAACTTAAAAAAAAAAATCGCTTGAAAAAAAAAAAAAAAAAAAAAAAACCATTATTTCGGCAAACGCCGCGAAAAAAAAAATACTCAAAGCAAAACATTCGTCTGTGCGGAAAAATGTGTCAATAGTTATGTGGAAAAACTTTGAATTAGTTGTGAAAAAAAAAAGATATCGTTGATAATGTTAAAGCGATAAGTTCCGTCGGTAAAGCAGAAAAGAAATTCTCAAAAAATTTGACTCTAATTGGATTATTAACAAATTTGTCTTTTTTTTTGTAATTTCCTTCAATTTTTTTGTCATCATTTCCAAAAATGAAAATTACCAAATTTTAAAATTGAAATAAGCGTAATTCTCGTGAAAAACCGCGTAATTCGTTACAAATACCTGTTTTACCGACGATGGAGTGCTATGTTAATTTTAAGGTGATGTGAAACAATCGCAATCGGCAAGAAATCGCCTTTCCGATTTTCTTCTTTTTTTTCTCTACAAAACTCCCGAAATTGACGATAAACGAAACGAAAGAAAATTGAGTTTTTACGGTCGAAAACGTGGAAAACGTTTTCGCAAAACATAAAAACGCGTCGTCTCGATAAATATCGGGAAAGCGATTTGTTACCTTCGGAGCCATCGCTCGACTTTGGGACAAAACTCTCGAAAGATCTCAAAAAAAAAAAAAATTGATTTTAAGAGAAGACTTTCGGGTCAAAAGCCTCAAATTCGCATCTCAGTATTCTTTTTTTTATCTTTGTCCAGTATTTTCCGTATGAAAAAAGTAAAAAAAGTTATTGCGAATTTATTAGAAGATACATTCGTCTCTTTGTATCGTCGGAAGGCAGTTTATCTTCTCACAATAGAAATACTTCGAGAGAAATAAGAAGAGAAATTTCGTGACTTTGAATTCAACTTTTGACTCGGTGCCCAAAAATTCACTCGTGGGGAGAGCTACTCGTGTAACTTATTCACCATAATTTGCCAGTAAGGCTCAGCCTCGTCGTCGCACTCTGTGACACAGACGTTCGGTACGTTTGTCGAACTTTCCGACATCGACGAACTTTGCGACAAACGATTGACGCTCGTCGTCACAGTCTCTTCGATCCTCTCACTAAAATTAGTAAACACTTTTACGTTGGTTTTTGGCGACAAAAAAATTAACTAATTGAAAAAAAAAAATTAAAAAATGGAGAAAAAAAAATCGATATGAAATTTTTTCTCATTTCGAGAATTCCTATCGGTTTTTTCAAAAAAAATAATTTTTTCCAACACGTGAGACTTTTTCAAATTTTTTTTTTTTTAACATACGTGGGACTTTTGTGTTCGACTTCGACGTCCTCCTTCCAAAAAAACATCGCTCGCTTGAAGAACCAATTCCAGACGAAAATCACAATCTCCCAATACTTCCACCAATTTCGCGTCATCATAACCGCTTTTGAAGCCGAATAGTCTCACGGAATCGCGTTAATTTCCATCACAGAAGCATTTCAGAACTGAAGTTCACGTTTAGTCCCGATAATTTTTCGTGTTTAATAAATAATAAAAAAAGAAAAAGAAAACAATTTATTGATTTCAAATCGATTTAAAAAATGAATAAACACGATATTCAATGTAAGTTAATTATTTAATCGAGCAAAACTACGAAATTGTTAAGCACCGAGTAAAAACATTGAGTCCGTTGGCTTCCGGCAACGCGAGTGATTTATTTATATTTTTACGAAAAATGGCCAAAAAATGTACGGATAAAAAAAAAAAATTAAACAAATGAATTTAAAAAAAAAAAAAAACAGTTTTCGATGCTCCGATCGAAAAAATCATAAATAACGATGAAAATAAAAAATACACTATGATTTCTTAATTTGATTGATGATTTTCGAACAAAAAATTGATGTTTTGCTCGAAATTTCGCGAATTATTCGATGAAAAAAAATATAAATAAATAACGGAAAGTTGCGACGCGAGTTTAGTTGAAAGAACGCGGATCGAGGAGTTCGTCTTGTTCGATGCCGCCACAGTTTGACGTTTTTATTTTGCTATACAGTGGTACACTGGTTACCGAAGATAAATTTAGACGGATGTGGCAACGTCCTTGATACGTGTCTCTCGACGTTGCACCACCACTAAACTCGGCCGCACACCGTCGAGTGACAAATACTCTTTCGTTTCGAAAAAAAAAAAAAAAAAAAAGCCTAAAACCAACGATGCAGTGGATTTCTAACGAATTTGAAAAAAAAAAGTATTTGTTGATTATAAAGAATTTCCGCATAAATCATCTCATTCGGCGATTCTTTTTATATTATTTGCATACGGATTTTTTTGTTGTTTTTTTTTTTTTTCCGAAAATCAAAATTTTACGACGGTAAAACAGTTTTCTGCATCGGAGACTCGCATCATTTACGATACTACGTCGTTACACGAAGAAATGAAGAAAAATTATGTATTCCGTGAAGAGATAAACATTTTTTTATTTCTAATAAATAAAAAAAAATGGCCCGTGAAATTGCGGAATCGTGAGATGTTTTTGTTGGACTTTTAGAAATGCGAGTGACGTAGCGGAGGGAATGAAAAAAAAAAGCAGAAAATTAGGGAAATCAAAGTTCAAGTTATTTTTTCATTGCTTTTCATAAATAGTTTCAAAGGCTAAACTGGAAGCTGGCGGCGAATTGTTGGATGCATCGCTATCATTATCGCAGCCTTCTTTTCTTTTTTAACGCGTTTCGCGCTTTTGCGTTCGATTTATTCAATTTACTTTAGCGTTTTTAATTTTTTAATTAATTTATTTATTTATTTTTATTATTTTTTTCCTCAACATTCATACGCTTATAAATAATATTATAAAATTGAATGAAATTCGCCGACCCATCTCCGGCCTTCGGAAATGTTTTTTTTTTTTTTTTTTTACGACTGCTACTTACTCTTTTGGATGAACGGTAGAGGGAAGAAGCCGCCGGATCGCCGAGGCTCGACGGAACGGTGTTGATGTCACCTACGTAGAAAATCGGTCGGCTTGTGCTCCGGAGATCCTTTAAAAAAAAAAATAAAAATATTTACCAAAAAATTCATCGGTAATCGATCCACAAAATGAGAGAAACTCGATATTGAATATTATATATCGATATTTAATTTTTTTTAATGAAATAATCGATGTTATAATACAGTTTAATATAAAAAAAAAAAAAAATTCAATACATTTTTAAATCCGAAATTTCCATTATTTTACCTGATAGCCATGTTCCAGTTCAGTGTAAGACATGTCAGAGCGGCTCTCATTGAAGAAGAAAAAGCTGTGCCTTTTAAGTGAAGAAGAAATTCTCCAATTTTTCCCGCCTCTTTGCTACCTGAAAAACTAAACTCGCGTTACAATGGAATAGTATGAATATCGCTATAACAGTTCGAAAATCCAATGTAAGAAAAAAAAAAATTGTTTCGTATTGTTTTTTCCAAATTACATTTTTTTTATTACGAATTTGTTGGTTATTATTAACGAATAATAATCAATGAATTATTATGATTTATTCATAGACAGATAGATGATAATAATAATAATTTAGCATTATTATTAATATTTCGTACATTTTAATCAATTGCAATACATTTTACTAAAAATGAAGTAATTAATTATAACAATTTAAAAGTTCTCTAAGGCAATTGAATGAATATAAATTATACAAAGTTGTAAGAAACTATTTTTTGCCTAATTTTTCATATATTGTTTGTTCTCATAACTTTCAAATGCTAAACAATACGTTTCTCGCGCAGTAATACTATGTTTTTCCGTTAGGTGCGTTATTAACCGCAAACCGCGTATTCTCCTTATCATCGTAAAGATTACCTTTCAATTACGAATTTTAACGATGAATAACGTCGTAAGATAAAACTGCAAATTTTCCGTATCGCGAAAATTTTAAAATTACCATTAATATTCCATAGATAAATAACAGTGGAAAAAAGAAATTCAAAAATTCAACTGACTCGATGTTCAACGAGTTTAAATGTTCGCGATTCAAATATATTCGAATAAATGTATATAGAAATGTGACGTTTCCCGTGTCAACCGCTATCCCGCGAATACGTGTAAATATAGGAGATACCGCAGTGTATTCGATAGTATAGCGTGTCACGAAAACGTATAGGAAGAGTGTACGTGAGAGCAGGTGAATCGATACTCGGGAAACGGTGAAAAACTCGCGAGTATTATGTTCGAAAGGCACTAACCTCAAAATTCCGAAATCGCTGATTTTTTCACCGAAGTTCGATGTGCCAATCGGTGAACGAACGAAAAGTTTTTCGCGCGTAATTTCACGAAATGAAGTAACTTTAAAAAACCGAGAGACGTTGAAAATTTTGAATTCGTTTGACAGTAGACTTGTCAATTTGCCGACATCTTGAACCAAAGTGTCGCGAGAGCCTTTTCGGTGAGAGTGGTAATTCGATTTGGAAATACGATTCCGTATTGCACCGCGCGCGGCGCTGTTCCTTGCGGCAGCTGAGAAAACTATATTTTCAGAACGCGGGGTGAAGACGACGTTCTTCTCGATCGTTTGCTCGTATTATCCCTCTCATAGCCTTTTGGGGGTTAGCAGCGGACGATAAGTCAACCGACTTTCGTTGCGTGTAAAGTAACGTAGCGTTGAGCGCGAGAAATACGATATTTGGCAACGGAATTTTTATTAATTAAACGTTTCCGCACGAGCGGACGATCGTATTATTTTTCGAAACATTTAATATTTTTCGAATATTATATTATTATAATAGTATTATAATAAGTTTCATATTTAAATTTATGTAATAAAAAACAATGAACTTAATAATAATAATAATAAATATTATAATACTTTGCTATTTTTTTCCCCGAAATAACAGGAAGAGCACTTCTTTTTTATATTTCTTTCGGGATTCGAGATATTGGTCAACGATACACCAAAAATCGTCACTTTTTCAACGAATTTCGACAATTTTTTTCACAATGACGAAAAAAAAATCATCGTACGATTTTAGTTTATAATTCTTTCTACCAATTGGATGGGGAGAATTGTGGTCGCGGCAGTCATTCGACTCGCGTTAGACACGGATAGAAGTTAATGCGATCGCTCTTCGTGTATCTCATTCTTTCATCGCGAGTCTAACGACACGCGAGGGGAGGCGTCGCGCAGAGCGTGTAAAGGACCGTAAAAAGGCAAAGGGGAAGGGGGCCTCGGAAACGTCGACTTCTGATCTGTTATTGTATATCACAGAATCCCTAATCGTTTGGATTTCACCCACTTGCCTCGCCGGCGAATTATATATCCCCTATTGCTCCGCGTCCCCAATGCTCCGGTTGTTCATCCCGCGCATCCTTCATTCGATTATTTTTCCATCAAATCGAACGTTTTTTTCCAATTTCACATCAATGACTTACTTTTCTGTGTTTCTTACTTTCTTGAGTGTTAAATTTAATTTCTTATGTTTTCGATTATTAAACGAAACCTTTCAACTTACGTACGTTACAAAACGTCTACATTATTATTATTATTACGATTTTTATACCGACTGTTAATTCGCAGAAAAACGTTCGAATCTTACGATGCTGGTGAGTGTACTATAGCGATACTCCGAATTCGAACGATCCCCGAAAAATAAAACATCTCCGAAAAATTGCAAGCTGTCGGGTTATTAATATCGATTTAAGGGTAACGTAAGAAAAAAAAAATAACAAAAAAAATTCGTTTCTCGATCTAAATTAATTCGGTAAAAGGCGGCAATGACACAAAAACGTACGGAATATGATAGACGTAAAAAAAAAATAAAAAAAAAATTGGGAAATGTTCCGACATACGTTGCTAATAGGGATGAAGATGACATAACGGGGGATAAACAGCAAATCGAAGGGGAGTAGATGCGCGACTGCACGTGTGCCAGTAGTCGGCGTACGGAGTACATGTACCATTCTTCGGCGTTCGGGTTGAATCGCAATTGAATAAAAACCGGAGCGGGGGATCGCCCCCTCGAAAAGTCGAGCGCCGCAACGGGGTTCACGCCTTGTTAGTTGTTCTCCGTTGCTTTGTGGAAATTATACGATTATCGCAAAGACCCCCCGAGCAGTTTAGATCCGATTCCCTTTTTCATTCGGATTCCATATTCGGGGAAACCTGTCGACGGATTTCGACGGATCCCGACGAAAAATCAGAATTCGGGTATTTGTTCGGAAGAATAATGTCGTCTTATGATAATAAGAAGGATACGACACTCAGCTGATCGCATCACGAGGAATTAGTCGTATTTACGACAAGTTAAAGTACCGAATAAGGGATATTGCTGATTCGAGATTTACGTCACGTATAGCAGTTTTATCGCATTTGTAACGATACAATTTTTCGTTTTTTTCATTGATTTAAATTCAATTAATCTAATTTTTTTTTTTTTTTTCGAAGTCCGAGCAAAATTTTGAATTTTTTTTTTTTTCTCAAAAATGTACGTTTTGCCCGAACAAATGATAAAGAAATAATTGAAAATGAAAATTTTGTAATCATTTGAATAATTTCGATTTCGAAAGAATCGATTGATTTCCTTTCGTAATACTTTGAACCAAAATAATCTAATAATCCGTTAATTAATAAAGTAATTATCAAAAATAAAAATTCAACCATTCGCAGAATAATTCTGTGACGGTAAAAAAAAATGTTGATCATTGGAGAAAAAGACAAAACGACGCTTTACGGGACGAAATATAAATATGATATATTCCGCACGGTTGTTAAATTTTCTCGGCGAATCTACGCGCCGCCAGGATTTTGCAGGAGTGCCGACGGGTTCGAGCATTGATCCGTGGCGTCAGCTTGCAGTTACGTTTATACGGAATATCACTGTATATACCTATGTACCGCGTGGTACCTATACATAGATATTAGGTACATACAACTACCTACAGGGCGATCTAAAAAGCTACCGGAAGATTCGTCGCGATTCTCTATTATTCCAAAATACGATCGAACATTAAATTTTCACCGAACTAATTGTATTTCGAAGGATATTTCGAAAAAATCACGCAATTTTTATTTTACACAATTTTTTTTTTTTTTTTCTTAATTAAATCGAAAGACGGTAAATTTTTACAAACAAAAAAAAAAGAAAAAATGAACATCGTCGTATGTATCGAAAGAATACGCCGACAATACGTATTGTATTAATAATTTTATGCACCCCCTCCCCTCCCCCCGCGATGACACTTGCCGGGCAAATACATCGCGGCGCGATTCGACGCGGCAAAATTGCGAGATATTGCGGTGACGCCGAGGCGCCCCCCTATTTGGATCATCCCTCGTCTTTGACTGTATATATCACGGTGCGGAACTTCCATAACAGAGGAACCGAACGAAGGCGGACAGTAGCGAAAATACAGTAAAGTCGATGAGGGACACGAGTCAGTTAGCTAATATGCGTTTAATTAATTTTCCGAAGGGTTTCGGGGGCATCAGTCACGCCTCGGCAACACTTACACGTTCGCAATATGTTCCGTAAGCGTTTACTCCAAATCTCGGTAATGCGTAATTCTTACGCGGGCCGACAGGACTCGAATTATTAAACTGATATTACAAATTATTATTATTGTTCATATTTATATATATATTAAATAAATGATTTCCGCATTTGTTTTTTTTTGTTTTGAAAAATTTTATATCCCGGAAATTCGTTTTTTTCGTAATGAATTATTAAAAGACGCGAGAGAATCGATTTTTTCAGAATCGACCGTTGAAAAAAAATTCTCCGCATTTAATATCGTATATTATACGTATTGTATTTTAATTCGAAAGGTAAAAAGGGTCGTCGGGTCGCGTGTCAAAATATGTTGCTGTCAATTCATATCGCATTAAGTTACATTTTGCTGCACGTGACCGACGAGCGTCTCGCTACAAAGACGCGAAAATTAATCCAATTATCGCGCCTCATTGCTCCGCGTCGAATATCATCGAATATTTCGTTTTATAGTTTCAAAAATTTCAAAATTACTCAAAAATCATTATTATTATTATTATTATATTTAATTTAGTTGCCCCAAAAATTCTCCTTTTCCTCAATAACTATTTATCGTACTTTAGTCGATCTGTTGCGTATAATTGAACGAAAATTTATTATTATTTAAAATCCGTCGGAAATTTTTCGAATCTCTGAAAAATGATGAAAATTATTGCTAACGACGAATTATTAACAGAGATTCAACCCGTTCTATCCAAAGTGTCCATTAATCCCCCACTACATTCCGGAGAAAGTTCAACGGTACCGCCCGGTAGAGACGCCCAACCAATGCCCGCATTGCGTGGGTGTCGATTGCGATGCATTTCAGCCAATGGAAAGCTTCGAAACCAACAACCATATCGAGAGGTTCCAGAGGCGCAGGTTTCTGGACCATTTCTCCCGGCGTCACGTGGTTTACCGGAAGGCGTGGTCTCCGAGCGAATCTCGACTCGAGTGCTACGAGCCTTCGGGATTCTTTCAAATTCCCTTCGGAGATTCATTCGATAACAAGATTATCAGAGTGTCGGTTCATTTTATGAAAAATATATAAATTCAATAACACGCGAAAACTCGGATTATTGTTTGTGCGTTTTTTCGACGATTCATCTCCATTTTTATCGTCTTCTCGCGGCAATAAAAAAAATTGTTAACACGCATTTTTTTTTAATCAAAGCGGCGAATCGAAAACCATTTTTCGTCAAGTGAAAGTGCAGTAATTCAAGGAATACAATAATCTACGGAAAAATATTTTATCGTAAGTTTATTTTCATTTTTTTCCTGAATTTTGATGAATTTTTGGCGACTGTGCATTTTTTTTTTATTAGATCGCGATTTTCGGAGTTTTTTTTTGTGGCGAAGATTATCGGTGATAAGCTAAAGTGTTATTTTCACTGAATTCGCGTAAAATACTTTGGAAGATTCGAGTAATGAACTTAAAAGTACTAAAGATATATAACATTTCAGGCCGAACCGCCCGTTAGCGTTGCGAGTTTAAAAAAAAATTATTTTCGAAAACGTGGAAAAGCGTTTCAACGAAATACAGAGCCAATCGAAAAAAAATCAAATACGGAGCGCCAAATTCTGTGTTACGTGTGAAATTTTGTAGGATTATAATAACAATAACAATAATAATGATACATTTTTCGAATTCTCCTTTGCGTGATAATTATTTACGAATAAAAATTAATTTCCGTGTCGGGAGCCAAAAATTCGATCGAAAGTTAATCCAAAAATTTTTTTTTACCGACGCGTTCGATTAATCAAATACTTTTTTTTCTAATTCATTTTTTGAAAATTTTAATTTTTACTACGAAAGTTTGGATAAATATTCAAAGTTTTTTTCGGAAAACGAAATTTTATCGACGATTATCGTTACATTTGTTTCGTTCGTAAATTAGGCGATCACTACGGAAATGTCGCAGTACGTCGGAAGCGAAATCGGTACTTATCCTATGTGGGACAGTTCGGTTTTGTATCAACCACCACCACCGAGTCATCCTCACGTTAACGATCATTCGTTATATCGACAACCGTGTGCGTTGCTTCATCAAAGGTACGATTATTTAGACATAAACAAAAAAATACGATTTTTTTTACGAAGCGCTTGAAAAACGTCTATAAAAAAAAGATTTCGCGGCTTCAAATTGATTTCGATCATTTTTTTATCGCGATTTATTCGAATTTGAATAGTTTTTAAATTAAATAATAATTTTCATGGCTTTTTTTTTTTTAGTCGATACACGCCGAACGGTCGGTTGCCGAGTCAGCCGACGTCGTCTTCAAAGAAGCCGAGGCGAAGGGTCGCGTCAGTATCGCAACGTCGAGCCGCCAATATACGCGAAAGACGAAGAATGTTTAATCTCAACGAGGCTTTCGACAAACTCCGCAAAAAGGTAACTTCGTCACCGAGAGATATTTTTAAAAAAGATCGAATTTTCATGAAACGTTAGTTTTATATCGTTTGTTACAAAATTATATCAAATATTATCAATAAAATAAAATAAAAATGTTTTTCAGGTACCAACGTTCGCATACGAGAAACGATTGTCGCGCATCGAGACTCTTCGTCTGGCGATAACTTACATCGCTTTTATGGGGGAATTACTCGGTATCGAGTCCAGCAGCCCAAAGCCCGATTATATTCCGCGGGAGTATTATTTGCCCAATTGAAGGCGGAATCGAAAAAGTGAACGCAACAAATCTCATCGATGTATCGTGGAGAAACCAGGAGACATTTTTATCGTGTTTCTGTGATACAATTGATTGATTGGGGAAAACGAAAAAAAAAAAAAAATCAAATAATAATCCAACGTCTTCCATGCTATTCGATAACATTCGAGTCAACGGGTTTTGCTTTAGTTAATTTTTGTCAAAAAAAAAAAAAAAAACGAAAAAAATCACGAAAATAATCATTATAAAAAAAATCATACAGCCGGTATATCAATTGAGGGGAGTTGTGCTCGGTGAGTGACGAACTTTTTGATCACTAAATTGATTTATCACAGAGTCTTCCAATCGAATAAGCATAATATATTAAAGTAGTCGTAAAAACAAAAGTGACTTTCACGCCACGAAAAAAAAAATTGTATTCTTTTTTATTTGTTTGTTGAATTCTGTCAAAAGTGGGGGTCAATACGCGACGCAAACATCGTCGAAATTAAACAATTGTACCCTATTGTTTAATTGCGACATCAGTGGAGGGGTAGCGGATGCGGCAAATTTTTCGAAGTAAATAAATTCGTAAAATGCGATCAACTCTCGCTGACTGCGTTCGAATCAAACAACCATTAAATTCTGTTCGGTAGTTGAGAAATTGTATAGATTATTCGTTTCGATGTTTGCGACGGATTTATAAAAAAAAATTGAGAATATTTCGCGATACTTTCTGAAATTCTCATAACGAAATAGTCATAGTGTCGTATAATATAATTTTCATTGTTACGTGTATATTGTAGAATAAGAAACATGTATTTATTGATGTGATTGTCGATTAAAGAAAAAAACAATATGGTGCTGAATATCGCGAATTACCTAATGTCGTTTTGGTAGAGAACTATCTTTACGAAATAGTTCTTGCGGATTATTTCAATGATAAATAAACAATGCTCCCAGTTCACGGGTACTACTGATTTTCAAAGAGGATTACACATCTTTTTAATAATATTTAACTATTCGTGTGAAATTTACGCAATCAAAGTTCAGGATGCCGAGGAAATCTAACACCAATGGACCGAAAAAAGATCGCGCGAAGTAAATTATCAGTGTCATCATCGAAGCCATAAAGCTTGACAAATAACTAACGCTATGAAAACATTAAAATTTGCATGCACTTTGTTTTTTCATTTAAACGAAACTTTGTTCATGCATATAAAAAAAAACCGATTGCAGATCAAATAATCGAAGTGAACTCACGTGTACGCGACGTTTCTCGAAGTCACTCGCGAATCTCTTTGTCACCTTCGAGTCGATCGTCACAGATTTGACGGAACCTAACGTGAGCGGAGGCTAACCCGCCTGGCCTTTACCTTCGAGTCGATAAATATCACGTTTTATTTTGGTTACCGTTTCGTAGTAAAAACACAGTAGACACCTGTTGAAACAACGTGCGTACGCTACGTACCGAACGCATGTCTCGAGTCGCCGGGGAAAGGGCCAAGGAAAACCGCGTCGGCGCGCCCCGCGTATAAGTGTGCGCGCAGAAGCGACACTACACGCGTCAAAAAAATCGTGTATCCCCATCCGTTGTCAATGGCAACCAAAAAAATTTGAAAATGGCGTCGCGTAAACGTGCGTACCTCAAAAGTTATCTCCGATCTTGCAGAGTTGTAATTACGTACGTTCGAACGTCGTTATTGTCGTTACAAAAAAAAAACCGCCAGAAACCCCATGAAGTAACATAAACAACTTGATTCCTCAACGAGCGACAAAAAAGTCTTGAAACTTCTCGCGAAAACAATGCGAAAATGCCGGCGTCAAAGTGGAACCGATTGACCAAAATAAATCGCGATATTTACCAGCTCGATGCTGAAAAAGATCCCCAAGTGACTTCAAAGACGTTCCAAGGAGTAAATTTTACCCAATTTGCTTTCGACGATGCCGAGGAACGTCTCATAGCTGCCGACACAAGAGGTTATGTATACGAAATCGAATTGCGCTGCCGCGACGATGAATTGACGTACAAAAAATTCGGAAAATTCGGCATCGCGACATGTTTGGCGTTCAATCCGCTCGAACAATCAGAAATTCTCGTAGCTACGACGACAAATAACATCGCGATTCATCGTCTTGACATCGACGATCCGTCTTTGCCTATCGCCCAACTTTCCACTCATCGATGCGTGATTACGCATATGAATTTTTACAAAAACTACTGTCTGAGCTCATCGGCTGCAGACGCTGTCATCTGGGACTTGAGAACTTTGGCAATTTTGCATCGCCTGAGTCTTGATGATGGAGCAAAACTAAAAAAATCTGCATTTTCAAATCGCGGTGATTTGGCGACTTTATACTACGGCGACGTTTTCCGAATGTGGCCTTTCGAAAATTTTGAAGACGAGACGAGAATTTTGCTTCACGATTATGGCGCACGAAATTTTAAAGATTTTGCGTTTACGAGAAATTCTCGCGCCGTTGCTCTCTGTGCGGCAAGAGGCGGAATTATCATTTTGGATGCCGCGAAATTTGAATTATTAGTCCAATTTGATTCAAATAATAATATTTTTGTACCTCGAAGAATATCTCTCGTTCCGCAATCCTTGGATTTTGGAACAAACGAAATGTTAGCCGTTCACTGTGGAGATGCTACGTTGAAATTTTTTGATATCGGCGCAAAATCCTTGATCAACGCAGATAGTGGTTGTTGGCGAGGAATCAGAAGTTTTTGCGTATCGTCACAGGGAAGATGGTTAGTTTGCGTCGAGACGCGCGGAAATCTTAGTCTCCGCCGAATGGAGAAAATCGTTTTAGGAAAATCGAATTTCGTGCAAAAAACAAAACAGCTGAACAAAACGAAAAAAGCACACAAAACGGAGCGGCATTTGCGGAGCGTTGAGAAAAACGTAAAGGAGGAACTATGTCTCGGAAAATTATTACCGATTCTCGAAGAATTCGGCGAATATCCCGAAAAACATAGAATCGTAATTTGGAGAACATTGGCAAAACTTCCGAGCAATAGGAACGCTTGCGTCGGATTATCGGAAAAAATTCCGCGGGAAGATTTTCCGAGGAACAGCGAAATCGAGAAATATCGTCTCGCGGATCGATCGAAAGCCTCTCTTTTGGCTTCTACGGTCGATTATCTCGTTCGTTGGTGTCCGCTGCTCGCGCAGTGCCGATTCCTACCGTCGCTCGTCTTTCCTTTTATCGTCGTTTTTCAGGTATCTTGAATTTCAATTTTAATCGAAATCACATAGTTGTTTACAGTATATTTCTAGTATAATAGTATTTACAGTATTTTATAGTTATTTATTTCGTTTATTTGTTGTGTCGCGATGTTTTTATCCCTTTCGGAAAATTCGCAAAAATTCAGAATTTTTTTTTTTTTTTTTTTCGGAAAAAAAAAAAAAATACAGAAAATACACAAATAAAAAAAAAAAATTCGGAATTTATTTTTGTTCGAAAAAAAAAAAAATGCATACAGAAAATCTTCACAGAAATATCCGTTACTGGCGCTGGAGGCATCGATCGCAGTTTTATCGAATTTTTCTCAAAAATGGTTTGAATATCATCCCCTACCGCCGCTGAATGTTCTCGGGATCGTGGAAAACGTTCTTCTCGAATCCGATCCCGCGCTGTTAACTTGTTTTTGCGAACGCGGAATCACATCGACCGATTACGCGTGGCCGCTGCTCCGTACCGCACTGAGCGAAGTACTCACCGCCAATGATTGGATTATCCTTTGGGATCATCTTTTCACGTATCAACGACCCTCGACGCTTATAATGTGCGTCGTTGCGTACAGTATTTGCTCGCGAGAGATCGTAATATCTTTGCTTCGAAAACCCGATGATTTTCGACGATATTACGCGACACAGGGTAACGTTAGCGTTAAACAACTCCTGAAAATCGCACGCCAACTCGATGCCAATACTCCGGAACGGATTCATCCGAATCGTTATCTCAGGTAAGAGATTCTTCGGGATTTCGTGTTTTCGCAATGGATAAAAGAAAAAATCGATTCGCGCGGCTATCATTTTTTTTTAAGGATTCGTTCTCTTCGGCAATTCTGATTTTTCATCTTTTTAATATTTTTTTTTAGGGATAATTTCGTTGATTTACCGAAAGAAGGTCCATATCCGCCGTTTCTAATGCACGAATATCCGAGATTTCTTACCGAACATCATCCCGATGCCGCGCAATTTCGCGCTCTCGAGGAGGAAGAAAAAATCCTTCGGGAATATCGCAAACACGCGATTAAAATTGCGGAAGAAAAGCGTCTGCGTTCGGAGTCGGAAAATTTTGTCAAAGAGATACAACGAAATCGAATGATGGGTTGGAAACTTTTTGTTTTTATTTTCGTATTCTTGTAAAAAAATGTATAAATTGTCGAGTAATTTCGTTAGGAAACTCCATCTCTTCAATGCTTTCGTTTCCTTAGATTTTCTCTATTTTTTCTTAACGTAATTTCTACTTATTAATTTGCGACTTTTTTTTTTGTTTTTTTTTTCATCGGTTGCATCGTTCAGAATTGCGAAAATGCTACGAGGAACAAATGAGAATAATGAGATTCAATGTCGAAAACGCAAGAGATGAGATTCGCAGATGCGCCGCGATTTCCGGCGGAAATCCATCGAAATCGATGGAAAATCGTCGATCCGTGGAAAATACGAGATCCGCGGAAAACACCGGTAGAAGCGGAACACAGACAACGAACACGCGGCGCAGTCATTCCAATAGCTGCAAAGAGCTCAGCGCACAGGTTCGCGATCTCGAATCCGAAGTGCAGCAATTTCTCGGCGTTCTGCGAACGAAATCCACCGTCGATATTCGGTGATAAACTTGAATATCGAAGAAAAAAAACAAAGTGTGTCGTTTCGTTCAATTCAGCGAGTGAAACTTTGGGGATTCGAATGGATAATTAATAATTAATTAACTTCTCACGTACGGATAACAAAAAAAAATATAAAATAACATTAAAAAAATCGAAAAAAAATTGTAAAGTAACGTTGAAGTATCTTTTTTTTTATGGTTCGGAAATAACTTTTTTACAAAAAATCTCCCGTACGCGAAGAGTTAATTACCTCGTCGCAGTGAAACGCGATGTTTTAGGAAAATAAATTCTGTATTTGGTACTTTTATAATATTTGGTAATTTCCTGCAAAATGCGATTAGTTTTCGCGTAATAAAAAATTCATCTGACGAGAGACGAAAAATATGAAATTGTTTTTTTTTTTTGTTAAATTTCGATAAAGTTGAGCATTCGATTTTTTTTTTTCATTTCTTTTCTTTTCTGACGATTTTTTTTTATATCGCTCGATCGTGGCGATTTGACATCGTTATTACTTTTTTATTAAAAAAAAATGAAAGTAAAGGTCAATCGTATTTTATGAACGAATGAACGGGAATGTCGATTTTGTCGCGCCCTTTGAGAGCGACGAGTTCCATCACAACGAGACACTCGACGATTATCGCTCCGGTGTTTTGTAACAACTTGATAGCTGCTTCCATAGTTCCTGAGGACAGAAAAACCATTATAACGGTTGAATTCATTTTTTTCGTAATTTTTAACTCCAAATAATCACAGAAGATTTTCAAAATATCGTATGAAAAAAAAAAAAAAAAATTGAAAAAAAAATAAAGATAAGTATTTTCGATAATTGATATAATAACACCGACCTCCGGTCGCCAAAAGATCGTCAACTATCAGCACTTTCGTTCCCGCGCTGATGGTCTCTGTTTGAATTTCGCAAGTCGCCTGAAAATTTCGCGAAAAAAAAATTAACTTAATTCGCTTGTTAAATGGCGAAAATAAATGATACCAATAAAAAAAAGTTTGTTTCTGATAATTTTCGTTTATTTTATTTATTAATGATCAATATTAACAACGATCCGAATAACTCGTGTATTTTGAGGAAAGTTAATCGCGACTCGCGTACCCACGATTTTACGTACCTCACCGTACTCCAGCGTGTAACTCTGTCGCAACACTTCCCCCGGCAATTTTCCCTTTTTTCTTATCGGCATAAAAGGTTTGCCGAGTTCAACGCTGATAAGGGGTCCGAGAAGAAATCCCCGTGAATCCAACCCGACGATCGTGTCGACTTCGAGAAAAAGCGTGTGTTCGACTAACAAATCCTTCAGAGCTCTCAACGCGGTTACGTTTTGAAAGATTCCGAATATGTCGCTGTTTTTGTTTTTTTTGCGACGCAGAAAAAAACCATAAGACAGTTTTATAAGTCTTCGTTTTGGATGGTACGACACATTTAAGATGATATGTTTTAATTCGGACGTTAAAAGTTACAACGCAAAACGAAAAATCGAGGAAACGAAGAGGTTAGGAAACGGAAAGGTATTTGAAAAACATCAAATTTTTCGCGGCTAATTGACCCCGAAGATCGAAGTCGCAAAAAAAAACGCTAATAGATAACCGCGATAGATATAATCGCGAAAACTTTGATGATGTCGACGTCATTGAATGAATTCCGATTTATAGAATATTTATCATCGAAATATTTATCAGTGCGATAAAAAAATGCGCGTATGACGGAAGATTAGAATTTTTTGAATTTCAAATTAACTCGGGCTATGAATTACGAATAAATTAATATTACTTTCATCGATATAAAAAAAAACTATTTTTTACGTACCGGTAAATTATTCCCTCCTTCGGAAAATTCGGATATGTCCTGACAGCGTCTTTGACGATTTTTAGTTTCTCGCTTTTCTCCATAATTAAACAATTTTTTAAATTACTTTTCGTAACTATTGAAATAAAAAAAGTTATTTCGCAGCTCGAACAGGTGGTAAACGTCGAAGATGTATTGTCGAGCGATGTTAACTTTCCGTCTAATCGCCGCCGCGAGTCTCGGTAACACGATTTATTATTGCAAAATTTTCTTTCGCGATTGATAATTAGGTCGGTATGAAATTTGATCGAAAAATCTTTTATTTACGTAGTTATCGATTTTTATGTTGTTTTTTTTTACGTTACGGCGAGGAGCACGTGACACGAAAATTAAATTGACGAGAGCTCTATGATATTGTGCATCGAGGAAAGGAAAGAAACCTATGATAAAATTTCCCTTTGACTCGCGCGAATTCAATAATACCAGAGTTCGCGCACCGCTATAAAAGATGGCGCCACGATGATGTTCTCCACCCAACGTTTAGTTCGCTACGAATAATCAATGTTAATAGTTTTTAAAAACTGTTGTCGTATTTTGCTTCTCATTAAACGTTCAAAAAAAAAAATGAATTTAATATAAAATATAAATAAAAAAAAAACATCGACAATTTCTCAGCCAAATCCAACGCCTATCAGTACGGGGATTTGTAATAAAAGTTTCGTTCGAGTTTTGTAATTTTTTTTATTGATCAGCTCACGTTTAGCCGCATTACACTCAATTTTCTACAATCTTAATTTAGAAACGCTGATTTTTTTTTATCGTCGTCTCCATTATCATTATTTCTTTCGACTCTCTTTTTTCCCCCGTTTTCTCGTCGAAACTAACGTAACGCTCGAAAAAAAAAAAAAAAAAAGAAAAAATGCTCGAAGTCAATAATTCATAATAATAATAATAATAATAATAATAATAACGCTAATTCTAGTCAATTAAAAATGGTTGCAAGGCGGAAAAACATCCGCCATCTCATTTTTTTCATCCTGATTTTTTTTCCTCACATTACGATAAATTTTATCGGCGAAGCATTCATTTTTTTTTTTTCGATTCGTATTTTTATGCGAAAAACGCGATGATCAATCGTAACAGAGATTTCACATATTCATTTTTTTTTTTTCACCATTTTTCTTAATTCTCGTACCCTGTGTACATTTTCCTTTTTTTTTTACGCTTCTTGGTCTTCGCATCGCTTCCAAATCGCAAACAATGTGGAAATTATCATCCATACCGTTTTTTTTAAGATAAATTTTTTTAATTTTCTCGTTTGTCCTCTAAAAGCGAAACGAGCCGCGAGTGGACGCGAGACACGCGTCTTTTAATAACGAAGCTAAAAAACGCCTGAAACGAACGACAATTTTACGAAACAGCGGTGAAACACAGCGCCAATATTCCAACGGGAAATTACATGATTTTATTGTTTTCTCCGTAGTCTCGTCTCGGAGTTTTTTTTTTTTGCGCTTTGCCGTGGAATCGATCGAACAGCGAAGTAAGAAAAATGTTTGAGAAATACATATATTTCACAACGATTCAAAAAATTATTCCGTCAAACATTACGCGCCGCAAAATATATATATATTTTTTTCGTGATTATCTAACAAAATTTTTTCCTTTTTAACTCAATTTAACTCGCAAGCAATAAATTGTTATTTGCATTCTCTTCAAGTCGAAATTCTTCGATGTTATTAAATCCATTTTCTCAAATTTAGTTTTTCAAGATTTCCGTTCCGTTTCCGTTGCTTTTCGTATGTTTTGCTTTTTTTTTCTTCGAATCGTTGTTTTTTCGTAATTTTCTCGGCTGTGTGGTGATTTTTTTTTTCATAGCTTTCATTACTTCCTTCGGCTGTCCTATTTTAATATTAATCATCCGCGGGGGTTGTTGTTTTTTTATTTATTTTCTTTTCTTCTGATATTTCTTCTGCGTGCGATAATTCCTCAACGATCGCTCTAATGACCGTAAACGTTCTCGTCGCTGTAGGCTATGTAAAGGAAGAAATCTTCTTCGTGATGTTCCTGAAAAATAATTAATTTCAGTATTTATTTCGCATTAAATATGACGACGATAATGTAAAAAACATATAAAAACACATGAAAATAATTTAAAAAAAAAACATTTTCCCGTAAATTGGTTGCAAATAAAAGTTCTCGCGGAAGTTGCGGTCTCTAATATAATTCTTTTAGTTTTTGCAAAAAAAAAACGTTTTTTTGAACTCATAACGTACACAGGACGCAAGAATTTGCAAAAATTATTGAAATGAATTATCGATATCGAATATTATCGTTTATTATTATTATTTAATTTTTGTTTTGTAAAAGGCAACGAAAGTTATACTTTCGAAAGAAAACGACTTCTACTCGAAATGTCGATAATAAAATCGACAAAAAAAATAACGAAATTTTTTTTATTTTTATTTCTGACGGTAAAACAGTAAAGTTGTTCCATTGAATTGTTTCGTCGTCTAATTCGAGAGGGAAAAGGTACGCGACGATTGTTAAGCCAAAAGATCGCGAGGAATGTAAAGCCGGTGGCAAAAAACACGCGTTTAACTTGTATCGCGATGCGTGACTGAGAATAAAGTATCGGACGGTACGAAGATAGATTCGCGCAGTTCACTGTCACGGCGTACCGAGCGAATGATTCGCTCTCACGTTTAGCCGATGTATGCTTATCGTTGACTCCGCTGATAATTTTTTTTTTTTTTTTTTTTTTCATCGTCAGGTTAGTCGGACGCTATTTATAAAATATAACGTGCGGATAGACGTTATACCTGATAGAGAGAACCCATAGTTGCGCTCGTCGGTGGGATAATGTTGTTGACGAAGAAGAAAAGTGCGTCTTCGGGACGCAAATGAATTCGCTTTCGAATTAAGAAGTAGAATTGTCCGACCGTAAGGTCCGACGGTACGAGGTACTTTTGCTTGTCGAGATCGCTTATTTTTGCTTTCGGCGCTTTCTCAACGATTACCTGAAAAAAAAAAAAAAAAAAAACAAAAAATGGTATAATAATGATAATAATAAATGGAGGAAATGAAAGCAGTAATAATTTTAACGTTTTTCAGCCACAAACGCGGACTTTGACCGCTTCTAAACGTTTTTCATTCGATGAAATCGAAATATACACTTTTTCTTTCCACTCCGAAAATAGTTGATTTATCGGAGTTATTTTTGAGAAAAAAGAAATGATTTTTCTAACTTTGTCCCGGCGAACATTTTATTTATAATTTATTTTATACTTATTACATTTATTTTATATACTTTATATTTTTTTTTTTGTATTTCAGATTTTATAAAAAATAATCAATAGTCCGCAACATTGTAATATCCGAGAGCAAAAAAAGTCGTCAACGCTTTCGTACGATTACTCGGTGCGTCAAATGCGCCAAAACTGGGCGTGAAATTTCTGATAAAGCAATGAAAACAACGGAAAGCGTGATGATGACTCGTTCACCGGGATCACCAATTAGGGAGATCGCGCTGTGCGATATAAACATTATTATGAATAATTACTGGAAAAGCACTGGTATAAAAAAATAATCTCTCAGTTATTTCTGTTTTTAGAATCGTCTGAATCATTTTAATGAATCAACTCGGATGAATCGATAGTTATCTCGCTGTTAAATGATTTATACCGACAAACGAGTTATTGGGACGAGAATACGCGTTCGCGAGGGCCTTCCGTTTTTTTCGAGTTCTCTTATAACTTCATTTTTTACAATCGACGCAATCCGAATATTTTTTTTCTCGAAGTATGTATCCTTAACTATAAGAGTCTGAAAGGGTTTTTTTTCAATTGCACATTAAGAAATTACGAATTTTTAATCAGCCCAACGTTTTTCTGAGAATTTTGCTTTAATTTCGACTCGTAAAGTTAAGCAAAAAAGGAGATATATTTATATAACGATTTATACGGCTTCTCGTAGTTTTCGTAAGTATACGTGATTTTTTTTTTTTTTCAAATTTTTTACAACGTTGCAAAAGATTAAAACCACTGATGGAAGTGAAAAAAAGAAAAAGAGATCGGAAATAAAAGTTTAATAACCCGAAGAATGAAATTGCAATCTGTTCCGAGAAAAAGATTTTTTTTTTTCGTTATCTACCAATAACAATCCTATCGCGTTTGTGGCATTCCGATCGCGTTGAAAATATCTCACACCAACGCAACGCAAGAAAAATACAAACAAACGTATATCATGCCGCAAATAAACAATCGTCACAACGCGAAATTGTAGAACAATAATACCCGACAAACGTCGTGAAAAATAACCTCTCATAGACAACGAACTCTATTTCCATTCGGAAGATTGCATCCGATTTCATTCCATTGAGTTGTTTTTCACGAACCGTGAAAATGATGTCATCGCAATGATATAAGAGTTTTCGACGCATGTCGTAGCGAATATGCCTCCGATTCGATGTTTGACAATTTTTTTTTTTACGATTTTATCGATCTTTTTTTATCGATAAACGTTCTAATATCTTTATTTTCATTTTCTCGATCGCTCCGATAAGATGACAACGTTAATTTGCGAATTGAGCGGTTCGGACTGTCATGGCGATTATTTTTTCAACGATTAACGGCGAAATAATTTGTCGGGGTGTTTGGAATATCCATAACCCCGCTAGCGGAGTGAACGTTCATTCGAAGGTTATTATGCGGCTCATTTTATGTATGTAGCTCTCCCGGAGAGGAAAGAGAAAGAGATACGTACACACGGCACTGCAGCGTTAAACTGCGCCGTAAAACTCGATCATGGCCGCGAATGCCTCGGAACACCTTGACCAGCTGTTTTGGTCACGAAAAAAAAATAAAAAAGAATCGTCGTCGTGTACATTTGAAATAAGTAATCATCGAATCCTCGTAAATGAAAGTTCGTTACTCATCTCGTGGAAACAGGCAAATATGGAACTCGCAAAGAAAAATCTCATCGCCCGCGGCGTAGCGATCGAATTTGTTAAATATTTTTTGCTTTGACATTTCCGTACGAACGGTCCGTAAATAATGATGAAACAATGCGCAATTTCGCAATACGCTCATTCTTTTCGATATTTCGACAGCTATGTAAACAGCGGTGAAACAAATTTTTGAGATCTCTAATTGCTGCATTGCGTTGCAGCTTTTTTTTTTTCAAATAAAAAAAGATCGAAAAAAAGTGTCGCTCCGTCGGCTGTTTTTTTTTTTTTTTTCGAATTAATTGACGGTTACTCGTTGCGATGTTATTTGACGTTTCGATGCACGGCAGTGCGAGAAAAAGCTTCGATTACATCGAGAAATAAGGCAACACGCGGGAATTTCGCAACGATATTACAAACGATAATACGAGGCTATCGAGAAAAAGAGTAAAATAAGTTTATTTTGCGGATGAAAAAATTGTGGAACATCGGAACTGGAACGAGCCGATCGTAGCTCTCCTTTGTTCGGCAATTTCCGTCGATTTACGTAACGTCGCAGTAGCCGAACAAATATTCTATTCCCGTCTCTCTCGTTCCTAACAAGTCTCGGTTTCCCATAGGCCCTTCTGTCAATATCTTTACATTTTTTTCTTCGTTCTCTTATATCCATTGAAATAACTCTCGAAACTCGTGTTGTCACATCGCAACGACAAGAAATTGAACATTTTCGTGGAATCGATTGCTTATTATTATTTTTTCACTGCAAGACGCGTCGATGACTAATCGCGAAATGGTTATAAATCTACTTACTGGTACTCGGTCGGGATACTTTCGTCGTATTTTCTCGCCCTCGGCCTTTCGTTTCTCGAACGGATGTTCCTCTTTGTATTGAAACTTCATGATGCTATTTTATTCCTTCAAAGAGTTCACGCGGACCCGTACGACCGCGAAAAAAAAAATTAACTTTCGCGCACGATGAGAAACAATAATATTTCAATATTAACGGATGATTTTTCTTTGGATTGCCCTTGTGTGTCAAGAGACTTCTGCGCTTCGACTGGCGAACCTCCGCGAAGTTCGCCTCACTGCCGCTTCGCGGTTTTCGAGATTGTTATTTTTCTTTGTTTTTTTTTTTATCGCGTTCGATACTTTTGTTTTTTCGCGTTCTCACTCTTTTCTTCGTATGCGCACGAGGATATAATTGATTTAACTTTAATTATTCTATTTGACCAAATGACGAACTCTCCTTTTGGGAAAACTGCGTCGTCAAGATGGCTTGAGGCACGAGATAGTAACACTGTCTGATTTCACCAGATTTCACGTTTTCTGCTCCGTCAGTACGCTCTCGCGTCTGTCACAACATACAACAATCACCGTGCGTCAACGCGCTTGCGCATTCTATGCACTCGATATTCTCTGGAATTCCCCCACCCCAACAACACGATGTCGCGAATTCGTCATCGGCGCTCGTCACGCGACAATTTTTTTTTTTTATACTTTTATTTAAATTTTGGCACGCCGAGATATTGATTCAAAGGCTTTGAGAATAATGGAATATTGACATATGAAACTCGTTTTTGAAAAAATGAAAATCTGTTTTATCATTGGTATCGTTAATAAATTAATATTTTCATTATTATTAAAAGGATGTACTTACCATTGAAGAATAATACATTAAGTATTAATGAGTCATTGACTGTTTTTTAACGTTAATATTGTGTAATCCGAAATAACAACAATCTTCGATACGTTTCACCTTTGCTTCACCTCAATTCTGAATCGGCGCATATTTTTTAATTGTCGATAAAACATTTACATACAAAAAAAAACCGAAACGCCGTAATTTGGATCGAATACGTTTTGCGCGTACAACTTTTTCGCGATCTTATCATTCGGATGTTTAAAAAATTTGAAAGGTCTTTTTAAATACGTTTATACACATCGAAGTTTCAATGGAGGTGGTGGTGTGTAGTTATGCAATAAATCGATAAAATTCGGCTCCAAAAAATCGATATAAATCGATTTTAACACAATTGGTAATAATCGATTAAAAAAATCGGTAAAAGTCGATAAAGAGGATAGAAAATAATTGCGACGAAAATTTATTGATACACACAGTGCTGTGCACGTGGAAACAACATAATAGTCATCGAGATGGTAAAAATTATGTAGAGCATGAAAAAGAAAACACTGTTTATTCTGCGTCGTCTTCATCATCGTCCTCTTGACTCGTAATCTGGAAGTACCTGAGTTCATAGGTATCCTTATCCTTGGAAACTACTCTAAGCCAATCACGCAACTTGTTCTTCTTCAAGTACTTCTTTGTCAGGTACTTGAGGTATCTAAAAAAACAGTTTTTGCCGTTTAAGTGCAAATATCGGTTGCAATATTTCTATTTATTTCTCAGTGAGAAAAAATTGTAAAAATTAATAAAAAAATAAAAATAAAAAAAAATGTAATTTTTCTGACGATTTGACTATTGGTTAGCCGACAATAAAATAAAACCACACTCACCGCTTGGAAAAGTCAACATCGCTGTTAACGGAAAGCTTCATCTTGTTGCGTTCCAAAGTTACGTTGTTTCCAAAGTTACCAGTTTTTCCATTAACTTTGATACGCTCCTGCAGGTACTTTTCCTGTGAATCAAAAAATGTTTACGGATCGTTTTTATGTGGTAAAGAAAACGAGAAAACCGATAAAATTCTCAATTCGACGATATCGCGAAAAGTTTGAGGTTATGGGATCGAAGTTGGAAGTACGAAGTTTTTGAAACATTTCGTGGTAAAAAATTGGCAAAAAAGGAGATTTGAGTCGAAGAAAATGTGAGACGATTAGGTTGATGCAAGAAAATACTTACAAAGTTGGCAACATCCATAATGTTGTCCTCGACCGGGTGAGTGCAGTCGATGGTGAATTTTAGCGAAACCTTCTTTTTCTGGCCTTTGCCACGAAGGTGTTGCTTCTTGCCCGAGGGGCCTTTGGCTTTTTTGGCTGGAACCTGCCGACAAGATGTTCATCGTCAACAAAAGGAAATTTCATTGTCTTCGCGTTAACAAATTAAATGATGTATCTCGGGGGGGACACAAGACGATCCCGCCATGCGGGATAGTACGCGGCGTTGCGGGGATGTCAACAAAATCCATTATTATCTTTCACATCGTCGAACAAACAAACGTGAAAACTTTGCGACGCGACGAACGAAGAAACTAAGTTTAATTTTGTTACAAGATTTTTCACGAGTTTTGAACACTTTTACTGTATTTTTTCATTATTTCGGAGACAACGAACTTACCGGAGCCATGTTTACGTGTCGCGGATGAACGAAAGAAATGGACGCTACGCGGCGCTCGCCTCCCCTAACTGTAGTTCGTCGGGAGTGGCGCTAGCATCGAGAGATACCGAAATTAGCGCGAAATATCAAATAAATTTACGAAATGTTTAATTTTCCACAGGATCAGCGAGTTATTATCAAATTATAAATAATTCTCTTTCGCCTACAATCATTTCACTTAGAAATATACGTCTTGAAAAATATATTTCAAAATTATTTACTAAAGTAACGAACTAAACTTCTTACAATTATCTATCGTGACAGAGAATACCTTGAATAATACCGAGCGATTGACAAACTTGTAATTCAAAGAAAAATTTATTACTTTATAACAACTCGTCGAATACGATTATTGTACTTTGCTATCGACGATAAAACGAGAATAATCAAACGTAACCTAAAGTCGCAACATAACCTCGAACCGGACGGAACTCGGTGAATATCTCGAAACGTTTTCCGAGGCCGGTAATTCGTGAATTATCGATATTTAGCGATTGAATGTGAGTAAAAGTTACATCCGACAATAATTTTCACGATATATTTCAAAGAAATTACATATTTGTTTTGTTAAACGTTCTTTTGCATTATAATGGTATCAACAATGTATTACGAAAATTAAAATATATATATATATATATGTACACATTAATACGCGAAATTTTTTTATAGGCAATTGCTTATTCTATTGCGTAATATTCCCAAATTGTTCATTAACATAGCATCAAACAAGAGTCAGCGATGGAGAGACAACTCGCTTGGTTAGCTACTCCCGGGGGCAAAAGATTCTCGTTTGGAGTTATGTGCGCCACATCCTGTGCGGCGTTTACTGCTCAATTTCTTCCTCATAGTTTTTTCATTAACAAGTATAAGGAAATTGTCTCCATGTATCAGTGAGTATCAACTTTTATTAATACTATTTTTTTCCAACTCGTTTTTTTTATTTTTTTACCATTTTTTCTTTTAAACACTTTTTTTTATTTTTCAAGTAATTTTTGGTTTTTAATATAATTTTTTTAAATTTCCAATCAAAATTTGGTCTTTAACGTTTTTTTTTAATTTTTCAATCAATTTTTGGTTTTTAACGTTTTTTTTTTAATTTTTCAATCAATTTTTGGTTTTTAACACTTTTTTTTAACAAAAACATTTCAATCAATCCCCCGATTTTAATCTCCTGATGATCATTTTTTTTTTAACTACTCTTATAGATCCGCGATGCCCGTTCCTCTCGCCGAAAACGTAAAACAACGTTGGAACGAAGTTTTGAAGGACTTAAATATGCCACCATACGAAGTAAGGTATCTCGAACCCTTTACGGTTTTCGGCTTCGATATTTTCCGCGCGGGTTCTGTACAGAGTCGTTACGGCGCTATAATCGGAATTCCGATAAATTTTACTTACAAAGACACCGCGACGATCGATCCATCGCCGATTCAAGTCCGCAACGAACCCGTTAATTGGAATCGTAACGACGCGAAAGATTTGTTGGACTCTCTGATACTCAGCGAAGACGCGCAACGCTACGGTATCGCGCGCGAAGTTTTGATGGTGAAATATAATGAGCCCCTCGTACGCTCCTCTCTCGGCGCTTTTATGGTTTCCTCGATGTATGTTCTCAGTCGCGCAATGAACAACAGATTTGAACTTTTTCAACGCCCTCGCGGAGTCAGAGCGATTTTTTACGGTGCCGCCGCATTATTCAGCTACGGAATTTGGGCGATGCAAATCGATATGATTACTTGTCATTGGGAACAAGAAACGGATTCTTATATCGCACAATTGGGTCGCAACTATAAACTTGGAGCGGTGGAATTTTACGAAAAAATTCAGAAGAGAAACAAAGCTCTGCGATCGCTACTCGGATCAGAGGGCGAAGATGTCTACACGCCGAAAGGCAACGAAAAACATTTCTTTAGACAGCCGAGCATTCCGATCGATCAGAGAAAAAACTTTTTTATTCAATCGCTCACCGACGCGAAACCCGATACCGATAACGTCAGCGACCAGGCACACGGCATACCCCGCGTAAATTTCGAAAATTAATGCATTTCATTTTCGTTCTGTACATTCGGATTTGTAACTTTTTTTTTTTAACATCGGCGTTTTTGGTTGAATGAAAAAAAAAAAAAAGTTGTGGACTCTTAAATTTTGAACGAATGAATAAAATTGAATTATAAAAATAAATTAAAAGAGGAATTTTGAATTTCTTCCTTTTTGTTTATTTTTTTTGTATATTAATTTGCCGCATTTTCGATTCTGTTGAAAAAAAAAACATCGCCGACCCTTAAATTTTTTACGGTTCAATATTGAATAATAAGTGTGAAATTTGTGACTATCGTTACGCGGAGAATAACGATTTGTACGAAAATTCGTAGTTTAATGTCGAAACATCGATTGTAGTTTTTCTTTATTAATAATAAGACTTTTTTTTTTAATTAAATTGTTGTACACATCTAAGATAATAATTTTAGTAGTAATAATTAATCGTTACAATGATATATTATGTATATATATAATATAATTACAGCTTTATGTACAGTGGCTATTTTACTAAACGGTCCGTTGAGATTTATTCGACGAAAATCGCAAAAATTTTCTCGTTAAAATCGATGCACCGAAAGCGATTTCGTTGCCGATTGTCAGAAAAAAAATCAATGCCAACGATAGATATATATTTTTTTCGCGTTTTTACGACCATTCAGCAAAACATTATTTTTTTTTTCTTGCATTCGCCTCAAAAATGGTAAAAAAATGTATTAATCAACTCTCAAAAGCTTTGATCACTCGATAATTAAAATTAAAAAAATTCGCAAAGCTCCTTTACCTATTCTTCTCGTTAAAATAATAGTTATTTTTTTCCTATTTTTTATTTTTTTTTATTACGAAGTTTGAACTGTTTGTCGTCCATCCAACAGTTCAATAAATAATTCGGCGCGATGGCCAAAGCTATGCGATGAAAAACGTTAAGAATGTGCCGAGTTTTGCAGATCTCTTCCCCCCGAAGATAAGCACCGCGTATTCAGTTACTGGCAGTTTATATAATATACACGACTATTGTACATTTCCGCATTTTCAATGTTATCCCGAGTTACCGATAAGATTAGACGAAAGCTAAACTCGTTGGTAATCTCTTTGAATTAGTGATTCAAAAAGATTTTGTTACGCAGCGACAAAGTTTTTTTTTTATAATCCTTTATCTATCGGTTTACCTATCCTACGTGAGTCCCAGTGATCCGAGCTGAAAAAAAAAATGTATCGTTATTAATCTTTTTTATAAATTACAGCGTGAAAATGCGACGACCGGCGGTATTTAATTTTTTATTAAATTAATTTTAAACGATTACTAATGCGATAGAAATATGTAAAAAAATCCATTAATTTCGTATTAAATTAATTTTAAAAAATAACAGAAATAATAAAATAATAATAATCATTTTTTATTAAATTAAATACGGAATTAATTGATTTTTTTTTTGCAGAGTTTTATCCCATTGGGAAACTATTAGAATTATTTCTGTTTCATTGGATTCTCTATCTGTATATTCAATATTTATCGTATTTACCAGCGTCAGCTTATCCTCTTCTTTTTTAAGTATTTTCGTCGTTTGCTCCGCGTCGAATTTAACAACCGCAGCGATAACTCTCGCGAGAACAACCGTCTCCCGACCCATCATATATTCGTAGAGAATATTCCTCAGGTACTCAATTTCCGTCGAATCGTCAAGAGTATCCTGACGAAGCTTAACGAGCTTTCGCAGCTCCGCCAATTCTCGTCTCTGCGATACCATCGTCTGTTGCAAACTGTGAAGCGATCCGGTGTTCGATTGCACTGCTGCCATCGCGACCCTCGAGGTACTCTCCAATTCCTGTTGAACGCACAAAAACAATATTTCACAAGTTTTTTCATATTTTCATCAAAAATATAACGCTAAACACCGATTTTTAATCTCAGAAACATTTCAAAAAAATTATGCATTTTTTTAAAGTTGTTGTTTTATTTTTTTTATCTGTGGAAAAAAAATGGAATTATTAATCCCATGCGATTATTTGTCGATAACAGAGTTCTGATTATATAAAAAAAAAAATCGCAGCTTCAGATATTAAAAATTGAAGGAGAAGCGAATTTTTTTTTGTAAATAAAATATGTTTAAAATTAATGTGTAAAAAAATGTAATTCCTTCGACATGTTTTTATATTCGGGTGTGAGCATTTTTTTATACGATCAGAACAATCGTACGAGCCAATCGATCGCGTGATATTTTTTATAATTTTTTTTTACCGAAAAAGAAAAATCTTTTTGACCTGAAAAAAAATTCCAAAATTTCCCTTAACACTTAACTTTCTTAAATTACAGTACAACTAAAATTATAAATATTGATTTTCGAAAAGCAATTGGAACGATGAAAAAAATTACTGAAAACAAACAAACAAAAAAAAAATATAATTTACCTCCGGCGCGTCGTCTGTTTTTTCGTCATTCTGTAATAAAATCAAAAAATAAAATAGAAAAGAAATTTAAAAAAATGGTAAAGCAAAGAAATAAATAAAATTGAGCAGAAAAATGTATGAATTTGTGAAGTTAAATGAAAAAAATGGTATTCATCGATTCGATGCTCACCCGCCGTTCGTTTTGCCATTCCTGCGTGAGTTCGTTGACTTCCTCCTCGTGTTTCGTTTCGAGTTGTTCACTCTTTTGCTTCACGGCGATTTTCCACTTTCTCTCGACTTCGCGCAACTCGTTCGCGTGTTCCTGTTTTATCTTTCCAATCGTATCGATTAGTTTTTCTATTTCCTCTCTTTTAGTGGCGATTTCTTCTTTGTTCTCGAGAATCAGCCGCTCGATCTGTTCGGATTTTGCGGTCAATTCGACCTGAAAATCTTTCAACTGCTCCCTATACTGCTGCACGAGATCCGATTCGTAGCTCTGCTGGGATTCTGCGGGAATAATTAATTTTTATATAAGAATTACTAAAAAAAAAGCAAAAAATCGGTTCCTTAAAAAGTGTCTATCGTTGCATTTCCAACAAACAGTGACATTTACAAAGAATTTCCCAATGGAATAAAAATCTGAAAAATGTTCACCATATAGAAAGTTCTATGAACATTGATTTTCCATAATAATAATTCCAAAAAGTTATCAACAATTTAGTTTGAATAATATTCTTCTTCATTCGGCAACTGAACTTTTTTTTTTGCAGAAGTTGATACGTTAATTTTTTAAAATGATATGAGTTTTCATCAATTTTTTTTTTTAATAAAAAATATTGCTGATTTTTTAAAGATTTCTATTTCATTGGGAAGTATTTAAAATTCTCTCTGAATTTCTTAAGTAGTTACGAATTAATGAAATCGTATATAATCACCGAATCTTTTATCGAGAGCCGCCTGCAGTTCTTCGTCTTTATCGTGAAGTTGCGCCTGAAATTCTTTGACTAATTGTTTCAATCGCATGCTTTGCTCTGCCTGATTAGTTTCCAATTCTATTCTCAAATTATCCGCCAGCGTTTTCATCTCTTTATGATGCATCGTTGCCTGCAGTGCTTGCGCCTCGCAACTCGAGAGTTTCGTTTCGCTGTCCTGCAGTCGCGTCGTCAATTCATGAATCAATCGTTTCGAATCCCCGTCTCGACTCGTTTCTTCCATTTTTCTCAATAGTTCAGTTTCCTTTTCCGCTAATTTCGACTTCATTTCTATCTCTATATTCTTCGCTTCCGTTTCTTTGTCCCGTAATTTCGCCATATATTCGTCTTCCATGCGATCGGCGCGATTGTGAAAATCTTCTTCGAGTTTTTCTCGCAACTCTTCGAAATCTTCAAGACGCTTACCGGTATTTTCGCCGAGCGCTTTGAGCTCCGCGTCTCGTTTCGTTATCTCTTCGTTTAACATGGAAATTTGTTTTTCATATTCCGACGATTTTTCTTCTAATTGTTCTTTCAATTTTTTCGCTTCGTCTCTCATCAGCGCAATTTGTTTCATTTGTTCCGTCGATTTTTCTTCCAATTGCTCTTTCAATCTTTTCGCCTCGTCGTTCGATTTCTCCAACTCGTTGGACATTTCCTTCGATTCTTTTTTCTGGAATTTCAATTCGCCACGAAGATTTTCGAGAATTTTTTCCAATTCGACGCGTTCTTCGGCGATTTTTTTGGATTGATTTTCAAGTTTCTCGATCTCTCCGACGCGCGATGAATTTTCTTGGCGCGAATTTTCGACGATTTCTTCCAAATCGTGTCGCTCTTTCGTTATCTTTGTTAAGGCGATTTCAAGCCTTTCGATTTCTTCTCGTAACGATGCCGACGAGTTTTCAAGATCGGTGATCTTTGCCGCGAACTGCTCGTTCCTCGATTTTTCCTCCTCGAGATCGCGACTCGCCGTCTCGAGTTCATGAATTCTCGTCTCCAGCAGCGCGTATCTCGATTTTTCAGCTTCGAAATTGCGACTCGCCGCCTGGAGATCGGTAATTTTTGTCTCCAGCAGCGCGTTTCTTAATTTTTCCGCCTCGAAATCGCGACTCGTCGCTTCGAGTTCCGTAATTCTTGTCTCCAATAGCGCATTCTTCGATTTTTCAGCCACAAAATCGCTACCCGTCGCTTTGAGTTCATTGATTTTCGTCTCCAGTATCGCATTCTTCGATTTTTCCACTTCGAAATCGCTACTCATCGCTTCGAGTTCATTAATTTTCGTCTCCAGTATTGCATTCTTTGATTTTTCGGCCTCAAAATCGCGATTCGTCGCTTCGAGTTCATTAATTTTCGTTTCCAGTATTGCATTCTTCGATTTTTCGGCCTCAAAATCGCGATTCGTCGCCTCGAGTTCGTTAATTTTCGTCTCCAGTATCGCATTCTTCGATTTTTCGGCCTCAAAATCGCGACTCCTCGCCTCGAGTTCGTTAATTTTCGTCGCGAGGATTTCATTCTTCGATTTTTCTTCCTCGAGATCGCGACTCGCCGCCTCGAGATCGGTAATTTTTGCCTCCAACTCGACGATCCTCGTCGCGCTTTCCTGTATCGTTTGCGCTTGTCGTTCCTTCAGTACTTTCAATTTTTTCAGAAGTGCATTTTTCGAATTAATCGACTCTTTAAGTGCGTCGTTCGATCCCTCGAACTCAGCGCTCGAAGTTCTCAGCGTTTCGAGATCGTTAATCAATTTAGATTTTTCTTCGGACAATTTTAACAATTCGATTTCCGAATTTTTCGTTCTTTCCGTCGCCTCGAGAATCGTTTTTTCACGATTCTGAATCTCCGTTTCTAATACCGATTTTTCATCGATAAGTTTCGATAATTCAATTTCCGTTTTCTTCGATTTTTCGATCGTATCTTCGAGTAATTTTTCTCTTTTTTCCATCTCCACTCGTAGCGTTTCCAAACCTCTGTCCCTCTCGGCGCATTCGGCTTCAAAGAAATTCAATTTTTTCGCGTAATCATCGACAATCCTTTCGCGATTCTCGCCTTCGTCTTTCAATTTCTCGAGTTCCTTCGCCATCGCGGCGTCTTTTTCCTCCAGAATTTTTGTCGCCTTCTCATTATCAATTTTTATCGTCGAATTCGTTTGCATCAATTCATCGAAATTCTTCTTTAATTCATTATTCTCCGATTCCAAAGTCTTCAAATCTTTTTCGCGTTTTTCGCTCTCGTCGCGCAATTTTTCCGACTCGTCGCTATTTTTATGTAAATCGCGATTTTCAGTCTCAAGAGACGCGAATTTCTCGCGAATCTCCGTGAGTTCCTGACGCGCTTTTTCGAGATCGTAAATCTTGAAATTAAGACTATCGATTTCCGCGATTAATTTGTCGTTTCTTCTGTTTGTTTCGTCCCAACATTCCACTTTTTCTCTCATCGCCGCGATTTCGGCGTTTTTCTCGTTCACCTCGCGTTCCAATCTCTCTATCGTTTCCGCTCTCCTCGCGTTCTCGATGCTCGCGATACTCGCGAATTTTTCCTCGAAAATCTTCGCCGTCCTCTCGATCTCCGCGTTTCTCGTTCGTGACGAATCCTCAATGTTTTTCTTCAGATTCCCGCATTCGCGTCCGAGTTCCGCGATCGTTTTTCCATACTGCAAAACGTTCGAAATCAGACAAATCTTTTCTTTCGTCAAAATATCAATTTTCTCCCCATCAGTACGTATTTTTTCTCGAAGATCGTTTATCATCGTTTTGCAGGACTTTAATTCGCTAGCGATACCGAGAATCTCAACGCTTTTGTTTTCCGTCTCCTCGCGAAGTTTCGACAATTCGTTTTCCTGTTCCGCGGAGTTTCGCAGGGCGTTTAACTCGTTTTGCTGCGATTCCAAACGCTCCTTTGCCTTCTGTATCGCCGTCGCGTAGAGCTGAACCTTGGAACTCAATTGCTTTATCGCTTCATCTTTTTCCGCGACTCCCGACAACTCTTCAACGTTCGAACCATCGACTTTCGATTCTTCGCGATCTCGCAGTTTCGACAATTCCTCCCGCAGCTTCTCGCATTCGATTCTATAAGAATTCTCCGTCTTTTCGTTTTCCCTCAATTCAGTATCCGTTTCTTTTTGTCCCGTTGCGCTTTGCCGATCCGTGTCGCCGTCGTTTCGCTTCGCGTCGATAGCCTCGCGATATTCTTTATCCTTTATTATCGACAATTCATTCCTCAGCGCTTCGCATTTCTCGCGGTAATCTTCAGCTTCGCTACGCAACTCAATCGTCTCGCGTTCGAAGCATCGAAGATCCTCTTCGCGTCTCTCCAATTTTTCCGTTAATTCCCGACATTTCGATTCCTCTTCGTGGCATCTGCGACCCATCGTTTCCTCGAGTTCTATAACGCGTCTCTGCATCTCTGCTTGCATCAGTTTCAACGCCTCAGTTTTTCCTTTCGATAGATCGCGAACGAGATCAGCCTTCTCAGCGTCTGTACTCTCGTCGTTGGAGGTTCTTAGGGATTGCAACTCCGACTTGTGACGCTCGACGCTCTCCTCGAGAGCCTCGCGACTCTGTTTCGCCACCGCGAGTTCCTTGCGAAGTTCTTTTATCTGTTCCTCTTTCACTTCGAGTTCCCGATGTATCGTTAATTTATTTTCCGCCAACGATATCACTGATTCTTCTTCCCGCTTTCGCATCGCCGTCATCTGATCGCTAAGAGAAAGAATTTCCGTACGCGCGATATTCAGATCGTCTTCCAGTTGCGAAAATCTCTCAGAATTCGCTTTCCGCGATATCTCGAAATCGCGTTCTATTATACTTTTTTCTTGAGTTATTTCGGCCATTTTTTCCTTATTACGCTTCAGGGATTCTTTATACTTCGTTATGAGAGGTTCGAGTTTCTCGAGTTTCGATTTTAACTGAGAATTCTCCGAGCCGAGGATCGCGACTTGCGATTCCTCGGGATCGGGTTGCGGCGATTTAATTTCCGTGGAGACGTCGACCAATAATTCGCTTCGATTATTCTCGATCGGCTCGTCCAGTGCGCTTGGTGATGATGCTACGGGACCGGTGGCCTGCAAAAGCCTTACCTGCCGGAGGGCAGGTAAGTTGATCGTTAGATTCAACGTTATTTTTTTTATTTTTATTTACATCTTCGTGAATAATTTGTTATTTCGGATCTTTCGGGACTTATCGATGTTTTCAAACTGTGAGAACGTCGCAAAAAAATTGAAAAAAGCGAAAGTATTTGGGCGCTTAAAAAATTCAATTATTTCGAAGAATTCCAGTAATTTCGGAAAAAAAAATTAATTATTAAAAAAAAAAAAATCGAAAATGAACAATTTTAATGTTTACAGAAGTTGCGAAGGGATTCACTTACTTTCGTGTTAAGTGTATCGATAACGTGATCCTTTTCCTCGATGTCGTTTCTCAGCGCTTCTTCGAGATGTGCCTTCGCTTGCTGTTCCAGTTGGCACTGTTCTTTCAGGTCGGCGATTCTTCTCAACGCTTTGTCTTGCGTTTCGACGAGTAGCGATTCCAATTTACCTTTTACTCTCTCCATCTCGCGATAGTGGTTTGCAAGATCGGTGTAACGTCCGCGATATTTATGATACTTCGTCTGTACTTTTCTGTACGCCGAGTATAACTGATCTTTCGTAACGCGATCCAATTGGGGACTTATATTTTCGTCCGCTTCACTCGCTGACTGCTCCATATCCGACTGCGAGAATGAAAAAAAAAATGTATTATTTTTTACGATCGTAAAAATTGGAGAAAATTTTTTTAAAAGTAGAAAAAACGAACTTGTAAATGGTACATATTGCCGGGACTCTCGTAAATTGGAAATAAGGAAGCGGCGTCGACGCTGGCGACGCTACTAACAGACGACCGCCTCGATAGTACCATAGAATTCGACGACGGCGATGTTAGATCGACGTTCTGAAATCCGTGTCTCGCCGGACTGTTCTTCGGTGTTTCTGCGAATGAAGGAATAAAAATTGTTTAATATTTACTATGAACTATCAACGTATTAATCCTTTATATTAAATAATATTAAATTAGTTTTTTTTAATTTATAACATTGATTTACAAGATAAATAATTATTATTATTACGATTGTTATTTATTTTTTATAAATGAAAATATATAATATATTAATAAACTTTGTCTCGTGAGTTATGCATTTACATAATTTTTGCAGTGTTCACTGATCATTTTTTTTTTTTCGTTTACATTGTTAACTCACGAATTTCGTACCGTAAGACTGAAATTCGTTGCAACTCAATGCTATAATAAATTTCCTGGGATGGAGGAGAGGGGGATAAAATTATCGCCTACAGGAAACAGTGGCATAATGCTATCTAATTGAACTTACCGTCTCCTTCCTCCGTCAGACTGAAATTGTCGTTTGACGCCGATAGTTCTTGTATTGAGCTGTTGGACAGAGCCGGTGAAACGACGGCCTGTTCAGAAAAAAAAAAAAAAACACACACATGGGAATT